>JAGQAX010000004.1:36239994-37439994 GCA_019142605.1 Cephalopholis sonnerati | reverse complement strand
GACCAGTTAGGGCAGATAACCAACCCAGTTCCCCTACCCATTAAAACTTTCCTCCGTCAGGCTGAAGTCGCTGTCGCAGCTGCTGCTGATGCTGTTTGGACGAAACCACAACCGCCGCCGCTGCTGGCCAGCTGCCTAATGGCTGCCATGAAAGGAGATAAAGCAGGGGGGACAGAACAAAGCGGGAACACTCGAGACGTTCCTCCAGGTCTCTGAGGGCCGAGCACAGGGCCTGAGAAAGAGGACACTGTTTGCAAACATGTGATGAGATGATACCCGACCCTGGAACAGCAGGAGAGCTGGAGACCGACTGTACACTGTAAAAATTACAAACACCAAAACAAGTCAGTCAGGATCAGACGAGAGAAATCCTGTCCTCTAGGATTATTTCAGTCTGATCACAACAGAAAAACAAGTTTTGTTATGTCTCTGCACCGGAGGCATTATGCTTTACGAGGTGTCCGTCCATCGGTACATACGGACGTCCAAGTCTTGCGAACGTGGTATCTCAGGAATGTCTGGAGGGAATTTCTTCAAATTTGGAACAAATGTCTCCCTGGACTCAACAAACTGATTAGACTCTGGGGGTCAAATGTCAAAGGTCACTGTGACCTCCTCTGTCTCATTCTCGTGAACACAATATCTCAGCCCATGCTCATTCTGAAATCATCCAATGTCACTACTTTGTCAGTTGTTCAGCATCAGACACCGACGGCAAGAGCCACTTTTCAGAGCAGGTATGATACGCCGCCGGACGTTGTCAGCTTTAAATGCTGCCGGTACAACACATTCTCACTCCTGCCTCGTCACAAATGTGTCCCACATTTGGTCATGGCCTTTTCACTTCCACATACGATGTGCAAGGTACCCTGGGTGTGTTGGTTGTTGACGTTCTGGGACGCCGTGTCAACTTCAGCCTGCTACATGCATTGTCTGTTTTCAAAATACACTTAAGTTTTCACGGGAAATGCGCTGTCTACATACAGTCTCTTTCAAAATAAAAGCACTATGTCAGTACAATTGACATTTTTTGTCCTTTAACAACACACAGGTGGTTGGCTTTAGGAATAAAGACCAGAGCTTGGCTTTACAATCTTACAGGAAGTGATAGTTGGTGGTCTTTTGGACCCATCCACCACCCCACCCACCCCTCCTTGGACTTTCGCCTCCTTTACTTACGTTGATGTCCTTCCATGTCAGCTTTTTTCGAAGGTGTCTGATGCCGGAAGTCACTGCCCAAGCACTGCTTTTCGACAACTTCAGAGTGAGACTGGGTTTGGCGGATAACAACAGGAGGAGCTGGGAAGTTCGTACAGGGCCAGTGGGAGGGGAGGTGGATGGATCCAACAAACCCTGGACTTTCACTTGGGACCCTAGTGACTGGTTCCTGTATGAATGTAGAACCAAACTATGATGTTTTATTCTCAACCTAATCCTAGTCCTAGTCAGGACTGTTGCTGACCCTCGCACCGTTAGCTGCTAGCCACCTCCATGGCTAGCTTGAAGCTCTCGTGACAAGTGAATGTGCACAACGCTAATCTTAGATGTGCTCTGAATGTCGTTACAGCCCCTTAAAGGCCCACAAACACATGCATGAAGCCATTAAAGAGTTTCTGAAGCCTCACACTGCATGTGTACAAATTGAAGATGTGTGTGAGCTCAGACTTTTGGGACTTCCAGAACTTTCCTCATGTTCAGCAGGAGGGAGTCGGAGCAGAGTTCTGTTCCATGAGCCTCCGACAGACTGTAATTAACAAACTGCTCATCTGATTTAAAGTCTGTCCTGTTTTCATTTTAACTTCACTTCCATTCATCTTGCACTGACTTCTCTTTCCCTCCACAGAGTCTGGATCACCTGTGTGGATCTCCTCTCCTGATTGGCCGGTGGCGTGCATGTAGCTCTCAGGTGCGGGTGACGGCGGCGTCCTGCTCCTGTCAGCCTGGATTCATCCGGAGAGACGCATGCAGGGGGAGGAGAAGTTTTACAGCTTCATTTGTTGGCGAGGACAAATCGGCCGAGATCTCCCCGGCGAGATTAATGGCACGGCAAATCATGGCTCATGTTGCCGCGGCGACAGGCGTTCCCCGGGTGCCGTTCCCCGTGGCTGCAGCTCATTTAAAAGCCGTATAATCTTGGCGGTGACGGTGACGGAGCGGGGGAAATCGCATCGCTGGACCAGGACGCCTGACAGCTGCATTAAGGCCTGCCAGGGCTGCTTCACGCCCACAGGACCCCCCCCCCCCCCCACCGTCACCCCTATCCCCCAGCATGCCTCAGTAACAGAGAGGAGGCTCTTATGGAGGCTGCTGATCTGTGTGGAGATACAGAGGCTGCTGCTTCTCCTCCACCAAACACCATTCTTTATTTAACCTTCATTTAACCAGAAAAACCTCAGTGAGATTAAACTGTGCAGAGCGAGCTGACAGTAACATCTGTAAACACTGTGAGACGCACCACTACAAATATTTAACACATACACATATAGAATAAATCAATAAATAAAATATACATGTAAAATGACTTTAACATAAGTGATGAAGTTAAATAAATAAACACCTCTCTGGTTAGTGACAATGTGGGTGTAGATTTTGGGGGGGCGGGGGGGCGCAGGGGACATGTCCCCCTCGGTATTTACAACATGTGCCTTCACACTTCAACTTTATTTATACAGCACATTTATTTATTACAGATATAAAGTCAATCAGGACATGATAAAAACAAACAAAATAAGAAGATATTATTGTCATCATTATCCAAAATAGAAGGGGAGGTAATAACAATAATAATACTAATTCCTTAAACAAATTAAAATACATTTAAAAAACAAACTAAAAGCTTGAGAAAAAAGATGTGTTTGTAGCAGACCGTAGTCTATGTCGAAGAAGAATCATAAATTGATGCAGAAAAGTCAGATTTTGGAGTGAGTAAACATTCACCAAAACGCAGAAAGTGTTCAATGCTCAAAATTTTGTGGCCAAGGATCCCTGTGTCATACGGACACTCCCTCCACGTTTAAATGAAATCTACCCCCTTGAGTGACAGAACAGCCGATCATAATATTTGATCACGCCCCAAGAGATTGATTGACAAGTGTGTTACTGCAACGTGTTCTTATCCCAACTCGTCAAATATCACCACTGTGTCAGTGGACTTCAGCGCCTACATTTGACACGTAACGTATCCTCCTGCATCTGTTGTTGACATCCTGGGACACCGTGTCAACTTACACTTGTTTCATGCTTTGTGTCTTTTCAAAATAAATGTCTGTTACGTCACAAGAACTGTTCAGTTTCTGCTCGTTTCATAATGAACTTACAACATCATTAAAACACCTTGTTTATTTCTTCGTGTAACAAAAACACATAGTTTATTTAGATATAAACATCATGGTTTGGCTCAACATTCATACGGGAAGCAACAAGCGGGCTCATGGCTCAAAGTCCAGGGTTTGTTGGACCCATCCACCTCCCATCCCCTAATATTATGTTCTTGCTAAGCGCATTTCAAACTGACATCATCCAGTGGCGTTGATACATCGAGACACCACTGGACGGCGTCAGTTTTTAACACACTGGTGGCTACCAAACATAGTGCCACCTGCTACTCAGTAACCTTTCACACCAATGGTACAGCCATCAGGAGCAGTTCAGGGTTCAGTATCTTGCCCAAGGATACATGTGGACTGGAGGAGCTGGGGGTCAAACAACTGATCCTCCGATGAGTGGATGACCCACTCTACCTCTGAGCCACAGCTGCCCTATGCTTTCCTCATACTACATTGGTTCCTGTGGTGTTACAAACTGATGCCATCCAGTGGACCCCTGACACTCTAGGCCCCTGGGCCTCTGCCCTGTATTTGTTGCTGTAGGTACAATCAGTGTCAAAGACTGTACTGCCTCTCTATTTCATGACTTTCACATGTTTTAAAAGGTAAAAATAGATTGTAATATGAACGTTATGTACGCTTTATCACCGTCAATTGTTTTGCAAAATTGTAATATGTTAAGAAAAAATATCATAAACAAGTTCATAAACAAATCATAGTATAATTATTTAGCTGTAAAGTTTCTAAAAATGTCTCCTAAGGGAATTCCCTCCAGACATACTGTAGGGTACAGTAGCAGAAGGTGTAGGTTACAAATGGTCCCCCTGAATGTTAAATAGTTGATTACGGCCCTGCTGTTTGTTGTAGTTGGTAGAGTAGAGGATACAAATCTTACTGAACATCTGAGGATGGAGACTGAAGTTTAACTGTTAGTAAACCTTTGTAGAAACGTGGCCAGTGACGAACTCTGAAAGATGCACAGCTGTTTGACCCTGGATGACCTGCAGACTTTGTTATTCATCACAGACAAACAATGTGTTCAAATACTGAGACAAAGGTTTCTGTTGTAGTCAGAGGCGTTTCATGAAAATCTGTCACTTCCTCTCAATCTTATTTTCACTTTCTGAGTTCAGAACACAAACTGATTTATTTTAACACTGCCGAAAAGTTTCAGGAGTGAAAGTTCTGAAACGAGCTCTGTGACAGTCTGGTGACCTGTCCAGGATTTGTGTTGTGGTGTGACTTCGGTGATTCGGACTCACCCTTTGAACCACTAAGTCACAGAATAACACAAACTAACTGAATGACTGAGTAGGGATGGGCAATAAATAATTATATCAATATAATTTTCATCGTTTCAGAAAGACATAATCATCGCTTGCCGTTAGCCAGATCAGTGTAAATTTCATTGGCAAAAACTATGGTGAAACTTTTTCATCAACAACCATGACGAAAGCAAGACATACTAAAAATTAATCTTGATAAGACAAACTAAGACAAAATCTATGTTTCATTGCCACTGATGAGACATGATGAAAATGTTAGTGGTGGACTATCGGACATTGAAAGCTGAGAGCGACTGTGACTTTGACTTTTCTTAGATAATTATGAATATCAACTGATACGATTTTTTTTTTGGTCTATTGTGATAACATTTTTAGCCATATCATCCACCCTATGATAGAGGCAGAGGTGGACCAGCAACTCGGCGATGTTACATCACTGTCTTTCTCAATGGAGTCTGGCTTTGAAGAGAGCGGCTACAGTTTCCTGTCAGAAATTGCTGTTTGACGACAAGATAAAGCGATTGAAATACCCTCAAAATAACATAGACATTGACTGATACTGATGGGTTTTTTTAGGTGTCTTAAGTACATTTAGTTGCTGACCCGTCCACAGCAGTATATCCCTTAGCCTCCGTGTTGAAAGGACAGACTACTTTCTCAGAACATTACGCCCTGAACTTTGACCCGCTCGCTTTATATCCATCACCGTCAAGATAAAACAAACACCGCTTACTGAGTTCACCAGAGACGGAGAGATTTCATAGTTATGTCCTTTTATTGTTTGTAATATTTATCATTATTTTGTTCACTTAAACAATCAATATTCCTATTGTTACTATTCGACTGGTCATCAGGTTACTTAAATACGCAGTCATCCGTCATTGCGGCTTCTGAAAGCTGTCAAGGAGCTGTCAAGCTGTCAACTGTTTGCAGGTCAGTCAATGTGACATATCTTCTGTTGCGCTGAGGATTGTGGGTCAGAATAGCCAGAAAAGCATACTGGCTTGCAGACTGTAAAATACAACCAGATGTAGAAGAACATCCTGGTATTTATTTTACTATATAGTATGGTAGTGTGGAGCGCACAGTAGGTATTGAGATGGACCCTGAGGAAAGATAAATACCTCATACAACTCCTCTTCAGAGAATCTGTCCCTTTAAGTAAAGAATCTAAATTTTCCAGCCCTGGCTGAAGCCCCGCCCACTGGGTTCACAGCCAGCTCACACACCTGCACAGGTGAGCCTCATCAAGGCTGACTGAGTGGACTGGACTAAATGTAGTCATGCTGTGGACGGTGTTGGAGCTGCAGACGTTCTCTTCACATTACAGTAAGTGGATTTTATTTGTGCAGCTTCTCACAGTGAACAAACTCCATGTTTTTCTCAGCTCCCCTGCAGGAATGAAAAAGGCGAGGTCAGCGGTTTGATATCTCCTTCTGAGTTTCTCCTCTCAGTGAAACACCCACTAGTTTGACTGCGAGCTCTCATTGTTTTTTCTTTTATTTCCTCTCCTGCGTTTCCATCAGCAGCTCGGGTTTCATGGAAAGGGCAATCTGCCGCAACGAGCCGGCGTTTTATGACACTAAGCAGAGCAAATGTGGTTACAGAGATCCAGTTAGGGAGAAATGATTGCTTTTCAGGAAGAAGTCAAACTAAACACTGGTGCTAATGCAGAGCAATCTTAAGAACAACAGTGGAATAAGCACATTTAATTTACAGCCAAATCAAATAAGTCTTAAATTAGAGAGCGCTCGTTTTATTCTGCCGGCGGAAACCCCCCGAGGAGGAAGAGAAGCTGCGCTGAAGAAAACAAACAACAAGCTGTCTGAACGTTTGACAGCAGCTGCTCCGTTACCTGGAAACAACACTCGCTCCTCCCAGAGTCCCTCCTCGCCTTTTTCAGGTGAAACTAAACGGCTAGCTTGCTCTCCGGCTCTCTGCAAGGTCGGCGAGAAAAGCTGAGGGCCCAATCAGGAGGTCCCCAAGCTGAGCAGCAGGAAACGCTCCACCCGCCAAATCTTCTTCTTCTCTGCTGGCGGAGGCCGAGAGGGACAGAGACGCCTCGGCCGCCTAATTAAGGAAGTCCAATTAGAATGGCGTCAGATGGGTCAGCAGGCCGCAGGAGGACGCCGCCCCGCCTCCCACCTTCCACCCGACATCAAAAAAGCTTCACACAGTCAGGCCGCTGTTACCTTTTTAATCTCTACGCCTCATCTAATCAGAGCAGAGCCTCCTCCTCCTCCTCCTCCTCCCTTCATCCCTTCATCTCTCCACCTCGGTCACAGTTTCTAAACACAAGTGAAAGTCAGCCGGCTGTGTTTCACTTCATAAACTGACGATGAATCTTTGTGTTTTATCGCTGCAGAAACACTTTGAGGAACAAAGTTAAACTCCTTCTAACAGCAGTGAGCTCAGAGGCCTCCTCCTGTCCGCCACAAGACTTAAAGGAACAGTGTGGAGAATTTAGTGGCGTCTAGCAGTGATGATTGCAGATTGAAACCAGCTGAAACTTCTCCTGGTTAGAATTCCTTCAGTGTTTATTGTTCAGGAGGTTTTTTACCAGGAGAAGAATTATCCAAAGAGGTCTCTTCCTCTCCAGAACAAACAGACCAGCTGATTTAAACCCAGGAAAACCCTGAATTTCATGATACAAATCAGTGTTACTTCTACACTGTTTGGCACGTTGCAGACAGGCCACTCGCCCAGCACCTGCTACTGTGTGCTCAACTTTTTCCTGATCTAGATGTTCAGAGGGTTTTTACCAGGAGCTGATTTATCTGCAGAGGTCTCTTCCCCTCCAAAACAAACAGACCTGGGGTCAGATGCATAAAACAGATTCACGACAAAAACTTGAATCACTTTATTCTTCAGTCCAAAACTAAGTTCAATTTTTAAAAAAATTCCCTTAGGGGCCATACACAAGCCACATCTTTAACTGCCTGGGAAAAACGCGAGGCCAGGCGTTGGGCGCTACTCTTGTGCCTTTTTTGAGCCAGCTTTCAAGAGTGCGGTGGCCGGCTGCATTTGAGGCTGCTCAGCAACCTTAATTAGTACCATATCACAGCCTATTTACCCGAAATCCTGAGTGCAGAGCTGATCTTCTTCCAGGTGCTGTTTATAAGTGTGTAGGCCTATCGTCCATGGGACAGATGTAAAGCTCTGGCAGCTCTGCACTAACATGATCAACTTCTCCTCCATATTTATCACAGACTGACATTTACTGAAGAAGCGAAAGATATCTGTCGGCTGTGATTGGTTGTTCCTCGTCACATGACGTGTGGTGCACGCGGCTGCGTTCCAAAAGTTGAACGTGAAAGTTAATCTTGTGCCGCAGCCATCGCACCTTGAAAAATAGGCAGTCTAGAACGCATGCCTGCCGCAAGTCTACATTGAAAACAATTAATTTGAGGGCGCGACAATGCAGCATGTGTACGGCCCCTTAAGGTGTTCTTGAGATATCATGTTAACAAGAATGAGACGGATGAGGTCACATTGACTTTGACCTTTGACCGCCAAAGTCTGATCAGTTCATCGTTGAGTCCAAGTGGATGTTTGTGCCATACTTGTCTCTCAAGCTGTTCTTGATATATTGCATTTACAAGAATGAGATAGATGCAAGGTCACAGTGATCTTGACCTTTAACCTTTGACCACCTTGATGGGCTGGACTGACAACCTGAAAACAATATGCCTTCAGCCATGGCTATCGCCAGCGTGGCGGCCTAAAAATCTGTATTTTTTTCAGACACTATCATCATGAAGGGGCTGCCAACCATGGAGGCTGACACAAGACCACAAATGTACACATCTAGAGCCAATGTTTGGTTTGTCCATTCCGGGCTCCTGTAGAAACACGGCCGTGCAACATGGTGATCATTGTAGACGAGGAATGAAAATGGGCTGGATCAGTGTAATACTGAATTTCAGGAGTAAAAGTGCAGCAGACTTTGGTTGCAAAGTGTCTTTTTTATGAGCAAAAAGTTGACGGCAGTTAAATATAATTTTAATTTTCTGATGGCGTTAAAGGATTTATCAGTTTCAGTAATATCTGCAGTTACAGCAGGAAACAGGCGGATATTTTCCACCACGATCAGACAAACAAACCAGATGCAGATTTTTCCTCTTCCTTTAACTCTTTAATCATCTCAGTGATTTATTTCCTCGTGTCGTGACTGCTGAGGCCTTTCTAAGATGTATTTGTGTTTGCAGAGTGGATCCTGGGAGGAAACCCGGCTCTCCGCCCACCCGCCGCCGCCCGCTGCCTCGCTGCTGTACGACGGCGACAGATTTGTGATTAAACGGCCACTTTGTCATGCGAGAGGGACATAATGCATCAACACAGGTGAGCGCAGAGGCCTGTTGTGAGTTTATCATCATGACTGCTTCAAAAATTGAAATGGGTTATTTATTGGGTGTCAGTCACGTCGGGAACACACACACACACACACACTCGCAGCGCTGTATTTCCCCGTCTGACTGTGACACTTGTTATTATTATTATTATTATTTTTTGTGACAGATCGCCCAAGCCGCAAATCTTTAGCCGCAGCCCATTAGTAATCCTGCGCCGCCGCCGGTCTGATGTTTATTATTTCCCAGCAGCAGGACGGATAATTTATGAGGGGAAACCTCGTCGTCTACCTGCAGCTTTCAAACAGGAAGCAGGTCACAGACGATATTAAAGTCATCAAAACCAAATTCACCAAAGTGACTCAGGCAGCAAACCAAAGCTACGGTGATACACACTGATGACGTCAATACAGATCCAGGAGGGAGGAAGGAGATGAGGAGGGAGGGAAGAAAAGAAGGAGTCAATACAGCTACAACAGTAGGAGAAGGAGGAAGGAGGGAGGAATGTGAGGAAGGAGTCAAATCAAATATAGTGGAAGGGAGGAAGAAAAGATGGAGACAGTATAGATACAGGAGGAGAAGTGGAAGGAGGGAAGTAAGAGAGGGAGGAGAGGAGAGGAGAGGAGAGGAGAGGAGAGGAAGGAAGGAAGGACTTACCTACTATCTTTTAAATACTAGGCTGACCGTTCCCAGAGGTCTGACGCTGTCAGGCTAATGTTACTAGCTAACATTAGCTAACTTTAGTGCCTATTTTCTACCTACTAGCTGAACTGTTTTCCTTAGTCTGATGAAATGCTGTCAGGCTAACACTACTAGCTAGGGTTATCTAACTTTATCTATTATTTTCCATCTACTAGGCTGACCATTTGCAGACGTCTGATGAAATACTCTCAGGCGAATGTTACCAGCTAATGTTTGCTAAGTTAAGCTACTATTTTCTACCTACTAGCTCAACTGTTCCCCTTGTTCTGGTGAAACACTGCCAGGCTAGCATCACTAGCTACTGTTAGCTAACCTTGGCTGCAGTTTTCTACCTACTAGCTCAACCTGTTCCCAGAGGTTGGGTGAGACGCTGTCAGGCTAATGTTACTAGCCAACATTAGCTAAATTTAGCTGCTATTTTTTACTTACAAGCTCAACTGTACCCAGATGTCTGGTTAAACACTATCAGGCTAATGTTACCAGCTACTGTTAGCTAACTTTAGCTTCTTTATTCTATCTACTAGCTCAGCTGTTCCCTGGTGAAATGCTATCATGTTACCGTTACTAGCTAACGTAAGCTAACTTTAGCTACTATTTTCTACCTACTAGATCAACTGTTCCCAGAGGTCAGGTGAAACGCTGTCAGATTAATGTTACCAGCTAACGTTGGTTAATTTTACCTACTTTTTCTACCTTCTAGCTCAACTAGCCTTAGGTCTGGTGAGGCTAATTTTACTAGCTATTATTTGCTAATTTAACTACTATATTCTACTTACTAGATCAACTGTTCCCAGACATTTGGAGAAACACTGTCAGGATAACATTACTAGCTAACGTTAGCTAACTTAGGTACTGTTTCTCTTAAAGTTTTTCTTAACAGTCCCCCATCATCATCGACTATTTTCAAGACTTAAAGTGGCCTTTGTTTTTTGGCTTCAACAGCCATAAAGGAGGAGAAGGAGACTTTAAAAAGACTTCCAGGAAAGGTAACCATTTTACTTTGAGTGTGTAATTTTCAGGCTTGTGCACTTTGCTGCTACGACTTATTTCACCCAAGTCCAAATATGAAAGTGTGTTTTAGCAAAATGATTTGGTGTCAGACTATTTATGGAATATCGAATGTGTCCAGGTGAACGTCTCTCAGAGCTGTTGGAGGTTTATAAGAGTCGGTCTATGGGGTCGTCTGACGCGGCGGCGGAGGGTTACGGACCCTGAACGGGGGAGAAGTCTGACGGATGCAAATGAGCTCTCAGTTTAAATGTGACTGTTTTTTTATTCATGGGGATTGATCGAGTCGCGGTGTGGAGGAGATGAATGAAATATGCATGGAGCGGCCGCACTGTACCCGCTCGCCAGACCCATGATTAATTTCTGCTCAGTTCTGTGTGTGTGTGTGTGTGTGTGTGGGCTCGCCATGCTGCAGCGCCAGGCGACTCACGACCCTACTGAGATGGATCTGACGCCGTGTGACCGCACGGTGACCATCCACAGACTGACACTGACTCAGCTCAGACAGCAGAGCACGTTCAGGTAGAAACAGGAAGCTTTAACCTCCTCGACCCTGATTTTACCCTTTAAAGGAGCAGACAGATCTTTTTAATCCATCACGTCATTTATGCCAAAGTACATTAATAACAGATCACAGATGGGACTTCCTTTAGTGATGCCATCATGTTTGGCATCCATGTGTCATGTGTATTAAGCAGAGACTTTTATTTTGAAGGGTACATGTCAATATTTCTGGTGTTTGCATTTCCCACTGTGCTCTGTTCATGTTTAGTGTTTTTGCTACATACAAACTAAAACATATGTACAAACTATATATGAAAACTGTCACACATTGGAACAATTTCATAGATTTTCACATATGTTAAGCCCATACAAATATGTTTATGTATAATACATTTATTGCAATCTACATCACACATAATTATTTAGACAATCAACCTATACGTGTGTGTTTATGTGTCAGATAATAATTGCAGAAATATAAAAAAAAATGTCATTTATAAAAACGTGCACATATTGCACATGTTGCCTTACCCTTACTTAAAGAAAAATACATCTAACGAGCAGAAACTGTGCATTACCTGTGAAAACAGACGTTTATTTAGAAAAGACATGATGCATGTAACAGTCACAAATTTACATTGCGTCCAAGAACGTCAACAAGTCGCAGGTGGACACCTTGACATACCTTATATGTAGACCTACCCGCTTTCACCACAAAGTCATCAGATACTGGTGCTTGGTCAGTGACTTCAAGTGTCAGACACTGACTAAAAAAGCCGCCCTTTTACGTCAGCATGACACATGGCCGGTTGCCGTTATTGTGTAACAGCACCTGGTGGCATCAGGGGAAAACTCAGCTAGACAACAATGTAAGGACCGACTTTCATGCAGGAGGTCGGTGTTCACTTACTGTAAGAATGTAAAGTCAAACCCTGTTGTGTTTTTCTAAACCTAACCATGTGTTTGTTGGTGAAGAAAAAAAAACTGGACATTTCCTGTGAAAACAGAAGTGTATTTTGAAAGCAGACAATGCATGTAACAGGCTGAAGTTGACACAGCGTCACAGAACGTCAACAACCAACACACCCAGGCTACCTTGGACGTCCTATGTGGACGTGGAAAGTCCATGACCAAACGTCAGATATGTGACGAGATCGGAGTGAGAATGTGTTGCCAAGACATGTTTTGTGAGGTCACAGTGACCTTTGACCTTCTAATTAGTTTATTCCTCAGTCCATGTGGACATTTGCGCCAAATTTAAAAAAATTCCTCAAGGTGTTCTTGTGATATCATGCTCACGAGAATGAGACAGACGCAAGTTCACAGTCACCTCTGACCACTGAAATCTAATCTTGAGAGAACATTTTAATAGAGATGGGACAGACGTACGTATGGACAGACGGATGGACGGACAACCTGAAAACATAATGCCAGAGCGGACAAAATTGTCAATGAGTAAACACAGTAAAGATTTACTCAGTGTGAATCAACTTGTTGAGCGATAGTTTAGTGAAAACAGTTGTTTGGTTTTCTGCGACCACATGAATGAACACAAGACTGGAGGGTCGCCGGTTCAAGTGCCCGTACAGACCAAGTATGGAGGGTGGACTGGTGGCTGAAGAGGTGTCAGTTCACATCCTTGGCACTGTCGAGACACCCTTAAGCAAGGTACCGAACCCCCTCACTCTGACATCTCTCCATTTAATGCATGGAAGGTCCTTTTTGTGCATGTGTATTTATTGCAGGCCTATATGTATGTGACAACAGAGTGAAATAATTGAATTTACCCTCAGGGATTAATAATGATCTTCGTCTTCTTCTTCTTCTTCTAAGACACTGGAATGATGCTTTGTTGTCCTTCTTTCGGCCTCCGTCAAAGTCTATATGCACGGATTGCTTTCATTGTTCAGACACCCCGTTCTCCTTAAACTGGGAAAGGGAGGTGGGTACAACTTAAATTATTTTTTGTTGAATTATTCCTTTTACTGATTCTGTTCCTGCTCTGTGGAGGATAAAACCCAGATCTCATTGACCTTTCCTCTACACACTGACCTCTGGACAGTCTTTATGTTTCCAGAATCTCTCAGAATAAAAGGATCAGTGTGCTGTTCTTTCTGCCCGACTCTATGAAAGCGGGTCTTTTTCCGGAGTATTCTTCCCTGATTCCATGGCTGCTTTCACTCCAGTAAATGATTTGAATACCTTTTCCCACCTCTGCTCCTGTTTTCTCTGCGCCTCTTCTCCAAAGGAACACTCAAAGCTCTCTCAGCTGCAGCTCCTTCATCTTTTCGTTGTCGAACACGTTGTTGCCCGAGGCGTGAGCTTCCCTCTCCGCCTGTTTCTGCAGGAAGACGAGGCGAGGCTCGGGATCAGGAGTTCTTTTTTTTTTTCTTTCCCTTTTCTTTCTTTTTTTTTTTTTTTTTTGACGTGGCGTTTCAGATCGGCCAAAAGCAAAGCAGACACTTCCACCTGCAGGAAGGTCTCATGTTTGTTTTATGACGGCGTCCTGTATCGACCGTCCGGGCGTCCGGCTGCTAGCTGAACATCTTCAGGATTTCAGGAATGTGTTAATCGATGGATCACAACATGGGTCCTGGCGTCAGCAGAATACAGTTTCAGCACGTCAATCATTCGGTGTGTGAGCGCAGAGAGGAGGAATATGTCTCACTCTTCATTGACAGTGAAGAGAACGACATCACGTCTGTTTCTGAGCCACACACACACCTCCCTCCATCTGTTCACTGTCTTAACTTGTCATTTAGCTCATTTCTCTCTGCTAACATGACATTTACTTAAAGCTAATTACACAATATTCCCCATGTTTTCACCATAAAACCATCTCACACTGCCAAATTTTCCTTTTTAACAAGTAATTTAGTTTATTACCAGGCCCTGATATCAACTTTACACTTATCACATATTTCAACTGCAAATAAAATAAATCTTGAGTCATTTACTGAGTCTTAAACTCTTCTTTAAACACGTCTCAGAATACTCTCAATGTTTTTACTGTAAAATCATCTCACTCAGACAAATTTTAACATCTGAGGTCATGGTGAAAAAATATTCTCCACTGACTCACTTATTCTGCAGCTTTTGACCACGTCACATGGTCTTCATCAGCAGACGAAGTTTGCTCAAGGTTTGTTTGTCACAGGACTTCTTGTTCACATTGGCTTCATGTGATTTTGTCAAGCGTTGACCTCTGTGGCTAAAAAATGAAGCCAAAAATTGCAGTTCCTCTAATGTCCACTTGAGGCTGGCTCCAAGATGGAGTCAGCCCCCAAAAACCTCCATGTTAACATGTAGAATTAAACATGCTGACAGCCTGGTACAAAAACAGTTTAGTCTCTGTAGCTAATTTCAACATTCATGACAGCTGTGTAGGTGGTGAATTTTTATATAACTCACCTGTTTACTTTTTATTAAGGCTTAAATTTATGAATATTTAAGGGCAGGGCTGCTTGAGTGACAGGTCGGTGCCGTCTGTTGCAAAAGTTATCCTTACTCTTTTCAGATTTAAGAGTAATTGAACTCGTGAGGACGTCTGCCCCTATCCGTTATGCCGGATTCAGACCACACGATAGCGGCCTGATATAGGCCAACAAGGCATCGTACGGGGTCGACTCAGGTTGTGAATGACAATGAGTGTTGTACACGATCTGTTCACAAATATGTAACACACTTACAAGCCCTCCTATACACACCCATTAAGAGGTGCTTTCCATCAGAGTGTGGATACCCGACCCTTGGATAACAAATCAGAAATTTAGCTTGGGCTCAGTTCGGGTTCGGCCCACTTGACATGCTGCTGTGTTGTGCTATGGCCTATTCATGCGCTGGAAATTGTTATTTACGTGACAACGCCTGAACGCAACACAGGCTCCGCTCCAACTGAGTGTGTGTACAGTGCTGCATGTGCGCGGCGTGTTTGACTGTGCACAACAGCAGCCTTTTGATGGTCATTTACACACTGTCCATGTGTGGTCAGAGTAAACAGACAAGCTGTAACCATGGTAACAATAACTATGTCAGGTAAGAAACTGCGTCAGGTTCGGTCAGGGAAAACGTCGTCCTGAGCTGCACTCCACTTTCCATTACATAAACTGCTACTTCCTGTTATTCAGATAACCTGATCTGGCAACAATTTTTTCTCTCTGTTAGCACATGCACGGATCTACAGTACACAAACTTCTACCACAGAGACAAAGCTGGTTATGCAATGCAATCCATAGTGTCACCCTAGATTCACAGAGTATGGGCATCGCTGTTGCTATTTCAGTGCGTTTTCAGTTCATGAAAGTTAACTTTAACATTTTGGTCGTCTAAAAAAGTCTTGGTCAGCGTTTGTTTGAACTAAAAGATTCTCTAAGGGCTCATGTATGCTCGATACGGAGACAGATGGAGCGTTCTGTCCGTTCATTTCATCTGTATTTGGGCACGATTTCTTAGAGCTTCAAGATTGAATGAAACAGAGCTGTACCACCGGAGATTGTGGCGGCAGTGTAGTGTAGTTCAAGTGAGATACAACCTGTAGGAACAAATCTGTCATATATGTGCACATGTGGGATGTATATAATGACCACACAGTCCTCCACCGTTTGGTGTTGTGTGAAACTTTAGACTCCGCCCTCTTGTGCCATCTATTGGCTGTATCCATGCCAACATAAAGGATGCACGGAAGTACGAGGGCAGTGACGTTTACAACGTTTGAAACAGACTTATCTATTTTCATACGTAAAGGGAGGATACGTGAGCCCTAAAAGAAGTTGGATGTTCAGTTGTTTGTTTATGTTGTTTGTTGTTTTGTGGCTAGCAAAAATTTGCATTAGCACAGTTAATCATAGCTGTAAATGCACCATGCTAACCAGACTAGAAGCTAGCTTTAGGCTTAGCTCCACCCTTCTTGCTACAAAAATCTAAGATGGCGCCGGCTTCAAAACAGGAGTCCACAAACCAATGGGTGACATCACAGTCTATTATTTTATATATTCTATACAGTTTAGAGCCTCTGTACACTGTGAGATAAGGTCAAAAAAGTAATAATAAATGCAATAAATCTATAAAAACGTGCAGTGTAAATACATCTTACATTGCAAAAAATTACATTTAAAATATTCATTAATATTCCAAACTCTTAAGCCCCAATTTTCCCTTTTAAGATCAATGTTTGTGGTGCACTGTACACAGTTTGAGATGATCACAACAGTATTTAAAACAGCGAAAAAATCTATTCAGTTCAGCCCCAGAGACGGAGAGCTGGTCAGCCAAAATCAGAAGATGCTATCGTAGCTTCAGAACTGTCAGAACATAAACTTGTTTACACTCAGTTAGGAGACAGGAGGACTTCATACTTACACATTTACTGCTGTTAACTGCAGTTTTTTTATGTTAATGATGTGTTAATATTTAGATTTTGGCCCACGCAGGTGGTAATGATGCCAGCATTAAATGTTTACTGTATAAAAACATGATGGAAAACCAGCAGAGACCATATGGAGTACAGTTATTGATTATTTTATCACATTTGTTTCAGTCCTTCCCAGCAGCACAAAACAATTATTCCTAATGATTCAGTAATTAAAATAACAAAAACTGGACCTGATCGGCAGCAAGAGAGGGATTAGATAAATTAATTAAAACAAATGAATTCAGTTAAGTTTGTTCTAAATTATTATTCGTCACTGCTGCAGCTTTTTGTCTTATCATGCAGTTTTCTGCAGGTCAGACAGAGAGATGAATTTTAAGACTTTCTTTATTATATAAAGACTTTTATAACACCTTGAATTCAGATTCCTCAAGAAGGAATTCAGTCTTTTTAAAAATCTTTTTTCATGGCTGCAAATGTTTATAGTTAAAAGGAAAATCAAAGAGGAAATATTTAAAACAGATTTTTTTAAGGTGAAAGGAGCCTTGTAATAATTAGTATTAGATGAAAGTGTTGGCTGCACTCGTCGAGGCACTTCTGCTTGAGTAAAGTTTGATGACTGGAGTCAAATATTTCAGCGGCGTGTCCTCCTGTTATCCTCCCACTCACTGTGCTCGCAGGGCGACACTCTCATCACGCCGTAAATGTCAGACGGATCTCTGCCGGCTGGGACTTGAAGTGTGTTTCTTTTTCTGCCGTTTCACACCCAGCGATCATCGTCGTGCTGCACTTTGCTGCTCCGTCACCACCCCTCCATCGTCTTTTAAGACCTCTCTGTCCGTCACCATGTACCTGAGCCACTGACGCAGTTCAGCACAGAGCTGCTGCAGAGAGAGGAAAATATTACAGGAGTCCAGTGGAAAGCTTTATCATGACAGGAGGAGGTGATTTTAAGTTATTCATGAGAGGATTAATTTTTAACAACAACACTTTCTCTCTAGTCCACGAGGTGTGAGGCTGGATTTTCACTTATTTTCATTATTATAAATGTGTGATTTTGAATAGTCTGTTGTTTATATTTAGAGGTGAAGGCTCAAAGAACTGAGATCCAGTTGTTTTTGTGTTGACTTCTTTTTTTTCATCAGAATTCTTTTCACAAATTCCTGTGAGATGGTTCAGTGTAGACACAATAGATTTTCACCAGTGATCAGAGGGTGTGTAAATGCTGCTCAAGAAATATGACTCTGATCAGCCCAATGGGGGCGCTATAAGTAAGGCCCCAAACCCCAGTTTTTGAAAGGACACGACCCTCACACTGTAGGTCTGACTGACTTGAAATTTGACACACAAGTGCAGCTCAACATGCTCAACAAAAAACACGAGTTATTAAGGTCCTGCTGTAAAATTTTCTACCATTTTGAATTTTTTAAAAATCACATTTTTGACATCTTCTACAAACCGTAGGTCTGATTTGTACCAACCTTTCTGTGGATCATTATTGGACCAAGCTTATCAAAAGTTCTCAAAAGCTTGTTGTTATCTCATGGCGTTCTGATGATATTGACCAATGAACTTTAGAGGGGGCGTGGCTCAGCACACACACCAATCGGCCAAAACATTCAAACCACTGACAGGTGAAGTGAGTAACATAGATCATGTTGTTACAATACAATGTTCTGATGGGAAACTTTTAGCTCCTGGCATTCATGTTGATACCACTTGGTACGAAGCACCCACCCAAACACCTCTGTGGACCTAGTACACCCCCCCAATGGCACCAGTGCACCTTGATGGCAGTGGCCCCCAAAGCAGAGCAATGCGCCATGTCTCACTGCAAAAACTGGTCAGGAGTGGCCCAAACATTGGACGTGCTGGTACCCCAGAGGTACCCCTGATCCACAGTGGGGCCTTTTTGGATTGAACTTGGCTCTGACATGTGAAGGCATGGACATGGGACCTCTAGGGGTGTGTTTTGGAGTCTGGCACTGACAAACAGAGTCCTGCACGGGTCCATTTTGAAAACCTACACCCACCCATACCCGAAAAGCTCAGTACCAGAACCGATCTGTTACCCGTGGTAGAAATGGTAGAAAAAGAGGTTGAATATTAAGATAAAAATATCCTTTTTTTAAGCGTTAACTAAACATTCACAAAGAAAACAGTATTTAGTGAAGACACTTGATTTTGTGGACCATAAGACATCAAACATTGAACCTGTCTTGTTTTAAGGGCACCTGTCACTCAGCATTTTGGATTCAGTTATAATTTGGAAACTACTCACAATTCTTGGCATCCATAAAATCAAACTGCCTCTAAAATTCACCTTGAATGGGGGATTATGTCAGGAGGAAGTGATCTCAGCAGCAGACAGAACAGAGGAGGAAAGTTTAGCATCTCCACAGCATCTGTTTCTGCAACAATCTCACCATGAGCTCGTACAGTAAGAGCCAGTATTTTATACAAAATCCTGAGTTCTCGTGAAACAGTTTCTGTGTCAGACAGGAATAATTCTGTCCTGATCTGCCCTCAGTAGATAAACCTTCACTCCGAGGTACAAACACACACACACACACACACACACACCCGGGTCAGTGTGTGAACGACATCTGTCTGAGGATCATGATGGTGAAACTTTAGTCTTGTTATCACTCTGAGTCTCAGCACTCTAACCTGCAGCTTGTATCTCAGTCAGAGGCCAAATCCCTCCTTCCTGTTCAGACCTGACCTTCTGCAGGAATCAAAGGATTATGGGAAATGATCTGTGTTTCCCGCGCACTAAACATACACCTGTGCCTGATAGGATCTGCTGCCGTCGCTCATGTCAATCTGCAGGTAAAATAAAGCAGAGATAAGCAGGGCGAGATAAGCTGCAGCTCCTTGAAGTGATATATTCATTTCAGGCGCCGGCTGTGTTTGATCCTATCACTGCAGGCCCGTATGCTAAACCGCAGCATTTCCATGCAGGCGGCGCCCTGTTTTAACAATATATTCAGGGCGGCGGGCGGCCTCGCTTAGCCCGATCACATCAGGTTAGTGATCCCACAGGAGGGCGAGGGGAAAGCCAATGAGCCGGCCCAACCAAACCCCCCAAAATAACAACAACAGCAGCGACGGCGGCACCGCAGTGAGACTCGCTCTGCCTGCAGATCAACTGTCACTGCTCAACACCACAGACAGACAGACAGACGTGTCTTTTGAGCACATGTAGAAACTACTATGAAACAAGACACTGGTTTCAGTAGTCTGCATACAGGTGCTGCACGTTTAGGTGCATTAGAAGCAAACGTACTGAGACGACTGTGTGTTTCCTGTCTAAAATACAGTGAAGGAGGGATCAGACCAGTCAGTGCATCTCACTCAGGAAGGAGGTGAGCCGTAGCTGCAAGTTGGAGTATCAGTCTGATTGAACTTTCACCTGTGACCTTACAAAGCTCCGATGTTTATCTAGTGTGACAGAGTGCTAAAATTAACCTCTTGTTGAGGAGGTGCTGATTATTTAGATCCTTGGCTTCAAGGCTAAATAATAATAGCATCAAAGAAGGAGAAAGTTTTGGGTCAAGGAGGAAATTCATCCACACAAATTACTTAAATCCTGCTTTTAATGTATTATATGTATAATATATTGGGGATGTAACACACGTATTCGTATTAAACCATTCGCTGCAAGACTTTCAGTTCAAATTATAAACTGAACGATACAATGAAACTGAAACAGTGTTTAATATAATGTTGTCAACAAGGCAGCCCACAGGACGGAACAGGACAGCTCGGTGTTACTCCGAAGTCGTCGAAATCCAGGGCTTGGGCAGTGACTTGCTGCGTCTAACACCAACAAAAAAAGGCATCCTTTAACATAGGCATGATATGCGGCATCAGGAGGGAAACGCAGTGGGACAAGGACAAAAGTTAAGGCGGCGAAAATGCACGTGGGTCAGGTGGGAGGGGTGGTGGATTGGTCCAACAACCCGGTGGTTTCACCCGAGAGAGCAGTCTTCACGTCCCGAAAGACTGTAAAGCCAACCCCTGTTCTTTTTCCTAAACCTAACAACGTGTGTGTTGTTGAAGGAAAGAAGATGTCAATTCACAGTGTTGTACCGATGTAGTGCTTTTATTTTGAAAGAGACTGTATGCAAACTGTACATTTTCTGTGAAAACACAAGTGTATTTTGAAATAAGACAATACGTGTAACAGGCTGAAGTTGACATGGCATCCCAGAACGTCAATACCCCACCATCGAAGAATAAAATAATGAAGGCCAAAAGGTCAAAGGTCAGCTTCACCGTGACATCATCATGTTTTAACGTCATATCTCAGGAGCAGAAGGGGAGACATTTGGTCAGATACTGAATCGGTGACTCTAATCTTGAACCTGTGCTGATTGTATAGATCTTCTGTGTGTGAAGCGTCCATGTTTTCACAGACAGGGATGGAAACTCAGAGAAACTGGGCTGGTGGGCGGAGTCATACGACCACAGGGCGGTGATTCTACATTAAAGCTCAATGTACACGGTCTATATATATAGACCGACAAGTGGGCTCCGTGAGAAATGTATCATAATCCTGCCGAGCTCTGGCAGTTATTAATGTCTCTACGTCCACTGGATTAAAATGGAGGCCTTTTATTGACCTGTTGCCATGGTGAACTGTGCGATGGGTTTTTTTCATCCACTGTACAAGAGCTGAGCTCAGAGTGAACACACTCAGAGCTGATCAGCTGCTCTGGAACCCAAACTCTGAGTTTTCCATCTCAGTGTTCATCATTTCAGAGTTTGTTAAACCTGCTCTCTGGAGTCGACCCCTGGACGGGTTTTATTGTTTCCTATATTTGCCGTTACATTTGTTCTGGTAGCACTGGAGTGTGACAGCCCAAAGATGGATTTCTCACACCAAGAGCATAAGATTTGGCAACCATGTGAAGTTGCCAGGTTTCAGCAGTGTTTACAGAAGCCCAGCTGACTCTGGCTTGGATCAGTGGGGAGCTTGTTAGCTACAAAATAACACGTTAATCAGACAGCTTTGGAGTCAGTGGTGAAGTTTGGATGGAGCTAGGTTAGGAGCTTACCCATGTCTCCAGTCTTTATGCTAAACTAGGCTAATCCAGCCAGAGAGTCCATTATTAAGCTGGTTTTAAACCGGCAGGACAGTTTAGTCGTGGATCTGGCAACCCTGTCGTGTTCCTCACATCCCAGCAGCTCTGTTTGTGTCGTCGTTAAAAAGAGGAACCAGATCAATAATCTGCCATCAGCACTTCAGCTCCTTGGTACAGTTTACGCCTCATAAATCCTCCTCCTCCCTCTGAAGAACACAGATATGAAACATTATGTCGAATCATATTTACTGTCAGATTCTTCTCTGAGTGTTGACGTGCAGGTAGCCGCTCCGCACTGATGCAGTTTTAATCAGGTCTTTAAGCGCCGCGCTGTGTTTATGTTTCTGCTACATTGTGTGGATTAACTCATCTTTATTTCCGTGGCGCTCTGAAGCTGTCATCATCACAGCGTATGTAAATGTTTTCTCTCTCATCCACTTTCTCTTTCCATGAACAACCGTCAGAGTCTGATGCAACTGCTTCTCAATTTATTTCAAATAAAAGGAGGAGAAACGTGGAGAGAGCAGACGAGTTTCTGAAGTACAAACACTGGAAATGACCACAAAATGCAAATGAGTCTGCTCTGTGAAATATCAGTTGTTATAAGAGTTTTCTGGAAATCAGGACAGAGATCAGATCGCTGCAGCCGCACCAGGAACACACGTGATAATATTCTTAAACCTCTTAAAGCTGCACTTCTCATTATTCTCTGTATTAACAACAGATTAAATGAGTGCATGCTGTGTGAAGATGGTCGCTCTTAGTGATGAACATCGTCCTGTAAACTGAGGGGTCAGATTTTTGGGTTGTAGAGGGTCGTAGTAGATTCTGACATTCTTTGTGGTAAACATTTTATGGATTAATTCACCCACAAAATATCCAGTGACCACCACATTTAAATTACTTGCCACCTTGAATTTGTTTTTCTCCCATGCGTCCACAGTGAACCGAGAACATTCAGTATAATCCAAGTCTCTTTTATCCAGTCGTGTCACCAGCACTTCCCAAACACGTCAGTACCAACAGACTCACAACAAAGCTGAGTGGTGTGCCTGAGCATGTGCGTTGGTTTGAACTCTGCTCAAATGTATATGCACACCCAGGCACACTTAAACAACAAAGTAAAATCCTCCACAATTTAGTGTAATTTCTTGATATTCTCATATTTATGGACCTCAGTATTCAGCAATATTTAAATTCACCATTTTGAAAAAAGGCATTGTTCCCCTGGCTCTTGCCAAAATTTAGCGCAACTTTGGAGCATTATTCAGCTCCCTTTCCAACAAGATGACGTAACTTTATGCACAGCAGCTAAAAATTTTGTCTTCCTGCGCCTCTGAGCAACTTTTATAAATATGAACAGGGCCCCTGTTCATATTTATTTCATATTTCATATTAGTTCATATTCATTTTTTTGCAGTGTAACATTTCAAATACACTTAACATTTGGTTGGTTTTTTTTAATTGGGTTAATTAGTTGTTAGAATAATTTTTTACAGTGTAGCAATTAACCTGCAGTGCAGTAGAGAAACTAAATATCCAGATGATGTATTTTTTGCAGTGTTGTCAGTTTGAGTCAGTTTTACAGTGTAACAGATAAATGAGCTGTTGAGATCATTTTCAGTGCAACAGATAAACTGAATCTTTAACAGAGTAAAGATGAACTGATTAAGATGGATGTCATCCTGGGCTGCCGTCTCCACACTGAATGAACATGTGAGCACATTAATAAGAAAGCGGCGCCGGCGTTTCTTCAGCACATCTCATGATGTAACCGTGTGAAAGAGTTAAACTGAGCCGTGCGATTTGCATGTGAGATAATCTGTGAGTTGCCGTTACGGCGAGATCAAAGGAGACGCGTCACCGTCGTCTCCGTATCAGCTGATCGGAGTCGACCTCGAGGCTTCTCGGAGTGCCACTGTTTCATGTTCACAAGTTCATCAAAGCAGCGGGGAAATCACAGCGGAGCTAATTACAGCCCCCTCCAACACACTTTACTGCAATTAACCTTATTGGATTTTTCCTGCGGTCTGGTGTTTGACAAAAGTAACGGAGGCTGTCGAGCTTCCTGGATCACATTCACACATGTTGTTTGACTTTGTTTCTGTTGCCTCGGGCGTCCAAACATGTGTCATCCAGTCTCATCGTTACACTCTCAGACTTCAGTATCAGAAGAAAAAGCAGCCAGTGTTCTCATCATTTCACTTGTTCTTCCTCTTGTCTGGGGAATTTTTAACAGCTGAGATTATTTGAAATGAAACAGAACGATGCACAGAACAGCATTAATATGAGAAACAAAGATGATGGTTCGGCAACAAGTTGCTTTCAACTCCTTTTAGCTGTTTTTCTGTCGGGCTTAAAGTGAAAACAGGCAGCTTTTTTGACTCTTCCTCCTACCAGCATTTCCACATGGTGGTATTATTGGTGCCGCTGTTGCAAAGACAACCTGATCTCTACCTGTCTTCCTTTGAGCAACGAACACAGGACACACTGCATTTTGTTTTCCACAGTTACTTTGTTTATTTCACTGTCCACCATTTTCTCTGTTGGGGAGACAGAGACCTCACACTGATACTGGTTGCTTACTGGGCACAGCTACGAAAAGCTCCATCCTCTTCCTGTTGTGGTTGCTCAACAGTTGATGCACTTCCTTTGTGCAGTAAAAGGAGTTTTCATTTTCCCAGGAGATCATACCTGGTCAACCAGGTCTCACTTCAAAGTGAGAAAACTGGTGCTTGGTCAGTGACTTTTGGCCTCAAGTACCAACCAAAAAGCCATCCTTTCACGTTGGCATTGTACAGGGCCTGATCGTCGTTATTGTTTAAAGGCACCAGGCGGCGTCACAGGGAAACTCAGCCGGACAATAATGTAATTTAAGGGGGCAGAAGTCAGAGTAGGGTGGGTAGGACCTGTGGTGCATGGGTCCAACAACCACTGACTTTCACCCTTTCCTGTAAGACTTTAAAGCCAAACCCTGTTTTTTCCTAAACCCAACCACGTGAGTGTTGTTGAAGGAAAAAAAACATCTGTTGGCAGTGTTGTACTGACGTAGTGCTTTTATTTTGAAAGAGACTGTATGCAAACTGTGAAAACAGAAGTGTATTTTGAAAACAGACAATGCATGTAACAGGCACGGTGTCCCAGAACGTCAACAACCAACACACCCAGGGTACCTTGGACGTCATATCATGACACAGAATGTCCAGCCCAAAATCGTACAGTGTATTATGAAGGATACCCATAAAATGTAACACATTACGTACTCTATATGATGATAATAAGTATTTGTTGTGTGTTAATGTTAAATTCCTGAATGTAAATATTCTAAATCTACTGCCTGTTTTAATGTTTAGTGTATTTTACTTTCTCTGTGGCTGCTTAATTCTGCTCTTGAGCTTGTATGGCAACTAATCCCAATGTCTATATATATATAATACATCTAAAATTCCCCTGATACGATCATCTGAAGGCATTTTGGAACCTGATCAAGGCAGCAACAACATGCATTAACAATATTCAGGAATTTAAAACAAACACGGCCTGTTTCTTGTTGGTGTAATTACTTCAGTCGAACAATGATGGGAGTTTGTTGCTAATACTCATCTACTCTTAGCAGTAGTGATGATGTCATTGTCCACAAAATGTTGTTGTCACTGACAGCCCTGTCCACAGCATATGAAGGTTGGTGTTTTTTGGAAAGCAGTAGAAGCTGAAATTGCTGTTGTATTGACCTGAAGCTGAGCGAAGTGGCACACAGCAATGATCGTTAGAGCCACCCACAGTTCTCAGAAACTTGTAAGACTCACAAATGTTCCTTTTTGTTTTCTTTTGTTTTTCCTTTTTGGTTTAGATGCTGCATTTATTGTTGTGAAGCAGAGACTAGTATGCCGACCCCTGGGGAAAATGGATGTGCGTCACTGTACTTGTACAAAAAGTCCAAAAACTAAAAACAAATACGTACATCAGAACTTTGTAATCAGCTCACGACCCCTTTTGATTTATCTGCTGACCCTTTGGAGGGGCGCGACCCCAGGTTGGGAACCACTGGACTAAACAAGCTAACCATATACAGTACAGCTGAAGCATAACGTTTACTTTCTTTGTTTTTGGTCACATATAAATCCCATTATTGATCCACACAAAGCTCCTGTAATGTAATTCCACCCCTGCCTGATACGACCCAGGTTTGCTTTTCACTTCACTTCTCCATTTATTTTCTCTTCCCTGCAGCATGTTTAGGTTTTTATTCTCCCGTACAGTGTCTGTAAACACACCACGAAGGCCTTTGTTTTTCTGATTGAGCTTTTATTCAGATGATTCTGGGGATAAAATGTGAGCGGAGACGCTCGGCCTTGACTCGGCCAGCCTCTCTGTGAACAGCAGCCGCTCTGATGTGAAGGACTTCCAACTGCAGGAAAAAAAAAAAAGGCAGATTTAAAGCTTTCCACTTGGTGACAGAGGCAGCAGACCTTGACTGTGTTGTGATCAGTGTGCTTCTCCTGGTGTCTGCACACAGATGAATAGAGTAAAAAATGCTCAGCAGAGAGGCAGAAAAGAAAAACCCTCACTGGCAGAACGGCTCACTTCAGTTCAATTCAAGCCTTCTGTTATGGCTCCCGCTGGTCCTGAAAACTGTATTAAATAATCTTTTTCTGCCTCCGTCTCTACCTTTTCTTTTTGGCCTTTGGATGTCTGAACAGATCTCAATAGGAGGCATTAAATGTGATCTACAGGATGTGCCTGCTTTTTCTCCTGCATTTAAGTTTGTGTGACTTTTATTCCGTGACAACCGTCCCCAGCGGAGGTTTTGTACCTTTTTAAAGTACAGTTTTATTACAACGTGGGTGTCATTTTCACAGTTTCGTCCGTCATTTCTATCGGTGATAACAACATTGTGCTCACAGAGTCAGTGATAATAGCGGAGATGCGGGAACACGGTGACAGGAGTTCAACAAGTCCTCAAAACTAAACACAAAAACATGATTTGTCGATGGAGTCTGGTCAGAGGCTCAGGAGACCTGTTCAGTGACTTAAAGAAATCGTTATGTCGGCTTAATTGGCTCAGCAAGACAAATCAACTCATGTCAGAGTGAAGATAACGCCACACGCACACACAGCTACACACACACACACACACACATCCTTCCCTCTCAGCTGACAAAAAGCAGCTCCCGTCAGTCTGTGAATAATCAGCCGAGGCAGAACCACATGGCTCTCAGGGGCGTCTCAGTCTGTCACACATCAAACAGGTAAATGTCAAATGTAGCAGTAAACATTATCAGGACAAACAAGCCTTCAACATTCCTGCAGTTTAACAAGGAAAACTCTCAAACATCACAAAACAATTACTGATCAACACATCATAATACACTGCTCAGAAATAATTAAGGGAAGCCTTAAATCTCACATCAGATCTTGATGAACGAATGATTTCAGTGTAAAATCTTCACTAATGTTTATTGTATAATTAGTAGAGAACAAACTGACATAACAACAGTCAACGGAAACCAAAATCAGCCCTCCTCCCCTGTCTGTATGACCTCCTGACAACGTCTGGGCATGCTCCTGATGCGTCGGAGGATGGTGTCCTGGCCCCTTAGGGGGGCGCCAGAGAGCCACGAGGGGTCACGAAGCCCTCTTGATTTTAAGGGGTGTTATAATTTGAATGTGTTGTGTGTCAAAATGTAATTCATTTATGTGTAAAAACAAAGAAATTTAAGGGTTATTTTAAAAGCTTATTCATTTATCCCCACTGTCCTGGGGGATCTCCTCCCAGACGTGGATCAGGGCATCAGTGAGCTCCTGGACAGTCTGTGGCAGTACTTGGTGGCGTCAGATGCACCAGTACATAACGTCCCATAGGTGGTATCAATGCCATTGACTATATGGCTTTAAAATAATCTCAGGATATTTCAGGGTATTTTTGGGATAAAGATATTCTCCTTGATGTGACAAATTAGTAAAACTAAAATATACATATTATTAACTTAGGAACACAGAATTGCAACAAAATAGTTTGCTTCAAATATTCAGTAAAAACTAAACAAAAATGATCTTAATTTCTTTGGTTTGTAAACAACAGTAACCAGATTCTGTATGCAATACTAATAATACAACTAATTACACATTTAAAAAAATGTCCCCTGGGATCTCTATATATAAATCAGCAGGTGATTTCCTTCTCTTTTTTTATGCTCTGCCATTTCTCCTCTAATCATCACGCTGTAACCTGTCACAGGCTGTTATGATACCACAACTATTGTACATTCACATCTATGGAGTTTATTCATGTAGGTTTACGTTACCAAAGAGGGAGAGACGCTGTGCTGCTGCCAGAGGAGCCGCTGAATGAGTTCCTTCTGAGCGGTGAGTCACTAAAAGAGTCTGAGAAGTAAAACATTCAGGACGCCACAGTTTATTCCACACTACTGAAGCTGCTCCTCTTTTTGAACCACCGTGGAGTCGGTAATAATTTCGCTTTCAGCCATGCTTGTTGTTGCCGTGGGTAACAGCATGACATCAATATGTCAACAAGTAAAAATATTGTGACTGTCAGGATATGAATTTTTCACGATATTAACAATGATACCAGTATTATCATGAACAAGATGATATGGCACACCCCTACTGGAGATCACTGTTGCCAACTCCTCAGTAAGGAAAGTAGCTGTTGGCTGTCCTAAAAGTCGCTAAATGACGTCATTGCCTAATTTGCATAATTTGCCATGTGCATGTAATTGTAATGGACGCTGTAGGAGAGACAAAAAGTGAGTATAAAACATCCTGAATATGTTCAGAACTACAAATGAACTTTCTTTCTGTGATTTATTTGAGACAAAGAAAATGACAGACTGTAAGCCAGGGCAGGATCAGCCAGCGGCGGCTTTGCGCATATGCAATTCATTTGCAGTCTGGACGCGGTGGAATGAACATCTCCTGCTCTGACTGCAGCTGAGAAGGACTGCTATGCGAGGACTGAGCCACCTGTGAGTGCTTTGGGACGGGAAAGGGGCACGTGGCAGCACCTGCTGCTCGTTGAGAAGAGTAAGGACAATACGTGCTTTCACGTCAGAGTCTCCAAAAGTCTCCAATAACACCAGGAAAAGTCGCTAGATGTGTTGCTAGTTGCTAGTCACTAGAGGGGTCTGAATACTCGCTAAATATAGCGTTGGCAACACTGCTGGAGATGGACAAAACACCAAACTCTGCATGGATGTATAAAGAGACCTGTATACAGTGTTGAAAGCAGGACCTCATTCGTTCCCATGAACGTTACTCTGAGGCGCATGAAGCCAAAAACGTTCGACTGTTCAATGAAATTACTTGGATTACTGGCACTACTTGTGCGTCATTGGAAGAGCTAATCAATGGCAGAGATAGCGCCATGAAAAGCGTCTGTTTTTACTGAAACTTCACTGCATTTCCAGCGGGGACTGTGCTACTGTAGGCTGGACTTTATTCATAACCAAGTGTGTAAATATGACGTATCTGTGGGTAACATATGATACAGTTTTTTTTCTGGGTGTTGGATTGTTGGTTGCCGCCCCTGTACTTGTGTATTTTCAGAAGTGTTGTGTGCAAAAATCTTAATTTGTAAACTAAACCTGTCAGATAATGTCGTGGCAAATGGCAGAAAATGGAAATACTCAAGTAAAAGTACTTCAAATGTCTGTGCTCAAGTACAGTACTTAAGTAAATGTACTTAGTTACATTCCACCCCTGACTGTTAGTCATCAGTCGTACAGCAGAGAGGAAGTAGAAGCTGTCCTCGTCCACAAAGGTTTCATCTCACATCAGGTCACCTCTTCCTCTCAGCTGCGTCTGCTGTCCTGTATTTAGCATTTAGTGTAGAACACGGACAATCTGATGTTTCCTGTTGCCCGTGAAGGCATCGCAGGCCAAACTGACAGCAGTGGCGTTTAATTCCCTGCTCCGTCTCCTCCCCTGTCCCCCCAGCTGCTGCCCGGGGCACGCTGAGAGAAAACAGCGAGCCGAGACCCGGATTTAATTAGTTCCTCTTCTTCCTCTTCCTCCACAAAACCCGCCGCCGCCGCCACTGTCAGGTTTCCCCGAGCAGGAAGGTTGTTGTTGTCAGGCAGCCCGTTCAGCCACTGAGGCCACTGATTCACCGCGGCGTGATCGCACACTCTCCCCATTAATTAAAG
Organism: Cephalopholis sonnerati; assembly: GCA_019142605.1. Classification (NCBI taxonomy): domain Eukaryota; kingdom Metazoa; phylum Chordata; class Actinopteri; order Perciformes; family Serranidae; genus Cephalopholis; species Cephalopholis sonnerati. Next base: position 37,410,196 of record JAGQAX010000004.1, on the reverse strand, counting down.
TTTCATATGAAGTGTCTGCGGGGAATCGCTGTTTCGCAGCCAAACTCCCATCCAGATGGTTGCTGATATGAAGCCTCGGAGGACGGCTCTTTTGTTTCTCTCCGCCACAGAGACAAATTTTAAATTTCTGTACAGTTAAATTAACTTCCTCTTAATTGTTGGATATTAAACTGAGCAACTTGTGATCACGTCTGAAACTTTGGAGAGCTTGTCGGCGTCTGTGTCGGTGCGGCGATGACGTCAGCAGGTTATTGTGAAGATGGAGGGAATCCCAGCAGTCGGCTCTATGATCAGACACAAACAGGATGAATTTACATTTATTTATATTTACTTTGAATATCTCAGACCGCAGTTGTAGTTCAAGTTTAGCTGTTTTAAAACCACATTTAAAGCTTTGTTTGTTTTATTTTCTGGAAGATGACAAAATAATAAATAAAACATGGAATAAAGTCCTTTAACAGATTAAATTCTCCTCAGTTAATTTGTAGAAGTTGAGACGGTTTTCTTTTTTGTTTTTGATGGCATTTTTCTTCCTCATTATTTCAGTAATCCGAGATAACAGTTAATTTAGAAACTTTACTTCGACACAAACAAAGCATGACAAGAACAAAGATCCAAATAAAAAACTAAACACTGGACATGGATTGTTCCAGTGGTTTTGTTGCTTGATTTTTAGTGGGACTGTCGAGCCCATGAATGTGAGACTTTTGTAGCATTGCTCATGGTGTGGGTTTGAGGATGGAGACGTCAGTCCGTTCAGTCAGATCATCACTTTGGTCCACACTGACACATCCCAGTAACTATGTAATAGATGGATTTCCGTGACATTTTTAATTATAAAAACCTTGTGACACATTCAGGGAGGTCACTGCAGCTTGTTGTTTGTCCTGAAATAGTTGCAGCACCTGTACTGTAGTTTTTAATCCTTGGTGATAGTGACATCTGTCTGGTCACTAATTTGGTCCAGATTAAAAGATCTCACTAACTTTTGGATGGTTAAGTGTGAAATTTTGTACAAATATTCATGGTTCCCTGAGGATGAATCATGCTGGTTTTGGCGATCCCCTAACTTTTCAAAGTCCCAGTTGGTCCTATCCTTTGGTCTTTACCTGCAAACCAAATAACAATCCAAGCAACAAACAGGGCTGAAAACTGAAGCCAAGTCAATGCTCTGGATAACCGAACGGTACATTCAGACAGCGCTCCGAATTCATGAACGGTCCAGTTTGTGTCAGAGTGCGCTCAGAATGGGTATTTCTGAACACACCACTCACACCATCTTCCTCCATTGTCTAAAACAAAACAGACCTTGCTAGCTGGCTAACTCTGACTAATTGTTTAATTATTTTGCCTCCAGCTAAGCCCTGCCCACCAAAAAATGTCATACAGTTTACTGACAATAAAAGAGTCTATTTAGTTCTGAAAATGTCGGCGTGCAGCCTCGTTCTGTGGACGATCAACGAGGTGCAGACTTCCATCTGTGTCGCCGCTGATGAGGAAATACAGCAAGTGCTGGACAGAGCAGTGAGTGACAACGACCCCACCCACATTTAAGGGTATTGTTTGTGGTGGAAACACTCAACAGACCGAGGGTCTAGGTACCATGTCTGAAGGGTTACTGTTGGTTACTATACCAAAAGGATTCAGGGGAAACGGGGCTTAAGTGGCCAAGAAACTTTGGTATGTTAAAACAGCCACTACAGTTTTAATTGTTCTAATACTTGGGTCTTTACCTGCAAACCGAGCACGTTCTCACTGTGAAGTCGTCGAAATCCAGTGCTTGAGCAGTGATTTGTAGTGTCAGAAACCAACAAAAAAGGCATTTCATGTGAGCATGATACGGGGCTGATCACAGTCATAGTTTAATGTCAGGGGGAAACGCAGCCGGACAAAAGTCCAACTAGGGCGGATAGGAGCGGTGGTGGATGGGTCCAACAACCATCGACTTTTACTTGGGGGGCTGGTGTTCACTTCCTGTAAGACTGTAAAGCTAAACCCTGTTCTTTTTTCCTAAACCCAACCAATGTGCGTGTTGTTGAAGGAAAAAAGGGAAGTTGGCGGTGTTGTATGACGTAGAGCTTTTATTTTGAAAGAGACTGTACGTTAACTTTAAATTACCTGTGAAAACAGAAGGAAAGAACTTGACACGTTGTCCCAGAACGTCACCAACCAACACACCCAGGATACCTTGCACGTCATATGTGGACGTGGAAAGTATACTTAGTGTTTAAAAGCTAATTTTTATCTTTGTGGTTTAGCAGCTTTGGACGGGGGTGTGTTTCCTCTTTTGTTGGAGGAATGTCAGCAGTCACATCCTGGACCTATCTGTGTGCTGGACAAACAGATGAAGCTGATCATTTCATCTGATCTGAATCTGATCTGAAGATGAAGATCATGAGGCCTTGTTTAGCTCTTGTAGGTCTGTAACACTAACGACAGCAGATCTGAGTCATGCTGTAATGTTCACATAATGCGCACCTTTAAAAACTGATCCCATCCTGCTGAGACTTCCTGATCGACGCAGATGAAGCGACTCGGGGTGCAGAAGTCTGTGTTTTTTCCGTCCACTGACCTCACTCATAGTTTGACCACAGTTTTTAGCTGACAGTGCTGCGAACCTCCGGCAGTAAATGCTGATGTGAAGCTGTTAGCAGAGGGAATATCACACTGAACCTCATCATGTTCTTACTGCCTCCATTTATCACAGGCAGCTTGTTAACCTTTTACTGCCGACTTCCAGGAGGAAAGACTTAACAAACCAGTGGACTTCTCTCAGTCCACGTCGTAAAGACAGCCAGCCCACACCGCTCTGTGTGTGTGTGTGTGTGTGTGTGTGTGTGTGTGTGTGTGTGTGTGTGTGTGTGTGTTAAAGGACTACAGATAATGGAGCATAAAGATCAGGGCAGCTTATTTTCTAATGCCCATAACTCAGTATACAGTAGTTTCATTGCTCTGCTATCAAAAAGTAAATTAAAGGCCTATTTGTTCAGAAGCAGTATTATGTTGGGAGCTCATGTAGCTACTGAATCACACAGCATCTAAAATTCATGAGACGCAGTGTCACATACAGAGGGAGCTCACTGAAATCATCGACTCAGTCCTGAAAATATACATAAAATACAAGTTTATTGCAACTTTTATCAGTTCGGAAAATTCACACTTTGTCAAAATCAATGTTAGTACGTTAGGCTGAGGCCACCAGGAAGCATGCCAGGCTCTGAAGACATTTGTCATAGTGGCCAAACATATCCAGGATCCGTCACGTGATGCTGTTGAGCCCAAAAAGACTTTTCCCATTGACTTACATCGGGAAAGAGACATCTTTAAATCAGTGGATACATTTGTTTTGAGCATCACAACCCTCCTGTGAAATGACTCGCTCCACTATAAAGATTTAATCGACCCAGTCACACTATGAAGTCAGTGAAATCTGGCACTTGGTCAGTCACTTCTGACATTAGACACCAATGAAAAAGGTGTGCTTTCACGTTGGCATGATACGCAGCCAGTTGCCGTTGTTGTTTAAGGGTGTACGGCAGCGTCGGGAAAACACAGTGGAACAAAATCAAAAGTTAAGAGGGCAAAAGTCAGAGTAGGGCGGGTGGGAGGACTTTCACTCTAGAGGCCAGTGTTCACTTCCTGTAAGGTGTGTGTGTTTTTGAAGGAAAAAAACATCAATTCACAGTGTTGTACAGATGTAGTGCTTTTATTTTGAAAGAGACTGTATGCAAACTGTGCATTTCCTGTGACAACAGATTTTGAAGAAAGACAATGCATGTAACAGGCTGAAGTTGACGCGACGTCCCAGAACATCAACAACCAACACACCCAGGGTACCTTGGACGTCATATGTGGACGTGGAAAGTCCATGACCAAACGTCAATATGCGACGAGGTCGGAGTGAGAATGTGTTGTATTTAATCCATTCAGTCTGATAACATTTGGAAAGTCTAAAAGAGCTGGTTTAGATTATTTTATCCCCATTCAAATTAGCAGAGCTATGTATCAATCCCTCCAGGGTCTTGCAGCAAAAAAACCTTGAATTTGCGTCCAATTTTGTCAAAAATCACATAAAATTGAGACATTTTTATGTGATTTTTTACGGGAAATTGTGGCAAATGACAAAAATTGCAATTCAGGAGAAAGAAAATTGATTTTTTTAAACTACTGCCTCCAAAAAATAAGTGATGTAATGACTTGCTATAATAATCATAGTGAATATTACAAACACAGCTGCAAATGTTTCAGATCTCTTCTTTAGTTTTATTGAATTAGTTTCAAAACATGGACTCCAATAATGTTTTTAAAAAATCCTGAGTGAATATTGTAGCTCTCAAAGCAGACAATGTGACTGTAAAACAACATGTAAGCTACATCTTCTGTAAACATAACAATTCTTATGTCAATACAGAGCCTTTCTCCACACTGCAATGACATTAGCGCCATTTGATGACGCGTCTGATGACGTTTCAAATGATTGAGCTTACGCGCAAAATGCGTAAAAATCGCAGGACTTTTGAAAAATTGCAAGCCCCCACAAATATTGCGGACTTTTGTTGAATTTGCCTTATGTTCCAAGCCAATATTCCAAACTACTGGATAGCTAGAAATGGACAAAATTAGCCCCTCCCCTATGGCAACAGGTAGTTTCTATCAGTATCTATTCATCTGTAAAGAAATGCACTTCCTTGCGTTGGACACTAGAGGCATCATCCGTATTTTTACGTGTCAATGGCCACCAGTCACATATGTAAGTGAAAGCGAGGCATTAGTTAATAATAATATGCTAACTCTAGGTCTTTTAAGTAATGTTCAGTTACTGCTGTGGATAGTAAGCTCGTTAGCTTAGCATGCTAACATTGGTAGCTCACATTAGCATGGAGAAACTCGCTGGGTAATCCATCTCTGGACAGGAGAGTCTGTCTCATCTGTTTTTAAAGATTCACATCTTCCTCTGCAGCTCCTCGTCGAGTCATAGATAATTAATCAAAATGCGCTGCTTGTGTTTTTCCTTTTTTCTTGTAGATCAAAGGGTGTGTATCTGTGTGTGTGTGTAGCATGAATCTTTCAGTCAGTGTGCGTGTGTGAAAACAGTACACCTGTTCTTGTGTTTTAACATCGTTTAACGAGTTAATCCCCTTCTATCATGATTCATGTTGCAGCCGAGCCAAACACCTTGTTTTTCCTTTATCTGAGCACAAAGTTTCCATACGAAGATGTGAGAGCTCATCAGGCGCTGTCGAGGATATGAAGACGAAGCAACAGTCGCCATCTGACTCCCGGCGGCCGCGTGGAAACAAATATCTATCAGCCTCCACCAGCAGCTCGCTGTAAATCAGCGTGTGGTGGAAACATATTTCCTGCTCCCGCCGCACAGCCTATGGCAGCCTGCGAGGGAGGGAAGGCGCAAAGTTATAATGTATGAGTGTTTGTGTGGCGGGGACTCGGAAACGACGGCAAACTGTCAAATGACCCGCATCAGTAAAAAAAAATGAAAACAAACGACGAGGTAAATAAGCTGAAAATATGAAATCCAGGGCCCATAGATCTTCAGCAGAGAGAGACACGCTGCTCAGGTGTGACATCCCGCAGATGACACGCGTGAAAAATGACCCCGACACGGGGGGAAGAGGACGGGGGAGGAGGGGTAAAGGGGAAAAAAGCAGTGCTGAGGAGGAAGAGGAGAGGAGGGGGGAAAAGATGTAAAGGAGGTGAGGAAAAGGGGCGAAGAAGAAGAAAGAGAACGGGGGAGAAGAGGGGCAACAAGAGGAGGTGAGGGAGAGGAGAAGAAGAGGAAAAAGATGAAGGCTAGGAAATAGTGATGGAGAGCAAGGGGAGAGTAGGGGGAGAGATGTTGAAGAGGTGAGAGAACAAGGGTGAGGAGGGGGAGGAGAGAGGACATAGGAGGGAAGGGGGAAGAGGAGGAGAAGGGAAGGGGAAGAAAGCAGTGCTGAGGAGGAAGAGGAGAAGAGGGGGAAATGTAGAAGAACTGGGGAAGAGGACAGAGGAGGAGATGGGAACAGGAGGAGGTGAGGGAGAGGAGAAGAAGAGGAACAAGATGAAGGTTAGGAAATAGCAGTGCTGAAGAGGGGAAGGGGAGAGTAGGGAGCAAAGATGTAGAAGAGGTGAGGAAGAGGAGAGAGAACAGGGGTGAGAAGGGGCTGGAGAGGGAGGAGGAAGAGGTGAAGGAGGGAAAGGGAAGGGGAGGAAAGCAGTGCTGAGGAGGAAGAGGAGATGGGGGGGCTATAGAAGAGGTGAGGAAGAGGGGGCGAAGAAGAAGAAAGAGAACGGAGAGGAGGGGGAGGAGAGGGGAACAAGAGAAGGTGAGGGAGAGGAGAAGAAGAGGAAGAAGATGAGGATTAGGAAATAGCAGTGCTGGAGTGGAATTTAAGAGTAGGGGGCAAAGATGCAGAAGAGGTGAGGAAGAGGAGAGAAAATGAGGGTGAGGAGGGGAGGAGAGAGGACACAGGAGGAGAAGGAGGGAAAGGGAAGGGGAAGAAAACAGTGCTGAGGAGAAGAGGGGGGAAATGTAGAAGAAGTGGGGAAGAGGACGGAGGAGGAGAGGGGAACGAGAGGAGGTGGGGGAGAGGAGAAGAGGAGGAAGAAGATAATGGTTAGGAAATAGTGATGGAGAGGAAGGGGAGAGTAGGAAGCAAAGATGTAGAAGAGGTGAGGAAGAGGTGAGAGAACAGGGGTGAGGAGGGGAGGAGAGGGAGGAGGAAGAGGAGAAGGAGGGAAGGGGAAGAAAGCAGTGCTGAGGAGAAGAGGAGGGAAAAAGGGGGAAGGGGAGAAGAGAGGAACAAGAGGAGGTGAGGGAGAGGAAAAGAAGATGAAGGTTAGGAAATAGCAGTGCTGAAGAGGGGAAGGGGAGAGTAGGGGGCAAAGATGTAGAAGAGGTGAGGAAGAGGGGAACAAGGGAGAGGAGGGGGAGGAGAGAGGACACAGGAGGGAGGGGAGGAAGAAGAGAAGAGGGAGGGAAATGGAAGGGGGAAAGCTGTGCTGGAGAGGAAGAGGGGGGAAAAGATGTAGAAGAGGTGAGGAAGAGGAGAGAGAACAGGGGTGAGGAGGGGGAATATTGGTGAAGGAGGAGGAGGAAAATAACAAACCAGTGGAGGAGTCATTAAGGAGGAGGAAGGAGGTGGAAAGGGAAGAAAGGCGGGAAAATAGGAGTTATTGGGAGGAAGATGAGAAGGGGCGGACGGATCCACATAAAAGATGAGGAGAGGAGGAGGAGGTCAAGGATGGAAAGTGGACGAGGAGGAGGAAGAGAGAAAACAGGATGAGGAAGAGGAGTAGAAGAGAAAGAAGATGAAGGTTAGGAAACAGCAGTGATGGAGCGGGTGGGAAGAGTAGGGGGCAAACATGTAGGAGAGGTGAGGAAGAGGTGAGGAAGAGGAGACATGTCCTCCATGTTTTTATAAAGTCTGACATTTGGACGCACATGGGAGAAGTTGTCCTTGTAGGCTTTCTCCCAGAAAGCCCTGTCTGACAGAAATCTACTTCATGTCTCCATCTGCTGATGAGCCGTCACAATGTGATGTTGATTCACCACAGAAGAGACCTGACGATCACTAACATCAGATTGTTGATCAAATGAGTTGTTGAGGAAGAAAATCGCATATCATTCATCCCTATTCTGCTGAGACTCATCTCCTCCCTCCTCCTCCTCCTCTTCCTCCCCTCACACGCTGGAGCCACTAACTGTAAATACACTCATATATAGAGTCCTGCTAAACGTGCTAATGAGCAATTAAGGAAAACAGCAAAGTAGTGTAATCAGCGCAGTCAGTGACTGTCAGAGTTCATCATGTTTATTCTACAGTCAACCACACAGTTATGGGATTTTAATTAGAAAACAGGCAGCTCTTCTTCTACTGTTGAGCTGTTTGTGGCTCTCCGAGGACCAGGCGGCGTTAAAACTACAGGAAGTCAAACTCCGCTGACAGCGAGCGCTTTAAAGGGGCAGGATGTCATTCTGGAAGAAGACTGGGTTGGCGGTTTCATCCAAGTACCAACCCAAGGTACGACCACTGAGCAGCTCCCATAGAAAGAAGCAGGGCGCCATGTTCAATGTTGTCACCAGTTATCTTAATACATCCACGGTCGCCACTACAACAAGACTGAAGAGCCATGTCAGCATGATGACGTTCTGTAGTCTCATCTAGCCACTTGTTATCTTTTTTAAGATGCATTAAAGCTTCTAGAGTCACGGTGGCGTATTTACTAACGTATCTTATGTGGTAGAACAAAATGTGAAAGTCTCCTCGGCTTGTGTTAACCACAGACCTTATTTCATCTTACCAAAACATAATGACTTCAAGATGAGGGAACAGGAAGTGCTAACATGCTTACTCATTCCTACACTACTCTTATCTCCCCATCTCAGCAACTTTAGCCCCTTTTCCACCAACATTCCAAGACTTTTATTTCCAGGAATTTATTTACCTGGGTAAAAGAATTCCTGGTAATCTGCGTGGTTTGCGTTTCCACCGCACCTCAAAGTTCCGGAAAATGTATCAGCGTTCTTCAGCACACAGCCCCGCCCCTCAAGAATTCAGGGGAATCTGAAAAGTCCTACCCCCCTACTAGGTACTTTTTTCAGGGAAAGTTTGGGGTTGAGGGAAAGTTTTTTCCCTGGGTAATTTGGGTGGAAATGTGCTGAGGTTTTCAAAATCCCGACTAAATGATAAAAGTTCCTGCGGTGGAAAAGGAGCTCTTGTTGTCAATAAGTTTGTTCATGTTGTCTTAAAATATCTGAATATCTGATTTCTCTGATTATCATTATTGCAGTAACTTTACTGACAAAAGACATATGTGCATGCACACATAAAAAGTGAGTGCTCTCCTTTGTAGGACAGCACACAGGCTTTTTATAGATACTTTATCTCTTTAATTTACTATAATATTGAACAACAGAAAATCATTTTTACTGGTTCTCGTAGATTGCCGGCATCCTCCTGTCCTATAGCTGTTTGCATGATTGGCCAGCATGACTGTAAATGACTTCAAAAGGTAAATAAAGGTCTGTAAATAAGGTAAAATCACTTCTGTCAGCCTTTATTTTGGTGGTCCAATTTTCCTTTTTTATACTATGAGGCTTTTATTTTGACGCCTTCTTCTGGCGCAAACAGGATGTTGAAGCAGAAAAGTTTGAGAACAAAGAGAGAAGACATGTTGCAACTTCGCTCAGTGATATCAAGCTCCAGTTTCTTGTATAGTGAAGAACAGAAACAAGGTACAGCATCATTTAATGTTTCATGATGTATGTGTGGTGATTCCTGTTTTAATTGGAAGTAAGTGTTTAGATTTAACCCTTTGAAACCTGGAGCGACATCACTTTTCTTGCGCTGCTTAAAGACGCTCTTTGCAGGCATTTAAACCTTTGAACTCTGAGCAAACTGCTGCAATTTCTTTTCAAAAACTTGGTAAGAAACGTCCCACAAATTATTAAGAGAAATAGGGAACAAAGAAAAAAGCTTGGGAACATTTTTTTTTAAATTATGTAACAGAATATTAGAATTTTTAGGCTTTTTTTCTTGTTTTTAATTTTCTCTTTTTACTAGTGTCTTGCAGATTTTTTTTTTTTAGTTTTAGTTTTTACTTTTTTTATTTTTTGTTTTATTTGTTTCTTTTTTCTCTTGTTGTCCTCTTCCTATATTTTTTGAAAGAAATCAAGCTCATGTGCTCAGGTTTCAAAGAGTTAGGTGTATCACTGTTGCAGCAGTCATCTTTAACACCACAGTGATACCGGCATCTTGTTTCATGTGCGTTTAAAGGTTGATATTGTAAGTAAATCTGATGTGATATTTATGGGTTGTGGTGATGTTTTGCACAGGGTCAAGAGCTAATTTAATTTATTTGCGTGTGCTTCGTAGCTCTGACGGTGTTTTCTGAAGAAGAGGTTAACGATGGTGTTTAAATAATTTGGATGACAGCTGAACAAAAAAAAAAAGACTTTTGAAAACATCAGTACACTTCACCATAGTCTGGCCTGGGGTTCACTACAGTGATGTCGTGTTGCTGAATCTGTTTCAACTTTTCTCCGTAGGCCCCCCGCACGCCCCCATCGACGCAGCCTCGATGCTGAATGGTAGGGATGTAACTGGGATTAAGTGTGAATGCAGCCTTAGCTTCATATTCAGCGTGCAGACATAAACTATTAACATTAATCAACAAACACATCCCTCTGTCAGAGAGTCTTATTAATGCACAGATAATTTGTACACGGACTGATTGGCAGCTTTTCGGGTGTTTTTTTAATTTTAAATGGAGCTGAGATATCTGTTTCCCTTCTGCTTCCTCTTCTCTCAGTGGACCTCAGCCTATTTTAAATCTGTGATTCATTAGTGTTGGATCTTTGACAAACACACTCCATCATCATGTCACGATGATGAGAGTGATTTTATCTGCTGCACCCAAAATCAAACTGTCAGAGCTGCGAGCGTTTAATGGAGAAAGAGAGAAGAGACGAGCTAACGGAGGAAAAACAGAAATGACCAGCTTGTCTTATTCCTCTCCACTCCACGCATTTTAATTTCCCCCCTCCATAACTCGGCAGTTATGTCTTCATCACCTCCGTGTGACTGATGGCTCGTCTGGATTTATCATTCACTGTTTTTTTTTTTTTAATTCAAATTAAATTTCAGGGTTTTTTTCAAAGTGTTTGCTGAACATTTTGCAGAATGTTCTGGGCGGTAAAGCGTGGACACTCTCACTAATCGTCTTTTAACAGCCAGCAGAGGAACGCTTCGCATGCCGCAGGAAAACAGATTCACAGTTTCTGTGTAATTATTAAAGTTAATGACAGATGAAGCGGCGACGAGGACGACGGTTTAACTCTCAGCACAGGTCAGAGTTACAGCGACCCGAACCCGCCTGCTGACCAAAGACTCGTTCTATTAAAAGTCATAATTAAAATAACTGGACACAGGAGTTTTCATGAACGGCCCATCAGATGTACAAATAAGCATTTAAACGATGTGGTTTGGGTGTCATGAAAACAAACAGCATTAATATTGGCAGCAAATTTCATGGCCTGTAGTCGTCAGGGTAACGCTCATTCATACTTCCTTTACGTACGGAAATAGATACGTCTGTTTCAAATATAATCATCACTGCCCTCATACTTCCATGTGTCCTTTATGTTCATATGAGCCCTTTTTAAATAGGAATTGTGCAAATTTGCAGGAAAGCCCAATCAGTCTTCTTTCAGCATTGGCAGTATAAAAACAAAATCGAGGAGTGCAGCAAAATGCCGCCTGCCTACTTTTGTTTACACAGAATGTGCCTTTTTCGGGGCAATGGGGGGCGTGAGCAAGTAACAAAATGTGTAGCTCAGCGTGTGACGTAAACAGTGACGTACCGAGGAAAGACGCGGCTGGTCAGTCCTTCGGCGATTCTCTCGTACATCGGCCCGTCCTTCACGGTTCCCGTCATCTGACGGTTAATGGCCTCCTTGTTAGCGAGGGCAAGGAGGGCACGCAATTCTTTATCTCCCCAGTTGCTCATCTTCTGCTTTGCGTCTCCTTAGTGCTGCTAGATACTCATTCCTGCTATCAGCTGTTTCCTGTTTTGAAGTCCACGCCAGTGGGTCACACGTGCGCCGCCATCAACAGCTCCTCCCACAAGTCATCAACAGACCCTCCTGAGGTGGAAGGGCGCCTCGCTCTGTTTAGACCAAAACCGTTCCACCAATATGACTACCCTACGAGGCGGAAAATTGGGCACCTCGGATCACCTCGCCAATCCGGCTCTGTGTGTGTAAACGCTCGCAGCTTGCCTGCAAAACGGCCCAACATTCGCGGAAAATCTGGCAGTGTAAAAGGGGCTTATAGATACAACCAACAGATGGCACTAGAGGGCGGAGTCTAAAGTGGGACATTTCTCAGATATTTCTATATCTCCATGGAATATTTAAAAATGGCAGCTTTGTGCATTTAGTCCTTCTCAGGCAAGCTCAGGGGTTTAGTGTTGCTGTAGCCCACAGGAACGACACTCCGCCAAGTGAGGATTAGAATATTTGACGTTCACATAATCTGGTCCAAATTAATATATATTTAAAAAGTCATTACTAAAAGTGTCCAAGAGAGACAATAAAAACAAAAGTAACGGTCAAAGTTGTCACAGTCAAATTTAAGGTGTGTCGATGGATTCTCATTCCCATCTCATCAGATACCGCCGCTTTGCAAGTGATGTTGGCATCAGACACCGACGCAAAAGACACCTGTCTGTCTGTCTGTCCACGTTTTCTCATCTTCCTCCCCAAAACTCCGGTTTTCCCGCCTTTCTTCCCTTTCCACCTTCCTCTTCGATGACTCCTCCACTGATCTCTTATTTTCTTCCTTTCCTCTTCCATCGCAATTATAATTTGAGGTGTAATTTGATTTTTAGTTTGGCCCATGTCCCATCTGCTAACGTGGAGGGTTGGGGTTTATGACCACCAGGGGGCGATCCAGATTTTTTGGCTTCATTTATGGAGAGCTGCCATGTTGTCCATCTTTATATTATTTTATGTCGTTGGTCCAGACTGAAATACCTCAACAATGATTGGATGGATTGTCATGACATTTGGTTCAGATATTCATGATCCCCCGAGGATGAATCCACCTGACTATGGTGACTTTCCCTCTGATGCCACCGTGAGGCTGACCTTTATAGTTCAGAGTGAAATGTCTCAACAGCGACTGTTTTTGGCGTCATGTGATCTGGTGCATTCATGGTCCATATGAGCATGGTAATCCCTTTACTTTCTATCTGTTGCAATCACCAGTGTTGTTGGATGATGCCCTCTTGGGGCCCCCGACAACCGCACCTGTCATGCAGCATTCATCGCTGGCTGACAGTTTGAACCGTGCCTGACGAATGTTTTATTAACATTATAAAAGAATACAGTGAGTGTTATGTGATTATTAAGATTATCTGTGTGGAAATTCACACAGAGCCTTTTGTGACTCCAGTCACATTTTGTTCTGGTTTATTGTCATGTTAGACGGCGCCGTTGGCCCCTGTGTGATTACAGCTATTTGCTACGGTTGATAACAAATTCATAACCCAAACCTGCGGCTCTGCGCCATCAGTCATCAGTTAAGTGTAATAAAATAAGTCCATATCTAACTGAAATGGTCTCATGATCATCTGTTATTCTGTCAGTGATTCCAGCTGTAAAATAATAATGTAAACAAAGTGGCAATTCAGACGGATTATCAAGGGCCCCGCTGCAGGTCGGAGCTTCAGCAGAATATTAATACAGGGTTCACTTACAGAGTTTCAACAGTCAAGGACACAAAACACAATTTAAAAAAGACCCAGAGCCCCAAATTACATAAACGGGTAAAGACTGGCAGCGATGCTGTGTTCAGGAGGAGGGCCCCTGGTCTGAATTTAAGACGAGGTATTTTAAAAGGGCCCCTAAATGGTAAATGGACCTACATTGTAAAGTGCCTTTCCAGTCCTCCGACCACTCAAAGTGCTTTTACCCTACATGTCACATCAACCCATTCACACACTGGTGGCCAAGGCTACCATACAAGGTGCCACCTGCTACTCAGTTTTTAACACACTCACACACTGACGGAACAGCCATCAGGAGCAATTTGACGTTCAGTATCTTGCTCAAGGATACTTCAACATGTAGGCTGGAGGAGCCGGGGATCTAGCCACTAATCTTCCGATTAGTGGACAACCCGCCACAGCTGCCCCAAAGTAACATCACAGAAGATACCAACATCAGGCCCCTGACTTGGCACGGCCAATAACAAAGATTGGAGTTGAGAAAAAGGCTGTCATCAGCTGAGATCATGCATATTCTACTCTTCTATTTCTACTGATACTCTAAACCACATGACACCTTTGTGGCACAGGGCCTTCAGGGGCCCATAGAGCTTTGAGGGCTTCGCCTGTTCAGTAATTCATCCTCAATCATCAGGCAAAATCCATCCATCCATTTCCGTAACTGCTTATCCCCTTGAGGGTCGCGAGGGGCTGGAGCCTATCCCAGCTGACACTGGGTGAGAGGCAGGGTTCACCCTGGACAGGTCACCAGACTATCACAGGGCTGACACATAGAGACAGACAACCATTCACACTCACATTCACACCTACGGATAATTTAGAGTCATCAATTAACCTGCATGTCTTTGGACTGTGGGAGGAAGCTGGAGTACCCAGAGAAAACCCACACTGACACAGGGAGAACATGCCAACTTGCTGTGAGGCGACAGTGCCAACCACCACACCACTGTGCTGTCCATCAGGCAAAATCATACGTATTAAACAAAGTGCGTTACATGGCTGAACTATTGTGAAACATTTCAGCGCTGCAATGAAGCAAATCAATTCAGACATTGACAAATAATACAAAAATAACATGTAAGAAATCTGTAATGTAGTGAGAAGAATCTTCCATCAACATCTCATGATGTATTTAATGGCCATATAAACCACAGTCATCTACATCCAGCAGAAAAAGGTTTTTTGGCCTCGTGTAACTTTCACAGGAATGAACAGGGCCCCACCTTTAGTGCTGTATCCAGGTCTCTGTATACGTCCCTGCATAAAGCTCTGATGAGGACACACTAACTCCAGTACTAACTAAATGTCTCCTTTGTTTATGTCTACACGTTCAGTATAAAGTAGATTGTTCAGCGTTCTGTGTTAGCAAACACTGGCGGAGCCTCCCTCTGCACGTCTCAGCGGCGCTCTGTTGACTTCCTGTTCTGTTGTCTTTTTCCTCTACCTGTAAAGCTTCATTGTCTCCTCGCCTCCTCCTGAGGACCCTTCATGTACCGCCTCAGCCCCCCGCGGTGTTTAACCCCCCGCAGCTCCGACTGAACCTCAATAAAAAGTTCAGTTTAACAAGCTGAGTGTGGGATTTCAGGCGGCATTGTCTCTGCTTTTATTCTCATTAAGCATGAGGGAGATGATGATTTCTTTTCTTTTCTTCTCCGCAGCGCGCTGAAGTGGAATTACACCCCGGCGCTGCTTTTTTTTCTTCTGGGTGCTTTTATGGATCTCAGCTCCTCCTGCAGCGGGGCGGCAGATTATTAATCAGATTCATAAATAATAAAAGATGGCAGCGAGGCCCCTGGGCGCCGGGGCCACTGCTTCTTCCACGGCGAGGAGAAATGATGGAGGATAAGTTAGAGAGAACAATATTAACACAAAGCCAGCTGGATTTATCCAAAGTCTGCTTACAGTCCACCTGAGGAGGACGTCTTTATAAAACCTGAGCTGGTTAATATTCAGCCGGCGGCTCAGGACTGCGGGGGAAATTAGCATGAGGCTAATCTCTCTAATTCTCTGTGTGTTTAAGCTAACGGTGTGGCTAACTGGCTACCTGAGAGAAAAGTGTTTCTGTCACAGGTGACCTCTGCAGAACAAAGAGTTACTCTAAAGAGTTTACTGAAGGTGTTTGGACCTTCACACTCTATTAATCCAAATATTCACTTTAACTTTGTCGGAGAAATTCGGTTTCAACTGCTTCCTTTTTTTAAGTTTAGCTGCTATAGTGTAAATGACCTGGTATAAACTCGTGACTTCAGCTAAATGATCTGGCATGATTCAGGCATGTGAGGAGGTGTCATTGTTCTCGGAGCTGGTTGTTTGAATAACAGGAAACAGCAGCTTAAGTGACAGGAAACACCTTTTTATGTGTCATGGAAAGCTGTAGGTGTGTCAGCTGATACTGCTTGTTTGTCACACACTATAAATTGCCATGATGTACTAATTTTGGCTTTCTCATGAGTAAACCCTCAAATATCCAGTCCTGTGTTTTGAGTTTCTTTATTCCACAACATCCAGCTTGCTGCATCTCTTCACTCTGTGTGAGGAGCAAACTGTGGCCACATAAAAAAAGGTAGAATATCGTTTGATCTTTAATTCTTTATTCTTTACGTCTACCACAATGTTCAAACCATAGATACAGACATGTCGATACCTCATTGGCTGCTAGATTGTTCGTCAATGTCACCACCATGTTGGAGAGAGCAAGACTTGCCTGTAAACAAATTCATGTAAGTCAGGGAGCTGCAGTTTATCTGAATATAAAGCACTATAACGTTTACCTGTCTTAGGTGATTTTAAAGTCATCCTTACATGACGGATGTTTGATCTTTGTGCAGTCTTCAGTCAACCATAATCTCTATATTTAGGCTTTAATTACATACTTTTGGAGGAGAAAAGGTGTCATGCCCAGCATCATTTTTTCAGAGCGCTCAGCCTTTTCCGTGCGGCCACTCCGAGCACTTTAAGTTGAAAATCTCTTAACTTTTCAGAAAGGCGCCAGTGGCATCACTTCTTTGGCTAGGCTACTGTCTACTGTTGCAACAGATACAGAAAAGGCTCATTTTTTGGGAGCAGATCAGTTGGTGGATGCTGGATGTTGCTGCTGAGTGTTGTGCTTTTATCACCGTTAGCTTATTAAGCTTCAAGTTAACTGTGTCAACCCTCTGTTAATGTACGTTACGTTAGCTTCCTGGCTAATGTTACTGCCAAGATATTATGCACATCAGGGTACCTTGGACGTTGTATTTCGACGTGCAAATGTCCATGACCAAACGTGGATATGTGACGATGTCTGACTGAGAATGTGTTGCAATCTCAACTGTATTTTACTTTTTATGTTAATGTTCATGTAAAAAGTGAGAAATATTTCTGAGACTGTTATCGTACTGTGAAAATCTCGTACTGTTGCAGCCCTCGTTGTTACTGTGTTCTTCTTTCAGCATATTTTCCTGTGTATTTATTCATTTCGCTGCTTTAAAGCTGTTTGAACTTAGTTTTTAAAAGTATTAGACGACATTTTAGAGGCCGTCTTCGTCCTGACTTTGTGTCCGCACTGAGCTTTACAGTCTGAACTTCTGGATTTAATCATTTGAAAATTAATGTGAACTTTATTTAAATCGTCCCTTTAAAAAAACTCATGTTAATGAAGTGCGTTGACATCAGACCCATTTAAAGCCCGTGTTGTATTTAACGCCTCCTTTCCTGTAATTCAGGTTCAGCGGATGGTGAACTCAGAACAAACGCCACCTCCCGAGGTCACGGCGACTTATCGGACCGTGACCCCTGACCCGCGGCGGCTGAATGCGGTGGAATAAATGAGGCGGCGTTTGAGGGCCAAACACGGCAGTAAGTGGCAGTTTATGGAAATGAGGGGTGATCTTTCCACCTGGGCGCGATAACCTCTGCGTTAATCCTCCCTTGCCGACCTGACGCTGCCCTCCTGTTCAACACTTTCATTAGAGTTTAATCGCCGCCGAAAAAAGACAGGAAGCAAACTCAAGTTAAAAACCTGCTGCTGCTGAGCGGACGTTCAGGAGACACGACGCCGTCTTTAACTCGTCAAACTGTCCAGGTTTCAACATGGACGTCAGGATGATGAAACTCTGTTACAACCTTTCTTTCCTTTCCTACCTCCTCATTTCCACTCATGTCTCCTTTCCTTCACTGATGCATCCTATTCTTTGTTTTCTGATGTTTCTCTTCCCCCATTCCTCCTCTTTCCTTTCCTGCCTTTTCATTTCCATCCATCTCTCCTCCTTTCCTTCTCCACTTCCTCTACTCCTTTTTTCCAACCTCTTCCTTTCCTTCCTCTACCAAATCTTAGCCACCTACTTTTCTCCCCCAGATTACAACTCCCCTCTCCTTCTCCACATCCTGTCTTTATCTGTCTTCTCATTTTCATTCCTGTCTCTAACTTTCCTTCACTTATGCGTCCTATTCTTGTATTTTTCCTCCTTTCCTTCCCCAGTTCCTCTTCTTCCTTTCTCGTTTCCTTTCCTTTTTTTACGTACCTCATTATTTGCTTCTCAGCTTTCCTTCGTTCCCCATTTTCGACCTCTTCTTCATTTATTTGCCTTTCCTACTTCCTCTGCCTCTTTCTTGCATCCTCTTCTCCTTCCTCACTTCCTTTGGTCCTGTATACATCTACCTTTTCCTCTCCTACCACCTCATTTCCATCCATGTCTCCTCCTTTCCTTTACTTGTGCATCCTATTCTTCAGTCTCTTTCTTTCCTTTTTTTCTTACCTCCTCCTTTTGTTTCTTGCCTCCTTCACATCTTCCCTACTTTCCCAGATTATAACTCTTCCTTTCTCTCCCTGCCTCCTCATTTCCATCCATTTCTCCTCCTTTCCTTTCCTAGTTCCTCTTCTTTCTTTCCTTTTTCTTACCACCTCCTTTCATTCCTTGCCTCCTTCACATCTTTCTAACCCCTTCTTTGACAGAATAAAACTTTTTCTTTCTCTGCCTCCTCATTTCATTCTTTACCTCCTACCTACCTTTTCACTGTTAGTCCTCATTTCCTTTCCTACCTCTAATCCTTCCTTCCTGTCTTCCTATGCTTCCTCCTCATGTCTTTACAGATTTTTATTTATTTTTCAGAATATTTCCTTTTTTATTTTTCTCTTTCTCCTATCCATATGCTTTACACTTCTTCCTTTCCTCTGTACCTCCTTATTTCCTTCCCCCATCATCTCATTTCCTTTCCTTTCTTTCCTTACCTCCTTATTGATTTCTCAGCCTCTCCTCAGTTTCTTCTTACTAACGTTTCCTTCTTCCTATAACTTCACTCCTTCTTTACCTCCTTTGGTTCTATATAGACCCCTGTTTTACTTTTTCTACCTCCTCCTATCTTTATTTTCTTCCTTGCCTCCTTACCTCTATATCTTGTCCTTTCCTTCCCTCCTATCATACCTCCTCATTTCCATCCATGTCTCCTCCTCTCAAAGCTTCTCTTCATTCTTTCCCTTTTTCCTACCTCCACCCAGAGTTTCTCGCCTCCTTCATATCTTCCCTACTACTACTTTCACAGATTAAAACTCCTCCTTTCTTTCTTTGCCTCCTCATTTCGTCCTTTACCTTCCACCTACCTTATTTCCTTTTCTTCTTCTTCTTCCTTTCCTCTGTACCTCCTCTTTTCCTTCCCCCATCTTTCCTTACCTCCATATTTGTTTCTCAGCTTCTCCTACCTCCCCATTTTCTTCTTACTAACCTTTCCTTCCTTCTTGCATCCTCACCTCCTTTGGTTCTGGATATACCTCCTATTTCCTTTCCTACCTCCTCCTTTTCTTTCTTGCACCCTGTCCTCCTTTCTCACCTCCTTTGATGCATCCTTCCTTTCCTTATTACACCTGAAATTCCCTTTCCCTCAATACTTCCTTCTTCTCTTCCTTATCTCTTCATTTCCTTTACTTTTCTACTTCCTCCTTTCATTTCCTGCCTCCTTCTATCCCTCTCTACCTTCTCATTTCCTTCCCAATAATCTCCTTTCTTTCTCTGTTACCTTATTCCCTTTCCTACCACCTAACTTCCTCCTCCACAGTACCTCCTCCTACCTTTCCATCTGCATCTTCTACTTTCTTCTCCTCCTTCATATATCTATCAATACTCTTTACATTCTTCCTTCCCTCTTGCTCTCTGTACCTCCTCCTTTCCTTCGCCCACCTTCTCATTACCTCCCTATTGATTTCTCAGCCTCTCCTCGTTCCGCATTTTCCACCTCTTCTTCACTCCGTCCTTACTTCCTTTGGTTCTGTATAGGCCTCCTCTTTCTTTCCTACCCTCTCCTTCCCTTTCTTGCATCCTGTCCTCCTTCCTAACCCTACTCCATTTTCAGTCCTACTCCTTCTTTTCCCTCCATTTTCCGCCTTTTTTTTAACTTTCCTACCTCCTCCTTCCAGTTCTTGCCTCCTTCTCGTTTCCTTCCCAACACCCTCCTTCCTTATTTCCTTTCCTACCACCTCATATTTCCTCTACAGTATCTCCTCATTCCTCTCCATCTGCATCTTCTACTTTTTTCCTTTCCCCCTTCATTTGTTCTCTACCTCCCCTTCTTTACCTCACTTTCCTACCTCTTCCTATAGCTCCTTGTTTCCTTCCCTATCTCCTCCTTCCTCCCCGTCTGAAGCTGCTCCTCATTTCCATCCCTCCTCTCTGCTCTCGCTTCAGTCGTCTCCTTCTGACCTCGGTTCAGGTGCAGCTGATTCTGCACGCATGTTTGCACATCTCTGCTGCAGTTCCATACGTGACGATGTTACACAGACGTAACATCATAAATATGGCGGTTGGCGAGCGGCGGGCGGGCGGGCGGGCGGGGGTGGGGGGATTAATGAGAGGAGATAATTGCTGAAGGATGCTCAGATAGATAAAAACCATGAGAGCTGAACTAATGTCTGATGTTGAGATGCAGCGAACGAAGTCAGCTGTGAAAATCTGAGAACACACACACATCCTTCCTTCCTCTTATTCCTTACCCTTCCTATCTCCTTCTTTCCTTTCCCTCTTTCACTCCTCCTCCACACCTCCTTCTCCTCTCTTTTCCTACCTCTTTATTATTCCTGTCTTCTTTTTTCTTTCTTTCCTGCCTCATTTATCTCCTTTCCTTCCCTTATGCTTCCTATTTCTTCCCTGCCTTGACATGCTTTCCTCTCCATAGTGTCTCCTTTCCTTACCTCAACCTTCCCTTCCTTACCTTGACTACCTTTCCTCTCTGTATTGTCTCCTCTCCTTACCTCCTCCTTCCCTTTCCTGCCTTGACTACCTGTCCTCTCCTTATCGTCTCCTTTCCTTCCCTACCTTAAGAACCTTTCTTCTCTGTATGTCTCCTTTTCTTACCTCCTCCTACCCTTTCCTGCCTTGACAACCTTTCCTTTCCTATTTGTATTGTCTCCTTTCATTACCTCCTCCTTCACTTTCCTGTCTTGAGTACCTTTCCTCTCGGTATTGTCTCCTCTCCTTACCTCCTCCTTCCTATCCTTGCTTTGACATGTTTCCCTTTCCTTACCTCCTCCTTACCTTCCCTTCTTTGCCTTGACTACCTTTCTTCTCCATATTATCTCCTTTCCTTGCCTCCTTCTTCCCTTCCCTGCCTTGACTACCTTACCTCTCCATATGGTCTTCTTTCCTTACCTCCTCCTTCCCATCCTTGCTATGACATGTCTTCCTTTCCTTACCTCCTCCTTCCCTTCCATGCCTTTACTACCTCTCCGTATTGTCTTGTTCCCTTCCCTTCCTTGACTTGACTACCTGTCCTTTCCTTATTGCCTCCCAACTTTCCCTACCTTTAGAACCTTCTCCTCTCTGTATTGTGTAGTGTAAAAAAAAAAAGGTCCTTACCTCCTTCCCTTCCCTTCTTTCCTTTCCGTATTGTCTCCTCTCTTAGCTCCTCCTTCCCTTTCCTGTCTTGACTGCCTTTCCTCTCCTCATTGTCTCTTTCCTTACCTCCTCGTTTCCTTCCATGCCTTGACAACCTTTTCTCTCCTTCATGTCTCCTTTCCTTGACTCCTCCTTCCCTTCTTTGCCTTGACTATCTTTGCCTCTCCATATTGTCTCCTTTCCTTGACTCCTCCTGACCTTCCCTTCTTTGCCTTGACTATCCTTCCTCTCCTCATTGTCTCCTTTCCTTGACTCGTCCAAGCCAAACACAAACATGGCGTGCCGTCTTTCATCACAGAGTTAGTTCTGAGGGTGTATGAAGTCTCCTATAGTTGACGTAACTTTCCTTTAGCGGCCTTTTCTTCTCCGTCAGCTTCGCCTCTTTCAGTGAAATCATTAAAACAGATCGCAGAGTCTCTTTATTCACCTCGACGCTCTCTGCCGCAGCTCCGCAGGTATCGCTGCGTTTCCCTCAAACTGCCATTCTCTGCCTCGTCCTTTTTTCCCGCCTTTGTTTAATTTCTTCTGTAAGCACATGAAGATTAATTGGGCCTCTCTTTCAACTTTTCCTGGCACCTTTTCCTCTCGCCGCGCTCCCTCTGCCTCTCTCAGGAATGCCTCTCATCATCTTTTCATTAGTGCTACCTCTGCCCTTATACATTATTCAGCCCGAGTCTCTGAGCAGAGCTTGTCCTTTATTAGACTGTCGCCAGAGTGCATTCCACAAACTCATTAAAAAACTATTAAAGGCTGATGATTTCCTCTGATAAAGCCGAGCGGGCTTCAGGTTTGGTTTTCTGACTGATCTTCTGACGGGATCACACGATGTTACAGCTCGTGTCAAGAGGAACATCTGCACAGCGGCTCGGGCTCACGCTTTTATTTAACCTTTAGAAGAGACATTTAATCCAGGATGGATCTGTGAAAACAGCCACAACACCCACATACATTTACCTCGCAGCTTTTATTCACTGCAGACCTTTAGCCCTGCTCAATGCTGCAGCTTAATATAACTTAACCCAACACGTGTGCATTAACAACTCTGCTGTTACTGGGGACCAGATCCTGGAGCTGATCCGGAGTCTGTGCTCTTTTTCTACGGCAGGAACCACAGCTTTGATCGGATCTGATCAGGCCAGACGCTTGAGCCTGAACCACAGCCGCAGACTGGGTATTGAACCCGATTAAAACCCTGAAATTTCTCTGTAAAAAAATTAATAAATATTAACACATTCATTACAAGTTTAAGTCAAAGTCGGTGCAGTGAGACTTTTGTCACATGATCTCTGACATGCGCATTCTACCAAACATTCAGCAAAGCCCAAAAAACTGACGACACATATATTAAATAGAGATTGAAAAACATTTCTAATCATTAAAGAGAGTCAAGATGGGTTGATGGCAACAGTTTGTTTATTGTTTACTGTTCGTTTGGGCTGGTGTGAGCAGAATTCAATG
The DNA here is from genome assembly GCA_019142605.1 of Cephalopholis sonnerati. NCBI lineage: Eukaryota > Metazoa > Chordata > Actinopteri > Perciformes > Serranidae > Cephalopholis > Cephalopholis sonnerati. Next base: position 37,387,586 of record JAGQAX010000004.1, on the reverse strand, counting down.
TGGAAGTAGGGAACTTTTCAACCAGCTGTTACCGCAGCAAGCAAATGGCGTCTGCTTATCATCAGCTCCTTGATTATAACATAATATAGGAACTTTCACCACTGCTGGTTTTAAAAAGGACACCACATAAAAACATGTTTATTATTTATATTATCAAACTGCTAATGTTAATAGATGTTTGTTTCAAGCTGCCAGTGTTAGCTGGCATTAGCTCCGATGCTAACGTTGGTGAGCCTTTCATTTTCCCGTGCCTGGATGCAGATGGGAGTGACTCTTAACACACATTATATAACACAAACAAAGAACATGTTTTCTTGTGGTGTCCTTTCTTTAATGACCCCTGGTGAAAGTTACTTTACTTTATAAGCAAGAAGGTAATAAGCAAACAGCGTTAGCTAAAGCGTACAAGCTACCTCCACAATATATTATATAAGGACGCCTCCACAAGTATTAACCAAGAAAATAAGGCAAATAGATGTTTGAGAAATGTGAGTTTTTATAATTCCTCATGACAGTTAATTATTTTGCACCATGTAAGTAATTCAGTTCATGTCAGCAGAGCACACGCTCCACTGCTAAGCGTCCAGCAGTAATTATAGCCTAATTATTGAAAGTCTAATTAACTGGAGACTAAAGCTTTTCTTCTACTACATGTTGATCATAAACCCATGAATATAAAAACAACCTATTGAAAAATATAGACGTTATAGTGCTTTTTAACCTAGAAAAATCACAGCTTTCCTGTTTACTCGCATTTCTTACAGGCAAATCTTGCCCTCTGAAATATGGCGGCACCGCTGATGTACGATCCAGCGGCCAGTGGTCAATACATTCTCAACCTGTGACCTCGTCACAGGTAATGGACTTTCCACGTCCACATACGACGTGCAAGGTACCCTGGGTGCATTGGTTGTTGACGTTCTGGGACACCGTGTCAAGTTCTCTTCTTTCAAGATACACTTCTGTTTTCACAGGAAATTTAATGTTTACACACAGTCTCTTTCAAAATAAAAGCACTACATTGGTACAACACAGCAAATTGATGTTTTATTTCTCCAACAACCAAAGCGTGGTTGGGTTTAGGAAAAAAGACCAGGGTCTGGCTTTAGAATCTTACGGGATGCGAACATCGCTCTCAAGTGAAAGTTGGTGGTTGTTGGACCCATCCAATACACTTCCTGCCCGCCCCACTTGGACTTAACTCGGACTCGCCTTAACTTTCGTCCTGACGCCACTGGCCACTGTTAAACTGTAACGGCAGCCAACTGCGTATGATGCTGACGTTAAAGGATGCCTTTTGTCGTTGGTTTCTGACGCCACAGGTCACTGCCCAAGCGCCAGATTTTGACAACTTCGGAGTGAGACCAAGCTCCAATGACGTACCTACGTGTTTATACCTATGGTTCACATATTGTAGGAAACTTTTAGCATAACATCACAACTCAGCAAACAGGTCAAGTCGTTTTTAGACATTTTAATGTAGTTCTGTTACATATTCTTGCTTTAATTCCGGGTTTTTGATAGTGACATTTGTTTCAGGAGAAGACCAGGATCAGGACCTGTGATCCAAAAGGTTCAGCAACAGTCACCATTTTGTTTTGCTGTATCATCTCTTTAGAACTCGTGCAGAAAAGGTTGTTTCACCTGTTGACTGAGACCTTTGTGTGTGTGATCTAAAATCGTTTGTTTGACTTCATTTATTTCTTTTCAAAGGTTCTTTTACAGTATCACAGAGAGTGCGATATCTTTCCCCCCTCTCGGTGATAAATGACACCTGTTCACCGTGACTCCTCGCTACTTTATAGAGACTCCAATGAGAGATGGAGCTGTTTTATTTCCACAGGGGATACCGGAGTATTTTGGAGATACACGCTCTTCTTCTGCCTCCTCTGACATGTTAATTGATGCTTTTGGGTTTTTTTGGTGCCTCTGTTCTCTGCCTCCTCTCGGGAGTTGCTTCCTCTCTGTGATTTGCCGTGGGAGTTTAACAGCGGCTGTGATCACAAGAGCGCAGATAAGACAAGAGCGCGCGCACAACAATCAGAGCGGCAGGGTGTCGGCTGATTCGTCTAGGCCTTTTTATTTCCCTCTTTGAAAGACTGGTGGAGGTGTCGGGTGAAGGGGCTCAGTGAGGAGATAATCTGCAGCAAAGGATCATCTCTTCTTCTTCTTCTCTGCTAAAAAAATCAACACAGCTTTCATCCCTTAAATGTTCTTAATTTCTCCATTAAACAACCGTGGTTGTTGCTTCAAACACCCAAGTTAGACTTGTGGTTTTTAAGGGATTAGTCACAAAGAGTCATTTATAAAGCAAAAGTGTCAACAACTCGCAAAGTCTAGCTGAATATTTTCTGCTTTTCTCTGTTATGTTTCTGTGAACTGAATATCTTTGAGTTTTGGACATTTGAAGATGTTGCCTTGGACTCAGGGAACAAGCGATTGTCAGTTTTCACTCTTTTTGTCCACTTTTTTGGACAAAAAAAAAATCCAAAACTAATGATAAATGAATGAATTAATAAAAAAAAAAAAATCATTACTTGCAGCACTACAGTAGTATATAACTGTTTAAAAGATGTTGTGTCTCTGAAGTTCTTACTATAAACTCACAGTTTTCTAAAGGTTTGGTTATTTAATGAAAGATTTCTGTATTTCTGTTTGTCTCCGAACTTACATGCACCATCAGAGTTAAGTTTTTACCCTTTTACTGTCAGTAAACAGGTATGACCTTTTTGGGTGGGTGGGGCTTGGCTGGAGGCAAAACAATCCTCCACAGACATAAGCAAGCGCTAGCTAGCAAGATCTGTTGGCTTGTTTTAGACAATGGAGGAAGATGATGTGAGTGGTGCGTTCAGGAATACTCATTCTGAGTGTCAGACTTGTATAATTCTCTATGCTTGACTTTAGAGCGACTGTAGTCACGTTTCCATTACCCCTAGAAATGCGCAAATCCTAAATATCGCAATAAAAAACTGGTAATGGAAACACCTATATTTTCGAAAATCCTCTCAAATATCACTAAAATATTTTTACGCTCTCATGAGGTGGTTTTTCAGACGCGTCGATATAAAAGTGTATCGCAAAAGTGTAATGGAAACACTTTTTTCACATTTACATGTCACCAGGGTCAACGGACATTAACAGTTACTCGTGATAAAAATGTCGCAATTATCTTGGATAGCAAACAACAAAGAAATTTGGAATGATCAGTGTCCCGAGACGCATAACGCTTTCAGCCATCTTCCTCAAGTGAAGTCTCGCAGGACGGACGAGAATTTATGAGAATTACAGCTAGTTCACAAAACACCGTTCAATGGAAACACCTGCAAGTAGCATTTGAACTTTGTCGAAATTTCAGAAATATCGCTTTTATTTTGCGAACAACTGTAATGGAAACGCGACACACCACAGTTTCCCTCCAGGGATCAGTAAAGTATTTCTGATTCTGATTTTGATTGCAAAGTAATTTTTAAAAGAATTACAGATCCCAGATTCTAAAATGTGAGGATCTGCTGCTTCATAATTATGTAATTACAATGAAAATAACAATTAGTTAGTGGTTCAGCTGTGAAATCCTGCTGTTTTCCTAAAAAAAAATATGGTAAAATACACACAAAATACAACCATTGAAAGGTGTCAGTCCCTTACCTAAGCCACAATACAAAATGTAAGTCCCTTAAAAGTGCTTAAAATTTTTTTTTGGTGTTCATCCACCTTTTTGCACCACTCCCTCCCCTCTCATAAATAACTAACAGCCCCTTGGTTTGATAATTAGTTAGACCTACCTTTTTTGCTTTATTCGCTTCTTGATTTAAAAATCCAGGGTTCTGCTTCATTACAATGACAATTAACTTTTAGGGACATTATGACTATGAGTTAAACTCACCTAAAGTCACAAAAATCTGAAATCATTAGACGAAATATAACTCTTCGTCATATCTACTCCGTAAGATGCCCCCTCGTGGTTTCCTTTAATTAAAGTCTCTTGTATTTATAAGCACTCAAAGGTAATTTTTGAAGGTGGTCTTACAGAATAAAGTTTTTCCCTCCTCTATTAAAACCTTCAGGAACCACCTTTATGTGTGTTGGTGTGAGTTCAGGGACACATGGGTGTAAATGTGAGTTTATTTTAGAGAACCTGTGTTAGTGGAGGTGGCTGTTGGGTGTTTTGTGTTGCTGGCGGGAGCCTTTTTCCCCGCTCGGCTTCATTTTTGTCTAAATGAAACCGAAGGAAACTCGTCTTGACATGAAATTCGGGGCGGTCGGCTGCAGAAAGTGCTGCGAGTAATGAGCGTCTGGTCGAGGTGTCAAATAAGAGGATTACCTCGTTTGTGGGCTTTCAAAAGATAAGTGGATATCTGAGCGCTCATTCGGCGGCGCCATCTGAACCCCGACCTTTCACAGATGGGAGGGGGGGGCGGGGCCTCGGCGTGGAACCCCCTCACCCTCTGCCTCCACCCTCCTCAGAGATGATCGTCCGTCAGGGGAGCTGACATTTCCGCCATCCGAGGAAAACAAACGTCAGCGTCATTCATATGGAAAATTTTATTCTAACCTTTCAGTCTCCAGATTATCTTTTTGTAATCACCTCAGGAGGTCCGGCTCCTTCAATGGAGGCAGGAGTGTGGATCCGTCTAATCTGTCAGAATTAAATGAGATCCATCACAGATCTGGATAATGGCCCCTGCAGATTGTGTGCAAAAATCTGTATTAATAATTCAGCTCTGATTTTTATTATTCATGAGTGGGAGAGTGAGAGGAGAGCAGGGCGAGGAGCTCTGAGGCCTCTATGTAGATTCAGCCGCTGCTTTAAAGGAGCAGACCGCTGTTTTTACTGTCTCTACTGCTGTGGAGCAGCAGCTGAACAGACCCATCGCATCCACACACACACAGTCAGAGGGGAGGTTTCAGATGGGCTGTGTTCGTAAATCCAGTCTGACGCTCTACACTAAAATAAGAGAGCTGCTGTTCAAAGAAACGGAGCGTTCTGTTTCTGCATGAATTAACAAACCATGAAGTTAATCACACATTTATTCCACTTAGCGCTAGAGTTCAGATGAATACTTGGATGAGTATCTGGTACAGATCGAATCGCATTGTACGAATAAAATGTGTCAATATCTGTACTTGTGACGAACTGTGATCAAAAATATGGACCCTTTTACTGTTAGCAAACAGTATGACGTCTTTGGTGGGCGGGGCTTAGCTGGAGGCAAAACAATTCTCCACAGACATTAGCGAGCACTAGCTAACAAGTTCTGTTGGCTTGTTTTAGACAATGGAGGAAGATGATGTAAGTGGTGCATTCAGAAATACTCATTCTGAGTGTCATGTGATTAACTTAACTGTTGGTTCATTCATGTAGAAATATAACGCTCCGTTTCTACGACCAACACATCTCTCATTTTAGTGTAGAGCAACAGAGTGAATTTACCAACGCACCACGTCAGGTCACTCACTCTCCGGGACCGCCAGTGTTACTTATCACATTCTTATCACATTTAACCATCTTTGTTTTTGTTGACGGGCAGTGGCGGCTGGTTTTGAGCCATGACTCCTTCTATTCTGGCTCCCAATAACACAACAACACCACATTTTAAGACTCCTATGTAGCCTACAGCCCTGTGGTGGAGAGGCAGGTTTACCTATAGATAATAAACTGACATTATAATAAATCTAAAAGGGTCTTTTCAGTCTCTCTCAAACAACTAACTTTTGTGTGCTGGTTGGATGGAGACTGACGGTATAATGTGGCTGTTGGTTACTAAATTGCACCTGCAAAAAGGCTAAAATTAGCATGTCCACTCAGGTGTTTTGTTTCCATCTCTGTTGATAGGAGTTAATAGTCATTTAACTCAGGACTGAGTACAGATTTTAACCTTTCCCATTAAATAAAAAGGCCGGATGTCAGTGGATTTTTGTCCAGTGGTAGAGCGGCTTTAACAGATGTACACTGACAGCGCGAACAACGTTCAGCATTGTCAGGCTGCAGCGCTCTCACTCAACACTGGACCAATTTCAAAATATATTGTTTCCATTTGTTACTTGGACACAAAAACATAGGAACAAAAGGACCAGGTTGAAGTATCCCCTTTAACTCCTCAGCATGGTCGTGTTTGCTTTGTTTTCCCCCTGAGTGTGAAAGGATGGGACATTTTGTGTGTTTTGTTCCCATGAAGACCGGCTGTATCTATGGCGGACCCCGCCACTAACCGTAAATACTGTAACATAAAGACGTAATTACTTAATGTTTGTTGCATAAAAAATGTCGACCATAAACAGGCCTTGTCTCCTCCCCTCCTCATCCCTTGGTCTCCTCAGTTCCTCAAGTCCTTGTCTCCTTCTCTGCATCTTGCCCAGTTAAAGGGGGGGGGGGCGGGGCCTGCGGTCTGTGCTGTCACTTTTTTTGTAGGGTGCACTACTTTTACTTAATGAGAGGCCGGGGAGGAACACACAGACTCATTAGGATGGTGGCGACAGCGGGAAGTCGTTTTAGAAATCACCCGAGGACGGTTCCTACACCGCCGCCGCTTTGTGGGAAAACGCCGCCACGAGAACAATAACATCCGGTCTAATGAGCTGATTCCACCACAAACACTCGGCACAGAGCAGAGACAGAGGTGTAAACCGATCTGATGTGCAAATGGACTGTTTGTCTGGCGGTGTTTGTGGAAACAGCTCGTCCTCCCCTGTCCTGTCCTGTCCGGTGGCGGTGAAGATGATGACAGCGGACAGTCGTGTGGTCACGCCGCACACGCTCAGTGAGAGCTGACTCCTCTGCTGAGACTCATTTGGTGATTTATCCTAACAGGCTCTTTGAAGGGCGCTGCCTTTGAGTAACGCTGCTTTTTATCTTATTGTCTTTGGGCAGACTCAGATCTCGGCGCTCTTCCTGTTTCCTTTATGAAGCCGAACATGAGAAGTTTCGGCCTAATTAAAACTTTCTTTCTGCCGTACTTTCTGACTACAGGTGCAAGGATGTTAAAGACTGTAGAGTGTTACTGACAAAGGCAGAGCTATCTGGAAATCCGGCCCTCGGATTAAAACCATCACACCTGAGCGCAGGCAGAGAGGGAGAGAGTCGGTGTTAACTCGGTTTTAATGCTTTCTGTTTAATCTGGGTGGCAGCAGCCTCTCACCTTCATCCGTCTCCTGTGAAGTTTCCCTTTTAAAATATTCAGAAAGTGAACCGAGGCAGGCACACGTCTGTGTTTAAACTTTAAAACCGGAGACTCTCGGCGAGATGTCAGCAAAACTCAAGTGAAAGGAGCCGCTCGCTTTGAGGCTCAGATTCATCGAGCCGCATTTGAATTTTATGATTTAATGTTAAAAGAGGAAACGCTGTGATGGAAAATGTCACTTATTGACAGAGACTGGTGTGAGTGAGTGTGAGTTCTCGGGGAAACATTTGTTTCTGGGAGGAGACGCCGCCTGTCGCAGGCAAACAGCAGAAATACTGATCACTCCTTTAAAGGGCCGCACCACTCTTTTATCTCATTACACTGGTCTGAAATCACCACCGCATATCACAGTCGACGTTTATGTTGAAGTCTCCTTGTGGTGTGTTCAAGGACACTTCAAGAACTATCTTTGTCAGAGAATCAGCTCCAGAGGACAAACAACAAGCAGACAGTTAAAAGGAAGAAGTGATTGGTTGATAGAGCGTCCTCGAGTGCATTGTTATAAATACAGAGCCTCTCTTTGCCTACATTTTTTTGTTTATGAAAACAGATCATTTTCATGTCTTTCAGTCTTTAAAAACTAAAAAAATTTAAAGCCACAGCTCCTGACCCGAAATATAAAAACCCACCAAAATGTACCTCCACTTTTCACATTGAATTCTTTCAGTTCTTGATCAAAAACGAACCTGCAGAGACACGAAATGTGTCACGGATCAATAATCCATCACACACAACATTTCTTCTTCTGTCAAAGTCACTTTGGTGCTGCGTTCAAGGACAGTCCAAGAACTGACGCTGAGATGTCAGCTCAGGATATCAAAGCTCTGTCTGGAAATCAAACCCAGAAGACAAACAACGAGAAAACCTGAAGACAGCAAAGTGACGTTAGTTGTTTCTGGCTTTGGAAAAAAAAAAAAGCAGGTGATGTCAGAGCACCCTTGAACACATCGGTTTCTTTAAAAAGTCAAACGTTTAAGGGGACAACTTGGCATCCAAATGTAGGACAAAACAGAACCAGTTTGGATTTAGTTCACTGTATAAAGTAACTTGAGGTTATTTAGCTCTTGCCATTCATCAGTGACAGCTGAATCTGTCCCGTCGACAGTCATGTTCAGTGAACACAGACGCTACAGACAGGGTTGTTCACAGCAGTTAACTTAAAGCTACAGCTGTTTTCTTACGAAAAACAGTGCACGCAACTTCGTACATATCACACGTATTTTGAAAGGCTGCGATCACATGACGGAAGTAAACAAGGAAGCAGTCCAGAGCGCTTGTAAAGAGGCAGGTTGAGGTGGTGGATGGGTCGCAAAAAACGAACTTTCGCCCAGGACTGTCGTGTGTCTAGCAGCTAACTGGTACCATGGTGGACAACTTTACAGCTCTGTACATTTCGTTCATCCAAAAAGTCACAGCTCTGGATGTAGATTTCTCCATGTTGTTACCGACTCTCTTCTTCTGTTACACATTTTATGCTACTGGACTTCCAGGTCAAAGCCCGGGGTGGAAACTGTGGAGCATGCTCAGAGCACCTCGGCCAGTCTGGGTCTGATTGACTATATTGTATACATGCAGGAGGAATTAAACTCCCAGACACATTATCTGGGTGTGTTAGTCCGATGATTTCAGTCAGACTAAAATGTTTACACAAATTTTAAAAGTCTGGTTTTAGTCGGACTGACACAATAAATCCATTTTCTCTGATGTCATGGAAACATACTTACTGAAAGCTAATGTGTTCTGCGATTGGACGACCTGGGAATGAGAGGTTGTTTTGTCAGAGCCACTTGTGATTGGTCACGCTCCAACTTGACGGGACATTGAGGAAATCACCTTATTGGACATCGTGACAGTCTCGAAAAAGACGTTTGTATCTCGAGGTTTGAGGTGACAAATATCGTTTTGTTCTTCGCTTTCAGTTTTTGAGTTCTGTTGCGTCTTTTTTCAGGTTTAATATGATCTTTGTGTTTATTTTTAACACTCAGGAGGATTATCGTTTGATAAGAAGTCTTCAAACAGAGTAAATACAGGATCAGTTTTTAATCACAGTCTTAAAGTCAAACAGCAGAAACAGTTGAAACCTCTTTTTCTTGCTTTCAGTTTGTTATGGGATTCATCCACAGAGCTCCTTCCTCTCCCCTCAGATCCCCGGAGAGGTCTGTCCATCAGCCCGAGAAAGTACGACTGCCGTGTGGAGAGAATACAATAAAGTTTTGGAGAGATTGAGAGGCTTTGGTTTGGTTTGTGAGCCACCGTCGTCCACATGTGAGGGACGGAGGAGGCGGCGTGGATCGACAGGAGGAGCTGAGGGTCCTCGGGGACGACGCTGCCGATCAAACCAGGTGGAAAAGAAGGGTTTGAAAACCCCCTCTGCTCCAAATCCTGCCTCTCTTCCTGCTCTTCCTCACGTCCTTTACTTCCTCCTTTGTCTCTTTTTCAACTTTTTCTTCTTCTGTGACCTTACAGGCGTACACAAGAGTTCATCAGCGCATGGGTTTTATTAAATATACGAAAGGTCTGTTGCTGTCAAACTACAACGCAAAACAGTTTAAAAAGCAAATTAAAAAGAAAAAAACATATACATACAATTATGATTTAAAAAATTAGGATACAAAAATAAAAGAGTTTACATGAGTTTACTTTGAATATTGAGACATTAAGCAACTCTTACCTTTAGACATAGGCAAGGTATCGTTAGATACATGGAAGAGGAGAGCGAATGTAGAAGAGTAGAGGAGGAGTAAAACACGCTGCTGATTGTTGAACAGACTAAACATAACGTTCGCTGTCCTGCACAGTCAAACGCAACCCCAGAGTTTTGAAACTTATCTGGGGTCAGTGATGACTGATGAGTTTTATAACATAACGTAAACGCTAACGTTAGATGGTACTGGTGACTGGCAACAAACAAGGAAGATAATACAGAGGCTCAGGCTTCATTAGGCTACAGTAGGCTAACTGTTAGCAACTGGATGCTGTGTTGTCATATATGACATTATAGCCTATGTTACATTAGAGGCAAACTAAAAATACCTGTCCAGTAAAAACTCTGCGACCATCTCGTCCCTTTTTAGCCTCAGGATGAAGCTGCATCAGTCTTCGCCATCGCTCGAAAGCAGAGCCGACGTTGACCCGAGTTTTGGCTCTTGCAGCATCGAGTTCTCTCTTAGTGTTAGCTTGTTCTGCAGTATTCTTTCTTTTGCCAGCTGATGTCCCTGTTGGAGCGGCTGGAGGTGGAGGCGGTGGTCCGCATTTGTCTGCCATTGTTGCGGAGAAAAGTTTATATCCACAAGCGTTCCTGTTACTAGCCTACTTGTTGTCTCACAGACTCACCCTTCCTGGTCAGAGGCATTCGGTCCGAATGCAGTGATCGGTCAGAATTTTCTTAGAACCATATGAGAGTGGTATAATTATGAGTTTGTATCTCTTGTGGGATTCACTTACATTTTAGTGTGCCGTCAGCTTATTAATAGCATTTTAACATAAATAAAGACAAGCGTGAAATTTCCAGGAAAGGTAAGTGTCGCTTAAATAATGACATCTCATCAACTTTTGGCTTAAAACTGAACAGATTTTTGGTGAATATAAAATTTTGTCAGTCAAGTAAAATTGTTTATAACTGAAATGAATCATTCTGGTCATGAAAAAAATGTAATTGGTTCATTTAATGTGATGTTCATTAGTGAAACAGAAAATAGCCTGTAAAGAAAGTCTCCTAATGAAGAGCTGTAAAATACACATATTTAAAAATTTAAATAAAATAAATTAATGTAGAGATAAAAAGACTGCATTAACAGACTCCTACTTCATTTAAAATGAACTTATATGGTTCTGCAGCAATGGTTTTGCTTTGATGATAATTTCAGGAATCTCGAGTTTGTTTTTGTTTTTTTGTTTTTTTTTTGATGTACAAGCTGACGAGACATGACAGCAACAACAACCAAGACCATCACATAACGTCTGCACACTGAAAAACTCAAACTTTTTCTTGTTTTTCCAGTCCTACAAAGTTAACGAAAGTGAAAAATAAATTGGATCCACTTCAGATTTTAATGTGTTCTCCCTCTGAACAAAGTTTCATGAAAATTAAGTCGGTAGTTTTTTCCCGTTATCCCAGCAGCGTAAAGTAGTGACAACAGGCCCCGGTGCACACTAGTTACTTGTCATAAGGCGCACACACACACACACACACACACACACACACACACACACCACTGGCAACTGTTTATGAAAAAGCCAAATGAATCTAATTCAGGGAGCTTTATTACTTTTTCCTCCTGTTGGTTTCTTACTGCTGCTTTCCTGTTTAAAAGTCACGACTGCTCTCTGGACCTGTCGACGTGCTCAGCTCGTCAGTCTGGCAGATTTTGGGACTAAACTAGCTCCTGTATGGTATCATCTGGTCACATGATCAAATAGAGTCTTGACATCAACATACGTGTCAACATACATCACTGCATACCTGTATATCCTCCTCAGACCCTGTGTCCTCATATGTGGACATCAAATTTTGGGTTTACTGGACCTTATACTTCATTCTACTTAACTCAAACCTGTTGTCGTTGTTCGTGGACACTTTTTGGGCCATCTAGTGGTAGTAAGAGCACACTACACGAATCCATGTAAAAACAAGATGGCAGCCATTTCTGCCAGGTTGGTCTGCAGCCGATCCCAACACAAACGTGGACAAGGTCCAAAACCTGATCACATTTTACGGTTCAAACTTCTTTATTTAGGATCAAAGATTTTTCTGGTTTATTATGGCAACAAAATTGACCAATTTTAGGACAGTAACAAGCTAAGACACTGTTAATTAGGAAGAACTCGTTTGAAGATATTGGGACTTTACTATCACCACATTTGAAGACACATCACAGGTGTAGTTCTAATGGGGTATCATTCAGTGGTTACTGCTGACATCTGGATGATGTGGAAGTGTAGCACCCCCCTCTGGTTCCCCCCTGGTTAACACTGTTAGCTCTGTCAGCACTGTAGCTGCTGTTAAGCACTGTGTATGGAGTTAACATTGGTAGCTGCTCAACGTGTGCTCATATAACAGTTTGTATGATACCCTACGCAGTGTTGCCAACTCCTCAGTGAGGAAAGTAGCTATTGGCTGTCCTAGAAGTTGCTAAATGATGTCATAACCTAATTTGCATAATTGACCATGTGCATGTAATTGTAATGGACACTGTAGGAGAGAGAAATAACGTTGTGGGAGAGACAAAAAGTGAGTAAAAAAATGCCCTGAATATGTTTAGAACTACAAATGAACTTTCTTTCAGTGATTTATTTTAGACAAATTTTACATTTACATCCCAGGGCGGGATGAGTGCTTTGAGATGGGAGAGTGGCACTGACAGCACCCGCTGCTTGATGAGAGGAGTAAGAACAATACATGATTTCACACCAGAGTCCTCCAAAAGTCTCCAATAACACCAGAAAAAGTCACTACATTTGTCACTAGTCGCTTTTTTGAAAAAGAGTTGCTAGAGGGGTCTGAAATCTCGCTAAATATAGCGACAAAGTCGCTAAGTTGGCAACACTGACCCTACGAATTTGCACCCCACAAATGACGTTATGTCCTTAACGTACAGTTACGTAAGGAACGTAAAGTTACAGAGGTTAGGTTCAGGAACCTTAAAATACGACAGTTTGGAGAACTTGAACCTCAAAATGTGTGAAATAGTTTGCTGACTCAGACATTGATGTTCATTTGAAACAAGAGAAACTGCAGCAGCAGGAAGTAGAATTAAATGTTTTCAGATGATCCAGACTAAATGTTATCGTAGTTCTTTCTCTTTCGTGTTTGCTGCTATAAACAGTGTGGATACTGTCAGCATTTGAACGCCTCCCTCTCCAGCTCTACTTCCTGCAGTTACTGCAGAGTTTATGGGACTGATTGAAGCACGTCTGTCAGCGTTATCAGCTGAATATCTAGCTAAATATCTGCTCGCTACATTTTTCTGATTGTTCTGAAGACAGTGAACGTTTGGCAAGACAAGTCGTCATGTTAGCAAACCTTCAAACTCTCAGCTGTCTGTCTGATTATCTGCAGCTCCTGTGGTTTAATCAGACTCCTTACCTGTCCACCAGGTGTCCTCAGAGTCACCTGACCCTGCTTCTCCATGCACACCTGTACATTTACTCAACTACTGTAGATACGTACAGTTTTGAGGTACTTGTACTTTGAGTATTTCCATTACCTACTCCACTACATCTTAGAACAAACAAACAAAAACAGAAACATGTATTTTTATGACCCTGAGTGGAAATATGAGCCTCCTGATTTGAAAAGGAAACTTTATGAACAATAGTTGAGAACCTCTCGCTGAGGTCAGACAGAGTTCGTACAGAGAAACTGAAGATCTAAATAATTTCACTCTGATTTTTACGTGTGTCTTGATAATGTGAGACTATGGTACTGCATGATTGACTCGACAGTTTGTTGTCTGTTTCCTGTTGGCTAATCGTGTTGTTGTACAGGCTGGGGCTGATCTGAGTTCAGCCTTTGAGTCCTCAGCTCTGTGCTTCCTGACTCTTTAGTATTCTTCTGAGTGTCTCTGGATGAAAGAGACAGAGTCAGAATCACACATCCAGCTCCTCAAAGCTCTGAACTTCTTCTTTTTTATTTCTCTTTTTGTCTTTAATTCCCACTGTGGTGAAACTGGACGACCTGAATACAAATGTCACTGCTGTGTTTTTGTCCCTGTGTGGTCTGATGACAGACAGCGGCACTTTTATAAATGTTTGGACAGTTGAGGAAGAAGTACTCAGATCCTATACTGAAGTAAAAGTACTGATACCACACTGTGAAAATACTCCACTATTGACAATGTTACTTGAAGGGGCTGTATTTGAAATTCGGAGGATGAGTTGTCTGCACACAGCTCTCAACATGGAGGTGGCTAGCAGCTAACAGCTAGCTCTATAAACAGTGCTAATCAACAGCAACAGTGCTGACAGAGCCAACAGTGTTAACCAGGGGGGAAACAGAGGGTGTCCCAATATCAGCAGTAACCGCTGTGTGAGCATAGCGCAAAGTGGCAACAATGTCTTTGTGTGAACCAAATGAAATAAGACTACAGAGGTGCTCTCACATGACAGGTAAATAAAAGCCTGGTCCCCTTTGTAGTCAAGGTAAATAAAGCCGTTTCCACCAAACACTTTAGGTATGGCACCTTTGAAGCCGACAGTAACCCTTCAGACATGGTACCTGGACGCTAGTATTTCCACCACAAACAGTACCCTTAAATGTGGGCGGGGTTGTTGTCACTCACTGCTCTGTCCAGCACTCGCTGTATTTCTTCATCAGCAGTGACACAGATGGAAGTCTGCACCTGGTTTATCGTCCACAGAACGAGGCTGCACGCAGACATTTTCAGAACAAAATAGAACAGGCTGCAGTGAGAGTCTCTCTCCATGGGATATTTAAAAATAGCAGGTTTGTGCATTTAGTCCCTCTCAGGCAAGCTCAGGGGTTTAGTGTTGCTGTAGCTCACAGGAATGACGCTCCACGACGCATTCTTTTTTCTCAAGTGAGGATTGGAATATATGCCGACCCGTTGGAAATTAATATATTTAAAGTCTTGAAGCTCCACTCATTGCTAAAGGTGTATGTCATCCAAGAGAGACAATTAAAACTAAAGTAACGATCAAAGTTGTCACATTAAATTTAAGGTACGCTGATGGATTCACCTCATCAACTCATGCATTGAGTAACATTACAAGTAACCGTTACACCTTAAAAGTTGCCGGCAGTCGGCCCAGTGAATGAAGTGATTTTTTTCTCTTTCATTTTATAGTTACAGTTCACTGATGTATGAACAAAGGTTACATAAAACCAGACACAACTCAGCCCTGAGCAGAGTGACCTGTCCTCTACTGACCAATCAGACTGCAGTGTTCACAGCTCCACCTTTTAGTACCAGATCTGTGTGCTAGGTACCCCAACAGAGGGGGGACCAAAAATGGGGACACTAAGGAACGGTTCATTGGTACCATCCACAACTTTTCACAGTGGAAAGGGAAAAATGTACAGAACTGAACTGAACCGTATCGGACTGCTTGGTGGAGATTGGGCTCAAAGGCCTGGTACCTTCAGCAGTTGAGGTAAATAAAGGTAGTTTCGGCAGTTGAGTTAAGAAAAGCCTAGTATCCTCTGTGGTTAAGGTAGATAAAGGCCTGGTATCCCCTGATGTTGAGGAAAATAAAAGTCCTTGACACCATTTGAGAGCTAATGGTTTCGTCAATGTCCACCTCTACGATCTCAGACCATCAGGTCAGAATGCAGCTCTGTCCAAAGACCTAATATCTGCCCAAAAAGTCACGAGTCACTGAAGGGTTCCTTCACGCTCACCAGTCAAACTGCAGTAAAAGGATCCCAGCAATAGAAAAGGAACAGTGTACTGATTTCCAGTTGCAGTGGTTTGATGCCTGCAACCATCACACTGGTCTGAGTAGTTAGCGTGTCACAGTGACTGTAAATAGCTGGTGTTAACATAACACATCTGATGTGTATGAGCAGAAACAAATCTTACAACACGCACTGCAGAGTTTCACACTTTTAATTGGGCTTTCTACGTCTCAGTGTGAACCAAATGAACCTCTGACTCTGTGGGAAAATCCAGATATAGATGAGACTAATCACACAGCCTGTGTTTAGAGACTGTTTCCTCTCCTGGCTCAAATGTTCCAGCACAATGAAAGGGTTCATATTTATCTGACAGGGTCTCTCTTTCTTGCCGTGTGTCCTTTGTCCGTCCCCATCCAGCGGTGAGTTTTATTTTAATCCTCCTCTCTGAAAAGACCATTAGCAGCTGCTCTTTGTTGGAGCTGAACTGACGCTGAATGTGTCGGACCGGGAGGAAACATGAATTAAACATCCGTGAGAGACGAAGAATTATGAGCAGTGTCCGGTCTAATAAGGCTGAGCATTAACACCACAGTGTCTCCACGCTGAGTGACACAGAGACGTCTCAGTGTGACGTTTTCCTCTCAGAGGGAGGAAAATGAATCAAATGTTCATGAATTAAACACAGCAGAGAAAGAAGAGCGATCCTCCCTCTGTCATTAGTGCTCTTTTATTATGTTTGGGTCGTCCAAGTGGGCTGGAGGCGTTAAACCGTAGGAGCGTCCACACACTGATGCTTGTGCCCAAGAATAAACAAGGAGACAAACTATTTCATTATTTATAGTAAAATAAAATCTGCTTCCACCTCATTATCATCTCTTTATCTGCTCAGCGTCCCAAAGCATTATGTCTATATACTGAAGGTGCTGAGTCACATCGGAGAGTTCGGCACCAAAACAGGACAGTAAAGATGGAGTTTCTTATTCACATCTTTACCCAAAGTTAACCATGCTCTTGTTAGCGTGTGCATTTGCCTCCTTAACTCCTTAACATTTCTCCCTTACACTACTGGGTGATATCAAAGCTAAAGGCTGCCTTTAGCGACTGAATGTGACACACCAGGCTTCAACAAACTCCAATAAAACCCATCTGCTGCAATATTAGACGCTCACATCAACTGATGAAGCAAAGACCCTTTTACTGTTAGTAAACAGTATGATGTTTTTGGTGGGCGGGGCTTAGCTGGAGGCAAAACAGTTCTCCACAGACATTAGCGAGCGCTAGCTAGCAAGTTCTGTTGGCTTGTTTTAGACAATGGAGGAAGATGAAGTGAGTGGTGCATTCAGAAATACTCATTCTGAGTGTCGGAGCGCACTCTGACACAAACTGGACCGTTCGTAAATTTGGAGCGCTGTCTGAATGTACCGTTTGGTTATCCAGAGCGCCGCACTCTCAGAGTGTCAGAGCGGAGTGAATGTGTGATTAACTTAACTGTTTGTTAATTCATGTAGAAATCTAACACTCCGTTTCTTCCACCAACAGGGCTCTCATTTTAGTGTAGAGCGTCAGACTGAATTTACCAACGCACCATGTCAGGTCACTCACTCTCCGGGACCGCCAGTGTTACTGGAATAAGTAAACACTGACCAACGGGACCAGACTGGCTGACCTGTATGCTCTCACTCAGTGGATGGATGATGTCACAGGAAGCCAATCTTACAAAGGAGGACCACACTTGTTTGTTTTGCTATGGAAGCTAACGTTAGCTAATGTGCTAAAAAGTTAGTGTTACAGAGAAATCCAATCTTCCTCTTAATAGCTCCCCAGTTTCTGATGAGGTAGACATGATAACCCTTAATACACATAACGTTCTTCATCCCTACAACAGGAAATACTTTGTCCCTAACCTGATATGAAGTGTGCGCTGCACATGTGAGCATTTTTGATGATGGCCTCCGTCCAGTCCTTTGGTCTTATCACATTTAACCATCTTTGTTTTTGTTGACGGGCAGTGGCGGCTGGTTTTGAGCAATGACTCCTTCTATTCTGGCTCACAATAACACAACAAGACCACATTTTAAGACTCCTATGTAGCCTACAGCCCTGTGGGGGAGAGGCAGCTTCACCTATAGATAATAAAATGATGTCATTGTGACATCAGCCCTAAAGGAGAGATGATTAAGTCTGTGTATGGAGGAGGTTGGGGTGAATTGTTGGGTCACACAGACATCGGACTTTCACCCGTGAGACCTATACAGTGATATTTTTCAATATCTAACCAGGTAGTTTTGATTCTGAAACCTAAACAGAAGTTTATTATGCCTCCATGCTGGCGATAGCTGCGGCCAGGGGCAAAATGTTTTCAGGTTGTCCTTCTGTACGTCCCATCCTTGTGAACACTATATCTCAAGACGTCCACTTGGACCGTAGAATAAACTGATCAGAATTTGGTGGTCAAGGGTCAAAGGTCACAACATATGTCTTTGTCCATAACTGAAGAGTTCAAACACTAATTATGACAAAACTGGACACAAATTTCTAACAGGATAAAATAATGAGGGTCAAAAGGTCAAAGGTCAGTTTCAGTGTGACATCATCATGTTTTGGAATCTGTTTCCTGTCTGTCCTGCCCAGGTTTAGGGATCCTGCAGGTATTTTCTGTGAGTTTTCTTTATCTGAAGTGAGGGTCGTAAAGGACGGAGCGTGTCGTGTGCTGCACAGATTGTAAAAACCTCTGAGGCAAATTAGTGATTTGTGATATTAGAATATGAATAAAACTGACTGGACTTTATGACCGGTCCTGTTGGGAACATTTCCCTGAGAGGATAGGAGAGTCCTGGAAGGCCTTTTATCCCCAAAAAGTGAGGTACTTATATTAAATATAGAATATACGTTCCACATTTGAGTATTATGGCCTGTTTATCAGTCACATATTCGCCTGTCAGGCTTCCGTAAGTGACATTGTTGTCCCTTCAGGTTTTCCCCTGATGCCACCAGGAGCTGTTACACAGCAACAGTAACTGTCTGCATATCATGCTGACGTGAAAAGATGGCTTTTTCCATCGATGTCTGACGCTGGAGGTCACTGACCAAGCGCTGGTATTCAACGACTTCTAAGTGAGACTTGGTTGGTGATTCAATTATGCCGTGACATTGCGATATTCTCAGAGACCTCATACTGTTGCAAATGTAACTCTGAGTCAGTGATGTCAGTTCATGTTTTCTTTTTCCTTCCTTTTAGTTTACTATAAAATTGGTCTTAAATTTCTCTCCAAGTGGCAAAAAAAATCTTAAATCTAACGCACCTTAAGAAGTAGGAAACTCGTTAATATCCATTTTAAAAACTATAATGACACTGTGGACGTGATGTCGTTGATAAAAACTCTCGTCTGTCATCTAGAAGCAAAATATAATGTTTTCAGAGCACTAATTATTAATTTGAGGTAATTAAGTAATTTGAGGCCATAAATTAGTAAATTAGGGGACAAATATTGACAGCTGTAATTAGCAGTAAAATGAATGTGGTGTAATTCGTCTCATATTTGACACTTAACAGGCTGCATATGTTGTATGTGAAACACACACACATTCACAAACATGCTCCTGCTCTGAAACATCTCTCTGCTCTTCATGTCAGAGGAGATCTGAAGAGAAGCGAGGTCAGAGGAACGAATGACGCCCTCATTAACTCGCTTTAACTGTGTTCACATTTCTTCTCTTGCAGATGGAATGCAAGTTTGATATATCAATATACAGTAGAGACATGTTGAGCAGGTCGTGGGTTCAGCAGAGCAGCAGTGAGACGCTGTGATGGAGGACGGAGCGATTCTTCACACAGACAAGTCAACAGGGTGAGATCGTTCAGCTTCGTCCTCGTAGTGTTGTGGTGTCAGTTTTCTACAACTGAGCATCAAAATTCTGAATCAAGAGAGTAACACGTCCGAAGAACGTAATGTTTGGTTCCAGAAAATTCAGGATGATTTATGTTGGAAACATTTTGACACTTTATCAGACACAAAGTCGACGTTAACGGGAGAGTTTGGATCTTTGAAGTTGGGTTGTTTACGGTACAGGTTTATTTTAAGAGTTATTTTAGATTTAGTCTAAAGACAAAAATGTTTTCGTTTTAGTCACTTTTTAGTCATTTTTATCCTTCATAGTTTTAGTCGACAAAAATACTAAATGTCTTAGTCAACAAAAATTCTGAGTGTTTTAGTGAATGATTTTAGTCTGACAATTCCAAAATGTCTTATATTTTACTTGATGAAAATTTTAAATTTTTTAGTCAACAAAAATTCTAAATATTTTAGTCGATGAAAATTTAAAATATTTCAGTCGACATAAATTTAAAATGTTTTAGTCGTCAAAAATTCAAAATGTTTAAGCTGATAAAAAAGATTCAAAATGTTTTAGTCAATGAAATTCCAAAACATTTTAGTCGACAAATATTCAAAATGTTTTAATCTACAAAAAAATCTAAATTGTAATTTTTTGTTTTACAAAAATCCCAAATGTTTTTGTTAATGAAAATTCAAAAGGTTTTAGTCGACGAAAGTTCAAAATGTTTAGTCGTAGAAAATTCCAAAAAATTTGGGTGGCACAAAAATTTGAAACTTTTAAGTGGACAAAAATTCTGAACATTTTAGTCAATGTAAATTCCAAATGATTTAGTCGACAAAAATTCAAAACATTTTAGTCAACGAAAATGCAAATCAGTTTAGCCAACAAAAATTCATAATGTTTGTCAATGAAAATTTTTTGTCAAAGTTTTCATCAGTGAAATGAGCACTGTCTCTGATTCATACGTCCCAGAAACCCACAACAGTTACATCAACAACAGACATTTAACAGTAGGCAAAAACTACATTTCCTGTCTGGTTTTCAACTGTTGACGCCTCTCTTTAGACTCCCATAATGCCTGGCTCGTGTCCCTCCCTGGCTGTGGAGAAGGACGGCCTTGCTGATCCTCAGATTAGAGGCAGAAACTAGACGGATGATGTGTGGAGATCCCAGTGAGGCTCTGTCGGTAACAACTTTATTGATGTAGCAAGTTTCATACACAGACACAATTCAAAGGAGAACACAAACAACTGAACATAAAGTTTGGCCAGACTAGAAAATGACAACAATAAGACAATAAAATATTAAAAAAGCAAACCAAACAAAACAGAATAAACTAACAAAAAAAGATGGTTATAAGTCCACAGAATAAAAAGAATTAAATAAATAAAAGGAAGGGATAAACTAAGGTAAAAACCAGTGGTTTAAACTTACAAATCCAGACTGTGATGTTTCTCCACATCAAAAAGCCAGATGTAAAAGATCAGTCGGAGCCCAGAGCTCCTCAGTCGTCCTTACACGTTATATTTAAAAATGTAATTTGTCCTCTCAGTTGGAAACTCGTCCCCTCACAAACATTAAGACCTGGACTTTACTAACTTTAGTTACAGTCGGCCTCAGTGTGATTCCTCTACAGACCAGTTAATGACACAGTGTCAAATGACTCCTTCTAACTGTGGGAGAAATTTACTGTTTTTCATTATTAGAAAATATATTATTTAACATGTGACTGTAACATATACAGGGGACGTACATGTGTGTAGGAGCCGTATTAAACAGAACAGAAACTCAAGTTAACATTCGTCAGACATGGAAAACAAATCAATTTAAGGAAAAGTTTACAGGTAAGATTGTAATACAATGTTTAGTCGCTAAAAATTAAAAATCTTTTAGTCAATGAAAAGTCAAAATGTTTTGTCAACAAAAATTCGAAACATTTAAGTTTACAAAAAATCAAAAATGTTTAAGTTTACAAAAATTTAAAAAATTTCAAGTTTACAAAAATTCAAAAATGTTTTAGTTTACAAAAATTCAAAATGTTTTAGTTTACAAAAATTCAAAAATGTTTTGTCAACAAAAATTTGAAATGTTTAAGTTTACAAAGTTAAAAAATGTTCAAGTTTACAAAATTAAAAAATGTTCAAGTTTACAAAATTAAAAAATGTTTAAGTTTACAAAAATCAAAAATATTTTAGTCAACAAAAATTCGAAATGTTTAAGTTTACAAAGTTAAAAAATGTTCAAGTTTGCAATAATTCAAAATGTTTTCAGTTTACAAAAATTCAGAATGTTTTAGTTTACAAAAATGCACAATGCTTAGGTTTACAAAAATTCAAAAATGTTTAACTTCACAAAAATTCCAAATGTTTAAGATTACAAAAATTAAGAACTGTTTTAGTCAACAAAAATTTTCATATACGTCTGTCAGCCTGCAGTTTTCCAGTCATTTAAAGACTGTTTGGGTCGAATATTGAAATACTCCATTTTGGAGAATGGCAATGATCCTTTTTCCCCTTCCCAAAATTTTGCACAACTTTGGAGCATTATTTAGCCCCTGGAGTATTAGATGGCACGTTGAAATATGTTTTAAGTATAAAATTACATTTATTTATCATGCACATACATATAAATAGTGTTGTCAGTGATTTAAGTCAGTAAGTAAATTGTTGTACTCAACACTTAGAACCTTTCATGACCCCCTTTGGCCTCGGGCTGGGGTCATCTGTACCCTTTGACCCACCCTGACAGCAGGCCAGATTACCAGGACTAGTACTAGTTCCACATCCTTGTTTTTTATATTTGCCATATTTACACTACTTTGAAAACATCTCAGAAATGGTGAAAAATCACATTGATTTAAAGATGTTCAAATATATAATGTGATAAAATAAATAGCATCTTTTTTTATTTCACAAAAATTTTTACATTTATTATTTTAGCTTCACTACCTTCACCATAAAAGGACAAATGGACCATGTGAGGATTTCGTCACGTTCCACCTCTGTGTATGATGTGATGGTGATGTACCTTCCTGCGCTGTGCACTGTGCAGCAGCTCTGAAACAAACCCCTGCAGGACGTTGAGCGGTGATTTCAGGATGTGTTATGTGAGATAAAAGCCACATGCAGCAGTGCAGCTGCTCTTCACACTCCTCACACCTTTTTATTTTTTATTTATTTCAGGCAGCAGAATCAGGTGAATTCATCACCAGCTGATTCTTCTCCTCCTGTTTTAAGAAGATCAGATTTTAGGAGTCAAAACGAACGAGTGGTTCAGACGGACGTTTTTCAGCAGCTCTCTTTGTTTTTGTTTTTTTTCTGTTTGATTGACGGACAGGAAGTCCTCTCTCCTCTCTGTCTCTGTCGGTTCATGTGGGCCTCAGCATCTGTGTCATCATTAGTATCATAACCCCTGTAAATATGCATCTTCCTCCAGTGTTTCTCTCTGACTGATCACATACATTATGGATGCTCACCCAGCCTCCCCTCTTCCTCCTCCTCCTCCTCCTCCTCTTCTCTTTCACAACCTTTTATGACAAATGCAGCTTTTTTTTCTCGGTTTCCTCCCACAGTCGAATCACGATGCTTCACTGCCATCAAGTGGCTGCTGATTAAAGACTCTCACAGTCTTTACTATTCATGTTGTGCAGCCATGTTTCATTCAAACATCACAACTGTTTCAGCTTCTAACAGAGATCCCTCATCAGATATCACATATGTTACACTGAATTTAAACCTAATTTTCATGTCCTGTACAGTAGTGGTGGAACATGTGTTGACATCCTGTACTTTATGTACTTCTGCTCTGAGTAGAAACAGCAACAGGAAAAGATGAAAATACTCAATTACACCTAAAATTCCTGCATTCAGAATCTTTCCAAACAAACATTTCCATTGGAAAGATGTTTTACAAAGTCTGGTCTTCAGGTCACAAGACGTTCAGAAAAGGTTTACAGTGAACGTTTTTTCACCGACATCAGGCCATACGTCTACGGGATTTGCAACAGTGAGATTTTTCATCCTCTACAGTGTGCAAATAGTATCCTAACGTCATTTTAGAGCCTAACTAAGAGATCAAATCCAAATTTCTCAGTTGAAAGTCAATAATGCAAATCCAGGGCCGCAAGATGTCCAAACATTTGAATAAGTCAAAGCTGTATTGGCCGAGTACTCGAGCACGTGCATTACAACAGTGAACACAAGTTCTTATTTTACTTGAATGATGTCAAATGTACAGATCTGACACTGAAAATGTCCTGAAAGCTTCTTACTGGCAGCACACAGAGTATATAGTTTAATCCATCCATCCATCCATTGTCATCCGCTTATCCAGGGCCGGGTCGCGGGGGCAGCAGGCCAAGCAAAGCACCCCAGATGTCCCTCGCCCTGGCAACACTTTCCAGCTCCTCCTGGAGGACCCCAAGGCGTTCCCAGACCAGATGAGATATGTAATCCCTCCAGCGTGTTCTGGGTCTGCCCCGGGGCCTCCTACCAGTGGGACGTGTCCGAAACACCTCTAACAGGAGGCGCCAAGGAGACATCTTAATCAGATGTTGAACCACCTCAACATGAAGGAGCAGCGGCTTTACTCCGAGCTCCCTTTCGGATGTCCAAGCCCCTCACCCTATCTCTAAAGGCCAGTTCAGGCCAAAGATTCCAGATGCAACAAAATGGTTTTAGGACATTGCAGAGAAAAGTTGCAGTGGTCTGAATGACTCATATCGGCTCAGGTCGCCTCATGCAGTTGCAAGGGATTCAACCTGTTCAGTCACGGGAAATGTGTCGCAAACTGTCTCGAACCTTGTAACCAATCAGCAGCAAGGTTGTGCTTTTTTTGTACAGCTGTTTACCCACGTGGCTGTGGCTGTTGCACACACTCAGTAGTAAACATGGCAGACTTTTGGACAGAGGAGAGAGAAGACGAGCTCGTAAATCTTTTGGAAGCACTACCCTGTTTGTACAACACCAGTTTAAAGAGCTACTCCAACAAAATTGACAAACACACCTCCAGAAGTTATATTTGTGGAGAAACTGGGATGGGGTAAGTTGTTTAAGTTGTTTGCTTTGTGTTTTTCTGATGAACATTAGCTAGCTTTGATGCTAACTATCCTTGCTATTTGTTATTTATTTGCGCATGCGTTAGGGTTAGGGTATCTAACCATAGACGGTTGTGTACAAGAAGAGTTGAGTGCTGTGCTGATGCATCCATGTGCTCTCTGGGGTTTGTTGTGCTGTTCAGCTTTACGTTATGTCGTAATGTACCTGTTGCTGTAGAGCAGCGGTTTATGTGAGGTCGCAAGAGCCAGTCTCAGCTTGGTGCCTTGGTGTGAACTGTACTGTTGCAAGGCATTGCAAGGGGAATCTTTGGTCTGAAGGCTGCTTGAGGCTGAGCCCAGCCACTCAGAGGAAACTCACTTCCACGGCTTGTATCAGCGATCTCATTCTTTCAGTCACTACCCAGAGGTCATGACCATAGGTGAGGGTTAGGGACATAGACGGACCAGTAAATCGAAAGCTTCGTCTTTCAGCTCAGCTCCCTCTGCACCATGACGGACCAGTGCAGTGCCAGCACCACTACTGATGGCGCACCAAACCGTCAATCCATCTCATGCTCCATTCTACCCTCACTCGTGAACAAGACCCAGAGAAACTTGAACTCCCTCACTTGAGGCAGTAACTCTCTCTCAACCCAGAGGGTGCAATCCACCATTTTCCAGCAGAGAATCATGGCCTCAGATTTGGAGGTGCTGACTCTCATCCCTGACCGCTTCACACTCCTCACGAGCTGGAGGTCACAGGTGTGATGACGCCAACAGAACTGCATCATCTGCAAAAAGCAGAGATGCACATCTGAGGTTCCCAAACTAGGCCTCTTCCTCCCTCCGGCTGCACCTCGAGATCCTGTCCATGAAAATCACAAACAGGATCGGTGACAAGGGACAACCCTGGCGGAGGCCGACACCCAGCGAGAGCGTGTTTATGAAAGTTTATATTAAACATTAAATCTGTTTAAAATTACGTCTTCCTGTAGATCACATTTCACCCAACAGTTTAATAAGAGTTTGGATCAATACCTTACACGCTAATCAGTATCGTCTCTCTTTGACCTACAATTGAACAAAGTATTGATATAATTTAATGTATAATTTTGACAAGTGATGCCTTGACTGTATTTTAGCTGGTTGAAAAGAGGTCTTAGACATTAAGATGAAATATCACCCTGTTTTCAGCGAGAGCTCAACGTTGAAATCCCGGTTGGTGTTCACTGGGTACCTTCATGTGCAGAAGTCAAATATATGTAGGAAAGTAAAAGCACAAAGAGAAGAAGAAGAAAGGTAAGGTAGGGTAAAACCTAAATGTCCCCAGGGGGCAATTTGGGATCCAGACAGTACAATACATAACACACAGAATCCAGCATCACACACACTGTCACTGCTGGTTAAAGTAAGCGTTAGCAGATGGAACAAAGGACAATCTGTACCTCTTTGTGCTCGTTTAAGGAGGCAAAACCTCCGCCCTGATGGAAGCATCTGAAACTCAACATGGAGGGGATGTTGAGAGTCTGAGACAATCGATCGAACTTTAGAGGTGACCCTCTCTTCATACAGATGCTGTAGGTTATTAAAAGTAACTCCAGTGATCTTACAGCATAACTTTTCCAACTTGTTCTTGTTTCTACGGCTCAGATTATCAAACCAACAGACAGTGTTTGAAGAAAGAACGTACTCAGTAAAAGCAGAATAGAACAAATTCATGATTGTCATATTTACATCAAGGACTCAGTGAACAGGACGGTCCAACAAGTTGTGTTTGCAGCACAATAAAAAGTACAAATATCCCTTCCACCAGAGTAAAGGTGTAAAGCATCATCACGTTTACCTCAAAACAGAAATTAGAGGATTCACTTCAGTGAATTTCCAGCACAGCGCTTTTATTTTGAAGTGCCATTTCCTGCTGAAAGTGAGTGAATAATGGACAGCTACTTAACAGAGACAGAAAACTAGCTTGACAACATGGCCAAACACAAGTATAACACTAATTATTGTTAACTGCGTGAACCTTGAACTGACGAATAAAGATAAACTGGACTCTGGGTCTGGACCATTTGGGAACCACTGATCTACACTATAATATCTGTTTGCAAAAAATATCTGGATACGTTTAGACAGGGGCCGGAATCGCTCGTTAGGGCCTGTTCTCTGTCCAACACAATCAGGCCGTTTACATGCAGCTTGAGAAAATCGAATTATTGGCTTAGTCCGACTGAAACCGGACTTTTAAATGCATGTAAACAGCTTAGTCCGACTGAAACTGGACTATCCATAGCTCGTCTAACTCACCCAGATAATTAAATTGAAAATCAAACTATTGCTGCATGTATCTACTTAGTCCGACTGGAGTCAGACTCGGCGTTCTGCACATGCACCACTTTTTATTTCGTAACCTTTCACCCGGAAGAAGAAGGAGATGACGTAGCAGCAGTTCACTCCTGGAAAAACAAACAAGCAGACACCATGGCGACCGAGAAGCAGAAGATTCACTTCTGGACAGACGAGGAAACTACATCCATCTCCGCCATCTTCATTCGTCGTTAGCTGCCTCTTTGTGTCAACAGGAACTAGTTCAATATGCACTATATTAAAAAGGACACAGCGCCGCCTATCGAGGCGGAGTCAGACATACTTGGTCAGAAATTCAATTTTCTCTTCTGCATGTATACTCAGACAAGACGAGAAGTCCGACTTGACTGATTAGCCGAGCTATGAGCTTAGCTCGGCTACTGTGTGCATGTAAACGTACTGACTGTGGGAGGCCCCTCCATCACAGGGGCCCCAGTGCAACCACACTGCCTGCATTGTCTATATTTATGCCCCTGCTTAGAGCCAGGAGTTAAGCAGGTGTGGGCGTCTTACCCATCTGACCCTACAACACTGGCTTCCAAAAAGTCGTAGAGTAGAAGTTAAAATGGAAACACTCATGTACAACCGTAAATGTATTCAGTTACATGTAGCTTTACAGAATAAAAGTCTCAACCAGGTAAAATGTGAGTTAGATTCTGAAGCAGACGTCTGGACGTCCTGACGGACACATCTGATTCAGTAATAAAGAAGATGGAGGTTTGATATTCGGCCGTGTGTCTGGGAGTTTCCTCTGTAAATAAATGTTTTGGTTTCATCAGTATTGAAGATGATCTCCATCTTCCTCACCTCTGACTCCTCACCTCTCAGCTCCCATCATGCCTCTGTGCTGTTGACAGAGCATTAGAATATGATTCCAGGCTACTTCATTTGTTTTTTGTTTTTTTATTTCTGCTTCCTGCGCTGCTGTAAACATAAATCACGGCGAGCTGAGCCCAGAGCTCATATAAATGTCAGGACAGACAGCGGAGCTCATAAACCTCTAATTTGATCTTTATTCATCGGGGACGCGGCGTGAATCAAAGCTCACCTAGTAAATCATCATTTTCTGCTTTCTGTCAACACAGCTGAGGGACGGCGCCGACACACATCATCCATCTGCCTCGGGAAGCCCCGCCCCCCCGCCGCTTGTTAGGAGGCCTCACTCCTGATTGGACGGTTCTCCAGACTGGTTAAGTATAAAGGTTCCACTGTCAGCTGGTTAATGATCATCACTGACGTGTCTGACGCCTCCTCGCCAGATCTTATTATTAATGATTTATTTTGTTATTCTGTCTTTAATTGGTGACAGGAAGTTCACTTCAGCTTCGTCCTCCTCTTCCTCACCATCTTTCTCTCCTCTTACTTTACATCTGTCCTCTTCCTCTACACCTCCTCCACCTCCTCTCTTTCTTTCTCTCCATCTTTCTCTTCATTTTGTTCATTTCTCCTCCTCTCATCCAACCTCATGTTTCATCATCTCTCTCCTCTTACTTTACATCTGTCCTCTTCCTCTACTCCTCCACCTCCTGCTTCCTCTCTTTCTTTTCTCCATCTTTTTCTCCTTATGTCTTTATTTCTCTTTCTGTCATCCATCTCCTTTTATTCTATCTCTCCTCTTCCACCTCTTCTCTTCTTCTCTTCACCTCCACCTCTCTTTCTTCCTACCCATCTTTCTCTCCTCTTACTTTACATTTCTTTTCTCTTCCCCCTCTCCCACCTTCTCCTCCTCCTCTTTAAGAGCTCTCTCCACCTCCTCCACCTACTCCTTCACCTCCTCCTCCTCCTCTTCCTCTTCCTCTTTCTATCTCCCTTCTTTCTCTCCATCTTTTTCTCCTTAACTTGTTCATTTCTCTACCTCCCATCCATCCTCTTTTCTTCTCTTTGATTTTACATTTCTCTTTCCTCTTCCTCCTCCACCTCCTCTCTAACAGCTCTCTTCTCCCCCTCTCTTCTCTCCTCTTACTTGACATCTCTTCACATCTCTTCTCTACCTCCCATTCATCCTCTTTTCTTCTCTTTCTCCCCTCTGATTTTACCCCCCTTCTATTTTCTCTCCTTCTCTCCTATCTTCTCTGCGCCTTCTCCTCCACCCAATCCTCCTCTTCTTCTTGTCTTTCTTTCTCCCCTCTGTCTCTCCATCTTTTTCTCCTCATTTTGTGCATCCTCCTCCTCTCGTCCATCCTCTTTTCTTTTCTTACTTTACATCTGTCTCTCCTCCTCCTCCTCCTCCTCTCTAACAGCTCTCCCCTCCTCCTCCTCCTCCACCTTCTTCTCCTCCCCCTAACACCTCTCTCTTATCCCATCTTCTTCTTCTCCTCTTTAAGGCCTTCTCCTCCTCCCGTCTTCTCCTCCTCCTCCTCCTCCTCCTCCTCCTCCTCCTCCTCCTCCTCCTCTCTAACACCTCCTCCACCTGAAGGGTTAACAGTTGCTGCTGATGGAGCTTCACTGACATCTGCTGGTCAACAGACAGAACTGCAGCTGAACTGAGATCAACAGAGAATAAAAACATCAACATCACTCTAACAAAAATATTTCATCCTTTTTTAGGTCCATAAATGAATAAAGTATAAATAATTAATCCTAAATGATTCACCCTGAATGTAGCATCACCTGAACAGGTGGAGCAGGGAGTCACTCAGCAGTCAGTCATCTCTCTCCAGTGTCACATACAGCATCTTTAAGTGTTCAGTTTTGTTTCCTTAAATGTTTCTGAAGCCTCCACACACTGGAATATAACCCCAAATACTAACCTTCTATATTTTTTAAATTAGATTTATTTGTTGTCTTAAAACGATGTAGTTGTAAGGCAAAGCAACTTTATTTGCACAGTACATTTTATAATTTAAATATAAAATACAATAAACAGAGAGAAGATATAAAGGGTTAATTAATAACTATGCGATTTACAATTTAAAAAATCACCATTAAAACCAGGAAAAGTGCAGAACAAGAGGTGCAAAAATAAAAATAAAAAAATATTCAAAATGATTTAAAATTGAGTTTAAAAATAAGTTTGCAGTCAATACAGGACGGAGGAGGCGGTGTTACGCTACTTCACCAAGACTTAAAAGGGAACTGTACTCAGAACTCATATGTTATTTCCTACGGTCTAAAACCATCCAAAAATATCAGTGAACATGAACGACTCTCTCCTAAATCCAAAAACTAGAGTGCTAAAACTCAAATTAGTGATGTCATAGCGTATGAAGTCTGGAGCTGGTGCACAGAGAGTGAATGGGGACAGATGTTGCAGATGAGTGTGTGGAAACATTTTCTGTTTCAGACCTGAGAACTGTACAACAGAATAAAAAAAATACAAAAATAACATGTTGGAATTGTTGTTTTTTAGTGGCGTTCCCCTTTAAGAACTTTAAAACAGTCCTCAGTGGCGACCACAGCAGCCTGAATGAATATTACAGACACTGAACAGTGTTTAATGTCTCCATCTGCTGGTGGGCTGTCACAGTAAGAGCATGCATGTATAATATGATGTCAATTCACTACAGAAGAGACTTGATGATCACTGAAATTAGGAGGGAAAAACACTGGACATAGGGATATCAGTATTGGTTATCAGTCAGATAAGGTGTAATAACTGGCAAAAAATCAAATACCATGCATCCCTATCATCATTTCAAACCTGTATATGACCTAAAATACCAAAGAAAGTAAAAAATATTCATTTTATTTAATAATTTTAATCATTTATGTATGTAGAATATGTATATAATGTTGTTATAGATGCTACTGACAAACAAAATAAGCCCAGCTTGATCAGTTCAATAGCTGCGAGCTGATGCCACACCAAGTACGAATGTAAACGTCAGCATGTCACTGGGGAAATATTAGTGTATGTGGGAGTCAGAAAACCATCCTCATCCTGCAAAACTCGCCTGAAATGCATTCAAACCCAAACAGACCATGTCCTCTAGTCATTTATCCCCCCACCCTGTCTCTTTGTCCTCGTTCTTTCCCCTCACACTCTGTCCTCTGCTGCTCATCTGTGCCCGTTTATGATCTGATCAGTGATGTTTGTGAAGCTGTTGTTGCCTGTATTTCTTTGTTTCTGTATTTGTTAGTTTGTCCAACATGTTATAAGATATAAAGCTCAGCAGCACCAACCACGAATATGCTCCATTTCTATGTTTCATACAGTTATCACTGTGTTTCCGGCAGCTTGTGGGCCACCAAATATGGGTGTTTTTTAGCCCCTGGTCGCTGCACTGTATTCCAGGATAGTGCCACAAAAAATGATGATTTTAAATGAGACATCGCTACATTTCAAGCCGGGATTGTGCCACGATTGGCCCTAACGTAATCTTTTCTAACCATAACCAGGTGATTTTTGTGCCTAAACCAAATCACGTTTACCACAGTGTTGTTGAAATGTAAAGCTTTAACGTGTCCGCTACATAATAACGTAAAAATGTGAAGTATCTGTAATTTGCAGAAACATATAATGTCAATATTTATTCTAGAGACAATGCTGGTGACTCATCGCTGCCAGGATTGTGCCCCCAAACCAGCCAAGATATTTTCTAACCATAACCAAGTAGTTTTCGTGACTAAACCGAACCACATGTTTACCACAGTTATCATGTGGTCGATACAGAGAGTATCTGATGTAATGCATCTGTGGTCTGTGGAAATGCCAACAACAGGGCCGAGTTTACAGTGCTTTCAAATAAGGAAAAAAAGACTAATTTAAGGTATTAAAAAAAATCAGGCTGTTTAATTGTCATCAAGTCGTCCAAACTAAACAAAGTTATTTTACTAACAGGCTCCAAAGTGTTTTTAAATCAGCTTCCTCTGTGGTCAACATTCAGTTTAAATGACTAAAACTCCTTGAAGTTCATGTTTCTTAAATAAAGACAATCTGTTTAATGTTAGCAAAACAAAGATTTTTAAGTGCAGCTTGACTCTAATCAAGATTTTCATCATTTACTGTTCATTCCTTTTTGTTGCTAAAACAGCCCAGAGACCAGGAGGAGGAGTTGAGTGCTGACTTCAGGAGGTGGAGGAGATGGTGGATGGTGTGACACCGAGGAGAGACGCCTGTCAAGCTACAGACCACTGTTGAACACCAACAAATGACACAACCAGCTGTTTTAGTGAGTCAGCTCTGTGTTTCCAGCAGGAATAGTGCCATGAAAAGTGATTATTTTTTAATGGAGCATTGCAGGTTTTTCTAGGCAGGATTGTTCCCCCCTCAAAAGAGGAATTTTAAGCCAAAATATAAAACATGTAAAATCATGCCAAGATGCAGACCAGAGGTGTTTCTGATGTGTAGTGGTCGGGAGAAGATTACAGATCATTCTGGACAAAATGAACAAAAACAGAACTGCATAAAAACGGTGTGACACAGTTCTGGCTGTTTGCTCTCCGATCTTCTGAAACGGATTCATCCCGTCTTCAGTTGGTCCAAAATGCAGCGACACAGGTTTTAACAAGGTCAAAAAAGAGGGAGCACACTTAAATTAGCTCTAAGGCGTCGCTCCATTTATGTCACACACACTCCAGACGTTTCAAAGCCATTATTATTGGACCAAGGTTTGCTGTTGGTACCTATGAGGGTTGCGTTTGTCTTTTTCTTTGATATGATTGTCATCATTTTGTGTCTCTCCCAGGTCAAATCGGGGAAATATTTAACTCCTCTTGTTTGCATCTAGTGAAATATGAGAGTAAATATTACACCACCAACAACATGAAAACTGCTGTGTATCAGCCACTATTTTTATTGTTATTATTATAGTTTTTCTAGCAAACTGTTTCCGGCAGGAAAAGTGCCACAAGAAGCATTTTTTTATTGAGACATCACTCCTTTCCGAGCAGGGACTGTGCCCCCAAATTGTGTATTTTAAGCCAAAACATGATCTTTTCCCAACCATAACCAGACCAGCTGTTTGGAAATACAGACAGGGGGACAACATTTTCTAAAGCGGGCCGCTCATTCACACCCAACCAAGGGGGTTTCAAATCACTGTACATATACTTCCTGCAAATATAATCCAGTTAATCAGTAAATGAATAGAGAAAAGTAACATCAAACATTGACTGAAGAAATTAGATAGATAAATAGATATAGACCCAATAAGCATATGGACAGAGAAAATAGGTAAAAACAGTATATAATTATTAATTTAAAATATTAATTATTAATAATCACTGCAAGGTATTAAATCATAAAATCAAATCACACCTAAAAAAATACTACTTCCATCAAACATTGGTCAGATTGTGCGCAGAGCTGAGAAAGAGTAACGAGTATATGACTGTAAATGCTTAGTTTTATACCCAATTTCCGTAATTGCAAGACTGTTCAGGAACCACAGTATTTTAGTTTCATATTTACTGAATGAGTGCTTGTTGTCTGTAATTTGTCGTATTACTTGCGTTAATTGCTCTGACCAGGGGTAGCAATCTAAATTCCGTTGAGCTTGTACAACAACAGTATAAAGGGTTTCTATTTCTATGTTCCTTTTCCCTTTGCCAAAGTTTAGCCCAGCTTTTGGCCCCCTTTCTGACAAGATAGCATAGCGTGGTTGGTACGGGAAGATGTTTCAGGTCGTCTAGTTTAAAACGATACCTGTGTCTTCACTGTAGCTTTAAAACTGATCCTGATACAGCAGGTTTTATTTGATAAAAATTACTCTGCCTCACTCCTGTTTTAATGATAAATATGCATGTATTTATTATGTAAAAACATGTAACTTGTACTGTTAGTGATGTAAGTCAGATAGTAAATTACTGTAGTTGATCCAATTTAAAGGTCAACCATGGACCTACAGGCTCATCTGTACCCTTTGACCCCCCCTGACGGCAGGCCGGATCATGACCAAGTGGTTTTTGTGCCTTAGAACCAAACCACACGTTAACCACAGCGTCGTTGAAGCGTAAAGTTTTAACATATCTGCTGCATAATAAGGAACAAATCTAACACGGTTTGTAGAAACATTCCTCCTGGCTGTTGAATTTGCTGACAAGTGATGTGAAACATTAGTGAAAGGTGCAGCATCATCTGAGGATCCTCTGAGATCTGAGTCTACAGAACAAAATGTAAGAAAGTAAATGTCACTGTGTCTGTTGTGAGGAGTTTGTGTGCAGGCTGACGGCCGTGGACACGGCGTGGAGATGAAGCAGCAGTTATGAACGGAGGTCGGTGCTCAACAAAGTGGCACAATTTAATTTGTGTGGCAGGAACTGCACGGCTGCGATAGACTCGGTAATGAAACCTCTCAGCTTTAGGTTCTGTCTACTTTATATTCACAAAGAGAAACGAGCGAGGCAGCCATTGTGGAGACATGCAAATACACTGATCTCTTTAATACGAGCTTCACCCAATTGGATGGCGACTTTGACAAGCAGAACAAATGCCCTGCGAGCACAAACATGTGCAGGTCAGGAGGAGCGGCGCTGATGGCCGAGGCAGAATTCAACTTTCTTTATCCTCTTTTCAACGCCGGCAGTCACATTCTGCCTGTTCGCTTACTGTTAAATTAGTCATCTGAGATTAGAGACGGCTTAAGGAAGAAAAGTTTCCTCTCAAAAGTTGATAAAGCTTTGCAACTTTATGTATACTGAACATATGCAAAAACAAAATGTGGGCAAGTTTGGCTTTGTGGGAAACTCTCTGAAGTTTCTCTGCACTTTAACAACATAAAATACGTCCTGTTATTTTATTCATGTTATTAATCACCTGTTAATTTATCAGTTTAAACATGTTTCACTCAGTCTGTTTCCATGACAACAGAGAACATGGATTCATTGTGTCAGTCCGACCTAAACCGTACTTTTAAAATCCATGTAAACATGTTGGTCTGACTGAAATGGTCCTAAAGAGCGTAGTTTCCTCCGGGTGCTCCGACATGTTCTCCCTGTGTCAGCATGGGTTTCCTCTGGGTGCTCCAGCTTCCTCCCACAGTCCAAAGAAATGCAGGTTAATTGTTGACTCTAAATTGGCCATAGGTGTGAATGTGTGAACCCACTGGCTGGAACGACCATCGTTAAACAGAGGAGGTGGTCTCTGACACCACTTATCACCCACCTACAATGCAGTCCTGGGATCCCTCCCCAGACCACTTCGCACCCATTCACACCTGGTCCCACCTGACCCTAACGACACACATGATGGTCAGGTGGGTTAACGACTCACATTATGAACCTAACGACTCTGAAACTAAGAGCTCACATGTGACCCTAACGACTCTGCCTGGGTTCCCACCCACACAGAGCTTAAAAGCCTGCAACTCTGTACCAGTCAGTTAGAACTGAAGAAGCTTCTTGGATGAGAGGCGAAACGTCTTCAAGAAACGCAAGCAAGACCAGTTGCCTACAATATAGCACTTAGCATTACCATGACCTGGATGACTGAGAACCTTCACCGACATGAACCCACTGGTTGTTACTGGTTTGTGAACGTTAGTCGGTGACACTGTAATTTGAAGAATTCTCTGACACAAGAATTTCCTTCGGCATAAATAAAGTTCTATTTGCATTGAACTGAAATTGAATTTGAACATCTCAGTACCTGTATTTGATCCTTTTTGTTCCCTGATCTAGAAAAAGAAAAGAATATTTGTATGGTTTGGCTCACCACCAGTCACCATAAGCATTCCTCCATTTCACTTGATGTGTCATTGACCCACCATCGCAGCAGCTACGACCCAAAGAGTCTGATAAATGAACATGGTATGATAACCGTCAACTTTTATGTCACGGTATACCTTGTGTAGCAGGAAGGGAAAAGGAAATCACAAAACATCCTGTTCCACCTGAGTTGGAAAGGAAGGGGGAGGGAGAAGTTAAATCAGTCACACCTGAGAGCTCAGAGAAGGAGGGAAACCAAACAAAGGAGGTTTGAAGAAGGACTGAAATTAAGTGAGAAGTGAGAACGAAAGAAAAGGAGATCATTCTAAGTGATTCAGTTACCGGACTAAATAAAGAGTGAAGTAAACCGGGTGTTATGGACGGGCTGGAAGTTGGACTGTGCAGCAAACAGGACACTGGAGGAAAAAGCAACTGATCCCTGGAGCAGAGGGAGAAGAAATCTTCATCCCGGACCTGCTTGGATTCAGTGACCAATCTCTCTGTCCAAGTTGGAAGAAGTCCTACTGACAGATAAGTCCCCTTTTCCCTGAAACTCTCCTGGCTTCTCCTAATTTATAACTTCAAGCTACTCCTTGGGTTTTTCTCTCCCCTTCCTCAAAAACACATCACTCTGAACTAAACTGAACTACATTCACCCCCCCCCCAACACACATCCCATTGAACTGAATGGAATTGAACTGAAAGACACAAACTATACCCACGCACACATACACAAAATTTACATTCATTACCAAATGATTTTTGAACTGTTATTGTTTGTTTAAAGAACTTTTGATTTTCTGGTGATTATTTTCTGAATATCTCATTTGAATTTTGTTTCTGTTTTAGAAATTGACATGTATGAATTGAGAGACATTTGAGTTTGATTATTGAGTGGATATGTTTTGAGTAACATTTGATTGAATACAAGGCAAATTTTCTAATTGCATTGATTTGTTGGTGTATTATTGTTGTGGTTTTTTTGTAGCTAAGAAGCAGGCTGCCAGGTTATTTTTCAAATGTACGGGGTAATTGATTTAAAACATTGACAGGTTGATTTTTTGAATATTCTCCTCTTCTACGCTACACTTGAAACTGGTATATTGCTGCATCTGTAGTTGTAGCCTTATGTTAAAATATTTCTCTTGTTATCAAAATGAGGACACTCGGTCAGGATGAAATTGTTTTGCTGGCTGCGCATAACTTCCCCTCTGAGTGGACAGAGGAGTGAAAGAAGCGTCTTTTTCAAGTTTGTCCGGAAACGACTCAACGCTGTGTTTTGCACAAGGTCCCACCTGAGTTGATTAAAAATGTTTGAGTAATGGCAGTGGTGACTGTTAAACCTTAATTAAAGAATGAAAGACATGATTTCCCAACTGAATAACTTTTTCGAAGGCTTTATTTTGCTTCAACTTAAAGACTTTGTGACAATTTCTTAGTATGAATAAAATAATTGTAGAGGACTTTTGATTTTATTTTACCTTAATTTTATTAAGTTTGTCTTTGGATGTTGGGAGGAAACCGGAGCAACCCGGAGAAAACCCAACCTAACTAACTAATTTACTAGCTAACTAACTGCAGGAGCCTAAATGCAGTTTTACATAATACAGCAGTGCCGCTAAATCCTAGCTAGCTAAACAACTAACTGGTTCTGCAGTACGGACACAGATTGGACACTTGGTCCCTCACACTAGCTCTTAGAACTGACCTGTGTCTGCCTGTATGTTTGGTAAGAGGAGGGCAAAAGTGGAGAGGGGAGCCAACAGCTGTTGGGCATGGTGCTGCACACCGATGGCCTTCAGCCAACCCCCCCATCACTGGCCTCACCCTTTCCCTGTCCATCCACAGAACTCTTTTCCTTTCTGGTGACGAGATATAGTTGTCCCAACCCTTCTCCCGCTCCTTGAGTTTGGCAGGGTCCTCCTTAGGCCACACCCTTTTCTCTGCCACCATCTTCCTGTTTGCTGTTGACACCTTACTCTGGGAAATAGATGGAAGAACAGGCACGTGTGGCACAACTGGTTTAGGGACCTCCTGCCTGTTCACTGCCCACAGGTCCTTCCTCTGGCCAACAGATGGAAGGACAGACCCGTGTGGCATCACTGGTTTAGGGACCTCCTGCCTGTTCACTGCCCACAGGTCCTTCCTCTGGCCAACAGATGGAAGGACAGGCCCGTGTGGCATCACTGGTTTAGGGACCTCCTGCCTGTTCACTGCCCACAGGTCCTTCCTCTGGCCAACAGATGGAAGGACAGGCACATGTGGCACCACTGGTTTGGGAAGTACCCTCCTGTTCATTGTTGATGGCTCCTTCTTCTTTGGAGTGGATGGAGGAATGGGCCTGGGTGGCACTACTGGTTTAGGGACCTCCTGCCTGTTCACTGCCCACAGGTCCTTCCTGTGGCCAACAGATGGAAGGACAGGCACGTGTGGCACCACTGGTTTGGGAAGCACCCTCCTGTTCATTGTTGATGGCTCCTTCTTCTTTGGAGTGGATGGAGGAATGGGCCTGGGTGGCACCACTGGTTTAGGGACCTCCTGCCTGTTCACTGCCCACAGGTCCGTCCTCTGGGGAACAGATGGAAGGACAGGCACATGTGGCACCACTGGTTTAGGGACTTCCTGCCTGTTCACTGCCCACAGGACCGTCCTCTGGGGAACAGATGGAAGGACAGGCCCGTGTGGCACCACTGGTTTGGGAAGCACCCTCCTGTTCATTGTTGATGGCTCCTTCTTCTTTGGAGTGGATGGAGGAATGGGCCTGGGTGGCACCACTGGTTTAGGGACCTCCTGCCTGTTCACTGCCCACAGGTCCTTCCTCTGGCCAACAGATGGAAGGACATGCACATGTGGCACCACTGGTTTAGGGACTTCCTGCCTGTTCACTGCCCACAGGACCGTCCTCTGGGGAACAGATGGAAGGACAGGCACATGTGGCACCACTGGTTTAGGGACCTCCTGCCTGTTCACTGCCCACAGGTCCTTCTTCTGGCCAACAGATGGAAGGACAGGCACATGTGGCACCACTGGTTTAGGGACTTCCTGCCTGTTCACTGCCCACAGGTCCTTCCTCTGGCCAACAGATGGAAGGACAGGCCCGTGTGGCACCACTGGTTTGGGAAGCACCCTCCTGTTCATTGTTGATGGCTCCTTCTTCTTTGGAGTGGATGGAGGAATGGGCCTGGGTGGCACCACTGGTTTTGGGACAGTCTGGTGTCTGCACCAATAAACGCTAATTGATAAATCCTTAAGGGACACTAATGTAACAACCAGCGCAGTACCCATATTTACCCTCTATACTGGCTTGTCCTGTGATGTCATAAAGACCGGAATGATAGTTCTGGTCTTCGATGATGTCACCATTCTGGGCTCTGATGATGTCATAATTTTGGTCTATGATGTGTTGGTCCAATCCAGCGAGTGATTCTGTTTCCATAGCAACTAGCAAAACCAATCATGTGCACAGACAGATCCCAGGTGGTGTTCATGCACTTTTTCGGGGTGTCTGCTGTGGAACACAGGCAAAACCTATTATTATTCCTCGTGTTTATTATGATATTCAAATCTTTTTTCTTAACCTTATTATTATTTCAACATTTTCTGTATTATTTTTTTTTTTGCCATTTAACTATGTCTGCATACTTTGTGCTACAGAAACAAGTCAGCTACCAAAACGTTCAGCTTGTTCAGGACATGGTTGCTTGCATTTTTCTTTTTTATAACATTTATACTTTTTAAGACATTAAGTTTTTTTTTTACTTTTTCCTCCCCATCGAAAACAATAGAGAAATGCTTCAAATTCTCTTAAACCCACTCCCATTCGAATTTCTACTGCTTCTGCATACTTTCAGCTAGAGACTCCATTTAAACTTTAGGACGCTCAGCAAACTTTGAACTATTAAAGTTGCATTCAGCTTTTTGATATCTTCTACCATTTTTGAATTATGGTAATCAACTCTTTTAACTGTTTTCAGACATTTTCTGAGTTTATAATGGGTCCCTATCCACCTATTACCTGAGAGCACTACTGTAGAAATGATTATGTGTGCAACTTCCTGTGAGACAGCAGAGGTAGCATTAAGCTAGTTAGTCCCATAGACTGTCTGTGGTTAGTCCCAGTGGCTACAACGCTGGTTCTTTTCCAAAGTAATTTGCCTTCAGTTTAACAAACACTCATTTATTTTTTAATAAATATTTAACTA
Organism: Cephalopholis sonnerati; assembly: GCA_019142605.1. Lineage (NCBI taxonomy): Eukaryota > Metazoa > Chordata > Actinopteri > Perciformes > Serranidae > Cephalopholis > Cephalopholis sonnerati. Next base: position 37,348,028 of record JAGQAX010000004.1, on the reverse strand, counting down.
ATGTTAGTTAGTTTAGTTTTGTTGACCAGATAATTCTCAGCTTCATGTCCTCTAGTTAAACCTGTTAAAACCTGTCAGAACACTCAACAAACATGTGACTGGGTAAAATCAGTTAAAGGACCATACCAATGGTTTTGCATGTTTTAGTCTATTTAACACAAATCAGATGTACTTTATATCAGCTGTGTTTTTTTATGTGTGTGATTTTGATTTTCTATTTTAAATCTTTTTGTAGATATATATAGTCCCTCCAGGATCTTGCAGCAGAAAAACCTTGAATTTTCAGCCAAATTAGTCAAAAATCACATAAAAATTGTGGCATTTTGATGTGATTTTTTTTTTTGCGGGAAATTGCGGCTAATGACAAAAATTGAGAAAACTGAGAAAAAAAAGTTTTTTTTTAAACTACTGCCTCCAAAAAAATAAGTGATGTAATGACTTGCTATAATAATCATAGTGAATATTCCAAAAACAGCTGCAAATGTTTCAGTTCTCTTCTTTAGTTTTATTGAATTAGTTTCAAAACATGGACTCCAGTAATGTTTTCAAAAATCCTGAGTGAATATTGTAGCTCTCAAAGCAGACAATGTGACTGTAAAACAACATGTAAGTTACATCTGCTGTAAACATAACATTTGAATCAATTCAACACATATTGTATGCATTTAAACAAAGGGACAATTCTTATGTCAATACAGAGCGTTTTTCCATACTGCAATGACATTAGCGCCATTTGATGACGCGTCTGATGACGTGTCAAATGACGTTGGATGCAGTACTTTTGCACTTTTGTTGAATTTGCATTAATTATTGCGATCGCAGTTATTAATGATAAAAAGGGGTCCCCTCAAGAAAAAAGGTTGGGAACCACTGGTGTATTAAAGTAATTTTGCTTCAAATTTTGCTCCTTGACCTCCACTTTAACTTTGGATTCAACATAACACCGTATTATCTTAATGAAATGTACTGACACAAATATAAAGCCTGGCTGGTAAAAAATATGCTCAGCCAGTGGATTTCTTCATCTACCTGTCGTCTTGGCCGGTGAGTCAAAAAGTTATTTTCGGACACTGCAGGTGTGAGTTTAAAATAAATTTGCGATGCTGGTCCACTTAGAAAAATTCAGTTTTATTTTCAGTTCAGTTATTTATTTACTTTGTAAAAAAGAAAAACGTCTCTCTGTCTCAGGTTTGGAACAAACTTAGAACAAACACTTTATAAAAAACCAACAGTAGAAAATATTCTTATAAATTTACATTTTAAAAATTTAGGATAAATAAAACAATGTTTTATTTACAAAGTGACACTTCAGGAACATCAGAGGAGTCGACTGCTGCTGTGTGTTTCAGGTGAAGTCAAACTTCTGTCGTCTTCAGTAACCGTTGGACCTGCGAGGACAAAATAAAAACAAACCATCAAAGTTATGAACTTGAATATTTCTGGATGTTGAAGCTTAATCAAAGACTTTAAATGCACATCAGAGGCCTGAAGGACCGAGTCACCTGGAGAAGGCCGACACGGAGAGGAGTCCCAGCAGGAACTCGAGGCCGTAGAAGCAGAGCAGGACGGCGCTGAGGATGAACTCCAGCCGCAGGACGAAGGTCTGCAGCAGCAGGTAGTAAACAGCCAGCGCTGCGCAGGGGAACAGGATGAAGAGCGAGGCGCATGAGGCCAGAGAGCGCTCGCACAGGTTCCCTTTCCAACCTGAACAACCACACAGATCAGTGAGGTCAACACTGGGGTCATCACTGAGGTCATCACTGAGGTCATCAGTCCCTCCAGGGATTGTCGGGGTCTAAAATGATCCATTTTACGACACGTTTTCTAAAACCATTATTGGTGAAACTCAGGGAAAACTACAATGATTGGTCAAATTTGTAGAAAACTTGTGGTGATTGAACCAAAGTGCAAGTTGCTAAGAATTCACAGAGACGGGTTAAGTTTGTGTTAACTGTTAAAATGGAGACATCCTGGAGGGACTGAGGTCATCACTGAGGTCTGTGACAGCAGCTGAAGCCTCTTGCTGCTGTTGATTCTTTTTAAATATGACAACTAACATTCACACTAAGAACACATCCCCACTTACTGGCTCCATTTTATGTCATTCTGTCCGTCTGTCCGCACAAAGCCGACTGTCGAACACGTTAAAGGCCCAGACACACCAAACTGGCGTCGGAGAACTAGCGGCGATGAGAGTCCCCTGCTCTGTCGCCTCAGGTCACCACGTCTCGGCCAAAAAGTTGGACATGAGCACACTAAACTGACGGCAAAGCATGAATGTTCTGCTCCTGTGTGAGAATAGCTCTCCACAGCAGCAGATGGCGGTCGTCTGTTATCGTCATTTAGAGGGAGAAACAGGAAGAGCGTCTTGACACTAGTTAGCCAGTTAGCACACTAACAACACAATCCATTGTTTAAACACTAACACAAACCATCAGGACACATCTCTGCGAACCCTTTGAAACCTGAGAAAACTGGCTTAATTTTTTACAAAACATGGGAAGAAGGCAACGAAAGAATTAGTGACCCAAAGTATTTGCAAGAAATTATTAAAAAGAGAAAGTTAACAAGATATTTTTTGACTTAAAAACAAACAAAAAACCCAAACAAATGATGAGGAAAAAGTGCTTAAAAATTACAACAATTCTGTGACATAATTTAAAATATGTAATAATAATTATTATTACAAATATAATTTTTTTTCCTGGCTATCCCCCCCCCCCCCCCCCCCCTTTTTTTAAAAATAATGTTCTAAATCTTTTATTTTTTTGCAATTTGTTGAACATTTCTCACCAAGTTGCTCGTTGCCTTTTTTCCCATGTTGAAAGAAATTGTTGCTCAGGGCTCAAAGGTTTAAATACTTGTGAAAGACATAAGAAAGCAGCACATAAAGAGGGATGTCGCTGCAGGTTTCAGAGGGTTAAAGAGCTCAGTTGATAAAGAAAAATACTCTGACCTGATGGAACAAGTTTGTTTTGGTCTCACGTCCTCTGGACTTCAGCTTTCGACTTACTTCCTGTTTCTCCTCTCGTGCGCTGAGCTGAACTGACAATCAGCAGGGTTTCATTTACCAACGGGATCCACTGTGACGACCCCGATTCAGTATGCTGAACAGGTGGAAAAAAGGCCAACTAGCACCGACGAGGGCCAACGGTGCGAGACGAGGGCGGCAGGAGCTCATGAAACCGTTGGTTTGGTGTGTCAGGGCCTTAAAATGTTTTTTGCTTTGAGCCTGTTTTGCACAATCAATACTGAACATCATGAGGACCACACTTCATCAGACCGTGGCGGCACTGAAGAACAGTTCTGGTTGTACTGAACAGCATTTCTGAATAAATAACTGGAGTATAATAAAGACCTGAGTCCAGACACTGCAGCTGTCGTCCACACGGTGGCAGCAAAGAACCAAATGATGCCTCTTCACTGAGTCCAGTTCAGGTTGAGTCAGAATATTTCTGCTCAGTGTCTCATTCGCTCACCGTAAAATATCCTGAGCGTCTCCAGAGCGAGGAAGAGCGCCAGCAGCACCACGTCCAGAACCAGATTATCTGACGGATACGGGAGTATAATCCCTGCACGCAAGAAGAAGACAGTTTATGTATCAGCACATCCAAAAGTTTTGACACTGTGACGTCTGATCTCCCCCGTTAAGCTGCCTCTCATGTTCGATCCTGAGGGATTAAATGTTACACTATTTGAATCCTGTGACGACGTCTTGAGCCGTAGATGTTTTTTAAATGACTTTCTTTGTCCTCTGAGGACTCCGTTTGTCTGTTGTATGGAATTCTGTTCACACTTTACTGTGTCTAAAACCCTGGACGAATGAGTGTACGCTCTGGTTTGCACTGTTTTTTTTATCATGTCACCCTCGTTGATTCACCTCAATGAATAAAAACTGAAACTGCTTCTCATTTGAGCTGGTTGTGTGTTGGTGTTCACACACACACAACCTCATCAGTGACACAGGAACATGTCAGATTCTCCTGCAGCTCTCTGAACGTCAAAAAAAAACAACTGAAGAAGAAGAAAAAGAGTTTGGGGTAATTAATATGATGTTAAGACAAAAGCAGTCGACTTAAAATATTTACGTGCACCTCAGTGACATGTTACACTCAGCTTCCTGCAGAAATCTGACTTCTTTAACCTCATCTGATTTCAGATTTCTCCTGGAGAAAGTTATTCATTAGTCTTGTGTGAGAGTAACAGAGTCTCTTATGAGCTTTTTCCATGTGAGCATGTTTAAGGACGCTTTAAACTAACGCTGGTCCACTTCTACGGCTAGTTCAGTTTGTTTGGAGAGGTGTGAACACTCATTCGAACTCTGGTGCAGACCAAACGAGCCAACCCTGGTCCACTTGAAAACTGGGGGTCAAAACTGAGGTGACAGTGCTAACCACTACAGCACCGTGCTGCCACTGGCACGTACAGGTGCTTCATAATATGTGAAGGCCACGCCCCTTTTTGGAGGCTGGAAAACTGAGGATCTTGCTGCATCTTGACGTGTGTTTTTGAATGTTAATTTAGACAAATTTATAGGTATTTATTTCTTGTAAAACAATTAGTTTAGAACCTGAGAATCATGACAGCTTTACAAGTTACCCCACTGACAGTAGATATTCACATATCTTATGTGCCTCAGATCTGATGCAAGTTTAAGGCTGGCCCAGAAATGTTTCTTCAGAGTGCTTCAGAAAGCTTTGTTAACTTTCTGTATATTATCAGGGCACAGACATATGAAGGTGTAACAGCTTCTTTCAGACCTTTATAGATGAACATGAGGATCTCTGCCAGGTAGAACGCAGCAAAGTACCAGCTGTTCAGGTAGAAGAGGATCTGCAGGGGAGTGGACGACAGCTGAGAGACACTGAGTCAAGGACAACAGAGGAACACACAGACCAGAGAGCTGTACTACGAAGCAGGATCTGGAGTTAGCGAGGTAACTTTTAGGGTTAACTCTGGGCTTTCAGTCCTACGAAGCTGGTTGTCTTTTTGCTGGAATAAATCACCGTGGTAACTGATGTAACAGCTGACCTGCTCCCGAGCAGAGGCCTGTGCTACGAGGCCAGTTCACCTTACCCAGGATATCTTTTCATATCCGGCCTGACTGACCTGTCACATTGTCTGCCTGATTATTAACTAGTTTGGTTAAGTGTTAACATGGCTTATCCAGACGGCCACTGTGACGGGTCAGTCAGACAGACAACCAAACGGTATCCTGGGTAAGGCGAACTGGCTTCGTAGTACAGGCCTCAGGTGTGTGTGCTGCAGCTCTGCGTCAGTGTCATATAAAGGATACGATTGGTTGGCTTCCTGCAGAGAAGAAGAGAAAATCCAGCTGTTAGACTGAGACACGTGGCGTCTTACTGGAAATTAAATAAAAGAGCAGGTTGATGTACATCTATGAAATATCAGTACTGTGATATTAGAATAGTTTTTCTGTGATATTTGGTTAACAAAATAAACCATTACAGTTGTAATTTTAGTGGGAGTGGTAATTTTTGTGTTTTAATTTCACAAAAAAAAACTTCAGAAATTATGACAGTGGTATTTTTTCTGGGGTCTATACCAAACAAGCATGTTCCCTTTCATCTGGACTGATTTGTAGGCTGAGGCATCTCTAAAGCAGCACGATGCTTCAATCATAATTTTATGTTTGACAAGTTTGAACTAAATAAATTCAGGCTCCTATGACTGAGATTTTGCACACAATGTGATTTTGATCATATTTAATTTAAGCAAGTTTTCTGTATGTATTTCACACATTCTCCTTTAAAGTCTGAATTTTAATTATTTACAAAAGTTAAAATTATACCAGTAACATTAAATATGAGATATTAAAATAACGTGCAGAAGACAAAGTCCAGCAAAAGTCTATTTATTATCTTTACCAAAGTATTTTTAATAGTAAATATATTTCTAAAACATCCATGTTAAGTGAAAGATGTCGACATTTATGAAATAAATCAGCTGATGGGTAACATAGATTTAATTTACTTGGTTGCGCTCACACTCTTCTATAAAATATTTGACATTGTTATTATCAGTCAGCCCTGTTCAGATGAACACATCTCTCATATTATAAATAAATAAATCACTGTTTGATTTCTGCGTTATTGAAGAAGATTAAGTCACTAATGTCTTCCTCCTTTGTACACACTAAAAACATGAAGATGTTTTTGGATTTTTTTTTATGTTACACTCCAAAGTAAAATGTTAAATAAGTAAAAGTACATAAGTATTATAAGCAAAATGTACTCGAAGTATCAGAAGTAAAAGTACTTACAGTGCAGAGTCTCTTACAGTGTTATTACATGGTAATAGAGTTAATAAAAATTAAAGACGTTTCAGTTAACTGTAGCATTAACGTACCAAACACGGACATTAATCTCTGGTGTCTTTCTGCTGTTTTAACTAACGTTTGATTGATTATAAAGTTGTTATAGAAAATACACTGATCGAGGTCTGATCAATAACGTTAGCTGAGTTATTAGCTAACGCCGGCTAACGACGTCACAACCGGACTCTTCCTCTCTGTCTCTCGGTTTAACACTTAACCGTCACTGCGGTTAATACTTTTAAAATACTGAAATAAGTGATATATAAACTGTTGTGAGTTTTATTTGTCTAAATGTTTATCACAAAGAGTGTGGGACTCACCTGGCGCCATGTCTGATTGCCATGGAAACAGCTTGGGAGGAAGTGACTCTTCTTCGGTTCTTAGTTCAGCCGGAAGTGATTTGATTTGCTGCCGCCCACAGGCCTTGTGTGATATTACTACTAATGCCCCCAAGGAGAACCACAGCTCTACTCTTTTTATTATTTTTGGAAAAAACTTTATTTAGAACAATATAACAGTAAAACTCAAGAATTCTGAAATCATTACAAACACTTCAGTATGAAAATTGTACAAAAATAGATGAAAAATAGATACTAGAGTGATGTCACAGAGGAACACACGCAGGTCAACATTGGGAGAAAGAAAAAAATAAAGTAAAAAAAATAGAAAATGAATAAAGAAAAGGGAAAAAAAAACACAATTGGATCTGCTAATTAATAAGACTGAATTGTTTAAAAAACCTAACAGTTTTAGTTAATTTATGGTTTTTAAGTTTTCAATAGTAATTAAGTATGTTTTCAGGTCTATATTTTCAAAATTATTAAAGGGACGGTATTTTTGTTTTTGTCAGATCCTTTTATGTATGTATTATTTAGCTAAGATGTTAATTAAATTTATGACGAACATTTCATCAGATGACAAATTAGAATTATTAACCATGAGTAGTATATCAGTTTTACTTAATATAATGTCTTTTTTCAAAATCTTTGATAAATATTTTTGTAAATTAAAGTAGAAGGGAGTAACATGAAAACAATCTATAAGTACATATTCAATGGTTTCCCCCTCACAACCACAAAGAGTACATCTAGGGAAGAAATGACATTCTGTATGTTCACTTTCATGAGGTAGTATCTATTAACAATTTTAAATAATAATTCTTTAATTTTATTTGAGATTATACATTCATGAGGTAGTAGAAAGAGAGCATTCCATATTTCCTTGTTTAGATACATCCAACAGTATTTACATATAGGAGTAGTGACATGTTCAAGTTGGCTTCTAATAAAAGCATTTGTGCATTTTTTTTATCAGAGATGTGGATCCCTCTAATAGTAAGAGGACGATCTCTTAAAATAGAAACATCGTCTTCTTTCGTGTATATTATTCGCCATTCACCGCTCCATGCTGCATAATTTAATAATTAATTGACTCAAAGTCTTTTCACAACTTTATACAGTATGTAAAACTGAGATGTTAGCAGTTAGAAGCCTAAACAATCACAAAGTGATAATGTTAATGTTTCATCAATTTGCAATTAAGACATTATTAAACAACATGAATACAATGTGTGTGCGTGTGTGTGCTGCTTCACATTAGCATGGTTTATTGTAATTTATGTTGAGTGTAAAAAAGGAGACCAGATGTGTTCATGTTCAGGTGTAACTATTGAATGAATGTAATAATTAGATTTTCCTATAGTCAGTATTCTATTAATTCTATTTCAATTTCTGGAATACAGTTAAACACAACATTACACTATCATGCTGGCAACATTAAGAACTTTACTTGGACTTCTCTTTTTGTGCTAAACGTTTTATTGCGTTCCATCTCCAAGTCTTCCAAAAGAGAAAAACATACAAAGAAATAAAATCAAAAACAAGGGAATGGTATGAACAACAATGGAGAGGAGCAAATGAAACTGAATATGAAACAACTACATTTTTAAGTTAAATCAGGCTTCCACTGGCCTTCATGATCTCTGCCTGCAGTTGGGCCAGGCCTCCTTCTTCCAGGATTTTGATCATCATCTGAAAAACAGTTAAATGATCCAATCATACCTTTGTTTTTGTTTTCCAAAGGAATAAAATATTGACCACAAAAACCCAATAATTTCCTTTCATTTCCCAAGCAAGCTAGATTGATCATCTTACCTCTTCAGGGAGAGTTGCGGGTAGTTTTTTACACTCACGCAGATACCTCACAGTCCTCTCTATCTCTGCAGCGGGGGGACTGATGGGGTGAGTTGTCACTTGTGGTGTTTCTGTTGGTGGTGCGGTCATGAAAAGGTTTTTATGGGTTTGGAAAAGGTGCCACTTTGCAATGCACTTGTGGGTGCAAGATGTGTGTGCCTTTGCACAGGGACAATGCCAGATGTTTTTTTTGAGGTTGTGTGTCACCATGACTCTTCCTAAGGTGCTGTAGTGGAACAGTTTTGGTTCATAAATAGAAAGAGAAATATGATTTTTGGAGTCACCAAGGTCCACCAACACAGACAAGGGGACATGCGCGTCCTCTGCTTCTAGTTGCCTCTTTTTGCATGCTTCCGCCTTGGAGTCACCAAAGACATGGTTGTCCAACATTTCCTGGAGGACCTCGTGTTGCAGTGGCTCCTCAGTGGCAGTGGTGCTGCAGTAGTCCAGCGAACGAATATGGTGGCACATGCTGTGAGAGAGGCCAGTCCTTTGTGCAAGCAGGTGATACTGGCGACAGTCCTCCATCTCACATTTTGTGAAATGTCGCTGGCCCCATGTCTTACGCTGCACGTGTACTGGGACACTGAAACCACAAGCTGTTTTTTTGACCGCATAGATGCCATTATTCCGGTCAACACATATGTTTTTCAAGTGAGATACGGCTGTTATGTCTTTTGGTTTACCATGTTTCCTTTGTGTGTGTAAAACCAAATTCTGTTTGTATAACACAATGGAGCACTGAGGGCACTTCACGTGGGACGATGGCAGTTCCACAGTGACTTCTTCCTCTGGAGCTATGGGGTTGTCAGTTGTAGCTGGGGGTGACTGAGCTAAATCTGCGGGGGTCTTTGGTGATGCTGTGAGTGAGTAGGAGTGGTCCGTAGTCAGTGTGGGCACAGAAGGTGGAAGTGAGTATGAATGTTCCACACTGAATGATGGTGATGTGATACAGTCCTCCTGAGGGTCTTCTACTTTAAGGTGGGTCTCTGGTGACGGTGGCACCGATGTGGGTTCGTCCACATCACATTTTTTATGACACTCAGTCAGGTGTAATGTTATGTTGTCTTTTCGGATTATAGTGGTGTCACAATATGGACAGTGGAAATGACCTCCATCTCGACAGGACAGATTGCATCTGCAGATAATTTTTTCTGTAAGAGGGAGAGTAGAAATATTTACTTAACATCCTATAAAGAATATACAGCTTATATTTCTTTAGTTGAAACAGTTAAACAACTCGGGATGTGGGGATCTATTGGAAGTTACTTGCTTTCTTTGCCAAGCTTATCCACAGACCTCAAAGCAGTGCAACTCAATATAACACTGGTTAAATTATGGTAAGCTTATACATGCAAAATCACATTATCATTCAACACTACTGTTAAATGTAAAATTATATGATCTCAGACATACCCTGGAAATGTACTGCATTTGCTGAGTGGTTCCTAAGGTGCCTCTGGATCACACTGTCAGTTCTAGTCGTGAATTTGGGACAGAGAGGACACCCAAACTCAGTGGAGGACAGGGCTGTGCGCTCCAGACTGGATTCTTTGGTTAAAACAGAGGGGTGCATCTGAAAAAGGAGATGTCAAACAACATTGATATCTAGAAAACTTTACAGATCATAAGGTTAACACCACATGTCCTTCTTTTAGCGTATAATGTCTCCTTCAGCGCTCACGTCCTCACTACACACTGTTCTGTTGTCAACAAACACACATGGCGATGTTGCAGGTCAAGTTATTTCCTTATCGATGGGGGTGTGTGCTGCCGCCGCTTTGAAAAACCCCAGAGGAAACACCGTATATGTTATTTACTAACATGTAACTATATTACTTATGTACTTACAAAGAAGGCAGATATCATGGCCATAGGACTTTACCAAATTTACACTTAAAAGCGCACTTACTTTAGCTAAGCTAACGTTAGCCCGGACTACGAAACAGCCTTCCCAACTCATGTCACTCTAATTCTTCCATACGTTACATTTGTAGATAGCAAAGAATTGTATCTTAGCTAACACGCTACACTTTTTAGATAGAGGATGATTAAAACACTCTTTCTCTTACCGTTTATCTCTTTGGATCTTCAAACTACGGTCTGGACCCAAGAGTACCTGGCTGCAGAGGTCCAACCTCCACGGGTGACAGGAAACACGTCACATCCACAGCGGAAGATGTTCTTGAAGCGGCGGACCTCCGGACTTTTGTTGTATATTATTGTATATTTCGTAAATAATAATGATTTAAAAAATTACTTACTGCGTTAGCTCAACAACGGAAGATGTTCGTATTCCATGTACTCGCGTTTTGGTTCTTAAAACGTGCAATTTTAACAAATAAATTATAAATAAAAATATGAATGAATAGTAACACATTTTATACACACACACACACACACACATATATACCAGTGTACAAAATTATTATGAAGTAATAATTATATACAATATAAAAATGACAAAATAAACAATTTCCTATAAATAATACAATAATTAATAACAAACACATCTTTTGTTTAAGGTAAATTGATGATTAAAACCTATAAAAAATGACTGTAAATGAAATTACATTTAAATAAATTGAAGTTTTGACAGCACAATATAGCAGTTTTTCATCCAAAATTGCTGTGATTATGTGATCCTGCATAGTGATGTATGAGGATATATGTGTAACATATTTTTTCTTTGCTTGCTTGTTTGTCTTTTTCCCTCTAGACTTATTTGTTAATTTTTATTTATGTATTGGAGTCCACCTCCAGATTATATATATTATGCTTTCAAAAAGCAATAAAAACTTGAAATTTAAAAAAATATCAAAAATTGCATGAGACATATCCCCCTTATTCAGTTCAACATCATTTTTATTAGTTCATTTTAAAAAATGTAACAACATTTTTCACCATTTTATGGTCCAAACAACTAATCGACTAATCAAGAAAATACTGACAGATTAATAAATAATCACAATAAAAGTTGACTGTTATTATGGGCCAAATACTGGCCTAGCCCTGCTATATCTGTCAATATTGGTACCGGTGTATATTTTGTCAGATATTATATTACAGAACATGCAAATTGTTGTTCTATAAGCAGTATTTTATGCCTGTATGTTTTTGATCCTTTTTCTTAATTCAAGTTGTTCTATTTGTTATTTTTATTAAAAATACCAGTGAAAGTTGCCTGTTTCACTAAGGACAAGTCAGTCTTATGTACCCTGTAGGACCCTGTAGTACTGTACTGGTACAGATATGACAGTGTCCTGGATGAATGTGTACTACGCTTACACATGTTTCCTGGCAACCGTGGAGGTTGGCGGTCTGCAGCCAGATACTCTAATATTTCATAAATAAACTTTGTGTTTATTTTTTAAATTCATGTACTAACTTTTTTTTATGTGCCAATTTTAAGAATAAAATAGTTATACGGGAAAAAAAAACAAAAATAAGAACATCTTCCGCTGTGGAGGTCACGTGTTTCCGGTCACCCATGGAGGTGACGTGTTTCCTGTCACCCGTGGAGGTTGGAGGTCTGCAGCCAGGTCCCTCTCTCTGGACGAACCGTGAAGACGGAGCGCCGAATAAGTTTTTTTTTATTTTTATTTTTTATTCAACACAAGGAGGTTATACAGAGTGTTACTGATCTCAGAGGAAAAACACAAAGTACAAATATTACAGTTAAATTACAAAATTGTAATAGTAATATAAACACAAAGAGTCATGTAAAGGTATTACACACGTTTGGGTATAACAAATCAAATTCATCCATATTGTAAGTAGAGGAGGGTGAAATTAAATAATCAATAATATAAACAGTTATGTATACAATTATATATTAAGTCAGGGAAAATTTAAGTATTTGCTGAACAGGTCCGATATTTTCATGGCTTTGTTGTTTGATGATGTTGTTATTGTATTAAAGTATTGTTTGAGTTCATTCTCAAAGTATTTTCCATTTGGTTTTTTCTTTGCCCATTTTGTTTGGTGGATGTGAAATTTGCCCAGCATGATGATAGTCTGTAACAAGAGGGAAAGGTCGTGAGGTATGGAGGGGTTTTCAAAACAAAAGAGGATGTGGCTTTCCTGGAGGCTGATCCTGTGTCCGGTTTTGTTATGGATTAGGTTTTGTATATGAGTCCAGAGGTTTTTACTGTATGAGCATTGGCAAAAGAGGTGGATGATGGTTTCTGGTTCTGTTTGGCAGAAGTCACAGTTATAGTCTATATTTAATTTAAATCTACCCAGGGTTTTTTTGGCCGGTATGGAGTAGAGGTAGGGTGGCGGCCTTGTCCGCCATCTTCCCTGCAGAAGGGTCCTAATGCAGCCAACTGTGAGAATGAATACTTTTACTTGAATGTACAATCAGAATAGTGATAATAGTAAGAAAATGTTTACTAGGATGGAAACGACAGGCTACTAATTATGATTTAAAAATAACTAAACAAAAAAGAAGAAAATGAAAGACAAAGGCAAACAGCAGCAACAACAGAAAAACAACAAAACAATTAAAAAGTCAGATCATACTCCAAACAGAGCATGAGATGTATCTTTTAATCATAGATTATAGAAAAATCAATGATTATAATCCTATTTATACAGCTCTTTTCTAAACAAAGTTACAAAATGCTTTATATGGCTGAAACATTCAAAAAATAACTGTAATGAAATAAAATAAGATGATCACAAGTTGAAATGGAAAAAATACCCTAAAGTAGTACATGAAAAATAGAAGGCAATAACAATAAAAAGATAAAAACTTGTTGGGAATAAAATTATGTGCTTGCATTTGTGACAAGGTTAAAAAAAAGTCCTGCAAGTCCTGCTTTTTAAGTGTTACTGTTGTAAAAAAAAAAAAAATATATATATATATATATATATATATAGAAGCAAAAGCTGTGATGGAAAATTCTGATATATACTGATGTTTGATCTCTAGTGTGGTTTACATGTTGTATGAACTTTGTTTTTACGAGTATGGTATGCAATTTATGACTTTAAAAGCAACATGACAGTGGTGTGATGGAGGACAGATACCTAATGGAAGAACAGGTCAAAGGTCAAGTGAAACTGAGGGAGTCATGTGAAACTGTTGGAGTCTTATAAACCATGTAAACTGTTATGTTTCGCTAGTGTCAACACCACCTGTGTGCCAATTATTTTGACTCCTGGTGTTGTTTAGAGAAAACTATCAGACTGGCAGAGTGAAGGACATCTTCACTCCCTCACTGACTAACTGTTCATGCAGTTGTATCTGTGTGTGAGTCCATCCGAATGCTTATTAAACTCAAGAAAGACAGCTGACGTGTGAAGACTTTTCTTTAAGTTGTTTATTGATCTGACAATTTGTTTGTGACATGAAATTATATAAAAGTAATTATTAGATAGACGTTTAATTTATAAAAACACATCATCATATTTTAGTTTATATATTTTGATGAATCTGTAAAGTAACAAAAGCTGTCAGATAAATTGCCATAAAAGGTAGCCCACAATATTCTGAATCAGAATCAGAAATACTTCATTTATTCCTGAGGGGACACTGTGATTCATTACAGTCGCTGCGATGTATAAGCACTGTATAAGTATAGAGAATTATAAGAAGTGAGAATAAAAGTATGTAAATGTAAAGTAATAAAATAAAACAGTATAAATAAAGGTGTACATGGTACAATGTTTAACACTATTACTTAAGATATTAAGAGTAAAATATACATCTTCACTGTGCTGAGGCTGTAACTGTGTAAAAATATACAAATATGTGCATTGTTCATTTTTAATAAAATGGAAATACTCAGGTTAAGTACAAGCCCTTAACTAACAATACTTGAGTAAATGTACTTAGTTGCTATCCATCACTAAATGTGCTGTAAATGTCTTCTAATGTACCTTTATACCCCTAAAGCATTAAAAACTACAGCACCCAGCATCCCCATGCGGCGCGCTGATTGGCCGGACCGGACCGTTGGTTGACGTGGCACTGCTGTGTCTGCGCAGCCTCAGTAGGTGTTCCTCTCCCGGCAGGAAGATGGTGTCTGTCAGGATGCGGTCGTGTGTGTTGTCGGTTTTACTCCTGAACGTTTTCTACAGCGTCGTCTCCTCTTTGTATTTTCACATCGGGGAGACGGAGAAGAAATGTTTCATAGAGGAGATCCCGGACGAGACGATGATTATCGGTGAGTGTCGGGAAGTCAGCCATGCTAATGCTAACTGCTAGCTCCCCAACTTCAGCTAGTTAGCTAATCGGCTAACTGAGCTCAAGTTGTGTTTCGTGTCCTCTCACACGGATCTGTAAGGGTACTACTGATTTGTTGATTCACACGCAGAGTAACGAGTCCCACATTACTTTTTTCTCAACGTTAAATCTCAAATAAAGTCGCGATAATAGTGACGTTACGTAGCTAAATCTTTATGTGCGTTTGTAACTCAACAGGAAACACGTTAACAGTGGTAATGTAATATTAAACTCCCATTTAACTAACTCATAAGTACACACAACCAGTGATGGAGGAAGTATTTACACCCCTTGCTGCAGTATAAGTACTAATACCACACAGTAAATGTACTAATACCACAAAGTAAAGTACTAACAACAAGTAAAAGTTCTTCATTCAAATCTTACTGGAGTTAAAGTAGGGGAGACTGGGGACGGTTGCAACACGTTTTGCAGTCTCCTGAGTTACTCAGAGGCTTTTAGGACTCTACCAACCTAATTTTAATATTAAACTGAGATCTGTTTGCTAATCTAATTACCCATACTGGTTTAACTTGATTGCTTATAATGTACTGTTCTCAATATTAACATAAATAGGAGAAGTCAGATGTTACAGCTGACCCTGGGGACTGTTGCAACATGTTTAATAAACATTAAATTTAACTCACTAACTTTGCAATTTTGACTCAAGAAGCACAGTATGCTGTAGATATATCTTGTTGTACAATAATAGTAATAATGCATTGTGTAAATGTATGTTTTCCTCTACGTTTGGGCCTCTTGTCCACACGCAAATTGAGTTTTGGGTACCTAAAACAGATATTTTTTAAATGCTCTCTACAGTGGAGATTTATAAAAATTCAATTTATAAATGAAAACAATGATGTAATCTTCTCCAATCACGCATGCCTATTGATGCTCTGTGTAATGGTTGATTGACTCATTTGCAGGATGATAAACAATACTGGTTCACTATTTAGCTACTGATGGACCATTAAAGCAACACGGCTGTGTTAATATGAAAGAATCAGATTATTACATCACAGTGACCTGTGCATTTGTAAAAACTGGCTACACACTTTAGCATGATCTTGTTTTTATTCTCTGTAATGGCATCATTATGCCGATGTAGCAGACAGCAGTTGACACTTCCATATATTCAGGTAAACTGTCCTTTCATAAGATCACAGTGACTGGTTCATGTTGTTGAATCCTGTTGGTTGCTCTGTTTTGATACAGCTGCTGAGCGTCTATCAGCCATGACAGAACATCATGTGCCAGCAAGACACACTAACACACTGGACACATGCCAACTATGTCACTTAGACGTCGACAGAACAATAACTCAGACTAAGTACGTTTAGTTTAATTCATACCAAAGGTCAGGACAGTGAGACAGAAATACAGCTCCCTAAAAAATAATTACTTTCATCCCTCCAAAGCAGATGTTGAATGTGTCTCCTGTCTTCCTGGTGGGGGAGAGGGTCAAACTGAGCATGTGCAGTATGAGTGTCGCCACTCTAGCATCTCTCTGATCAGAGGAATAAGAGCTGTTGCAATCGTCCCCTGTGTTTCAGTAAAAAGTAGATAGAGTAAAAGTCAGTGTGTAGCTGTAACATGTATTCCTCTTCGATCTGATGTTTCTGGGTGAATGATCCCGCAGCATTAATGTGTCTGTGTCATTTTACTGCCGCAGATATTTATCCTGTTTGGTAGTTTAATCCACAGACATGCATTATATTCTACAAGATCATCAGATGTTTGTCCTGTGTGAACCACAAATCTTTAAAAGTGAGAAAAACAGCTTGTTTTCAACTTTGAGACGATGACTTTTAGAGCTGATCCAAGACAGTTTTTAAAGAGTTAATTTAGCAACACATAAAGGAACACTTCTTTAATTATCATTCATCTTATCATCATCACATCTGGTGATACATGCAGTGCAGTAAAAAGTACAATATTTACCTCTGATGTGGATCAGGAGGAGAAAGTAGCATAAAATCGAAATACTCAAGTAAATTACACATAACTTGACTGTTTAGTGAAGTACAGCATTTGAATATTTATACTCTACAGTAGTTAAACTCTAACACAGGTGTTCATACACCTGACTGTCCTCTAACAGGTCACCTGTTTGAGCAAACACAGCACAACCTGTTTGAGTCAGAGAGGGCGACACAGACAGGAAGTGACTAAAATATCTTGTATAGTACTGCAAACAGACTGAAGCTGATATGATGACTTCTGTGTCCGTTCAATGAGAGAGCAAAGCAAGAACCGGAGTCAGATTCCTTTTCATGTGTTCACATACTCCCATACTTGGCTCAACTGACCACAAAGGTTGTTTAAAATGGGAGAGTTTCTATTTCTTTGTTGAAATTGATCTGTCGTGTCTTTCTTGTTGCGTCACGACACAGTTTTTAATAATTAGATGCTAAAATCACAACATATTGCTTTTATTTCTACATAGGCAGATTTTTAAAATTCTGTGTAAAGATCAACTCAAATTGTTATTGTTATATTCTTGTTCAACGGGTCCCAGAGTACCTTTGTGATCATTTTGCAGTTGTTTTACTGCAGCATTTTTAAATAAGTAAACACTTAAGTCATAACCGATATGCATACATTTTGGCTGGTAAAATAGGCACCAATGCCACCATCGATTGTGCTCTTTATCCATTCCTGTGTTGATTCTTGATCAGTTTTCTGTGTGGGGGAAAAACGAGGCCTATCTGAATTCAAAGCCGCGCTTTGGACCGGTTCTTCCTCTCTGCTATGACTCCTTTGTGTTGAAGGTTTCCAGCAGCATAACGCAGGAGGTTGACGTGATTGTTCGCAATGAGCTTCTGTCAGAAAAAACATGCCGGTATCAATAAAGGAATTTAAGACGTCGGATGACTTGACTTTCTTTGAAAGTATTTCTCAGTCACAGAAACCGCTGAGGGTGAAACTTGTGTTTTGGATGTTATTAGACCGTCTGTGATGTGTCTGTGTTTTTGTTCTGGTGCTCTGCACAGTTCTGACACCTACCTGCCTGTTCCCGCCTCTCTGAAGCTCAGTGCACTGGCATTTCCTGGCAAATGTGACGAGGCAGCACAGAGGTTCCCAGAGAGTGTTGATAGACAATAAACTTGTATTTTAAGGTGTATAAAATGCACCTGAATTCATGAATATGTAGAATATTAACACAGACATTACTGCAACATGCTGAGTATTGTGATAGAATATATTGCAATTTATTGCCTTTATTTCCATCTGCAAATTATTTCCCCAAAGGAAGACTTTGTCAACATCAGTTTGACCTCAGATAAAGTTTTCAGTCTCTTTATCGACGGGCAAATTTAACGCCCTGTGAGAGGACAGATAAAGAACGTGAGCGAAACCACAATCCCCTGTTCTTGTGCTGCATTTTGCAGCAGGTCTGCAGTGTTTGCTTTGGTGTGACTTTCATGTTCTGTTTGAGTTTGAGAACGTATATCAAACATATACCATTTACCCTGGTGAAATATCAGGAAGCTATGAAAAGACAGACACCGCGCAACCCTCCCTCTAACCACATCTGACAGACTTCATATGTAGATACATCTGTGACACTGCTGCAGTTTACACGTTTAACCAGGACTGAGCACGTGTCTGTTTTTATTTTATTTAAATTGTCGACTTCACCTGCTACACCGTCTTTATGTGTTAGATGTAGTTAAATTTTACTGATGTAATTTTATTGTTTAAACACATTTAATGAGCGTCGTTGAAGGAACCTGAGAACTGACTGACTGTAACTGTTGTTCACGTGACAATAAAGAACTGTGTCAGTGAATGGAGCAGACTGTGGTGTCTTCATGTGCCCTACAGGGACATGAGACGGGGACAAAAGCTCTGAAAGTAGATTTAGGGCAGAGATTAATATCTGATGAGCAGAATGAAGAAGTCTAACCTCGACACACCTGTTTCTGTCTCTGTCTCTCTGCAGGTAACTATCGGACTCAGCTGTACGACAAACAGAAGGAGGAGTACCTGCCGGCCACTCAGGGTCTGGGGATGTTCGTGGAGGTCAAAGATCCTGATGACAAGGTGAGCAGAGAGATTAAACACAAACAGCAGCAGTATCATCATCATCATCATCTTCTTCTTCCTCCTCAGTGTGTAACTGGTGTGTGTGTGTCTCCTGCAGGTGATTCTGTCTCGGCAGTACGGCTCAGAGGGGAGGTTCACCTTCACCTCACACACACCTGGAGAGCATCAGATCTGTCTGCACTCCAACTCCTCCAAGTTCTCCCTGTTCGCCGGAGGCATGCTGGTGAGGAGACGCCGCGTATACACGTCTTTATTAAAGCTGATTTCAGACTCGACTCAAAGTTCCTCGACTGACGATCAGAAATAAATTCCCAACCACAAACTATTTTCTTAAAGGATCTTCAGATGTCTTAAATTTTATAAATATATGGGTTTAAAAGTCATTAACCCTTTGAAACCTGAGCAAACTGGCTTGATTTCTTTCAAAAACATGGAAGAATGCGACGAGCAACATAAGAAGAAGAAACAACTTAAAATAATTTGCAAGAAATTAGGAAAAAGAAAATTAGACACGAGAAAATTAGGACAAAAAAGGAGAAAGAAAGAAAGTTAAAAACAAACGAACAAGGAAATGACAAAGAAAATTGCCTTAAAAATTATGAAAAAAATCCGGAAACATGATTTTAAAATGTAATAATAATAATACAAAATGTATTTTTTTCCCCAGCTTTTTCTTTTTCTCAATTTTTTAAAATAATTTTCTGAATCTATTAATTTTTTACAAGTTGTGGGACATTTCTTACCACGTTGCTCGTTGCCTTTTTTCCCATGTTTCTGAAAGAAATTGCACGGTTTAAATACTTGCGAAAGGCACCTGAAAGCAGCACAAGAAAAGTGATGTTGCTCAAAATTTCAGAGGGTTAAGTAGACTTGATTTTAAAGTTGTGAGGTCTTAATTGCTACAGACATTTTTATCTTATTTCATTTATCCATCTTTTAATTTCTTTTCGTCAGAATGAGTTGATCTCTGTTGAAAGTTCACATTTCCATTGTTACTAATCTTTAAACCTCCCTCTGAACCTCACACTTCGCCTTAAGCCGATTTTATTCGGTCTGACTCCGCTCACATTTTTTCATTGACTTTGTATTTTGAATTTGACTATAAAAACATTAATGCTGAGGATTGATGGGTTTGTGACAGCAGCTTCTGTCAGTGTGTGTCGTCATGTTAATTCTGCACTGCTTCGTGACTCGCCGCTGAACTCTGACCTGTTGTGCTTCAGAGGGTTCACCTGGACATTCAGGTCGGAGAACACGCCAACAACTACGCTGAGATCGCTGCCAAAGACAAACTGACGGAGCTGCAGCTGAGAGTCCGACAGCTGGTGGAGCAGGTGGATCAGATCCAGAAGGAGCAGAACTACCAGAGGGTCAGTCTCCGTGTGTGTGTGTGTGTGTGTGTGTGTGTG
Source organism: Cephalopholis sonnerati (assembly GCA_019142605.1). Classification (NCBI taxonomy): domain Eukaryota; kingdom Metazoa; phylum Chordata; class Actinopteri; order Perciformes; family Serranidae; genus Cephalopholis; species Cephalopholis sonnerati. Next base: position 37,327,805 of record JAGQAX010000004.1, on the reverse strand, counting down.
TGTGTGTGTGTGTGTATGTGTGTGTGTCAGAGTACAGCTGGGGTCACACACTCTCATAGGGGATCAATAATGTTGTGACAGTTTGAGGATTTCAGTCATTTCATAAGTTTTGTTTGTTGAAGGTCATCTGAGGATCAGTCAGAATCTGACACGTCACAGGTAGACTGGGTTTCTAAATCTAAAATTAAAGGGACAGTTCACCTCAAAACCTCAAAATCAAAACTACCTATTTTACCTCTTACCTGTAGTTCTGTTTATCAGTCAGGAAGGGTGCATCCACTCATGGACGAGCCTCGTGACAGCAAGAGATGTAAAAATGAATGGCGTCCTCCTCTGCTAAGCTGTAATATTAGCCAGCTGAGTGGTGCAGTAGATGCACCCTCTGCACAGTGGGTGTAGTTTGGTAGAAAGAAAATAGTTCCTACATGAAACTGCTCACAACAAGGTCTGTGGATTATCTTGAGTAACCTGGTCATGATTTCTGAAAAGAGACATTGCTGTCGAGTTTGTCAAATGTATTTTTTTGGCGCTTTGAGCACCACAAGCTGAGTGCTGTGGCATCAAGAGAACAGGGCATCAATGGCGGACCTGCCACTTCTTGTGTTCTCTTCTGAATGCCAATCGAGCTGCACAGTGCTGGGCTGTGAGCACAGATCCCACTAGAGGACGTGGGGCCCTCATGCCACCCTCATGGAGTCTGTTTCTGACAGTGTGGTCAGAAACATGCACACCAGTAGCCTGCTGGAGGTCATGTTGTAGGGCTCTGGCAGTGCTCCTCCTGTTCCTCCTCACACAAAGGAGCAGATACCAGCCCTGCTGCTGGGTTGATGCCCTTCCACAGCCCTGGTCTCCTGATGTCTCCTCCATGCTCTTGAGACTGTGCTGGGAGACATAGCAAGCCTTTGTATGGACGTGCCGTCCTGGAGGAGCAGGACTACTTGTGCAACCTGTCTGTGGCCACCGCTGGAGTTTAATGGTCTTGGTGTTAACCATTAAGTGTTCCCTTCATTTTGTTGAGCAGTGTAGATAAATAGCACCACAGGTAGGATGTGTAGTTTTGATTTTGAGGTGAACTGTCCCTTTAAGCTTCTGGAAAGGCCAAACTTCTGGACTGTCCTTAAAAGAGTCCACATGAGAAAGCTAGCAAATAATTAATTCTGCCAAAATATTGAGGGATTAAAACTGAGCCTGAACTCAGCCTGAAGCTTGTTGAAGACATTTAGTCAGTTTCCAGCTGTGCTGTTTGTAATTTTTTGACACTTTTCTTTTTTTCAGAAAGTGCAAATGTTTTTATTGTGTGAAAAAAGAAGTTAGTTTTGATCTATTTGTTTGTCACCTCCTCCTGCCTGCCCATCATGTAAAGTGTCCTCAGTTACTGAGTGTCCCCTGCTGTCTGTATGTCTGTCCTCTCTCAGTATCGTGAGGAGCGTTTCCGTCAGACCAGCGAGAGCACCAACCAGCGCGTCCTCTGGTGGTCCATCGTCCAGACGCTCATCCTGGTGGCCATCGGCATCTGGCAGATGAGACACCTCAAGAGCTTCTTCGAGGCCAAGAAACTGGTCTAAGTTTTCACCTGGGTGGAGAGTGTGAGTCTGTGTGTGTGTGCGTGTGTGTGTGTGTACGAGTGTGTGAGTGTGTTTGGTCTCTACTGATTGATGCAGTGCCGAGCAGCGGCGGCGGCGGTGGTCAGAGGAATGCTGCTGAGGAGACGGGACAGAGAAACCCAGCTGCACGATTCGGCTTTAAAACAACCTCTTTAGATTATTATTATTATTATTATTATTGATGTTATCATAGTTTGTGTCACCAGCTCTGTTTGTAACGAGCCCCTCACGTTAACAGTGGAACACGTGACGACTGTATTTATGACACAGATACTGAACCGCAGATACTGAACCGCAGACAGGCCGGCTTCACTCAGACATCAGACCTGAAGCTGACAGTCGTGTGTTTGATGTGTGTTTTCTGTCTCCTTCCTCACTGTGGCCACAGAGACGACGCTCGAGCAGGTTGTGTGAATTATCAGTTTGACACAAAGCAGAAATTCTAATTTTCATTTCATCTGAACGCGGAGATTTTGAACAGAACTAAAAGTATTGACACTCGAGGACGTTACGGTGCGACAGTCAATGTTGACATGACGTCAGAGGAGACGGCTGTCCCTTAGTTTGTCCACGATAAACTGCATTTTGTGGTGTTAGTGTGTGTGAGGACGTGTGACGCTGATGCTGCAGTGAAAACAGGGCTGAAGTGTGTCAGCTCTTTCTGTGCCACTGGCTGTTAAATATTGAGGCAGAATATAAATATTTCCAACGTTCGGACTGATTTCTGATCTCTCTTTGACTCTCGACTCTTACTTTTTTTTTTTAATACCTGAAGAAGTGTTCAAACGAGGAGGAGGAAAAACCTGTTTCAGTTTCCATCTGGTCGTTACATTTCTAAATCAGACGCTGTGTTATTCTGCGTCGGGTGCGGACACAGACATGTTGTGTAAGGTAAAATCCAGGCTGTAGCTGGCTTCATTCACGAGGTGAAATCAAAGGTTTCGGCTCTCAGCGTCAGTTTGTTCGTGTCTTAAATGTTTTCGGCCCGGCTCGGTGAAATCCAACCCAACGAGACAGTCTCCTGTTTGTTACTGTGTGTCTAAACTGAATGTATGTTTCTGTTCTCCTGATTCTGGCTCGCTGTCGCTGCTCCATCAGATTATTTGGCGTCGCTGTCATTTCATTTTATTTAATCTGATTAATCGTCACGTTTCTTCAGATGCGCTGGAAACACAGACAGGAACGTCCAGAGGGAACTTTTAACTAACTGTAGATCTTGAGGCGTCCATTAATCCTATCAAATAAAGAAGAACTAAGAAACAAGGCTGTATTGATCTGTGTCCAATGTTGAATCCAGTCGTTTGAAGGAAAAGATTTTAGCTTCGACCTAACAGCATCGTATGTTGTGTCTCAGAATAACTGGAACAGAAACAACCTTCTGCTCGCTGAAGAAAAAAACTGAGTTTAAAGACACTGTAGCGCTGCGTCACCACCAGCTCCTGACTCCAGACAACAAAACAGAAACTGTGGTGGAAAGCTAAATCGCTAAGCATTCAGCCTCCACGTGGCTCTTATGAGCCGTGAAATCATTTCAGATCCGTCAGAGTTCAGTGAACAGAATCAGTCTGAGCGCGAGGAGCCTGAAAACGTCCCTCAGCTGAAGCTCCTGAGGAAGACGTCAGATGTGACGCAAGTCTTCGGCCGTAAAGATTTCATCTCTTTTTGTTTCGTCTTTATTCTCTGGTGGTTTGTGTTGAATAGTTTTATGTTGCTGGTAGATTTCAGAAAGGTTTTCGGGGGTTAGAAAATGAATCAGTTGGTTTTTAGTCTGGACGAGGGGCTGGAATTAATTTTATTTTTAGGGAGATTCTGTCCGTGTGAAATCTGTCTGAAATTGCACTCGAAATAAAGTTTTGTCACATTTGGTTTAAAGGACTGAACGTTTGTTTTCTTATTTTATCCAATTAAACTTTTGGGAGTTTTTACAGGCTGTTCATGTTTGGTATTTTGAGGAAAGAATAATTCATGCAAAATAATGTAATGATGTGAAATAATTCAGCTTGGTTTCAAAAGTAAGAATTAAAATGTTGATAGAATATTTCAGGTTTTGTATTAATCCGGTTATACTCACTGGTGATATTGTTCTCTGGTATTTTTCTTTGATAATACTCAGATAAATTACTTAAGTAGCAACTGTACACTGTAAAAATACACCATTATTAAAAGTAGAATTCCCTCTTTCAAGGATCAAGAATTCTTTACCGTCATTCCAGCTGTGCAAATCCATAAAATGTTGTTCTCAGGTCTCCGTGATCGTTAAAAAATGAACATTATAGTAACACTGAGTCAACAAACACGTAATTAACTAGATAAATAAATGAATAAAGCGAGCAGTGCGGTGTGCGATTAACAATAAGATCATAAAATTTAAAAACAAAGAAACATTATTGCAGCATGCTCTGAGGAATATGAAATAATAAAATCACAATACAAGATAAGATAATCCTTCATTCATCCCACAGCGGGGAAATTACAGCAGCAGAGGAAGAGTGCAAACAGTCAGCATTAAAATATGATTAATTAAATTATTATATTACCTAAAATATTAAAAATACATTTAAGTATTTTCCTAATGTACAGAGGTATTATCATCAATGTGTACTTTAAAGTTTCAACAGAGTAAACGTAAGCAGTAGAACTGCTCTGTTAGTGTTTTATTTTCAGTTCATTTTAAGTGTATAAATCCATTTAGTCGAGCCTTGTACGAAACAATGTCGAGGTAGCCTACTTGTCATTTACTTGAGTGTATCTATTTTATGCTACTTCATACTTCTCCATTTTACATCTCTGAGGTATTTATTGCACTTTTTACTGCACTGCATTTATCCGACAGCTTCAGTTACTTAAAAGATTCAGATTATTAAAACTACATGTAATGAACTAAAGATTAAAATGTTCTGGAAAGAGGAGAATTTGTTATAATTAAGATTATTTCAAAAAGAATCTCACTGGACGGTATATGCCTTTTTTGTTGGGTTTATATCCAGAAAAACACAACTATAGTAAAAATGAACAAGTATTTATGAATGTTTTGCACTCTTATAGAAAAAACATTCACAGACCGAACACTTCTTAGTGGATAAGACAGATGATAACAAGCCTTTCATTAGAAAGAATAACTTACATATTAAAAGGGTCATCAACATACAATTGAGAATAAATGTCCTTTTGTAAATTATGTGAAGGATTTAGATTCATCAGATGATCAAGTTAATAAATAAATTCTGTGTGCAGTTTCTGAGCGTGTTTATTATTTTATTTTGTTACAGAGTCTGGTTACATTTTGTATTTTATATTTCATTTTGTATAGGTTACTATTTATTAACACAGGAGGAGCATTTTTGTTTGTTTTTGGGCTTTTTCTCGTTTTGTTCTCTTTATTTTGGTTCTTGGTAATAAAATAACAATAATAATAATAATGCATTTTATTTATAGGTGCCTTTCAGAGCACTCAAGGACACCTTACAAGAAACAGTTAAAAAATACAAGCAGTACTGTGTCCATAGATCATAAAATCAAACAATTCTGTAATAAACAATAAAAGTTGATAAAATGACTAGACAAAAATTATAAATACTACATATAAAATCATCATAATAATTAATAAGGGTTATGTACAATATACATTGAAAAAACTGTATTTTACAGAATGAAATTTTAAATTAAAATACTGTGGACAACAATATATACAATTAACTAATAAATAATCATGTATTATCATAGATTAAACAACCCAGCAGTATATAAAGTAATTAAAATGAGCTCCGCCTTTATCAGCTGCAAAATTAAAGGGATGAACACATTCATACATCAATAATTTTAATACAATAATACATATTATTCTGCTGGATGAGTACTTTTACTTTTGGGGTGTGACTGTGTGTAAAAATAGGCAGTAAAATAAATACAAAAGTCAACAATTTAAAGTTATCTGCCCCTCTCAAAAGCCAAAAATTAAAAAAAGTCACTTCTCATTGCTTAAAAAATTAATTGACATACCTCCCCCTCATAAATAACGAACAGTCCCTTATTTTGAAATCTAAAAATATATTTTCCACAGCATTTATAATGTAAACCTGGACTGAACATGCTCCTTGTTTTGAATGTGTTCAATAAAGTTTCCACTTTTTTCCGGTAGGAACCTTTGAGCCGCCGCTGCCACTCAGCCGGACTCATATACCGGTCGGACATTATTACAATCGGCTTCTGTGTGATATTTTCCACCGTGAATGAACATTGAATATTTCTCCGGTCGGTTATTGACGTGTTTATTTAAAGTTTCCCGCTGAGTCCAAACGTTACCGGACACTCGGCGGAGGATTTAACGGACTAAAATAATCCGGTGCGAACGGTTTGAACCCGGAGCGGCGGAGTGTGTGAACCGCTACATGCTACGTGTACAGTAACAACCTGAGCTAACAGACAGACAGAGCGACACACAGAGGGACAGACAGACAGACATGGAGTCGGGACAGACCGGGTAGAAAACACGGATTAATAACCGTATAAATGTTTACAGTCGGTGCCGGTAAAGTGGCGGGAGGCTGTGTGAGCAGTTAGCACAGTTAGCATAGTTAGCATGGAGGACAGAAACAACACGGACTGATTGTGGTTTGTGACAAAGTTTAAGTTTCTGTGGTTTGTTTCTGAATTAAACTGAACTCATAAACATGATGTACTCATCGAGGAGGAAGCCTGTGCTCTACTTTAAAGAGGAGAGGAGGTAAGATGGACTTTTATTTGTATTATTTTTTATATGCATTTATTTTTCCCTGTTGATTTAACGGTTATATTACTGTTAGCTAAAGCTGCTACATCAAACCGTTAACAGCCGCTCACTTTATTCCTGTTACATCACAATGAGACCAGCTGTGATGGGAGAAGTATTCACATCCTCTGCTGCAGTAAAAGCACTAACGCAACACCATGAGAGTGTGTAGTGCAGTGTTTCCTGTCAGTGTTTTACCAAGATACAACCCAGATTTTAAAAAAAGTTTGGACGTTAAAACGTTAATAAAAACAGAATGCACTGATTTGCAATTTTGTTTTTACCTTTATCCAGTTGAATATAGTGCAGAGACAAGATATGTGATATTCAGACTGATTTACTTTATTGTTTTTCTGTAAATACGCTTCAAAAAAGTTGGGACAGAAGCAACAAAAGACTGGGCAAGTTGAAGAGTGCTCAAAAAACACCTGGAATATTCCTCAGGTAAAAGATTATCATCCTTCGTAAGAGTTTAAGAACATTTATTTACACACAATGGCAAAGAAATGAGTGATTTCGTCAACTACAATCCATGATATCATCAAAAGATTCAGAGGATCTGGAGAAATCTCTGCATGCAGGGGGCAAGGATGAAACCAACACTGAATACCTGTGACCTTTGACCCCTCTGGCTGCTCTGTATTGAAATCCAACATGTCTGTGTAAAGGATGGGCTGAGAAGCACTTTGGATTGTCAGTAAACACATCACTGCATCTACCAATGACAGTTCAGACTCTACCATGCTCCGCCCACTTCTCAGGGCCGAGCTCACCTGAGACGGACCCCGGTCCCCCAAGACCATCCAGATTGTCACCAGCTCAAAGTTCAGAGCCAGCGTCTGTGATGGGATGGAGGTGCATCATGGGTAACTTCACACCTGTGAAGGCTTCATGAATGCTGAAGGGTACAAACAGATTTTGGAGCAACTTATGCTGCCATTCAGACGACTAATCCCAGCCTGTGGCGTAGGCAGTAGGTGAATGCTAGGGGCACTCTCATCCGCAGGGGGCACCACAAATGGAGGAAGAAAAAGAAACTTTTACTAATTTTTACGAAAACTGTTAATACTATCATTCTGAAATATTTAAATATGACATAAGGCCACAACAACATAACTACAGAGCAAAGCCAGCCCCCATCCCAAGCTCGCTACACTGTAACTGCTCTCCGGGGGAGATGGGCGGAGTTATCTGATGTCATGTGAACCCCGAAACATGCTGTGTCGTTATCATGTCAAAACGACAAAGTTCTCCGGTGCCCTCAGCCACCACTACGCTACTGAGAGGAGTGGATGTGTAGAGAAAGAACATGATATCAGCAGGAGAGCTCGTTAAATTAGCTGTTAGCTGTTAGCTGTTAGCAGCTAGTGGCTAGTTGTCATTACCTCTTAGCAGCCGGTGGACACAACAAAGCTCTATTCAAGCTCTATTCAGTAAAAATGAGTATTGCATGAAGGTAAATTATAGTGCTCTCATGATGTGTTCAATGTAATCTTGTAAAACGTAGCTTTTGGCGAGGCGGCCCAAGTGTGCTAGAACCGCCACTGCAGACGACATCTTTCTCAGGGACGTCCCTGCTTATTTCAGCGAGACAATGAGACACATTGTGCCTCCCAGTGAACATGTGTGGGACAATAGGAAGCACAAAATACGACAACAGAGACCTCAAACTGTTGAGACACTGAAGGTGGATATCAGGCAGGAAAACCTTGAACAGTTAGCGTCCTCAGTTCTCAAACACTGACTGAGTTTTGTTAAAAGAAAAGATGATGTCACACAGTGGCAAACATGCTCCTGTCCCAACTTTATTAGAAACTGTTGCAACATCAAATTCTGATTGAGTGAATATTTATTAAAAAAAACAAAGTTTATCAGTTTGAACATTAAATATCTTGTCTCTGGACTGTATTCAGTTGAGTATAGGTCAAAAAGGATTTTCAAATCATTGCATTCTGGTCTTATCTCCATTTTACAAAGCGACCCAAATTTTCTGTGGAGTTGTACATAAAAGTTAAGAACAAGTACCTCAAATATTTACTAAGGTTTAGTACTTGAGTAAATGTAGTTAGTTACATTACACACAAACTTATGTGTCAGAGAAAAGACAGGAAGTGGTATCAACTGTTGAAGTAATAAAACCTTTTTCTTGGCCTCTTTAAGAAGTGAGATGTGTAAAGTTCCTCATCAGCAGGAGAAGTGAGTACACACTGTGACTCAGTGGTTCCCAAACTGTGGTTCAGGAGCAGACACTGGGTCTTTAAAGTAACTTAGAGTTATGAGATCTCATGTTGAATATTCGGTTTTAATGGAATAATGCAGCTATTAAAAAAAAAGTTGTCTTCATGTTATTTATTGTCAGGCTCCCTACAACAATTAACATTAAATATGTATATTAAACAAAAGAAACTGGACCCTTTTTTGTGGAGGTCTGGAGAGATGTAAGAAAAATAAATGAGGATAAGTCATGTGACTGGCGCCAGCACCACACCGAGGCATGCATTTCCTCATGACATCACAGACTAATCCTTCAGTTTAGACCTGTCCTACTCTGCCTCTGATTGGTTACATCGCACTTGTTGACACGTCTCTCACGTGTCTTGTCCATAGACCGTATATATTTAGTGGATTTGCAGGGGACACCAGAGACATAGACACAACAAGGGCGGAGAAAAGTATGAGGAAGGAAGACAGGAGACAGAGACATACTGATGTCGCATGTTATCTGCAGGACATGTTCAAGTTTTAAAAGTTTTCATTTAGCTCTGTTATTTTTATTGTTCATACTACTGTCTTTTATTTATTACGGTTTTATTGAGTGAACAATATATTTCTAAATTCTGTTTCTGGGTTAGTGACAGAGCCACAGAGCCGACTGAAAGAGGCCGAGAGATAGAAAGACAGAGCAACAGGCCAACTGATGATGTCATGTTATTGGAGGACGTGCAAATGTCAAAAAAATCTTTGTAAAATTTACAGTATTAGTTCTTTGAGAATCCCTTTTACATGTAGCAAAAAATGGTATTGTAACTGAAATATCCCGAATCGTATTGAATCAGAAATCAAATTGAATTGGCGATACCCAGCCCTAGTCAGCTCCCCTAAATCTATGATTTTGAAATTGAACCACACATCTTTGATATCTCACTCAGAGCAAACAAAAATGTAATGTTCCTTTATTGAACAAAAAAGCCAAAGTTGTCAAACATTATCTTTTTTCTAAATAAGAATGAAATACAGTTTAAAGGTACCAACAAGGTGCTGAGGTTTCGACACTCAGTAGAGGACTTTTACGGCAGTTTGAAGACATTTATTTTTAAAACTGTGTTTGTGAGACAGTTTGGGAACCTCTGGTGTCTCTCAGTTTGCTGACTGGTTTGTCGTGTTTAACCCTCTGAGTGCTGCAGGCCTCGTGCTGCGTTCATGTCACATTGTTTGGATCGTAATTTTGAGCAACAGAGTGAGAGAACTATAGGGACAGAAGTTTGGTGATCCCCCCCCCGGATGCATGTCAGTGTGTATCAGTACTAATTACTGACTGTCCCTTTAAACACTCATGATGATGATGATGATGATGATGGTGTGTTTTTTACTGCACGTTGGTTTTATCTATGGTTTGTGAATCTGTTGCTGCTTTAATGTGACATTACAACTGTTTTTTTTTTCTGTTTACCAGCTGCTTAAATGAAAAACATGGCCCTGAACTCAGTTACCCACAATCCTCAGGGTTTTTAGAGTTGTTCCTAGTATTTCTACTTAAACTGCCTGTGCAGTAAAAGTGTCTACTTTAAATTTATTACAGATATATATTGGTGTCTCTGTGTGTGTCGGCCAAAAAATAGACCTAAAATAAAGCTGCATGTGTTTTTAAAATGTGTTTTTAATACAGACGTAGTTTAACCTGTAGACATGAATAACTAAGACGGGACTTTTCTATCACTTCTAATAAATGAAGGTTGAATTAATACATGTTTTACTAATGACAAAAGCAATTTGGAAACAGAAAGAAATTCAGCAACCAGATTTTAAAACCCAGAATCAGTTGGGTTTTTGGTTGCCATACTTGTTTGCTTCTCTTAAAGATGATAACTGACTCTTCCTCCCTCCTCTTCGTCTCGTCTGTGTGTCTCCAGGTTCCTGTCTGCAAAGTGTACTGTCTACAAGCTGTTCGGCCTCTGCATGGTGCTGCTGCTCGTCTCCCTCTTCTGGCTGCAGCTCAGCTGTTCAGATGACATGCATGCCCAGCAGCAGCCGCCTCCGCCGCCTTGCCTCGGGGCCGACAGTCAGGCGTCAGCAGCGGACGACCCCTCCTGGGGTCCTCACAAACTGGCCCTCATCGTCCCCTTCAGGGAACGCTTCGACGAGCTGCTGGTGTTCGTTCCCTTCATGCACACGTTCCTCAACAAGAAGAAGATCCGACACAAGATCGTCATCATCAACCAGGTGGATCACTACAGGTGAGGAGAGGACTTGTCTCATCAAGAGGTCTGACGGTTTCTTTTTTTCTCAACACATACTCGTACAAAAACTTGAACATTGTGTGTGTGCATGGAAAATTAAATTGACTGATCTGGTCCGTCCAATACGAGAATATCCTCCTGTAGAACTTCTGACTGTGGACCACAGGAAGAGAAATAAACACGGTGACACTGGAGGAGTTCACTGTGTGCTGGGAACTCTGCTGTGACTCTAAAAACTGAGCTCAACATAGTAATTCACACTCTCTTGTCTCCTTGTTTCAGATTTAACCGAGCGTCTCTGATCAACGTGGGTTACCTGGAGAGCGGTAACGACACGGACTACCTGGCGATGCACGACGTGGACCTGCTGCCTCTGAACGACGCTCTTGACTACGGATTCCCCGAGGAGGGACCGTTCCACGTGGCCTCACCTGAGCTGCACCCGCTGTACCACTACAAGACCTACGTGGGAGGAATCCTGCTGCTCACCAAGAAACATTACCACCTGGTACTGAGCTGCTGCTCACTGGGGTCATATGTTTTAACACGTCTGTGAGGGTTCAGAGGGACATCTTTTGTCTCTTGAATGACGTCTTTAGAAAGATCCCAGTTTGTTCAGTAGATAATAAAACACTGAGAAGAAGCTTCAGGTTTCATGTGGTTTAGTTCCTGCAGTAAAAGAAAGGCTGATAGTTTCTCTGTACAGTCATGTAATGATGTAAAATCTCCACCAGGTGGAGCTGTTTGACTCACTGAGAGCTTAACACTGGACTCAACATTTATTAAATTAAAGGGTTAACTTCTCTGATTTGTTTGTTTTTGTGTGTGTGCGCAGTGTAACGGGATGTCGAACCGGTTCTGGGGTTGGGGCAGAGAGGACGATGAGTTCTACAGACGCCTGAGAAAAGCTGAGTTACAGGTACGAGTCTCCAGACAACGAGGAACAACCTTCAGCCCTGTTATAACGAGAGCAGTCTGTTTCCTGATTCAGTAACCAGAGTTTCATCAGACCAACCAGGGCTGTGTTCAGACTCTTAGCTTGTGAAATACATTAAACTGGTTTGTCATTGTAAGAGTCACGATGCTGCTGGATCAGTTAGATCACAGTCCGACAGGTGGATGTGATATCTATTGTTCTTCTCTGCAGCTGTTCAGACCGAGTGGAATCACTACAGGATATAAAACCTTCCTCCACATCCACGACTCGGCCTGGAGGAAGAGAGACCAGAAGAGAATCGCCGCTCAGAAACAGGTACAGCAGTTCATCTGTGACAGTGAACGCATCACAGATACACATGGTTTACTGCAGGAGTGACTGCGTCTGATTATTTATCTAATAAAATCACATTAATAATAATAATGATAATAATAAACTTAATTTATATGTCACCTTTCATTAAAGAACTGCAGCACAAAGTGTTTAACAATAAGGGCATTATGAGCACTGAGTGCTTCACGTGAACATAGACGTGATGACCATAAAAAAGACACACGAGGTAATTCAATATAAAAGGACATTTAACAACAGTTTAAAACATGGATTAACTGATCCAGCAGTTTTCATTTAAAAGTGGTGATTTAATCCAAATCAAAACATCGTAAACTGAGCTAAAGCGCAGTAGAAACAGACGTCTCAAACTCAAGGTGTGTAGCAACACCAGAAATGTAATAGTCAATACCAGTGAAATTACACGATTCCTAATACTCTGTTTGATACCACGGTAAAAAAAACAAACAGTTAATCCCATAAACACACACTCCTTTATTAAAAACATTAAAATGTCATTTAAATTTTGATGTTAATCCCTGAAGAGTCACCTCGAACACAAAGTACAACTCTCTGTGGGAAACATATATTAATATATATCCTATATCAGGGGTCTTCAGTGTTTTTCAAGCTAAGGACCTCTCAGCTGAAAGAAGCATAGACCCTCTAAAGAACCAGACTACATATGTAGTATAAAATGTCAATGTATATGAAACTGGGCAGATGGACGTTGTCAAGCGGAGGTCCATGTCGGCCTCAGGCTGCGGTCTTCACCTGTATTAACATTTCAGAAAGGTCTGGGAGGAAACACGCATGTTGGTTTAATGTCAATGTGTATTTTTAGACATATTTAAATTTTTTACAGAAAAAAAAACAAAAAAGTTACAATAATTCTGAGGGCCCTGGACTTCCTGTTGAAGACCGAGGGTCTACAGTATATATATACATTTCTCCTCCATTGTTGTAGTTCAGCACTTGTCATGTACGAGCTTTTGTCCTTGCTTTGAGTTAATTTCGTCCATATTTGTGCATGTTTTCGAGAGCTTAAAGGTACGTATGAAATGAAGCAGAACCACTGGAGATTGTGGAGGCAGTGTAGTGTAGATCAAGTGAGATACAATGTAGGAGACAACGAAGAAATTAAAATAATAGAGGAACGGCACAAATCGGTTTTATATAATATTACATAGTGAAAACAGTGAAAAGAATCCTCCGTCCACATGTCAGGGTGTATATAATGGCCGCATAGACCAGCGCTGTTTGCAACACTGACTCCATTTAAAGGTACACTACGACCTCCTCCACCGTCACCTTGTTTGTTGTTGTGTCAAACTTTTGACTCCGCCCTCCAGTGCCATCTACTGGTTGTATCTGTGACATCATAAAAGACACATGGACGTATGAGGACAGTGACGTTTACAAATCTATTTCTGTACGTAAAGGGAGAATAAATGAGCCTGAAGATGTCACTGTTGGTCTTTCTGTATTTGTCCCTCTCCTCCACTGTGATTGGACGGAGTGACAGTGACGAGCACAGCATTTTACCTAAAGTTGAACATTTTTCAGTTCTCGAAAGAGAGTGTAAATATACTTCACTCTCATTGCTTTGTTCTTTGTGGTTGTCAGCATTCTTCTTCTTCTTCTTCTTCCTTTGGTATTTAACGACAGGCTAGAACACGTGTAGGTGTATATTCTGCCCCGTCAGGTCCAGAAGAGTAGCATCACTGGTACCTGTCGTACTGGGGAAAAAAAGCGTCACGTTTTCAGAATTTTGGCATCGACTTGTTGCTGACATGTCAGTTCTGTGACGTCACTGATCCAGCCTCAGTTCAGACAAAGTAAAGATACTGACACTGCTCAAAACTGATCAATACGTGATCGGAAATCTGTAACTCACAGATCAACTCATTGCATCACTCTCTGTGGGAATTTAAAAACGACCTGAAATCATAACCCCCTGCCCCGCATGGAAAAACTAACTAAACTAAACTCGACCTCCTCCATTGTCACCCCACTCCCTCCCTCCTTCCCTCATCCCCTCTTCCCTCCTTCCCTCGTCTCCTCCCTGTAGGAGCAGTTCAAGGTGGACCCGGAGGGGGGGCTCACTAACCTCCGTTACCAGGTGGAGTCCAGACAGGAGCTGACCATCAGCGGCGCTCCCTGCACTGTCATCAACACCAAACTGGAGTGTGACCAGGACCAGACGCCCTGGTGCGTCATGGCGTAGAGGACGCACGCAGGACGACTGTCTGAGTCCGAGTCCGGACTGTTTCCCCTGGAGGCTTTAATGCTTTTTATCTCGCGGTGCTACACAGATCCTTTACGCTACGCGCTGGTCGTGGTTCTAGTTCATGCCTTGTAACGGACGCAGCAGCAGCCGCAGTACTGACGGGTCTGCAGCTGGAACAGTGAAACCAGACGAGGCTGCACTGAGTGAAAAAGACGGTACAAAGAGACGAGATTAATTTAATCCTGGGCTGACACAACCTGGAGTTAAACGTCACTGAGGATCAAACCAACGACTGAACATCGGGAACATCTGGAGAATAAAACCAGGATTAAAACCTCCTGATGACGGTTTCAGTCACAGAACTTTATCGACACAAACAGGAAGCTGTTGACTGTTTGACCTCAGAGGACGGAGACGGACTGTTACACCAAACTGAACTCAGCCCAGCCTGTGCTGGTTTATTAGATAATGTGGGGGGGTTTGGTACCTGTTGGCATGGTGTGAATGCAAACTTTAAAGTCTATTTTTTTTTACTGGGATCGTGCAAACAGAGCAGAGATGGTACGGAGACGGCTTCACCAGAGATCATCTGCCAAACGAGCATCATACTGTAACCTCAGACGCTTTATTTTAGCTTTTTATCATGTGAGAGAAATTTTATTCTTCACAAACAAAAGTATTTTACAAAACTTGACTACTAACGTCAGAAGTGTTTCATGATATTTTATTTTCTGTTGTTGAGATGCAGAGAGGGAGGGCTGAGTCCTGATCCTCTTATCGAACACAGGAAACAGGAAGTGTATGAATTTAGATTTTTTTAATCACCACAGAGGTTATTTTCAGATCTTTTTCTCATAATCACCAGAAAACTGTGACGAGGTTTTAATTATGAGAAAACGTCCCCAAAAGTATTTTCTGTGCTGAATGTTCTCGACAAAGTAAACTGAGCCAAACTGAGCCGAACCAGGCTGAACTGAACTGAACTGTAGCAGATGATGACGTCAGCGTTTCATGATCAGAAACAGACATTAGTTTTCTAATCCAGCATCACTGGGACAGATTTGTTTCAACCTGAGAAGGAACCAAAGTGTCCTGACGCAGGGAACAGCCACATGAACGTGCATCGCTAAGACCGGCCGTTGTTAGGACTTGGCTTAAGCTTAATGTTCTTATTTTATCTTTGAACGGTTCACCTCTCGTTCCCACAGTCTCCTCCAAGTTTGTGTCGAATGCAGTCCATTGTTACGGATTATATTGATGCCGAATTTACAAGAATACTGTCGACATGTGGCGCCTTTTATCTCCTCTTTCTAAAGTTAAGTGTTTTTGAGGACACGTGAGAAATTGTTAAAATGTGATATTTTTTAAAGGGACTTTGGTGTTGTAGTTTCCACCAGGAGCAGGATGGTAAATCATCTCTAAATGAGTCTAGTCGTAGTCTTAAAAATAGTGACCCTGGAAGAAAAGTCTTTTCAGAGTCTTCTGGCGTTTGGTCGACATCAGACAATCACTGAAGCTGAAAGTGGAGAATTTACGGCACTTTAGTTGCGCATTAGTTTTCGATCGACTGTGTAAATGTAATTTAATTTATTCCCTAGCTGGGTTCTTTGGTTCCTTCTCAGTCGAGACGCTTTGTCCTTAAAAATATATATTTTAATATTCACTCATTACTCATTTTGTATCTATTTTTTTCTTCATATTTCTTCGTCAGTCGTTTATAACACGAGCAGTAAAGAGAGAAAATGAACTGTCCAAATGATACTGTTTACCTCCTGATTGTTCCTACTGTTACTGTGAGTGTTGATCTGACATACAAGCATGATGATGATGACGATGATGATGACAGCTGTACCTGTTGTCCTAAAGTTTCATTGGTCGACCCGCTGAGAGAAACCAGGTGGGATTGTATTTATTTTTGGATGAATCCTCTTTTAATGTATTTCTGATTTATTTTTTAAAGTGTTTGTTCAACTCATTTGTTTTTTTAGTTTTTTATAATCGAGCTGAGTCACAAGGGGCCGCTGCTGGAATTTAAATGATACAAAACAAAACCGATGGGGATTATACTTCACACTCTGTTTTCAGTTTATGAATGGCAGAATTTAGTTGTCCGGATGGAAACGCCTCCGAAACATCAGCTCCATGTGTCCCTCTAGGTCGGTGGTTCCCAACTGGTCCAGATTTCATTAGTTCATGATCCACAGAGTATAATTTATTCAGCATCATTCTTGCGTTTGGCCGTGTCGTTGAGCTAGTTTGCTGTCTCTGTTAAGTATCTGTCCATCAGTCACTCTCTCTACAGAAGGAAACAGCACTTTAAAATAAAAGCCCTGTGCCTGAAATTCACTGTACTTCAAGATAAAGTATGTTTTTTACAAACTTGACATGAGTCACTTACAGTCCATTCAGTTGGAAAACACTGAACTAGACCTTAATAATTTGGATTAATTAAATTAAATTCTGCAAAATAAAACAAAGTTCTGGATCCAGATTTAAAGACATTATTCAGCAGAGGCAGGCTGGAGTTTAAAGTCACGAAATTACTTTAAAATTTAAAACTAACATTTGAAAAATGTCTAAAACGTCAGTCAGTATCTGCTCATTTACATGACGATGCACAATGTTGACTAGAGAGTTAAAAATCCCAACAAACAGAGCAACACATTTTCACAAAACTAACAACCTACGGATGGGTATTGTTAAGATTTTCATGAATTTTACTGCTCTAACTGTTGCTGCTTATCAATACTGCGGCCTTTTATACAATTTAATACCATTAATATCGTCACAAAAACCTGCTCAAACATACACAATTCTTCAATTTTAGATTCTTTTTTTCACATGCGTCATTTTCTCTTTAATTTAAACCTGCAAAAAAAATAACACTCGGCCCAGAGTGTTCAGACTTGTTCCTTTACTACGAGTGTTGCTGGAGTTTTGAGCTCTTGTACTTCTCCGTGTGTTTTTGAAGTCGGGCTGCAACTAACGATTATTTTCATTGTCGATCAATCTGTCTGTTATTTTCTCCATTAATCGATAAATGTCAGAAAATGGTGAAAAATGTTAATCAGTGTTTCCAAAGGTCCAAAATGACTTTAAAAATGTCCTGTTTTGTCCGTAACCCAAAGATGTATTCAGTTAACTGTCACAGAAGAGGAAAGAAATCTAAAAATGTTCACATATAAGGAGCTGAAACAGAATTCTGACCTTTAAAATCACTCAAATCGATTATTAAATTAGTTGGCGATTGATTTAATACTTGACAACAAATCAATTAATCTCTACAGCTCCACTTTAAAGTAGCAGAAGTTTTCCCAGAAACCCCTCATTGCTTCTTTTAGGTGTAAAAAGTTCCCACTTATATCACCATAAATGTTAGCTGTTTGTTTGTGGGAAGCCGGTGAGGGATCTCATGTTTGTTTTACAGCTGGATCTGCTTTAATATAACTTAGCAGTATTTGTACTGTAAAAAAAAAAGCAGACTTTGTCTCCTTGAACGACACATTAGAAGGCTGAAAAGAATGAGTCCATATAAATGTTTCGGCCGTGTGTAATTCCTGGTTTTGTTTCAGTCTGTTCTGATGTTCGGAGAGCTGCTGACTCTCTCTGGTTCTCTGCTGTTGTTATGTGCTGGTCGGCCTCCAGAGGGCGCTCTGAGGTATTACAGGCCCATGATGTCACACTGATTTTATTTTCCAGAGATGACGGTACCATGTATTTGTACAATATTCAGTATTTATATAAATCTGAGACGATAAAACATCTGGAGATTGTTTCTTTTCTTCTCACACATCAGTGGTGTAAAGTTTGTCTGGGTAACTACCCGAGTAAACTATCAGCTGACACAAGGACGTGCATGTACCGTAAGTTTCCTGTAACTTTATAGTGAGATTCTTCTGAGACGTCTGTCTCCCACACTGTGCCTAATGAGTCTAATGTGCTGTGTACATACAGTGCAGATTGTTAGAAATATGTAGGGCTGCAGTTTGTTCACCAATGATGTAAATTCTTTCAATGACAAATATCCCTATAATGTACACATCCTCAACATCTGCATACGTTTGTTTGCTTTCAAAACACTTCCAAAAGTCCTTCCATCCTTTTAGAGGTGGGAAATCACTTTTTTCTCAAGTACTTTACTCAGATTATTCACATTCATCTGGGCTGTATCTCAGAATCAGAATCATTTATTTATTTTCTGTAACGGCTTATCTTGTTTAGGGGTCGCGGGGGCTGGAGCCTATCCCAGCTGACATTGGGTGAGAGGCAGGGTACACCCTGGACAGGTCGCCAGACTATCATGGGTTGGGGCAGTGAAACATCACAGTTGCTCTGATGTCTGAGAACACTGAGAATTATAGGAAGTAGAAATAAGAAGAATGTAAAAATATAAGCTTAAAAATATTTGCATTATGCACATCAGTAAGTAAAATATTAAAAAAATATAAAGTATATGTAATGAGCTGAGTCTGTAAAAATATGTGCCTTGTGCTTCATTAAATTCTTCACATACATGTGGCTGAAACCTCCGACTGTAGGTGGTGGATGTTGTTTACCATCCCCAGTTATTTTTTCCTCTGTCAGTATGAACAACAACACCACAAATCCAAAATAAACACCCGAACATTTCCTCAGTTGTTCATCCGAAGCAGCTGCAGGTGAGATCACAGCCTTAAATCTCCTTTTCCTCCTCCATGGTGTGAATGTGTCTTGTAATCTAACTACATGTACTCCTTCCACCCGTCACCTCCTCTTCTCTCCTCATTTGCGTGTTCAGTCGTTGTCTGAGTGACTTTTTAACACGACAACAGGAGGCTTTGTGCGGGAGGAGTGCAGGTAAACGCAGGTGTGCCGTTACCTGAGTGACAGATCGGAGGTTAGCGGAGCCATTAGCAGTTTAGAACAGCAGGCGTTTACAGACGGTTAGCCTGACATCCTGCTTCTCCTAATGAGCCACTGTGAATCTGCTAATGAAAGACTTCATTATCCACTCTGTCTCTGTCTAAGAGCAGCGCTTCACATATTACACTCAGACAAAGAGTTCACTTTGTATACTTTATACAACACTCCGTCACAGCACAAATGTTCCTCCAGTTTCAGCTGCTCTTGTGTAAACTGTCGGAGTTAATTTATAACAAAACATCAGATTTTATAAACTCTTCATGTGTTTACTGAGTACAAATATTAATTTGTGATGTAACTAAAGCTCAGATAAAGTAGGAAATGGCTCCGACATGTTCTCCTCATGTCAGCGTGGGTTTCCTCCGGGTGCTCCGACATGTTCTCCCCGTGTCAGCATGGGTTTCCTCCGGGTGCTCCAACGCGGGTGCTTTCTCTGAAAGAAGGACTCAGTCCTTGGTGAACTCGGAAGGATCTTTGACATTGGAACAGTCCTTCAGCGAGGGTTGATGATGTGGCTTCCTTCAAATTCGGCTGTTTGAGGATCCTTCCTTGACTTTGAGAAACACCAAGTGGTGGAGTTTCTGTGAAGTGCTGTAAAGTTTAGTTGATTCTAAACACACATTAAACATGACTTAATAGCGACAATTTCAAACACAAGTACACAAATCAGCTTCACTATAACTCGCAGCATTCACAGACAAACACTTGTCTTTATCTGGACACATTTTCCCCACAAATACAACATGCTAATGTTTTTAGCACAAGCCTATGGCATTTTACATTGTATAAATTAGCCTAGTGGCTCATGGAAATTTCTTCTACTCTTATGAAGACAGGATACACACAGGCCTTAAAATGGCATTCACAATTTATTGTTTCTTATCTGTTAAATTAAAGTAAATAAAAGCTTCGTTTCCACTGAGGGAAATGGTTTCAGCTTACAAAAAGAGACAGGAGGTCTGCATCACTGTGATTGGTAGTTACATTTCTGAGGAGGTGCACGTTTGGCTACGACAACGCAAAGGTCACCATACAAGGTGCCACCTGCTCCTCAGCTTAAACATTCACACACCAATCATTGCCTTCAGGAGCATTTTGGGGTCCAGGATCCTGCTCAAGGATACTTTGACATGCAGACTAGAGGAGCCAGGGAACGAACGGCTGATCTTTCAATTGGTGGATTAGTGCTCTTCCTCCTGGTCCACAGCCGCCCCAGTGGATCATGTGACATCTTGGCGAGCTACTTGCCAAGATTCAGACCACTGTTCAAGACAACACACAACAAAACTGTTTTTGTCAGTGAATTGCTGCTGTGTTTTTCCAGCAGGGATTGTGGCACCAAAACTGCAGATTTTAAGCCAAAACACAATCTTTTCCCAACATTAACCAAGTGTTTTTGGCGCCCAAACATAACCACACGTTAAACACAGCATTGTGGATATGTAAAGTTTCAGTGTATCAGCTACATAATAATAACAAAATGTAAGGGATCTGTGTTATTGCAGAGTCGCACAGTACCAACATTTATTCTGGTGCCTGTGTTGGAATCATTTAACTGCAGAGTTTAGTGAGAACCTGACCCGTAGTTTTGCAGATGTTCTGCTGTGGAATTAAAGACGGTCCGACACGTCCTCTCTTTTTTCTCACCCTTAAATTAACAGTTTTGTTTTCCTCTTCCTGTTTACTGGCACCTCTCTGAGCGCCGTCTGAACACATGTTGAACAGGTAGATAGATGATCATCGACTGGCTGAACATCAGCAGACACAAACCGGCTCTCAGAGTGCGGTCGTGGGTTTTTGGGGACGATCCAAAGACGGAGACAGAAACAAAGAGACAACGGGGAAAATGCAACCCCCCCGTCCTCGAAGCTGTTCCCCCCAGGGTGCAATTTTCACCTTTAGTTGGAGGTGACTGTGATGGAAAAGAGAGAAACACCTCTGTGCTGCCACAAATAGACCGCAGCAGCAGCACAGCAGCTTCGTGCTAATTTTTTAATTCCCCACTCGGTGATTATAATGCTTTTATCTCGGCAGTAATATAAGATAATGGAAATTGTATAGTAATAACTCAGAGAGGCGTATTTACAGACGCTGAGGGCTCGGGAGCAGATGTGGTGCCAACACTTCATTTTCAGCCTTTCTTAATGAATGTGGGGGGATTATGCTTCTATTATGGAGCAATTAGCAAAAAATAAGAGATGAACCGGAGGGAAGAGACGCTGCACGGCTAATAAAACACTGAGGGAGCAGAGAACACGCCGCCAAACGTCTCATCCGATGGGCTAAATACAGACTTTATACTCGACAGGAACCTTCATCATCGTCTTCAGTTTAATCACATTTCCTGTTTTTCTGTAAAGTCAAACACCATCTGCACAAACTGACGAGTGCCTTTTGTTTTTTATCAGTTAACAGTTGTTCTTTAATTTGAGACTATTTTCAGGTTGACTGGTTGAAGCCAGGTGACCAGGGCTACATTTAATGTCAACGTCAAATGACGTAGATGATGTTGATATTTTGCTGGTTTTAAGTTGTGTTGTTCAGTTACCAGTACGGAAGTTTTTATTGGACTCTATTATTTGTAACCCTCACAAGACGATCTACAAATGTACCATGATCCGCAGATATCACGCTATCCTCAAACTTGTCTTTTAACATTTATGTTGTGTAAAGTCGTACCCACAAAAATACAGCATGATTCGCAAATGCGCAGAACTTACTCTGTAAACACAAACTTTACTTTGTGGATCCATTTTTCATTATATTTTTTATTAGCCGTATGAATCTGAATCCAGCACCTTCCAAACGTCTCATGCCAACATCACCTTTATGTAGAATAACAACATTTAGTCGTAAGGTGTAGAGAGCAAAACCTAATGTCTGCAAAACGTCATCATGTTAACGTCCACACAACATGAAATACAAACATCGTTAAACATTTAAATTACCGTTAACCTGATTTTCACTCCAACCACAATTAAATGTCTGTCCAACGTAAATCCTGAGTGCACAAGGATGCTGCAGTAGTTATTACTTCTCCAACTGTGAAGCACAACATTATGGCTCACATTAAAACAAATAATAAGATTATTATCATAATTAATAAAATGTCAGGGAAATGTTAACAAAATGTCTGAAAAAATGTTACTGAAGTGTCCAAAAAATATTTTAAAAATGTCTAAAAATATTATTAAAATGTCAGTAAAATGTTCAAAAAATATGAATACAATGTCCGAAAAATATTATGAAAATGTTGGGGGTAAAAGTTAATAAAATGGCAGAAAAAAAATGGGTAAAAAAAAAAAAGAAGAAGTAAAAAAAAATATAGATAAAATGTCGAAAAAATGAATATTAGGAATATTAAATAAAATATTTTGTTTATCAAACTTACTTTGATATTTTTAATAAACTTATTACGGTATAAATATTTTAGGAATTATGCATGACTGATACTTTAAAACATGTTTAAATTAATATTTGAAAAACATCTCTTGGGGCGCCCAGTGGATTGGTGAGAGGAGTGGACGTCCCATGTGCAGGGGCGGTGTTTTTGTTGTGGTGGTTGTGGGTTAAATTCCAGCTCATGGCCCTTTGCTGCGTATCGTGCCCTCTCTTCTCTCCCCCTCTCATGTTTCAAACTGTCCTGTCATTAAAGGTAAAAATTCCCCCAAATAACTTTGAAAATAATCTTATATACACACACACACATATATTTATATACCTCACATACCCCCTGCAGTATTCCAAAGTACCTCTAGAGGTCGTTGTACCTCCACATGAGAATCACAGAGTGCTGTATTCAGTGTTTTAATCTCCAGAGAGGAGAAACTGTGCAACAGTTTCAGGCAACAGTTTATTGATTAACTGACTTTATTTACAAAATAATGGCAAATAATCATGAGAATAAAATGTAATTTATTCAGCACGTTTTTTTAAAAGGTTACAAACACAGCTGAAACAAGAATAAAATCAGATGGATACAACAATTAAAATGGAAATAAATCCAAAACTAATATTAAAAAATAGAAGGAAAAAACATCAAAATAATACAACATGTTGAAAATTAAAAGCTCTTTTAAAAAGACATGTTTGTGTTAGATTTTTTTTTTTTCAAAGTACAGTACTTAAGTAAATGTATTAAGTTCCAGTCCAGCGATGATGATGATGATGATGCTGACTGAACGTAAACAGGACAGAACGTAAAAAGTTGATAACATGTT
This sequence comes from Cephalopholis sonnerati, assembly GCA_019142605.1. Taxonomy (NCBI): domain Eukaryota; kingdom Metazoa; phylum Chordata; class Actinopteri; order Perciformes; family Serranidae; genus Cephalopholis; species Cephalopholis sonnerati. The sequence goes on along the minus strand of JAGQAX010000004.1, from coordinate 37,304,357 downwards.
CAGAAAATATTATTAAAATATCCAAAAAATATTTGAAAAATTGTTCATGAAATTAAAAAAAAGGAATCACTGAAAAATGTTGATAAAATGTCTAAAAAATATTTTTAAAAACATCCGCATAAATGTGCGAAAAGTATTTGAAAAATTGTTCGTGAAATTTTTTTTTTTTTAAGAATTCCTAAAAAAAATTGTTGTTAAAATTAAATGGCTTTTTAAAAAGATAACTTTTCTTTTGTTTTTTGTTTTTTTAAATACAGTGCTTGAGTAAATGTATTTAGTTCCTTTCCAGGGTTGATGATGATGATGATGATGATGATGATGATGCTGACTGAACGTAAACAGGAGTGTTTGTTTACAGAGAATAAACTCAGGCCAAAAGTGGTGGACACCACCGTCCATCTGAGGAAATACAGTTACAGTAACTTCAAATGTAATCAGTTACTTCTACATTTCATTATCTTTGTGTGTGTGTGTGTGTGTGTGTGTGTGTGTGTGTGTGTGTGTGTGTGTGTCTCTGCGTGTGTGTGTGTGTGCGTCTGTGCATGTGCGTGTGTGTGTTGCTGTGTCGGCATCAGTCCACCTACAGATGGTCGGACTCTCACTCGTCTGTCACACTCTGATTGGCTGCTTCACTGCTGCTGCTGGAAGCTTCTGAACCAAACCTGACAGACATCTCACAGGACGACAACACACACACACGCACACACACACACACACACACACTCAAACACACACATCCTGACTGTATGGCGTATATAGGAAGAACAGTATAGCAGTAATATATAACATGAAAACAGCAGAGATCTGATGGAGTCGACATAAACACAGAGACGCTGAGGCCGTCTGAACGTTACAGACATAAATATCACATTAAAGGGACGGTGCTGATTTTAAAGAGGGGTTAAATGAGGTACTGACTGTGACTGCAGTGTTTTAAAGATTCACCAAAGTCACACAGAAACACAAACTAACCTTTAAAGGAGGCAGTCAACCTGCAGCTCACCTGACCTGTGGGGTAAAATGACTTTCTGTCAGTGGAGTCTGGTGGCTTCAAAAGATAATGTCCTCAGTCCTCTGTGGGACAGCGCTCGCTGTGACAGCAAATTTAGGTGGTTAAAAAGATATTCTAAATATTGCCCACTCTTAGATGGATATTGATTTGTTTATTAGGTGGCTAAAATATGTTTTAAATATGTCTAACTTTACTTTAAAAGATTTAAAGTCACTTCCTCACAGTATACAGACACTAACAGTTAAACTGTTGATGACCTCATCATCATATTTTAGTAATCATCCCTGTAGTTGTGTCGATAGTGTTTGATTCCAAATCAAACCTGATTTCTTTTTCGTTTGGACATGATTTCACTTTAGTTTTGTATTTGTATCCCGTACATGAGATCTTCCTCTTTGTTGTTTTGGTTCACTCTGTGAAAAGAAAAAAGAAAATCTTAATTTAAGTAAAGCAGTAAAAATGAAACACCAAAGTGTAGTTTATATTCTGTGTTACCTCGTCATTTGCTCATGACTTTGTTATTTTTCACGCTGAAGTATACCTGAGCACGATACTGAACTACAATACTGAAAACTACACAACAGGTGCCATCTTGTGTCGTAGCCTCGGCCACCAGTGTGGGAAAAGTGCTTTGAGTGGTCAGAAGACTTGACAGGTGCAGTTCATTTACCATCACCATTTAATTATTAAAAAAGGATCTCGTTTTCTCCCTCAGACTGATGAAAGATGGAAAAAAAACCTCATCTGGTGATAAAACATGTTGAGTTAGGAGGTGTCAGTTTAAAGTGGAAACACACACATTATAAAGACAAATACTCCGTTAAACACACATAACCTGCATTCAGATCTTTATGTCCCTCATTTGATTTCCCTTTATAATCACAGATAATCATGTACGTCCTATTCTTGTGAATGCAATGTCTCAATAACGCCATGGGGAAATGTTTCAAATTTGACACAAACGTCCACTCAGACTGAAGAATGAACTGACTGGACTTTGTGGTCAAAGGTCAGTGTGACATCACAAAATATGTTTTTCTCCATAAAAAGGATAAAATAATGTACGCCAAAAGGTCAAAGGTCAGCTCCACTGTGACATCATCATGTTTTAACGTCATATCTCAGGAACAGAGGGGGAGACGTTTGGTCTTCAGCTGCCTCAACTTTCGTTCTTGTCCTGCCGTGTTTCCCCCTGACGCCACCTGCTGCCGTCACACAATAACAGCGACCCGCCGTGTATCATGCTGACATGAGAGGACGGCTTTTTCACTGGTGTCTGATGCAGGAAGTCACTGCCTGAAGGGCGGTTTTTGACGACTTTGGAGTGAGACCAGGTTGTGACATGACACACAGAGGGTGTGACTTAAGTCTCTGCTCAGGACGACTGTGGGACTGTGGAGGTTTATTAGTACTCCTAGTGTCACAAACAGAAACTTTAAAATACTGCAGTTATGAGTATTTCTACATTACCTGAGTATTTCCACTTCCTGTTGCTTCATACTTACACTGTCAGAGGGAAATGTTGTGTGTTCGTACATTTATCTGACATCTATGATCAGTTTACAAAACATGACTCACTGTCACAGATTAAAACAAAAACTGTTTCTATTTATATACAAGTATTTAAAATGATCTCTACTCTAACATTACAGAGCATCCTCTCTGTCCACAGATCATTAACAGTAATAATAATCTGTATATAAGAGCAGACACTCAGGACTCTGACCTGTACGTCAGTATTTAACACTGAGCTGTTTGAGTCCATGAGGACAGTCAGTGTGTGTCTGAGGCCACTGGAGGGCGCTGTGCTGTTTGTTATGAATCAGACTTCACCGTCAGCTGATCCACACGTTCACTGTTCATCACAAACAGGATGTTTATCAACTCTGTTCACAGTAAACAACTTTATTTAAAGTCACACGTTCAGACAAACAACAAAGAACTGACAGAAGAGTCGGGATCAGTCAGATCTCACTTCATTATTTTAATTAAAGTTTAAACTGTCTGAGGCAGTAAACTAAATAATCACTGATTTATTTAGTCTGTAAGAAGCAGGAAACACATACAACAGTGACACCATTTTATAATTTACTACATATATAATATATGTATACATACACCAATCAGGCAAAACATCAAACCACTGACAGATGACATGAACAACACTGACCATCTCGTCACAATGCCATGCTCTGCTGAGAAACCTTTGGTCCTGACATTCATTTGGAGGCTGCTTGAAGCACTTCACTCATCCAAACACTGCTGCGGACAAAGTCCCCCCCCCTCATGGCAATAACACCCCTCAGTAGCAGTTGTGCAAATCTGCAGGAAAGCCCAATCAGTCTTAGTTCAGCATTGGCAGTATAAAAACAAAATCGGGGAGTGCAGCGAAATGTCGCCTGCCTACTTTGGTTCATACAGAATGTGCCTTTTTCGGGGCAATGGGGGGCGTGAACAGCGTGTGACGTAAACAGTGACGTCTTGTGCCTTGCTCTGAGGGAAGCTGCGGCTGGTCAGTCCTTTGGCGATTCTCTCATAAGTTGGCCCGTCCTTCACCGTCCCCGTCATTTGACGGTTAATGGCCTCTTCCTTTGCGAGGGCAAGGAGGGCGCGCCATTCCTTGTCTCCTCAGTTGCTCATCTTTACAGTTTCTTTCAGGTTGGTGTCGACGTTGTTTGCGTTTCCCTCTTGCCACTAACTGCTCATTCCTGGTATCAGCTGTTTCCTGTTTTTAAGTCCACCGCCAGTGGGTTGCATGTGCGGCATCATCAGCAGCCCCTCCCACAAGTCATCAACAGCCCCTCCCGTGGTGGAAGGGCGTCTCGTTCTTTTAAAACCAAAAAGTTTCCGCCAATATGTTTACCCCTACGCAGCAGAAAATTGGGCACCTCGGATGAACTCGCAAATCCAGCTCTGTGTGTGTAAATGCTCGCAGCTTGCCGGCAAAACGGCCCAACATTCGCCGAAAAGTCCGATCCAAAAAGGCCCCACTGTGGATCCGGGGTACCTCACGAATACTCAATCAGATCAGGATCTGGGGAATTCGGAGGCCAGGTCGATGCGTTGAGCTCTCTGTCACGTTCTTCTGACCAGTTTCTGCAGTGAGGCATGGAGCATTGCTCTGCTTGGGGGGCCACTGCCTTTAAGGAGCATTGTTGCCATTGGGGGGGTGTACTAGGTCCACAGCGGTCTTTGGGTGGGTACTGCGTGTCAAGTGGTATCTACACGAATACCAGCAGCTAAAAGTTTCCCATCAGAACATTGGGTTGTAACAAGATGATGAATGTTACTCACTTCACCTGTCAGTGGTTTGAATGTTTTTGCTGATCGGTGTATTGGCAAACTATCAGATACTGTGCATCCCTATCCTCAGTGTTTGTTTGCCACAGACTTTATTTTCTGTAATAATCCAAAATCTAATTTTAAAAAATCCTGTTGGCTTTTTGACGAGGGAACCAGAGAGATGCTCACTTCAGGGTCGACCCACAGAAAACATCGTCCCTGCAGCTCTGTAACTCAGTACACCTGGGACGACTCAGTGTGGTCGTTATATTTTATGAAAAGTTCAACAAAACTGAATTCATTCAACTAAAAAGAAAACGATGGCAACATAAGGGACTTCAAACAGAAACTCTGAGTTTAGATTTAGACCATTGAGGAGAGAAGCAGCTCAGGGAGCGATGGGGAACATGACGGGATCAAAGCTCTAAAACAAAACAAAGTCATCCGTCTGTAAAGCAGAGGATAGTTGGTGCATCAGCTCTGTGAGATGTGATCATTCAGTATTAGTTCATGTTGAGACCAGAGGTGGAGGGGCCTGATTAACACCTGGAAATACACCTGTGTTCAAAGAAGAACTCACGTTAAATCAAAAATTGAGCAATTTTCTATACGTTTCCTCAAAAAGACCAAAACCCATCTCCATCATGGTTTCTGTTTTGTAAAATATCATCAATTTATAACAACATTATCTCTTTATTCTACAAAACTATAAAAACAATTCAGTTAAACTCATATTTTTTTTTCTTCTTAGTTTTTGTCTTTCAGATATGTAATGATGACTTCTGGGTATGTTGATGTCCACACTCAACTCTCTGTTTGATCCTGTAACAAGACGAATCCATTTACAGCTGCTAGTTTGGGTGCAAAATCTTTAAAGACTGAGGAGATGTAAAAAAAAACAAAAAAAAAAACACAGGAGATATATAGAAGTTATTTCAGCTTTGGAGAGGAAAGAAGCCTAAACAGTCTAATGAAAGTCCAAATGACTGAAAAAAGTGACAACAAAATAAGCAACAACAAACACATAACAGTCCTTCAGCAGGCGTCGATGACGTAGCATCCTTCAAATTCGGCCGTTTGAGGATCCTGTCTTGACTTTGAGAAACACCCACTGTCACAGGAGGATTTTAACTTCCTGTCACTGAGCGTCTGTAACCAGATTTATAGTGACACTGACGAACTTTGAGATTTCATGTTTAAAAAGGAACAATCCTTAATAATAATTAATACTGTGAGCAGCAGTCAGACACACAGAGACCTTCACACTGATGATGACTGTCTGTCATAATTATTTATCTGTGTGTTTGTTTACTTTTGTTAGTGTTTGTTATTGAGTTTGATCTCTGATTGTGTCCTCACCCCCCATCCTCTCTTTTCCTCCTCCTTATAAAACCAGTCCCTTCTCTGTCCCTCCTCCTTCAACTCTTTCTCCCCCTGTTAATCCAGTCTCTCTCACCCCCTCCTCCCCCAATTAAAACCAGTCTCTCCCCCTTTGTCTCCCTTCCTCTCTCTGTATCCTCCCTCCTCCTCCCCCTTTAAACTAAATGTCTCTCTCCCTCTCCTCTCTCCCCCTTCCCTCCCCCCAGTAAAACCAGTCTCTCTCTCTCCCTCACTCTTCTCACCCTTTCCTTCCCCCTCTCCTCTCCACCCACATTAAAGTCAGTCTCTCTCTCTTTCTTTCTTCCTTCTTCTTCTTCACTATCTCCCCCTCTAACTCTCTCCTCACCCCTTTAAGCCAGCCCCCCCTCCACCTTCCTCTCTGTATCCTCCCCCCTTTCAATCCAGTGTTTGTGTCCCTGTCTCCCTCCTCTCCTCCCCTCATAAAGCCAGTGCCTCTTCCTCTCGTCCTTCCCTCCTTCCTCCCCCCTGTAAGACCAGTCTCTCTGTCTGTCTGTGTCCCCTGTCTCCCTCTCTCCTCCCCCTATAAAGCCAATGTCTCTCTCCCTCCCCCCCATAAAACCAGTGCCCCCCCCTCTATAAACCCGTGTCTGAGACATTTTTGGCATAGCAGTGCAGCAGGTGAAAACATGTCCGTGTGAAATGCAGTTTAGTTAATGGTGCAGCTCCTGAAGCAATTTGTCGTCCACAGCAGCACATAAATTACCGTTTAGGAGACGACTGCCGGCCCGCGGCGCTCCCCGACGCTGACTGACACTTTGGTTCTCAAACTGAGGCCTGAGACCCCCCCTAGGGGACGCCAGGAGATCCCGGGGAGTCCCCGCTTCAACCTCAACTCTGATTTACAAGAATACCCCCGAACGACAGACGATGAGAGAATTTAGATTCACCCACAAATCTGTCAGCCTGCCGTCTGTGACAGGGTAACAATAAAGAGTTTTCAATTACAGCCAGTAAACTTTATTCATCAGGGGAACTACACTGAACGGAGACACAAACTGTTTTTAACTGTTCCAAGAAAAGATGTGACCAGAAGGAGCAGAAAGACTTTAGATTATTATATTTGTTTAATTTAAAATGTGAGGGCCAGCAGAGGATTTGAAAAAAAATCTAAATATAAAAAGAATAAGTCATAATGTTGAGATAATATTTGTTTGTTCTGCAGTTAATTTAGGGGGAAAAAGTGATGTTTTGAGATTAAATAGTACATTTTTAAGCAAAAAGTCAGGAGGGAAAAAGTCAAATCTTTTATAAGTCTTCATAGGAAAAAAAAACTAACATTTGGGAACAAATTAAATTATTTGTTTATATTCACAATTTCTACAGGGAAAAAATGCAGTATTTTAAGACCAAAAGTTAAACTATTCTTTTTTTTTAACTCAAAAAACTGATAATGAAGTTTTACAAAAAGCCTTAATTTTGTTGAGAGAAAAATTACAAAATTGAACTTTACAAAAAGTGATAATTTAACAAAAACAATGTAAATGAATAAAACGAAGTCACAATTTCTGCAGAAAAAAAGTTGTTAACGTTTCAAAAACAAAAATATAATTCACAAGAAAAAGTCTGAATATTTTAGGATGAGTTTTTAGTTTTCAACTAAAAGTCAAAATCTAATGTGAGAAATTAATTTTAAAAGCTACAAGAAAAATTATTAGTTTAATTATTATTTTATTAGTAGTTCCTTATTGTCCAGGCAGATTTATAGGTATTTGTCATCTCCACACAGAGTCTACACACGTCGCCTATGTCGTTGTGAGCATTTGTACTTGTGTGGAAGTGTCTGTGTCACTCTGCAGTTACACCTCCAAAACACTAGTCGGCAGCGGAGTTTCTGTGAAGTGCTGTAAAGTTTCACTGATTTAAAACACCCAAAACACACATTAAACATGAATTAATAGAGACAATGTCTGACACAAGTACACAATTAAGATTCACAGACAAACACTTGTCTTTATCTGGACACATTTTCCCCACAAATACAACATGCTAATGTTTTTAGCACAAGCCTATGGCATTTTACATTGTATAAATTAACCTAGTGGTTAGCAGGGATTTCCTCTTCTCATATAAAACCAGGGACACAGCAACATTTAACAAAGGTAACGTTACAAAATTCAGCTCCATTACATCTCACAAGGTTCAACAGTCATGTCCTCCACAAATACAACATGCCAACGTTATTAGCACAAGCCTACGGCATTTTACATTTTATAAATTAGCCTAGTGGCTAGCAGAGATTTCCTCTTCTCGTAATAAACCAGGAACAACAACGACATTTAACAAAGGTAACGTTACAAAATTCAGCTCCATTACAACTCACAAGGTTCAACAGTCGTGTCCTCCACAAATACAACATGCTAACGTTATTAGCACAAGCCTATGGCATTTTACATTTTATAAATTAGCCTAGCGATGAGCGGAGATTTCCTCTGCTCATATGAAGCCAGGATAAATCACACACAAGACTTAAAATGCTATTTTTGTGGAGGCTTTATTGTCTTCACAATTTATTCTTTCTTATCTGTGAATTAAAGTAAATAAAAGCTTTGTTTCCACTGAGGGAAATGGTTTCAGTGCTACAGTGTACGCAGAGCCGACGCCAAAGGTACGGTGTTGATTGGAAGTAGAAGTATAAAAGCTGCTTTAACTACGAGGTTTCTTTATCCTCAAAAATCTTCTGCAGCACAGAAACCATTTCTCCGCAGACGACCGTCATAAAACACACTGACAGTCCGTTATTGGTGTTTGTATCGAGAATGATCCTGAACAGACCTCCACCAGTTAAACCAGATAAAAACCAGATCAACCTCAACACTCCGCCTGTACGTGGACGCTACACCTCACACCTATTCAAACCTGCAGCTCTTTAAGGTGGAGCCACGTGTTTAAGGTGGAATAGCTCCCAGTATTTACTGCTGCTGTCACCCAACGCCTCAGAAAAAATACCAGTTTGTCTTTGGTCTTAAATCAGCAGTCGTGCCCCAGGGGCTGATGGGATTGGTTGTTGATGGATGCTAATTACAGCATCAGGAGGTCTATGAGGGACGTGATTGGCTCCCAGAGGGTTTCAGGTTTCTGAATCTTGGTGGACAAGAGGTCTAGTGAGGAAAGAAAGTACAGGTGTTTACACTAAATACTGATATTATTATTACTGTTCTTTACAACAGACCAAGGGCAGAAGTACTGGAGTTGAATGCAGTTTTTAGGATTCAATTTTCTGCTGTTTCAGTTCATCTAATTTAAATATATTTTAACGCTAGGACTTTTTATGATTGGTATTTCTACCTGATGGTACCTAAGGTAGAAGCTCTGTAAACTCTCAGTGCCTCTCAGTCATTTGCAAACTAAGATTATGACCACGCTCCTCTCATTGACAGCAAATTACCCTCAAAATACTTGAGGGGGTTCAGCGCTGTCATCACGTCTTTCACAGTGAAGGATCACAAACTGTACGTTAGTGTCAGAGAGAGACAAACAGTCCATCAGTGTTCGTCAGATCTGAGGAAACACGACGTGACAGGATGAAGTGACAGGAAGTTAACTCTTGACAGTCGACTTCAGGACCTCTCTAATGCGTCTCAGATGAAAGCAGCTGACAGACGACCAGTCAAAGACTCCGGGCCGACCATAATGTCTTCATGACTGGTTTCTACAGGGGGGAATGTCGTCCAGCCGCCTCTGACTCTGTGGTTTTCACAGCAGTAACAGTCATGATAATAACAGTCAGTCAGTGGTGATACATGTATGTCCCAAAACTGAAGGTTTGTCTGCTTCTGTCTTTCTTCTTTCATTCTTAAAAGCAAATGATGGACAGAGTTCTAGAAAAGCTGCTGCTGATGAAACCAAAAGATGTAAACGTTAAATGTATTGCCAGAAAATCCATTTAAATAAACTGGTTGTAGTATATTTTGTCAGTCCTTCATCAGGTCAGGTTACTGCAGGTGTAATATTTTGACGTCTAAATCACTATTATCAAACCGGTGTATATTTTATTTTTAAAGTCAGTGACACAAGTTTCTCAGGGTGCTTTCACACCTTTTTGGTTCGGTTCAATCGAACTCAAGTTCGTTTGTCCCCTAAGTGTGGTTCGTTTGAGCAGGCGTGAACACAGCAATCACACTCGGGTGCGCACTGAAACAACCGGACTGAGACCGTCTTGAAGAGGTGGTCTCAGTCTGGTTACAAACGAACTCGTTTGTAACCGAACGGTTCGTTTGTGGTGAGAACGTGTTCCGACCTGGATCTGAACCAACTGCAGTCACATGACACATTGTTTGGGTTAAACATGAGCATGTTACAGTCCTGGAGGATTATTAACGTGCGCCTCCTCCTGTACTGCCTTAATATGCACATTCAGCACATCCAATGCATCAAAACATTGTTTTCTAGTTGGAGCCGCGCCTCGTTTTCAAACTGTATGCTTTGACTCAAATGAACAATGACAGCAATATAGTCCACGATGAGCAGCACTAAAATCAACCTGCGTAGTTGTCCCTCCATTAGAAAGTGTCACATTTATCTTGACAGTGTACTCTTCTTCAATGTTTTGTTTACTTCCTGGATTTTTCCCACATGGAAATTCTGACCAATCAAGAGCAGCTTTCTCACACAAGGCATTTGATCTGGTCCGCTTGTAAATGCTGCCGTGAGAACACCAACCAACTCTAGGTAATTATACAACTTGGTAACAAACTGAGTCCCTGATTCAGACCAAAGGAGACAACTCTAGGTCTAAATAAGAACTAGAAAACCAAAATAAGAATTTAATCATTATGCCCTCAAAGTGACTCAACTACAAATCGCACCTCTAGTCTGTGTGCACGACAAATTAAAGTGCCAAAGAAATAAATAAAATGGACATAACCTGTTTCCAGGAAGTCAGTATGACCTCAGAAAGACGTTGGGCTCTTGCATCAGATAGATGTTAAATTTTGGTTGGAATGGAAATTGGGCTGACGATATTTTAAATGTAGAAATAATGTTGAAATTTTACCTTGTAAACACATTCTCACTCCAACCTCGTCACATATTGACGTTTTGGTCACAGACTTTCCACGTCCACATACGACGTTCAAGGTACCCTGTGCGCGTTGGTTGTTGACATTCTGGGACGCCGTGTCAAGTTCTCTTCTTTCAAGATACACTTCTGTTTTCACATTAAATTTACCATTTACATAAAATAAAAGCACACCGTTACTATAACACCGCAAATTATCTTTTTTTTTTCCTTCAGCAACTAAAGCACGTGGTTAGGTTTAGGAAAAAAGAACAGCGTTTGGCTTTAGAATCTTACGGGACGCTAACACCGCTCTCCCAGGTGAAAGTTGGTGTTTGTTGGACCCATCCACCACCCTTCCACCTGCCCCACTCGGACTTTTGCTGCCTTAACTTTTGTTGTTGTCTCGCCACATTTCCCCCTGACGCCGCCGGGCGTCATTAAGCTATAACAGCAACCGGCTGCGTATCATGCCAACGTGAAAGGACACCTTTTTTGCAAGTCACTGCCCAAGTGCCGGATTTTGACGACTTCGGAGTGAGACCGGATTCACTGAACGTGTTCTGGTGTGACTGGGCTTTTGTCGTTCTTTGCTTCTGTCCTTTTTTCCTTTCCTTATTCCTCCTCTTCTTTCCTTTATTCTCATCTTTCATTCTTTCCTCCACTGGTCCTTCCTTCTGTCCTTTCTTTTATGATTTCTTTCCGTCTTTGTCTGATCCTTCCTTCCTCCTTTATTTCTTTTAATCCGCCTTTACTTTTTCCTTATCATCCTCCTTTTGCCCTTTACTCCTTCCTTCTTTTCCTTAATTCCCTCTATCCTTCCTGACCTTACTCAATCTTCTTCTTTTATTCCTTTCTTTCTGTTTAAATCCTTAAGTCGCTCTGCCCTTCTTCTCCCTTCCTCCAGACTTCCCACCCTTTCTTTAATCTTTCCTTCCTCCTGTCATTTGGTTCTTTCCTTCTTTTAACTCCTCCATCCTACGTTCCTTTACCTCTTTTTCTTTAGACTTTCTTTCTCTGCATCTTTCTTCCTTATTCTTCCTTTGTCAAATGATCTGAAATCATGAAAAAAGAAACAAAGCTCTTACTGTATTATTTTCCATGATGATGACATCAGTCTTTGGGTCTATTGCTCTGCTCACACCTCTTTCCTCTCACTCCGACGACGACCGGAGGACTTTTATTTGAAGTTTTTCCACTGATCGCAGCTCGGTGTGTAAAACCCTGCAGAGACAGACAGGCTCGTCTCTTCCTCAGGACCGACTCTCTGTCAAATCAAAGATATGACTCGATTATAGAATGACACCTCATATATTCATGTGAAGCACGCAGCGGTCAGAGACTCAGCGGGGTGTTTAACAAGGACGCTGATGGACAATATGTCTCAGCATGACCTCGGATGTCACCCAGCTCTCCGTGCAAATGGCCTCCATGTCTCAGCGCTAAAAATTGAACATTTCAATATGTAGCCGGTTTCATCAGATACAAGTCCACAGACGTCTGAGCGTCCACGAGTCAAAGTCCTCGATGAAAAGCAGAGAAAGGATCTGAGAGTTTCAGTCTGCAGCACTTTCTTTGTTCTACTTTGGTCCTGCTGACTGAATCCAAAATATAAAACCACCCTGTGTTCTGTATATATACTGCAGTACATTTTAAATTGTATTTTGGTGATTTTGCATCAAGTTTGTTGTGTTTCTGAGACGCACCATGAATATGTAACTTTTGTAATTGAATTTTTTTACAAGCAGGTCGTCATTTTGTTTTGATTATGCACGTTCATGCACAGCAAAGCTCCAACAAGGGAAGAGCAGGTGACGACTGCAAGCAGGTGAAGATGGGTGTAAACGTAAAATGAAGGGCTGTCCAAAGCTTTGGTGAGTAATGTCCGCAATCAATTAAAGCTTCAGTGGGTGGAGGAGAGAGACGACGATCAGTCAGTACACCTAAAACAATGTGGCAGTTAGCCTATTTGTTAGCAGGCAGGATTCACGTTAGTCAAAATGGCTAGGAAAAAAATACTTAGCATGGCGGCAAAGCTGTTCCTCACAGTTTTCAGGGGATTTTCTGAACTCGTAGTAGATTTGTGATATGCCTGTTTTATTTGGCGCATCTGGCACTCGACTTTTTGGGGGTCACCTTCGCAAAGTTTGAAACTATTCTGAACACCAAGTGTTTTCAAGATCTTGCTAGCGAATCAGTAAGGGAGGATTTATATTTATGTGTCAGCTGAATGCCGTAGCCTACACACGTCACCTACACCGTTGTGAGCATTTATACTTGTGCGGTGGTGTGTCTGTGTCACTCTGCAGTTACACCTCCAAAACACTAGTCGATGGCGGAGTTTCTGTGAAGTGCTGTGAAGTTTAGTTGATTCAAAACACACATTAAACACACATTAAACACACATTAAACATGGCTTATTAGCAACAGTTTCAAACACAAGTACACAAATCAGCTTCACTATAACTCGCAGCATTCACAGACAAAGCACTTGTCTTTATCTGGACACATTTTCCCCACAAATACAACATGCTAACATTATTAGCACAAGCCTATGGCATTTTACATTGTATAAATTAGCCTAGCAGCTAGCAGACTTCACTCATATTAAACCAGGGACAACAGCAACGGTACATAATTCGGCTCCATTACAATTCACAAGGTTGACCGACAAAACAACTGTCTTATACTTAACACGTTTTCCAAACAAATACAACATGCTAACATTATTAGCTCCAGCCTATGGCATTTTACATTGCATAAATTAGCCTAGCGACAATTCCTCTGCTCATATGTAGCCAGGATAAATCACACACAGGAATTAAAATGCTATTTTTGTGGAAGCTTTATTGTCTTCACAATTTATTGTTTCTTATCTGTGAAATTAAAGTCAAAAAAGCTTCATTTCCACTGATGGAAAAATGGTTTCAGTTTACAGAAACATGAGACAGGAGGTCTGCGTCGCTGCAACGTGTAGTTACTTTTCTGGGGAGGTGCACGACGTAGAGCAGGAGATCATTGTTTGCATGATTCAGTTCAAACAGATCCAAAATAAGAACTATAATAGCTACAACATTAATTCTTTCAGCAGCAGAGAGCCAAAGCTTCTGTCTTCCCCGTCATCGTGTCATCACCCTTCGTTACCTCACCTTACAGATGGTGCAAGTGTGGTATTTTACCGTTATAATGACCCCGTAATGGCCACAGGAGATAGCTGTTTTCATAATTGTGTATATATATATTGATTTAAAATAAAAAACCAATATAGACAAAACATTCATTCATTACAGCTTCCAGTTTCTTAGCAGTGTAGCCTTTATATATTTCAGACTTGTTTTCTATTTCTGCATTTTCAGCAGCATATTTCAGCCGTTAGCATCCACACGCAATTTTCTGCAGGAAATCCATTTTGTAGTTTTAGGTTTTGTTGAAGAGAAAACATCATAAAGATACACAGCAACAGTTTTCATGAGTAAAAAAAGCTCTGTATATTTTAAGCCTTTTTTATTTGCGAAACTCTTACTTTCTTAAAGGGATGACCTTTACTGTGAAAACAGGAAACCACTCTGTAAGCAGAGTGACATGAGTTCATATGATACAGACGCATTAAGTGAAAACTAGTCTGCTGTGGATCGATGCGTTCACTGTCATCAACAAACTTGTTTTTCTTTTTGTTGTTCCTCTTTTCTTCTGCGGCTCTCCGGACGTTCCTGACAGCGACACAGTCAAACATGTATGAGGACAAAAAGATAACATGGCGGGCCGGCGGGCGGGTAAACAAACAACGGCGAGCAGGGAGGCGTTTAGCAGCTAATTGTCTTCACTGGGGAGCTGTTTATGACCTCAGTTAAAGCCTGTAAAGTCCCCAGGCCTGGGGGGTGGAAACATACGCTGCTACAGGAAGAGCCTGGGGGCCCGCAGGAGGATTCATAGCTCCGACACACACACATAAACACACACACACCTTCACCTGGACGCACACACACACATATACATGTTTGAGCAGAGAAACATCAACACACACTGATGTATAAATGAGAAGAAATGCATGAGTGTCCCTCAGCAACACACACACACCTGGAGACAAAGGGAGTGTCTATCACCAGCACACACACACTCACCTGAGCGCCCCCCCCCATGACACCTGTCAACACTTTATGTGTGGAATAAACATCCTCTGAGCTCGTCCAGCAGGTAAGATCAGCAGATCAAAGACTAACTCTGACAGGACAGATCTCAGATCAGCTTCCAGACCTGAGCAAACGATGGACGAGGTCAGATTAGCGCCCCGAACAAATGATGGAGACCATTCAGACTGATACTGAAACAAACAGGGGACAAGACCAGAGCTTAGAGGGTCAGGTCGCTTCATATGGAGTGTTTGATGGATCACCAGAGTCTGAAACCAGCGCTCACATCCTTTACTGCAGTAAAACTACTAATACCACACTGTAAATATCCATCACTACGTTTACATGCACAGTGAAGTGGAGCTGCAGTCACAGCTGGACGAGGACATTTAACTGGACTACTGTCCTTGTCCCAGTATACAAGCACAGGAGGGGAATCCATTTATTGACCAAAGTATGTCTGATGGTGGAGATATGCCCCCTTTCAGCTTGTTAGTATTGGACCTTTTTCCTGTTGACCTATTACGTCACAGGCCAAACAATCGACAAACAAGTTAGCTATGGTTAGCTAGCAGCTAACTGGTACCATGGTGGACAACTTTACAGCTCTGTACATTTGGTCCGTCCAAAAAGTCACAGCTCTGGATGCGGATGTCTCCATGTTGTTATAGACTTCTTCTTCTGTTACACATTTAATGCTACTGGACTTCCCGATCAAAGCCCGGGGTAGAAACTGTGGAGCATGCTCAGAGCGCCTCAGCCAGCATGGGTCTGATTGACTGTATACATGCAGGAGGAATTCAACTCCCAGTCACATTATCTGGGTGTGTTAGTCCAACTTACGATATCAGTCGGACTAACACGTTTACATGGATTTTAAAAGACTGACTCAATAAATCAATTTTCTCTGATGTCGTGGAAACGGACTGAATGTTAGTACACATTAGACAAATTTTCCTCAAATATATTTTCTGCCATTTAAGGTTGTTTATCTCGCCGATGTTTGCTCAAGTGTTTGTTTTTCTGAGAAGTTTGGTTATAATCAGTTATCTGATGCAAAATAACAGGAGTTTTACAACATGATTGACAGGTGTGTGAGCTTATTGGTGCGCTTGCATCCAGTGGTGCTGCTCGGGATTGGTCGGACAGATGTATGGGAGGGAAACTTGATTCTGCAGAGATTGTACCACACAGACCCTGGCTCTGAATGATGTCACCAGAGTAAGATGGCAGCAGCCATATCTGGGATATTTTAACTTTACGGCCTATGGTTTAACATCAACATAATTCCCAACACATTATTGACTTGTATTCTTAGGAAAAGTTTGAAAGCCGGAACTCTGAAATGTTTTAAGATGAAATATAACGATTATTGTAATAGTTGGCCATTAATTTTCTGGTAATCCACTAATTGCAAGGTTGCGCAGAATTCATGGGGATGAATTGAATCCTGGAGGGTCTGACCATAATACTAAAACTCGACAAGATCAGAAACCACTGTCAGTGTTAAATTTAAGAAGAAACACTGCTGATAACAAAACTAAATGATGTACACATCAGATTTATAGGTGGAAAGTCAGAAAATATTCTACGGTTTATTTTGCATCATCACATCTACATTAGATTTTTTCCCAGTGAAATTCTCATGTCTGCATGTGATCAAAGCCGCCATGATTGTAGTTTTCCTAAAATTCTGGTTTGTTGTTTTGTACAAGAATTTAATCCTGATGCTCTAAAATGAACACGACCTTCAAATCGAACCCTTTCGTCTTATTTTATGTGTTAATAACTTCATTGATTTAAAAGACTTGATTATGTTGGTTTTATTTGATCACTCCTACACTGCAGTACAACTGTGATAGCAGCATGTAGTAGCAGATAAGAAGGCAGCAAAATGTCACAATGACTAAACTAAAAGGCCAGAAGATATTCTGGATTCAGTCTGCTGTGCAGCAGATTAAAAACCTGGGGAATAATACTCCTAAAGTGATTGATGAGAATGAGCAGGAAGAGGCACTAACAGTTTAACTTAATTAGATTTAGTATCTGTGTGCAGTTGTTTTTACTTCCTCTCGTCTCTTCTTTCCCTCTCTTATCTGTCTTGATTTTGAACCTGACCACCTTCACTGTCTGATGCTCCTCCTCGTTTCACCGCTCCATAAATAAAAGGCGTTCCCGCCTGTCGTCTTCACTTCCTGCCTGCAGCTGTCTGACAGCTCTGCCCACCTCCAACAGTAAACCTGAGGGGGGGTTTACGGCTACTTAGGTGGTAATATATCGTCCTGGATACCACAGGTGTCTTCCTAAAGTGGTCTGGATCAGATAAGAGCAGACCCTTCTCCCCTTTCCCGCCTCCCACACTTCAGCCTCCCCTCCACCACCTCCACCACCCATCGTACACTCTGAGAAGTCAGACAGCTTCAGGAACCTTTGGGAGTTCGTCACAGGTCGACTCTGAAGGACTGGCGGTAACTGCGCTCACCAGTGAAAGTAAAAGCCGACCCTGGATTCAGTCTTGTTTGGTGTTTCACCGCATATTTGTGTTTTTTCGTATCTCTTGGATACCTGCAGCTCATGGTCTAACACCTAGTCGATACCTTTTTGTAAAGCTGCGACCTCACCTGAGCGCTGTGGGGGTACACGCCCTTAAATGTACCAAACGCAGGATGTAATTATAAAATCATAAACACCAGGCAGAGGCTCGGCACATTAATACACCACCACACACTCAGAGTGGGTCAGGAAGTGATGACTGAAAGAATTACTTCTGTATGAGGCCATACATTGTTTTGTTTTTTAGGAAAATCCTGCAGAGTATCTCTTTAATTTTTTTATTTATTGACCTGCCATCACTGATTGGATTATAATCTCAAATCTTATTGTTGCAAAATGACACTGACAAGGTGTGGAGGAGCCGATATGAAGATGAACAAGGAGAAATGTTTGTGACATGATAACATTTTATGTCTTGATTGCTATTGTTGTGTTTTAATTCCATCCACAGAGGACCCAAACAGGGTCCCTGATGAACTCCTTTATTAAGACTTTATTCGTTTTCCTTGAAACTACAAAAAGATTCTGCAAATGTGTGCATCAGTATCATAGGCAATGTTAGGCATCTTTACTTGTGATGATTTACAATCGAGTTTAAAAATAAGTTTGCTAACAAGTTTGTAAGTGTTCTGGTTTGTAATTTGTGTTCAGAGGAGTGTTAACCTATCACATTTGAACAGCAGGTAAACAGTCTGTGTGGACAAAAAGTAATCTCAGAACCCATCAGTAGGTGTGTTTACATGGACACTTTTCCTCGTTCCGATTAAATTCATTCCGAATGAGTCTTTCGGGTTAACTGTTTACATGTAACATGATCTAATCCGATCGGGTGTTTACATGAGCCACAGAATAAACCGAATAAACTCGCTGTGACGTTTGCAGTCAACTTTTGGCGGTCAAATTTGTTAAAAACAGTAGAAGAAGAAGCTTTTACTTCCGTAAACAACTGTCAAAATTATCCTTCACTCGCCCGTCTCCCAGTTCGTCTTCCCTCTCCTGCGTACCTGTGTCAGAATGGACCCGTATCGTGTGCTTCTGTCTTTAGTTGTTTTTCTTGTTTTCTCTCTGCTTAAACTACAAACGCAGCAGTTTCTCCTCCTCCTGCGATCTATACGGGGGGATCGGCTACAGCAGGACCCTCTCATACGAACCGCAACGGTTACCTATATTCCCCTTCCACCACCAAGAACCAGGAGCCAGTGGATGCACTGCACACACACACCCCCGGGTCCCACGCCAGTCCCCGCCCCCTCTCCAAAATAACACATTGTCATGGGAACCACAATGACTGACAGGCTTCTCAGCCTCCAACTGTATGCCACATTCATGAACGTAGGAAAACACAGAACAACATAAAAGATCCCTATCATATCCCGTCACACAAGCACTGAACTTCCCAACAGCTGATCCGCGCTACCTCTACACAGGGACAGAGAGAGAGGGAGACAGAGAGAGGGAGACAGAGAAATAGAGGGAGGGAGACAGAGAAAGAGAGAGAGAGAGGGAGAGACGGCGTAACGACGGAGTAACGGCGCAGCCGCACAACAAACCGATCGAGTGTTTACATGACATTTCTTTCGGTTTAAAGAAGGTTTATTCCACCTCTCTGAAACCGATTGAAATTTCATTCGGTTTGGGCATGTTTCTTCCGATTGAGGTGTTTATATGGAGTAGTTTTAATCGGTTTGGGCTTTTAAACCGAATAAAACTGGAATATTTGTGTCCATGTAAACCCACCTAGTCATTGGCTGGCAACTATTGAGCTTTAGCTTTCTTCTTCCTTCATATGCAGATATCTGTTTATAGACACTAGCCAACGTGACCAGTGCAGGAGAGAGAAAGTCTTGACCCTGATGTCCACTAGCTGCAGTAGATCAGCCCGAAATATTGGCTATCACCCTCAGAGGTTTTATCATTGTCAGACTGATAACCGATGGGTTCTGTCCATCCGCCAGCAGAGGACCGGGCGCTGGCGGCATTTATTGTCTCCTGTCTTGATCGTCAGTAATGTTTTGGTTCACTTTTACACTGTGATCTGTAGCCTATAGTTCGGCTTTAGCTTCTATCTTCATCTTTTTAACCTGTTGTTGCTGCTGAGTCAGTTTGACATCCTGATATACCCTTCAAACACATGTTATAGACCTTCTACCTGCTTCTTTCTGGAATTACTTTGTCATTTTTTCTTCAGGGAGTGCAGTTAGCTACAGTGTGGGCTCCATGTTTACTCGAACAGCTTGACGAGACCATTACAAAGGGGTGGGGCTTAGCAAAAGGTCAATTTAGTGTTTTCAGACAATTAGATGTTTGTTCGGTCAAAATAACAGTTGATCAGATTTGAACATTTGCACATGCCTGTCCTGTACAGGTCCCAATCCTGAGCCAAAAACACACTTTTTGTTGAATTTCTCCTGATGAATAATTTCCATCAATTAACATGGCTGCTTGTCATGTGTTTACATTTCACCATGTGCATTGCTGAATTTCCCACTGGGGTAAATAAAGTTCTTTCTATTCTATTAACCACTGTCACTAAACACGACAAAAACAGATACCACACCGTGTGTGCTGTCACGCAGCAGATCCTCCTGGATGAACCTTTACGCCTCAGAGTGTAGCGCCGACCCCTTTAGGAAGGAAATGTGAAAATAATGATATATTTAAGCAGACAGACGAAGCCTGGTAGTAAATTTACAGACAGATGGACGGAGAGACAGACAGTACACCTCGAGCGAGCAGAGCACGGTGGTATGTTTGCTTCTGCTTTGAAAGATGAAATTAGGTAACACGGGAAACTGGGCCGTAGGTCTTCATACCTGTCGAGGATAATAACAGGTATTTTAACAGCGAGATGAGTCGATGATTGTAGCAGGAGGCATTTTCTTTTTTCAGACGCAGGGAGGGAAGCTCAGGCATTTGGAAGTGTAAACTAGTCGTGACAAGTGGCCATAAATTACCCTTTGAAACATCCATTAAAACTCATCTGACACAAATAGTCACTGATGCCATCCATCAACATACCTGAGTGACGGTGACGGCCTGACGGGCCGCCAAGATAAATGTGGCGTTTTTGGACGCGACACAATGAGAAGTCAGAGGAAACATTTGAGCTGGTGATTCAACCAGAAATAAATGTTGTAAATGAAGCAGCGATTATCAAACCGCTCAGCACCGCATTATAAACCTGCCATGATGGAGGCATGATTAGATTTAATAGATACAAACCGTAGACAGATATTAATTGATGCATTATGGCGGTTAAAAACTCCGTGGTGCCATTATAGCGCTGTCACCTTCAGTGTGAAAACATAAAGGACACCACCCTGCCCAGGGGACACATATCGAGCCGGGATTTGGGGTCCTCTCTCGTGAGATTTTAAGTGTCAGACACTGGTTTATTTCAAAGTGCTCTGCCTCTCCAAGCATGACTGTAAAGGAAATCAGGAGTTTATAGGAGTGTGGCAGAGTTGCATCAATTACATGAAAACATAAATTTAAGGGCATCATAAAGAATGTGGTGACAGAGACGTGTTTGTTTTTTTAAGAGGCCACTATGTTTGAGTAGTTGTTTTATTGAGGACTTATGTAATATATGTTGCATTTGTTGCATTTTAAATGTGTTTTGAGCGGCTGCTACGTAGAGCAGGTCTCTCTTGTAAAAGAGATTTTCAATCACAATGGGACTTCCTGGTTAAATAAAGGTTAAATAAAAAAAATCCATCTTAGACATGTAGCTTTACTAATACATACATAGTATCTAGACTAACACTGTATCTATTGTTGAATAGTATAATAACAAATATATATTTGTACTGTTTCTGACTTCACAGCAGTACATTTATTTTTTGGCTCAAAAAGTTAAAGTGTTTTAAGTTCTAAAATGGCTGGTTAGATAGCTAATGTAGCTGGCATGCTAATGATAACATTAGCTATAGCTGCCACATCAGCCTGCCACGGCATCGTTTAACTGCCAGTTAGCAAGCTAATTAGCTTAGCTGTATTCTAGGAAATAAATTGACTGTTTATTGTCTCATAACAAGCTCATACGATAGTTTTTTCATTTTAGATTTTCTGTTCCCCTGAAAGTTGGCACTGTGAGAGCTACTGTGGCTGACGCTAACTGTAACCAGCCACAACAGCCTGCCAAGGTGTTTTTAAGTGCCACTTAGGAAGCTAGTTAGCTGGTATCCAGGAAATAAGTTGACAGTTTCATCAGGAAACTTTCTACATCACTGACTGTTGTCTCACAACAGAAAACTAATAGTTTTTCTATTTTAGGCCCCCTGTTCCCTCAAAAGTTGGCACTGTCAAGAGAGCTATTATAACTGGCAAGCTAACGGTAACATTAGCTGTAGCCAGCCACAATAGCCTGCCATTGTGTCTTTATAGTGCCAGTTAGCAAGCTAATCAGCTTAGCTGTAATCCAGAAAATAAGTTGACAATTTATTAAAGAGACATTTTGGGTCATTGACTGTCGTCTCATAACACAAGCTCGTAGTTTTTTTCATGTTAGGCTTTCTGCTCCCTCAAAAGTTGGCACTGTCGACAGCCACTGTAACTGGCAAGCTAACAGTAATGTTAGCATAGCCAGCCACACAATGCTTATGTAAATTATGCTACGTAAATCAAGGAATTCAATTAAATTCAATAATTGGACTGGATCTTTTCGTCAGGCAGGAATGTCTTATTTTGGCACATTTCAGGACAACGCAGCTCAGCGAGGACTTTTCTAGGCCTTTACAGCGCTTTATTGCCCTGTTTAAAACATTTGTTAGAAAAATGATCACATAGTAATCAAATGTTAAAGTTGATGAAGTAAATTAAAAAAAACAGTTAAAGAAGGTAACTAGTAATCTGTAACCTATTACAATTGAAAAGGAACCTTTCCAACACTGCAGCCTCAGTACCCAGTGTGCATGAGACAGCATGTTTCCTCTTTGTTGTCACGTAAATACCTTCTCTGTGTCACTTTAGGTTATTACTGTGTTTGTGTGTGTAATTCTTTTAGCGGAGGAAGCTACTTGCCAAATGCCAATCATGTATCTGTGTGGTATGTAAACACCGACAGCACACACCTCGTTTGTTCTGGACTCGACCCAGCAGCCCGTGTGTGAAAGTGGATTACGAAGAACCAGGGCGTGACTTTTTATTATAGGCCCGTCCATCACTCCGTTAAAGAATTTTAATTACATGCTAAGCTAACCCCCAATTTCATGATTGTATTCAAAGATCAACATGCAGCACTTCTCTTTATATCACTGTAGATCTCTGGGAAAGTCGGGGCACAGCATGTTTATTTTCTTTCAGCAACAAAAGACTCTTTA
This sequence comes from Cephalopholis sonnerati, assembly GCA_019142605.1. NCBI lineage: Eukaryota > Metazoa > Chordata > Actinopteri > Perciformes > Serranidae > Cephalopholis > Cephalopholis sonnerati. The sequence continues at coordinate 37,281,662 of JAGQAX010000004.1, read as the reverse complement.
ATGACTTCATCACAGGTGCAGTCAAGTTTCTAAGGTCGCATGAGTTAAATGAAGATCATCCGCGTGTGTCCACAGTGTGACGAGGTGTAATACACCTGTATATGAAAGGTCCAACAGCTGCAGAGTTAATGCCTCAGAAAAAAAGATTGTCCGGAAAATAAGAAAATGAATGTCCCTATCTAGAGCCAGAGTTTGGTTTGTTTGTTCAGGGCTACTGTAGAAACATGGCGGTACAACATGGTGATCTCTGTGGACCACGACCTGCTTCCTATGACGATATAAACGTCTCATTTTGAGGTAACCAGAACACAACCATTTCGATGTTTTAGCTCATTATACATTTAAGAAAACAGTGATTATATTCAATTTCTGCCAATATATCCCTAAATTCTACACACTGAATACAATATAATAGAATAGACTTTGAGGTCATTGCACAAGAAGTACTGTGTTTCATTGTCTGAAATCAATCCCACCACTGATGTATCGTCTGCAAATGTGATTATTGTGTTTGTGTGGTATGCAGGAGTGCAGTCAAATGTGTACAGTGAATACAACATGGGCCTCAGAACACAGCCCTGTGGTGCCCCGGTGCTGTGGGTCAGACTGGGAGAGACAAGTCTGACTGTCTGTCTGTGAGCTTTAAGTCAAATATGGTCTTTTCCAAACCATGACCAAGTATTTTTCTTGCCTAAATCTAACCACACAGTAACCACAGCATTGCTGAAATGTAATGTTTGCAGCCACACTGGCAGAGGAATGTGGAACGCTGCAAGTGTGTGTTCCACCAATCAGCGCTCTTCAGCACACAGCCCCGCCCCTCAGGAATTCTGGGGAATAAGAGAAGTCCTACCCCCCTACTAGGTACTTGTTCAGGGAAAGTTTGGGGTCAAGGGAAAGTTTTTCCCCCAGGTAATTTTGGTGGAAACGCGCCAAGGGTTTTCAAAATCCCAGGTAAATGATAAAAGTTCCTGCGGTGGAAAAGGGGCTGATGGGAATAAAATTCTCTGTCTGTCGCCTCGTCTGTTGTTGTGTGAGACTTTAGACTCCGCCCTCTAGTGCCATCTATTGGCTGTATCTCTGCCAACATAAAGGACACATGGAAGTATGAGGGCAGAGACGTTTCCAACATTTAAAACAGACGTATCTATTTTCATACGTAGAGGAAGTATAAATGCGTCCTAACTCCTACACACTGCAGCTTTAAAGCTTTTTGAGGAGGATCTTTTTTTATTGAGCTCGTTAGACACAAAATGAGCAGAACATTCGTACATCTGTGGATATGTTTGTGCATCTAAACGCTCCTGGGTAAAAATATGTATTTATGTAAATTAGTGTGTATTTTTTAACTGTCTGTGTATTTTAACCGTGTGTGCATGTGTGCGTGTGTGTTTCCCAGCCAGCTTCGTGCAGTCTGCATCACAGATGGGCGAGCGACTTGATACCCTCCTTAACTCCAGACGTGTCAGAGACAGAACAAAAAGAACGCCAGAGCAGGAGAGAAAGTGAGATACTGTGTGTGTGTGTGTGTGTGTGTGTGTGTGTGTGTGTGTGTGATAGGTGGTGTTGGGCGGTGGTGTTGGGGGGTGAAGGCAGAGCACCGCCCTCGGCCGTTGGAGGTGAGAAGAGCTAATCCTGAATTAAATGATCTGGCACTTTACAAAATACACGACAATTACACAGATAATTATACCAAGACTTCACACAGAGCCCACGGGTCACAATTAACACACACACACACACACACACACACACACACACACACACACGGACCCACTGCTGAGCTGAAGAGTGTGTGTGTGTGTGTGTGTGTGTGTGTGTGTGTGTGTGTGTGTGTGTGTGTGTGTGTGATGAGTCTGAATGTATAATTCACTCTGTAAATGTGCAGGGAGAAATAAGAAGTTTACACAAAGTGTCTGACAGTAAAGACGTGCTTAAAGTAAGAGCGCTCACTCCTCCCTAATTTTGGTTTTTACGAAGTTGCACTGGTTTAATTGTTATTTTGGCCAGCGGGGGGGCAGCAGAGGAACCTGTAAACAAACATCTGCACATATTATCGGCTTATAAAGTGGCTGTGTTCAAAACAGCTCCTTCTTCCACATCTCAAACGTCTCGATCCATGAACTTTGTGAACTGTTACTGTTTTTGATTCAGCAAAAAATTAGAAATGCCAGAAACTTTTCCTTGATTTTTAGAATTTTAAATGTAATTACAGTCTGTCTGAAACGGGCTCGTTGAAGTCTGGGTAAAGTAAAATCTGTGATTTCTTCCTCAACACATTAAACATGTTAGAAAATACTTGTTGAAAATGTGAAAAGACTGAACTGTAGAGTCACACTGTTAAACTGCTTTTCATCATTTCTGTGTGCAGGATTTTTTGGGTCAGCCTAAAAGTCTGATCAATGTCGTACTAGAGTCATCGTTAACATAACTCTCCCTCTACTATATAAAAACTACGTCAACATATTTTGGTGGGCGGGGCTTAGCTGGAGGCAAAACAATTCTCCACAGACATTAGCTAGCACTGGCTAGCAAGTTCTGTTGGCTTGTTTTAGACAATGGAGGAAGATGATGTGAGTGGTGCGTTCAGAAGTGTCAGAACGCACTCTGACACAAACTGGACCGTTCGTGAATTCGGAGTGCTGTCTGAATGTACCGTTCGGTTATCAAGAGCACCGCACTCTCAGCGTGTCAGAGCGCACTCTTGAAACTGTCTGTGGAGACGGAGCAGCAGAGCACCGAGCGGAGTGAATGTGTGATTAACTTAAGCGTTGGTTCATTCATGTAGAAATATAACGCTCCGTTTCTTCCACCAACAGGGCTCTCATTTTAGTGTAGAGCTCTCAGACTGAATTTACCAACGCACCATGTCAGGTCACTCACTCTCCGGGACCGCCGGTGTTACTTGAATAAGTAAACACTGACCAACGGGACCAGACTGGCCGACCCGTATGCTCTCACTCAGTGGATGGATGATGTCACAGGAAGCCAATCTTGTTTGTTTTGCTATCGAAGCTAACGTTAGCTAATGTGCTAAAAAGTTAGCGTTCCAGAGAAATCCAATCTTCCTCTTAATAGCTCCCCAGTTTCTGATGAGGTAGACATGATAACCCTTAATACACATAACGTTCTTCATCCCTACAACAGGAAATACTTTGTCCCTAACCTGATATGAAGTGTGCGCTGCACATGTGAGCATTTTGATGATGGCCTCCGTCCAGTGCTTTGGTCTTATCACATTTAACCATCTTTGTTTTTGTTGACAGGCAGTGGCGGCTGGTTTTGAGCCATGACTCCTTCTATTCTGGCTCCCAGTAACACAACAAGACCACACTTTAAGACTCCTATGTAGCCTACAGCCCTGTGGGGGAGAGGCAGCTTTACCTCCAGGTAATACAATGATGTCTTTGCAGAACTCAGTGACCTACAGTTACCTCTTTGCAGACGTAAAATTATCACATTGCTGTGTGTGTATGTTTACGATGTAGGGAGGGCGACTGCCTCTGACTTTTTTTTTTAAACTATTTTGCTTGTTTTAAAAAATGAAATCATGACGTGAACACCTGGTCAGTCGGCATCATCACAGGGTTCACTCTGTAATTTATCAGCTGTAGCAGAGTTTGTTTGTTTGTTTGTTTGTTTGTTTGTGTGGTTGATCAGAGAGACTTATGATACACTAATGATGATGCAGCTGATTCCCCCGAGCTGACGGTTAACTAACTCCCAGCATGCCTCAAACACAACTAATACACTCCTACAGGGACATAGTGTGTATGTGTGTGTGTGTGTGTGTGTGTGTGTGTGTGTGTGTGTGTGTGTGTGTGTGTTGCTGGTAACTGTCTCCTCTCGGCCATCTGTACCTGCAGCTTCGCTTCCATCATTAACCAAACCACAGTGATGTCATCAGGGACCGACAGACGGACAGACTGCAGCTGCTTTAACACACACACACACACACACACACACACACACACACACACTCATAAACAATGATAAGTAATAATTAAGTCATGTGATACTCCAACCGTCAAACAGCAGGATGATTTAACAGTAAATACTCAGTGATGATCATAGACAGGTCGGGTCGAATTCAACAGGTAGAAACTGGTGACGTGTTTATTTTGTGCTGTTTCTGTTTGTTTATTTTCTAAAAATCACATTAATGTCGCAGCAGGAACTAAAAGTCTCAGGTTGTTGTTTCCACTCTGGTCAGTTACAGAGGAACACACAGAGCGTTAGCAGCAGGCTAACAGCTGTTCTTTGGTTTTAAGGTTCCTGAAAAAAATATTAATATTAATATTGTCAGATAACCCTGATCTATCATATAGCCTTTTCAGTTGCCTTATGGGAAATGTAGGATCCAGTGTTTTGAACCTCTTCTAGAAACAAAAATCAGGAGATCTCCACCTCTGCTGCTCAGATTATGTCATCCCAATTTGTCAAATATTGCCCCTATGTCAGTCAACTGAAACGGCAAAATATGATGCGCTAGGTATCGTCCTGTGTTTTTTATGTTCTGGGACGACGTGTAGGGTCTTTCTTGCTCCTCACACCACAGTCATTGCCCGTGACGCGACACGTTCATGATGCCACAAAAGTGTCCTTGTGCATAGGTATCTCACGCGGACGTCCACTGACATAGCCCCGGTATTTGATGACTTCAGCTGTTGGTGGCTGCGTCAACAACTTGGCGCTTATTTTACCATTGCAAAAGGTGCCTTTAGCCCCTTTTACACTGCTAGATTTTCGGCCAATGTTCGGCCGTTTTACAGCCAAGCTGCGAGCGTTTAGACACACAGAGCCAGACTGGCGAGTTGATCCAAGGTGCCCAATTTTCCACCGCGTAGGGGTTAACATATGGGCGGAACCTTTTTGGTTTAAAAAGAACAAGGCGCCCTTCACCCACGGGAGGGGCTGTTGATGACTTGTGGGAGGGGCTGTTGATGATGCCGCACGTGGGACCCACTGGCGGTGGACTTAAAAACAGGAAAAAGCAAAAAGCTGATAGCAGGAATGAGCAACTAGTAGCAAGAGGGAAACACAAACAACGTCGACACCAACCTGAAAGAAACTGTAAAGATGAGCAACCGGGGAGACATGGAATGCGCGCCCTCCTTGCCCTCGCAAACAAAGAGGCCATTAACCATCAGATGACGGGAACGGTGAAGGACGGGCCAACTTATGAGAGAATCGCCGAAGGACTGACCAGCTGCGGCTTCCCTCAGAGCAAGGTGCAAGACGTCACTGTTTACGTCACACGCTGAGCTACACGTTTTGTTACTTGCTCACGCCCCCCATTGCCCCGAAAAAGGCACATTCTGTACGAACAAAAGTAGGCAGGCGGCATTTCGCTGCACTCCCCGATTTTGTTTTATACTGCCAATGCTGAACGAAGAGGGATTGGGCTTTCCTGCAAATTTGCACAATTCCAGACTGACTTCTGTGATCTTTTCAGCAATATTTTTTAAGGTTATCCAGCCAAGTCTGAATTAAGTAATTCAGCCTGTTAAAAATATTTTCATGGACGTTATGATGATTTAAGAGAGTTAATGCTCCATGAAATGAGTTGGCCAAACCCTGAAATGTTCTGGTTCTGTTCTGAGGAGCAAAATTTGAGTGGCTGTTTAATTTCATTTTGGTTTGATAACTTTGTCTCTAAAGCCGGAAAAGACAGTTTATTCAGTTAGTATTAAGTCAGTCCTACACAGTAAATGTTTGTGTCAGTTATTAATGGATGTTGTTGTACCTGATGATGATCTGTAGAATGGAAGATGTTTAGTAGACTCTGCTGGTCCTCGCTCCCCCGTATGAATTGATGTTTTCTTTTAAGCTCATGCAGGCTGAGGAAAGTGACGGCTCAATAATCTAATCTAATTAATTCATATTATTTTGTCAGCCTGATAAAAACAACAATAACAGTGTCAGCTTCAGACAGTAGTTATTTATGTTGACGTCTGTGTGCAGCAGACAGGACGGCAGCCTGTTTACTGTCACCCTGAACAACACAACACAACATTCTCATAGAAAATCAAGAGAAAAGAAAGGAGGAATCCCCGCTGACGTGTCTCCAGGCAACAATCGGCTCCGACTGTGAGACTGTTTATTTAAGCTGTTAACACCCACTTGAACTCTGTTTCTGAACCACAGGCTGAACTCAGATCTGTGGAAATCACTGTGACTGAGTCAACAGAGGAAACACAGCAGCTCCGCACCACCTGGAACCTCCGGCGCCGTCTGACCTGAGCCTGGAGGAACCCTCAGGTCCTCGTTCCAGGTCCTGGTGCATAAATATAGGTATTGTATGTTTGTTTTGATTTGTGGTTAGTGCTAAAATGGATGGTCCGGTGGAACAAGTCATATATGGGGAACACGGGGGCATGAAACCTTCAGGTAAAAATCTGACAAGTGTCTGGGCTCTAAGCTCCTAAACAGTCTCCATTGAACCCCGCTGACCCAGGCTGTGATCTGCTGCTCCGCTACAAGAACCAGAGCGAGGGCGGGACGTCACCAGGGTTTATCGGCTTTCCTCCAGTGTCCACGCACCCCTGGATGTGGAGCCGTGGACTTTGTTATTTTTTACGCTGGGATTTTGTGCCCCTGCCCTCAGAACTGCCGGACTTGTTCCTCTGAACCATCCATTCTAACGTTCACCCTGGACTAAGTATCAACTGACAGCAACATTTTTAGTCAACATTTTAAAGTGGGAATAGACAACTTTTCAGCTAACTTAGCTAGCATGCTAGCTGCGCTAGCTAATGCTGGCAGCTAGAAACAAACAACTGTAGCCCTTTTTAAATAGGAATAGTGCAAATTTGCAGGAAAGCCCAGTCAGTCTTCTTTCACCATTGGCAGTATAAAAACAAAATCAGGGAGTGCAGCGAAATGCCGCCTGTCTACTTTTGTTCGTACAGAATGTGCCTTTTTCGGGGCAATGCGGGGTGTGAGCAAGTAACAAAACATGTAGCTCAGCGTGTGACGTAAACAGTGACATCTTGCGCCTTGCTCCGAGGGAAGCCGCGGCTGGTCAGTCCTTCTGTGATTGTCTCATAAGTTGGCCGGTCCTTCACCTTTCCCGTCATTTGGCGGTTAATGGTGTCTGCATTTGCGAGGGCAAGGAGGGCGCGCAATTCCTTGTCTCCCCAGTTGCTCACCTTTACAGTTTCTTTCAGGTTGGTGTCGATGTTGTTTGCGTTTCCCTCTTGCTACTAGCTGCTCATTCCTGCTATCAGCTGTTTCCTGTTTTTAAGTCCTCCGCCAGTGGGTCGCATGTGCGGCGTCATCAACAGCTCCTCCTGTGGCAGAAGGGCGCCTCGTTCTTTTTAAACCAAAAAGGTTCCGCCAATATGTTTACCCCTACGCGGCGGAAAATTGGGCACCTTGGATCAACTCGCCAATCCGGCTCTGTGTGTCTAAACGCTCGCAGCTTGTCTGCAAAACGGCACAACATTCGCCAAAAATCCGGCAGTGTAAAAGGGGCTCGTGATTCACTGTCCGTTCAGTCAAGCCAGTCAACTCTATTTATATAGCACATTTCATACGACAAGCGTAAACTCAGTGTGCTTAAGATACATCGTACATGAGTACGATCATACAAGCATCAACCTTTGATTTATTTCTGAGGTGATAAAAGACAAGTTAAGTTAAGTGTCCGATAAGTCAAACAAAGGACACACTTTTTTGTGGAGGTCCTTCTAAAATGAGCAGTGGTTGAAGTTACGATATTCTGTTATGATTGGTAAGTTGATAAGCAGAGACTAGCTAGAGGGACTGACAGAGTTGTGAGCCTCACATGTGGACGTCTACAACAGCAGCTCTTAGGCTCTGCAGCGGGATGATGGTGACCTCTCATCATTTCAAACATTATGATTTAAAAATACCAATGCGACCTGAAAGTTACAGAGAATTTAACTGAACTGTTTATGTTCTCTCCGACACCCCCTCACCCTGCTCACACAACCTACAGTTTACAGAACATGTCTAATGTTTCCTTTATACTGTGAGTGTTGGTGTCAGCAGGACGGTGTGTGTGTGTGTGTGTGTGTGTGTGTGTGTGTGTGTGTGTGTGTGTGTGTGTGTGCGTGCGTGCATGCGTGTGTGTGGGACTACAGTGTGTGTGTTCATGGTAATAATGAACATGTGACCCGACACAGAGTCGATCCAGATATTAGAAAGCCATGAATCCACACGTCGAGCTGACGCCTCTCAGAAACAAAAATAAACACAAAGTCCTGATAAAATTTCAACATTAAAAACTGAGCGTATGTCATGTGTGACACGTCGTGTGATGTCCTGAAACTGTTACAGGCTGAGATGTGAAGCTGCAGCAGACACAGAAAAAAACAAGTTGTTGATTGTAATTGGGCCTAAATATGACAGCGAGTGTGACAGCATGTGTGTGTGTGTGTGTGTGTGAGTGTGTGTGTGTGTGAGTACCTCTCCGAGACGTTGTGTTTGTGAGTCGTACACAGTGTTTTTTTTATTTTGTGTATCACTTGTGATTCATTTGCAGTTTACTCTCGTACTGTGAGAACCGGAGGCGTCGACTTCACTTCCACTCAGCGGCCGAACATGTTGCCGTGACATATTTCACGGCGCGGCGGAGCCAAGCTCGCCCCGACACACAAGGCGGCCATTGTTTTCCACGCTGCACGCGTCGTGTTTTCACAGCGATGCTGTTGTTTGATGAGTTATTTGCAGGACGGCTCGTGTGTTTTAACGGGACATATGCTGCCGAGCGCCGTTTGTGTTTCAGACTTCAGGCTGTTAACACGCTGCGGCAGGACGGAGGTCAGAGGTCATCACACGGGAGGTAGTTTGGTGTCATCAGGACTGAACCTGAGAGCTTAAAGGACACATGTAGTGAGACTGGATTTTTCTTTTTCTTACATTCCAGATCCAAACAAATAACCATTAGTATATCAGTCACTCACCATGTGCTGCCTTGAATTTGTAAAGGAAACATTTTTTCACATTGCACAGTCAACGAAGAAAAAAAGGCAAACACTCCTGATGAATTGTAGTAACAGGGTTGACATTTCACACCAGCAAAACTACATCAAAGCATCTGTTTAAAAACTCTCAGACAACTCATGCAGAACAATCCAAGTCTCATTTCTCCAGTCGGCTGATCAGGACTTCACAAACACACGACTTTATGCTAAAACAACTCGGCTGCACACGAGACTGTTTGTACTGACGTGTTTGTAAAGAACTGATAATTCGACGAGATAAACAAGACTTGATTACGCTGCACAAGTTTTGTGAGAGTTTGTAAACAGATGGTTTGATATAGTTTTGCTGTTATCAAACGTGGACCCCGATTTCTTAATTTCATTTCATTTGTCTTTTTTCCGTTCTTCTTGCAGGTATGAGAGGAAAACAAAGTTTTCTGTTATTGCTATTGTAAGCTATTATTTGCTTAAATCACTGAGCTTGACGGGGCTGTATTTGAGACAGACCTTTAATTCCTTTAACACAAAACTGTTGCTCAGTTAAGATCAGGAACAATCAACAATTTTAACGACCAGAACAACCAATGGGCTTCCCGGGTCAGGGTCACTCACTGGACCCAGTTTTAGAACAACAGAGTATTAAATATCTGACAAAATATACAAATATAAAAGATAGAAGTGTTCTCAAGGAGCAAAAGCAAAAAGCGCAGAGCCTAATAGAATACAAAAGTTACTAAAACTGAACTAAAATGGTGGAAAAACCGGACTGATATAACAATGAGAGGTATTAATTGCACGACACTGACAAGTGATCATCATATTGAAGAATAATATTGCACGTGACGTGAAAAATATTGCACAAGATATTGAAAAGTAGTAATGTGCATTATATTAAGTAAAAGTGCACCAAAGTATGTGCTGTCAGTGTCCTGTTATTTAAACCAGTATGAATATTACTTGTCTAAAAATTAGGCTTTAGATAATATATCAATAGTTGATATATATTAGATATATTAGATTAGATCAAATGATTGATTCATAATTATTATGAATCAATCATTTGATCTAACTCTGACAGACAGCCCTTTGGAGAGTTACGGCATTCGAGGATTACGGCACCCAACATACCGACACAACACCACTTTATCCTGTTAAAACAAACCTCACAACTTGGATCAATTTGTATGAAAAACCCCTTTGATTCTTTTGATCCGAGGACCCTTACAGACTAACCGAATATGAATAATTTACAGGGTAACCCAGGAACAGACGCAAAATCTGAGGTACCAGGCCACTAATTGAGACAGGCCTTCATTGGTCAAAATGTGTAGCCACTCTGGGCCAGTGAAAGGGACTGGGTGTTTAATTGATGTGTTACAGTAAAAGAAGAAGATCTGGGCTAAATTATTACAGAGGAATTATGGCAGTCCATCTTAAAATGAGTTAAAACCTCTTCAGTCTGTGCCAGGTATTGTATATAGCAGTGCAAAGTCCTGTATCACACCCACTGGACCGAACAGAAAATGTCTTTATACTTCCCAGATGTTCGTCCATTTAGTCTCATTTGATCGTTGCAACTTATCCTCCTCTACTTACTGTATGCCCGGATGTTCTGTTTTGGTCTCTCATCGTCAAAACAATCTCAGAACGCCTGAACAAAACTACTGACTATTGACCACTGAGCCGTGCCCATTCACAGGTGTCTTTGGTGCTCCTATAGCCCCCATGAATGTAAGACCAATGCCAAAGCCAGATGCCTAATTAGCACATCCACCTACCTTTTCTCACTGGATCAAAGACGTACTGTACTTGTTCTAATTGGACGAAGGGTTAGGATGAAACTCTTTTTTAAATCATATTAAAGAGAAAATCCAATATCCTGCTGTGGGTGAGGGGGTAACCTGAAGTTTTTATTTTTAGCCTGACATTGATATAGGTCGATCAGAAGTAGCTGTATTTATTATTTATTAGAAAACTATTTGCAGAACAATCTCAGAGTGGACCATCAGATCATTTTTGATAACAAGAGTCAGAGATTAAACAGCTACCCAAATATGGATTTACAGTTCATTCTCATTATGAAGTCGTCAAATTCCACCACTTTCTCAGTGATTTCAGCGTCAGACACCTGATGCCAAAAGCCACCTTTCATGGTGGTATGATACACCACCAGGCAGCGTCAGTTTGTAACACAGCTGGACGTAACTTTTCATGGTGTTATTATACACTGCTGGTCAGCACCTGTCACGGCAGTTTGATGTACCAGTGGATGGCGTCAGGTTGAAACGCTGCCAGTAATGAGGTAATTTAAGGAGCTGGAAAGTATGAGTAGAGCGGGTGCGAGGGAAGGTGGATGGGTCCAACAAACCCCGGACATTCACCTGGGAGCCCGATGTTCACTTCCTGTGTAAATGTAGAGCCAAATCAAGATGTTTTTTTCTGGACGTAACCATGTGCTATTGTTGATGTCCCAGCATCAGTTGGTTCCAGCGTCCCAGAATGTCAACAGCAGACGTAAGCGGGTACCTAGCACTTAATATGTAGATGTGAAAGTCCACTGACAAAGTGATGATATGTGACGACTTAAAATGAGAACGTGTTGGAAGAACAAAGAGTTTGCGTTCGATGCGTAAACAGACAAATCCTCAAACTGTTTTACCACAACATCATGAAGTGTCCATGTTCTCTACAAACAACATATCCAACAGGATCCTAAGAGTCATGGAAAACCTGGAAAAGTCATGGAATTAGGAAAATCCTTGAAAGTTCTGGACAAGTCATGAAATTTTGTTGTGTGTGGCCTATTAAAATTAATTGTTACAGTCATGTAATGCAATATGACAGCATCCTGGAACATAAACAGCAGATGCAGGAGGACACCTGGCGCGTATTACGTAGATGTGAAAGTCAAGGGACAAAGCGGCAACATGTGACGACTTGGAATAAGAACGAATACTGTTACATTTTACTCGTATGATACAAGTACTCATATCTGTACCGGATACTTGTTTCATCTGAATATTTGGCTCAGCACCAATATTAAGATACTGTGGGTGTATTTAGCAATACTCAGTGCGATTGCCGGAGCGCACAACACTCTCTGAGCGGCACAGCGCCAAGTGAAGTGAACACGTGATTAACATAACTTCGTTAACTCCTGTTGAATCAGAGCGCTCTGTTTCTTCAAACAGCGCTCTCATTTTGGTGTAGAGCGTCTGATTGGATAAACAAACTCACCCTCAACTGATCACGAATTCATGAGCTGCTTAGCAGTTAATTAAATGAGCTCTTCCTTCATCAGCTGCAGCATTAAAGTGATGAACACATGAATGCATCAATGATTCAATACAATAATATACATGGTTTTTGGAATGGGTCGTTCTGAGTACTCTTACTTTTGGTACTTTATGTATATTTTGAGAAATAGAGTTATGACTGGATGATTTTTATTTACAACAGAGTATATTTTAACTCTGATTTAATTCCATGTGACACGTCGCAGCACGTTGAAACCAAACCAAACCTCGTCTGAAAGCAAAACAGCGTCCAAATCTACAGAAATAAAGCCACAGCGTTAAAAAATAAAACGACAGAATGTCCCTTTAACAGCGAGCTGGACGTTTGAGGCTGCAGTCGTCACCGTGCCAGAGTCAGACGTGTAGTTGGCCGTCACGTTCGACGCTAATGAGTCTCCATATCACCTAATTGTCCGACAAACTGTTCCTTTAATATCCGCCAGTGTGTTTGTGAAGTGTGTGTGTGTTTGTGAAGTGTGTGTGTGAGTAAAGTGTGTGTGTGTTTCTGTAATTTATGCAGGATAATACAAGACGCCTTCTGCTGAGCTGCTTCTTCTCTCCACAATAACACACATCTTCCCTCCTCCTCCTCTTTCTTTTGCTTCAACCTTCTGTTCTCCTCCTCCTCCTCCTCCTCCTCCTCCTCCTCCTCCTCCTCCTCCTCCCTCATTTCCTCTCACTCCTCCTCCCCCCCTGTCTCCCCCTCTTTTTCTCTCCCAGACAACTGTGACTGTTTTAATTCTGACCACTGATTAGCCCGAATCAATTAAGTCCTCCACGCTGAGTCCAACAGCAGAGCAGCATGGGGTATTTAGACTATTTAGGCTCCCATTCATCAAGCTCCAGCCTCTTAATCACCCTTTAATTACAGACTACGGGGGCTCAAGTGGGACATTAGTCTGAGGGTTGAAATGAGCTTTGGAGTGGACGCGGGAAACGAATCAGGCAAGTCGCTGTGTTAACAGACGTTTCATCTGAATTTAGATTAAATGCACCTTATTAAATAAAATTAAAGAGGAAAAGAAGGAGCTGACACATTACAGCACGGCGGAAAATAAAGTTAAAGTTGGCTGTGTCGTCAAGAAGAACTAAACTGAGACCAGAAAGATCCACACTGCCGTAAAAACAGACACACAAACATCACCACGAGCTGATTGAGCTGTCTCTACCATTCGGTTTAGGCATGTTGTTGCTGTGTCCTTAAATAGTCTGCCTTTTCAGTTCGCCTCCTACAGGAAGTTCGTAACAAAAAAGTCACTCCAGACATGAGGCCTCAGTGTGGTGCATATTTTTTTGACGTGTTATAGCGTCAGAGGTCTGACTGAATATTTATGGAACTTTATCCACCTTATTCCTTGTCCCCATGATGCCCTGGGCGAATAATGTGCACGACTTCCGGTGTTGAACTGAAACCGGTGATTTCCAATGGCAACAGTTTGGAAATCTCTGCTCATCGCTAGGCTAATTTTTACGATGTAAAATGCCATAGGCTTGTGCTAATGGCGTTAGCATGTTACATTTGTGTTGAAGACGTGTTTAGTATGACAGTTGTTTTGTCAGTGAACCTTGTGGGTTGTAACGGAGCCAAAGCATGCACCGTTACCTTTGTTAAATGTTGCTGTTGTCCCTGGTTTAATGAGTAGAGGAAATCTCTGCTAGCTGCTAGGCTAATTTATACAATGTAAAATGCCATAGGCTTGTGCTAATAACATTAGCATGTTGTATTTGTGGGGAAAATGTGTCCAGATAAAGACAAGTGTTTGTCTATGAATGCTGCGAGTTATAGTGAAGCTGATTTGTCTACTTGTGTTTGAAACTGTCTCTATTAAGCCATGTTTAATGTGTGTTTAATGTGTGTTTTGAATCAACTAAACTTTACAGCACTTCACAGAAACTCCGCCGCCGACCAGTGGTTTGGAGGTGTAACTGCAGAGTGACACAGAAGCATGTGTAGGGTCTGTGCACAACTATAAGTCCCTCTTTAGCCTGTTTGTTTTAAACCATAAATAATTAAATAGAAAGTTGTATTTTGGTGGAATAAACCTTTAAAAGTGTAACAGAAAGTTTTGGGATGGAGGGTCGTAGAACTGCCTCCTACACTGCAGGAATGTAGTGCTGGCTATTTTGTGGCAGCGTGTCACTGGAGAGAAAACTAGCGTGTCCCCTCAGTTGTTGTATTTCCATCCCTTGCGATCAGAGCTGATCGGAGCTGGAGCCGATCAATAAATTAAATGTAATCTTTCCCACTGAACACAGGAGTCAGACGTTAGTGGGTTAATAGAGGGAAAAGGGCTTCAGGAAAAGACTGTGGTTTCAGTCAGATGTTAATAAAGTTAACGTGTCCTGTTCTGAAAGGACTTGAATCATGTCGCAGCTGATGTTTTGTAAAAATAGATTTTGTGGGAAGGTTGAGTTAAAAATGTTAAACATATAAATATGTTTGTCTCAAACCTGTCGCTGCTGCATGTCAGTGTTATACAGATGTGATTTTAAAAGACTGTGGCTGTGATGTGTCGTTAATGACAGACAAGTTAAAATAATTATTAGCCCATTAAAGGATCAGCGTTAGTTTGGCCTCCGGCGTCAAACTGTCCTGACACTGAATCAGAGAGGTGATCGGAGGAAGACTGTCCAAACAGAAACCACTGCGCTCTGCGCTGTGACACATTCTCTAAACATCTAAATCTGAATCAGAGACTCTTGAGAGGAGGAAGTTAAACTCTTTTTCCTCGCAGCTATCAGCGTTACTAATCCTTTTTGTGCGTCTCTTGTTCTGCCGTTCAAAGCGACGGCGGGGATAACATCACTTCATTGACAAACGGCGCTCCCGGTTTGTCAATTAGACCTTGTAGAGGGTTAATCTCCTGCAGGCCTGCTCGGGGTTTCCAGTCCTGTGAAGGGAGAGAAAAGCCGAGCGCTTTAATGCCGTCTAATGACGTTATGGAGGAATAGCCCCATGCCGCTGGGAACCTGATAATCCCACTTTGTTCCTTTTGGATTTGCTCACACAGCCCACCTCCTCCCCCCTCCCGGTTGCTGATCCCCTTCGTGTTGCAGCGACACAATGGGGCCCCCGCTGTCGGGCCCCGTCCACCTCTTACTCTCTAAACACCTCTCTCATTTGTCGGGCCGCGGCCGGGGGGCGCGCACCGTATTCTTTCCTCCTCAATTAGCAGGAAAGGCTTGTGTCGATCACTTCCTGCTGCAAAGGTGAGCGAACATTCCTCCAGGCTGCGTTCACGCGGGTCATTAGGGAGGTTATCAGTGCTGAGCTGCAGCGGCGAGAGAAGACACACGGACGGCGAGGTGGAAATGAGATTCCTCGCCGGTCTCTGAGTGAGCATGGACTCATTCCAGAAACCAACTGTCGCCTCAGACCTGCACAGAAAGCCCCGATGAGAGTTTCATGTCACGTCTGTGTGGCGGTGGCGGTGGCGGTGGGATGCGGGCCGACAGTTGCCGGCCCTCCAGAGCTCCTCCCACCTCTTTCAGCCTCATTATGGCGTCTCCTGTTCAGGGAGGGGGAGGCTTTGATGAACCTGTCCTCCCATTTCCGCCGGACTCTCAGACTGAGCTTTGCCAAATCCTCCAATCCAGGATGCCCCCCCTCTGTGGTGTCAGAGAGCAGGGGCTGATGGGTGAGGAGGGGGGAGGACAGGTGAGAACTGAGACCAGGATCAGGATCAGGATCAGGGACGGACTGCAGCAGACAAAGAAATTAAGAAAGACACAGCCGGGAAAAGTTAAAGGGTCCAACCAGTTCACACTGAGCTCCAGGGGTAATGTGGAAGTAACAGAGGGACCAGTACTCCAGTTTTGGGCAGTCAAATTATTCTTAATGTTAGGCAACAAATTACTAACTAGAAAACAGACTGCTAGCAGTAATTCACAGTCACATTCATCAACATATTATTGACCTCTGATCGCCTTTGGACTCATTACATTGATCATTCATGGAGGATTTTGGAGGCGAGAGGCGACTGAGCCCCAGTGTTTCTCAGCTGCAGGTTTTTACCTCCTTTATGATTTATTTCAGCTGATATTTTCAAACACTAATACACAAAGTTCTGTTTTCTGTTTTGTTTTTTTAACTATGACCTCATTGAAAATATTCACTTGGTGTATGTGATAGAGTGAAAGTCCTCCAGACATGGACAGATTATGAAGAACACCTCTCTACACAGGAGCAAGATGGGTGTTACTCTTGTTTCTGTAGTTGATCTGTGTCTCTTTGTTGTCATTATGATTTCTTTGTGTGGTTTATTTTCTTCTTGTGGTCGTTTTGTGTCTCAAGATAAAGTTCACGATTAACTTTATAAAAATCCAGTTCTGTCTTATGTGTATTTAAAGGAATTTACATGATCTGGTCAAACCTCCAGGCTCCTTGATGTCTCCAGCTGCCATGTCAGAAGTTGAGAAGGTGTGACGTCACAAAGATGGCGACCGTTGAGGGTGAGAAGCACCAACTATTGGACCGTTTTGAGCGCGTTAGTAGTACACTGCATTTTTGCAACACACTGAATGACTGCAAGTTTTGGGTTAAATTTAGTACATTTGTTACGTAATGTGATGTAAATACTTATAGTGAGTGATCTCACTGTGCGATGACTGAACATAAGTCACGTTAAAGCATCACTGGCTTTTGGTTTCACACGGTAAAGTCGGGTTTTGTTCTATCCATCCAGCTCCCCTATCCCCCAGCCTACACCGAAATTCTCACCCCTTTCACAACGTCATATTGCTCTCAGTGTTAAGTATTGCTGTGGACGGGTTTACCCTGGAGTTAGTTTAAAGCCTGGAGAGTCCTTTAAAGACACTTAGGGGAAGCTGTGGCATCAATATCAGACTCTGAGGGGTCGATATTTTATGACCTGGGAGTGAGACTGGGCTGAAATAAATCAGTTTCTAGTTGCACCAAAAGTGCTAACAGAGGTAACAGTGTTAATCAAAGGGGAACCAGAGGGAGGACGTTACATTGTCCTGATATCAGCAGTAACAACACCATCACACTGTCTGTGCGTCTTTTCACTTCTGTCATGTTTACAAGTTGGACTCAGCCACCCACATGTCTGCAGACACACCTGATAGAGAGCTAGTTTATTATGTCTTCTCTGCAAAGACCTGATTTCACAAATTAAGATCTTAATATATATAGTTCATTATTACTTTGACTTCATATGTTTAAATCTAAACTGTGCACCTGATTGATAATCTTTGTTTCCTTCCACACAAAGAAGCTTTATCTCAAACACCGTCCTTTAATGCGTCTCCTTGTGTTTCCATCAGACGAGTCCACTTCAGCTCTGAGCAGTGACCATGTGGTCCTCTCTGATCTCAGAGGGGTTGGTTGGATGAGCAGTTGTCGTTTCCTTCTCTTCAGAGACTCTTTTGTCCCGGCGTGTCGAGGAGAGGGCGACTCCTCTCCTCCCCCTGGGCTGCACCCTCGGGTGCCAAGAAAAACTCAGAGAAGGAGAAAGACAGATGGCCGCTCGGTTTAAAACCAGTCCTCTGCGGCCCGCGACGACACCGCCGAGCGTCCGCGGGTTCTGCCGGAGTCACAGGAAGCAGATGCAGCTACATATGCTTTTCTCTCAAATGATCCTGTGTTTAGTGGCGACGAAGAGGGACGCCGTGGTCGGTTCTGATCCCTCAAGGTCTGCCCACTCTGATCCCTGTGGCTGTATAGATCAGGCATGTCCAAAGGGTGGTCCGGGGGCCAAGTGTGGCCCGCAGACTGATTTTAAATGGCCCCTTTCTTGTCTCCCATGTGACCCGCCACACAATATTGGTTTATCAAGAATGTTTACTTTGTATTTTTTCCGTTCACCTCACAGTGGCAGTGTAACAGGTTAGCACTCTTGCGTTGTGTAGATCAAATGGTGACTCACTCTCAGTCACTGTTCAGCTTGGACCCGCATTTATTTCGGCAACGGTGAATGTAAAACAAGAGCCTCCACAGCCAGCTCTCATCAACAGTAAAGGTCAACATGCACAAAAACAAAACAAAACAAAACACGTGAGGCTCGCTGCAAATTTAACAGCCACACCAACTTGATTAGCCGCAACTAACGTCTAACAAGCTAATAAAGTTACCTACACAGTAACCTGCACAGCTACTCATTCCTAATACATCTTCAACCACCCATCATCATCACAGAACATTCATCAGTGTTCTGAGGAGCTTTTATGGCACATTTATGGCAAACAAAACAAACTTTTAACCACAAAAATTAAAGTGTTTTTGGTAAGGCTTAGCTGAATTCAACTTACCAGGAGTCCAGAGACAGCAGACTGTAACAGAGCACAGATGTGCCAGTGTGGCAATCAAGTAAACACACACAAAAAAAGAGAAATCTCTGTGGTAACTAATGCATCACAACAAAATAAGACAGTAAATAACATAATGAAACAGATGAGGTTGTAACAATAAATGAAACCCCACCCACCACTAGCACAAGACAAACCCACCAACACTTTATATTTCATAATACATGAATATGTAATTCACTTTATTAGAAATAAGGTGTAACCTTTCCCATTAGCTTTACCCTAACCTGAACCACCTCTCTTTTAACATAATACGTTATAGCTAACGTTAGCTAATTGCTAACATTTGCATAAATAACAAGACGTAGCCCTCACATTGTTCTTATCTGTACCTGAACCACCTCTCTTTCAATGTAATACTCCATTATTAGCACAAGTAATGAGATCTTACCTCTTTTAAGATACTTCACAGCTAGCTAATTGCTAAGTTAGCATGAGCACAAGTAATGACATGTAACCCTTCACATTACCCTTATCCTAATCTTAACCACCTCTTTTAACATAATACTTAATAGCTAGCTAACTGCTAACTTAGCATAAGCATAAGTAATGGCATGTAACCCTTTCTGTTAGCCTTATCCTAATCTTAACTGCCTCTCTTTTAACATACTTCATACCTAAGGTTAGCTAACTGGTAACCTAGCATTAGCATAAGTAACAAAATGTAGCCTTCACATTACCCTTACCCTAACCTTAACCCACTGTCTTTTAATTTAATACTTCATAGCTAACGTTAGCTGTTCCCTCACTTAGCATTAGCATAGGTAACGAGATGTAGCACTCCTATTACCCTAACATTTGGTTTATCAAAGCAACACAGTACGTAAAATAGTCACAGCAGAAACGTCAGGTTGGACCACCATGTTTAACTGTGTTTCTTTAAATGTTACAGTTACAGTTGAAATTGACAACGGAAATTAACAACTGTGCTGATTTTACATATCTACACAACTGATTGCCAGTTATCCATCTGGCAGTGACTGTTGTCAGTACAACGTCATGGTGATTCGGTCTTTACAGCTTGTTTCTTCTGCCCACAAACAGCCAACAAAAATCAGTTAAAGCAGGTTTCAGTAACCTCTTAGTGAGTGTTTATATCAGTTGTCAAATCAAAATAATTTAAATACCTAAACAGGAAGTCAGCGCAGCATCGTACAAGCTGTAACATGACATAACAGAGAGACACAGAAACTTTATATAAAGACGAACTTGTGACCTTCTGGTTACAGTTTCAGTGACAGTGCCGCTGTGTGCTAATTACTGCTGTAACAGACGGTCGACTCTCCCACACCTTTCAGACACAACGAGCACACTGACAGCAACAAGCAGCCAGACAGATACGTCTGAAGATTCACAGAGTCTAAACTAACTCAACACTCTCACTGTAGTTTGGTCACAGACTGAAGCCGCGTGGGCAGGAAAACCCAAGACTTCTCTATTTCATATGCATTTCTTTAATCAGTCATTCGAACAACAATCATTACGCACAGAAACCCTGAGCACTGAGTCCGATGTGTTCAATGTTCTTTTCATTGCAAAAACCTTGCAAAACAAAACAAAATGTAAAGACACATTTGTTCCGTTGCGTCTCTCCCCTCTCTGTCTACTTTCTCCTCAAATCCAGCATCTGGTGAGGTGGCTGAGGGCGCTGAACTGTCCTCCCTCCCTGTTTCCACACTGTCTCTGTGCGGTCCACATCCTCCCGATCCTCGTCATCATCCACCTGAACATCAGACTACTCTCTGACCTGTAGACTGTCTGAAAAATGAAACTGGGACCCATGTAGATGCCATCACATTTTCTTCACTGTTTCTCAGTCAAACATCTCTAAAGTGTTTTGACGGATTCAAAAAACACAGAAAATCAACAATCAACTTTAATTACGGATGAAAGTTTTGGAGTTGGTGTGTAAACGTGACCAATACAACACTAGGTCATGTTTATTATTTGATGTGACACTTTCGGACTAAAGAAATAGACTCAGTGAGCAAGGACCTGCAGAGTGAGTAGCTGTGGCTATTTCCTGAAGGCAAGTTTGCGAATCCTCGGATGGTGAAGGAATGTCCCGTCTTACTCTGCCTCTGATTGGCTTACCCTGACAGTCTTACCCTAATCTTAACCAATCCCACTCCTCTTGCCTAAACCTCACCAAACAACGAAGGCGGTTGTTTTGATTGTTACTGGTTTGTGAACTTAATTGTTGTTACTGTACTTTGTGGTACTGTAACTGAAGCATTCTCTGGTACAATAACTTCCTTCAGTATATTTAAAACTCTGTTAAACTGAATTGAATTGAAGTTAACTGAAAGCAACAAGTACTAGCCAATCATAGCAAGAGTAGGCGGGTCATTCCTAGGATTCATAAATTTGCTTCCTGGAGGCAGGTTGTACCAACGCAGACCCAGTTACATATCAAACTTGAAAAAGTATCAGTAAAAAAAGATTTATTTATTTTTTGCCTCTATGATTTTTGTATAAAACCTCTTGTTTGCTAAAATTTAGACATGATCTCTGCACTGATCAAGAACAACATCTGATTGTGAGCAACAAAGTTCATTTACCTCCACCGGGTAGATTATGTGTTCGGTTTACAGAAGAACTACCGGCCAAAATTTCACTCAATAGAAGAATGGGCTGATGAAGAATCCATTAAATTTTGGAGCAGATCAGAATCACGAGGTGGATATACAAGTTATTTTTTACTTTTCACATTAAACATGGCTTAATAGAGACAGTTTCAAACACAAGTACACAAATTAGCTTCACTATAACCCGCAGCATTCACAGACAAACACTTGTCTTTATCTGGACACATTTTCCCCACTAATACAACATGCTAATGTTATTAGCACAAGCCTATGGCATTTTACATTGTATAAATTAGCCTAGCGGCTAGCGATCTTCTCCTGTCTGTGAGCTGAGCGGGAACTCGTACATACAGCAGAAGCAAACCTGAAAGCTAGAAACTTTTTTTGGCATTTGTGCCAGGCGACCAACTCTCATTGTACTCTATAGGCGCCATCTTGGGGTCCGGTATCTAGTTATTATTATACATCTATGATCTGTGCTCTCTGAGTGTCCCTCTAGTTATAAATACTTTTTTTTTTCTATCAGTTTAGTCTCCCAAATTTTGGTCCAATGTAGGCAGAAACCCCCGCAGTCTTTATTACACCGCCATGTATATGATTTATTATTAGTTTATTCTGTCTTCGGCCTAAAAACAAATTAATCTTATATATTCATTTAGGAGAATGATCCTTAGAAACCTAACACATATCTGTGTGTGATTGTAGAATGTAACCTTGTCCTCAGGTCATTAAACTCACACACCTCGGTGCTCTCTGTCGTAGCGACAGAAAATAATAATAAACTAACTGTGTTTTTCTTTCTTTCTCTTCACGTCTCTCTTTTCTTTTCTTTAACTCCCTCCTCTTTCTCATCTCAAACACCTGCAGCGCCTCGGGGCCGATCTGTCGTCCACCACTAACTCCAAACACACCGGCCTGTCACACACACACACACACACACACACACACACACACACACACACACACACACACACACACACAGTCAGCAGGAGGAAGTGAAGACGAGTGACACCTCAAGTATTTCCCCAAAGGTCAAAACATCTCAAGAGAACCTCCTCTGTCCCTCCAGGAGTCGACACCGACAGGTAACGTTTACCCATCAGCCCCTCTTTGATGCACTAAAAGGTTCTGGGTGTAACTTAAAGAAAAATATCTCTATTAATGACGCCGGCGGTCATTACGTGAACTTCAGTCAGCGTCCTGGTGTCCATACTCACAATCCATACGCCCAGTTGAGCGCCTAAACATCGTCCAAAACAGTGACACAGGAAATACAAGACTGAATGTTAGTGATCGGCGCTGTGTTGACAGAATACTGGAAAATAAATTACACATTTAGAGCAACGTTACTCTCTGAACCAGAGGCTCCTTGATACCAACTAGTTTGCTGTTTACAAATAACTTTATTAGCTAACGTTACGAAGCAACCAGAGGGTGACACAGACGTGGTGTTTCACTCCTGTCCTGTTCCTGTGTTGTGTCTTTAATTAGTAAAGAAAGTAGTATTTATTGACATTAAAACAGCTTATTCATATAAAAATGAAGCATATTCAATCAATATAGTATCATGCTGAAACAACCATATTGCACGTTTATTATAATATTTTTAAAGCATATTATTCTCATATTTTTACTATAATTTTTTACTCTATATTTATGGTTTTCACTTTTGCAGTATTTTGCCTCTATTTCTATTCCCTCTAACATGTTCATTTTTGCACCAAACACCAAGACAAACTCCTTTTAAGTGAAATCTGACTTGCTGTTAAATCTATTTCTGATTTTAACTGCTGCAACCATGTGGCAAAGACGTAGCGCTTAATCCATTAGCTTGATGCTAACATATAATGGGAAATACCATTAACACGCTAATGGTAATTAGAATCGTGATAATATTATCTCAACAAACGACCCATTTTACTTCACATGCCTAATATAAAATGACATGTGAGCTCCTACTTTAAGACATATGTGCATTGCATTCACTGAATAAAACCCCATCTTGTAATTACGAGGTCTCATCTCTGATCTGTTGTTGGTTGCTTCAAAAGACAGATATTTTTTCGGGATTCCTGTGGGATTGATCAGACTATTGATCACGTAACTGGCACAGGACTAAAAAAAGTCAACAGGAGTGGACAGGACGGAAATCATAACAATAATAATAATATTGAGCTAAAAATGTGAGCTCAGCAGCTAATAGGCTAATAGTTAATTTCTATAGAAGCATGCTGCGTTCACTGAATATAAAAAAACAAATTGAAACTTTATCCTGAAGTAAGAAATAATGATCCTGATTACAAGGAATTTCAAGATCCTAATCTAGACAGGGATGAAGTTGCCATGTGCTTTTGCTGACATCCAGGTGGGGGTTGATGTTCGGCCCACCCCTGTTGACTTTTTTCCAATCTTGTCCCAGTCATGTGATGAATAGTTAAATTGACCCCTATCCCACAGGATTCCCGTAAAAATGTCCGCCTCTTGAAGCATCCAACAACAGATCCATGCCACATAGCTAAATTACAGCTAGCTGGCTAACATTAGCTTAGGGAGCAGTTAGCGCTCTTGGTAAGAGGAAGGTGTGTGTGCAAAAACCTTTAAATCACTGTAGTTATTTAAAGTCCTGTTACATTTATAACGTGATTTTAAACTAGGTTTTCTTACTTTCTGTGCACTGCATGTGGCGACGTTGGGTCAACAAGACACGCTGATGTGCATCTACATATGAAATGTAAATATTTATTAATGGACAAATTATGAATAACACAACTGCGTTTAATCTTTCATGATAATAATGAATTATGAGCAGGAAATAGTCTTTTTTTACAGCCAGTTCTGAATGGAAACACAAATATTGGGGGAAAAAAATCAGAAACACAATTAAACCCTTTGATGTTGACTGAAATTTGATCAGAGCTGATCACCTGATTGAAAAGCAAACTGATCAATGATCCATTGTTGTAGATGAATCAGTCTGTGTCGGTTTGTTTGTGTGTGTTTCTGTGTGTGTGTGTCCATTCCCAACTGGTCTGGTGATGCTGGTGGGAACCGAACCCTGCCCAGTTACCCACAATCCCCCCCTCCACCACCACCACCCTCCCACCATCGTCCCCCCCACCCCACCCCCTCCTCATCCTCGCCTTGTTTAGCTTTGACACCTCAGCTGTTCAGCAGGCTGCGGAGACGAAGGTGTGGGGCGACGGCGAGGGGGAGGAGAGACAGGGAGAGTTGATAATGAAGGTAGCATGTTGTCACCACAGATTGTTGCTCAGGGCCTTCCATCACTGTGTGTGTGTGTGTGTGTGTGTGTGTGTGTGTGTGTGTGTGTGTGTGTGTGTGTGTGTGTGTGTGTGTGTGTGTGTGTGTGTGAGCTCCGCCCATCTCCACCCTCCCAAAACATGGACTTCATTTAAACCCCAAATCTCATCCTCTAAACACACATCACAAATGGATGACTGTGTGAACGCCAGTGGGGAGAATTATAGTTATTAGTGACATTTTAAGGTTCCTGTACTTCACCTGAGTTTTCCACACTGAGACGCGTCGCCACGTTCACACTCCTAACCATCAAATACTGCCACTTGATCAGTGGACTTTCATGTCTTCATATGACACACTAGTTATCCTCCCGTGTTACATGCATTGTGTCTTTTCAAAATAAACTTCTTGTATCACAGGAAATGTACAGCTTCTGCTCATTAGATACAGACAGTATCCCTCCTGCTCTGTAGGGACTTTACAGCTACTTCAGTTACAATTTTTCTGGTGGCTTTTCAAGCCGACACTATCCGGCTTTCATGAGCGAAGTGCTGACGACCTCCTCTCCCGCCCTGTAGGGACTTTCTAGCTCCTTAGGACGCATTCACACTGGTGCTATTTGGTCCACTTTAAACAAACCCTGGTCCGCTTCCACAGATAGTTCGGTTCGTTTGGAGTGGTGGGAACGCTCATGCAGACCAAACGAACGAACCCTGGTCCGCCTGAAAACTGGGTGTCTCTGTTCACTTCCAAGTGAACCCTGGTGTGGTTCGCTTACAGTGGGAAATGCAACTGGACTATCCAGCAAACCAAAGAGAGGAAGTGACGTAGAGCGCACTTCATACGTATGATTTACGGACATATATGTGATCTGAAAACGTTTAAATCCTTGCAATACCTCGCTCTACGTCTGTTTAACCACAGCAGCACGTCGTAGTCTCTCACTCTCCGCTGTCTTTTTCGGCACTGCTGCATTCGTCTCATGCACAGAGCAACATGCTGGATAGGGAATGGAAGGGGATGGATTTCCGTTTTTGGTCCTGGCCAATCGATGAGCCGGGTTTTCTTCTTCCTCATGCTTTTTTTCTTCCTGGTCAGCGGATGTTTTGGGCAACACCGCCCCCAAACAAGCAGCTGTTGTATCTGCGTGACGTTGTCCAGGCGGATGGTCCGCTCTAAAAACTGCAGTGTGAATGTGAATCGAACCAAATGAAGGTGTGAAATTTCTCGGCATTCCCCGCCCCAATCGAACCGAGTCCCCCGGACTGCCCTGGTGTGAATGTGCCCTGAGGGGCTTGAAGCTACCTTTTTGCGTATGCGGCTGACACTTACATGTGCTCGCTGATTAGTATTTGAGTAACAAGGTGATCTCCATCAGCCAGATCAGTTTGAACATTAAATATCTGAATTTAATTAAAGTTAGGTCGACAAGAATTCAAATCATTGCATCTGTTTTTACTCACGTTTTACACAGCGTCCTGACGTTTTTGGAACTGTACTTTAACACAAGTGAAAGATCAGAGTACTTCTTCACCTCCACACACACACACACACACCACACACACACACACACACACACACACACACACACAGGTATTTCCACCCTCACAGCTCAATCATCACACACACCCTGATCAGTTGCGGCTGAGTGGAGACGTTATTTATCCTGATGACTGATCACTGTCATGATGTCATGACCCAAACATTTCTCGCTGTCAGTTGGAGGACGAACGTGTTTCACTCTGAACATGTTTCATGTTCAGCTGTTTAAATTAATTTACTTTAATTCACTCCGAGCACTACAGTACCCATCAGCCTCAGCTGCTGCTGCAAGTGTAAAAACAAGACCGGTTGCCATGGTTACAGATCAGAAACTGAACTCAGTGTTTTGTCAGGTCTTCTCAGAGGGTCGTCTCTTACAGTACAGCAGTTGGAGGATTGTTAGTGAAATGCATGCTGGGAGTTGTAGTTCACTTTGTAAGTTCTGTTGAACACAAGCTTGTGTCGTTGACTTCCGGCACGTGTGGATGTGTGTTCATGTCTGTTGGCTTTAAGTGTGTGTTTGCGCTGCAGGTGTGAGGACGTACACGGGAGGTGTTAGTGGGCGGGGTGATAGATGTGTACATTAATGTGCTGCTGTGTGTTGTTGTGTGTTTTTGCACGTTTTCATCCATGTGTACGTGTGATTGTGTGTGTGT
Source organism: Cephalopholis sonnerati (assembly GCA_019142605.1). NCBI lineage: Eukaryota > Metazoa > Chordata > Actinopteri > Perciformes > Serranidae > Cephalopholis > Cephalopholis sonnerati. The sequence continues at coordinate 37,255,044 of JAGQAX010000004.1, read as the reverse complement.
GTGTGTGTGTGTGTGTGTGTGTGTGTGTGTGTGTGTGTGTGTGTGTGTGTGTGTGTGTGTGTGTGAGTGACAGTCGACACGTGTCACACTGCTGCAGTCAGCAGCAGAGGTGGCAGCTTCCCTTCAGAGAGAGGGGCAAGGCATCAATCCTGGCGGGCTGCTGGTTCACTTCCTGCAGGGATCACCTGGTTTCAAATGTGTTGGAGGCGATCAGGTGGTGTTTGATCACATGACAGCTCAGGTGTAAACACGCTCAGGTTAAATTATATCTGGAAACAATCTGAATTTAGGACCGATTTAAACGGAAGGTGTTAACGAGGACTTCAGTCTCATCAGGGGGCCCATCAGTGTCACTGTCTCTGCAGCTTTAGGCGCCGTACACATGCTGCGTCTTTAACAAGGTCGGGCGCTGGGTACTACTTTCTGTGCCTACTGTGTGCCAACTTTAAACGGGTGCAGAGGCAGGTTGCATCTGAGGTTGCTAAGCGACCATAACCAGCGTCGTTTCATAACCTACTAACCTAAAATCATGAGTGCAGAGCTGATCTTCTTCCAGGCGCTGTTTCGAAAGTGTGTATGAGCCCAAAATATTTGTATCGTCTGTGGGACAGATGTAAAGCTCTGACAGCTCTGCACTAACACAATCAACTATCACAGACTGATATTTACTGAAGACGGAAAGATATCTGTCAGCTGTGATTGGTTGTTCCTCGTCACATGACATGTGGCGCAGCCATCGTGTCCTGAAAAATAGATGCTCAGAAATGCGTGCGCACCGCAATGGTGTCGCTGTAGCGTTCGAGCCTGCTTACATTGAAAACAATTGACTTGGGGATGCAAAAAATGTGGCATGGTCCTCACGGAGCTTTTCAGATTCTTTTAACTTCTTGTTTTAGTCTTGCAGCACACTTCCTGTCATCTTCAGGCTCAGTGTTTTCAGAATAAAAGCCACTGTAACAGGGGTGCGGTGATTCATTGGCATAATCGATGTCAGTGATTACAAATATCAATTTGCAAAACGCGTGTCGGTGTATCGTAATAAAGTAGGCTGCACCTGCTGAAAGCTAGATTCCTCTGGGGAACAAGCTAGAACTGAAAACTCTCACCTACACAGTAAATGACTTCTGACAACTGCAGCACCGACACTCCAAGTGAAAACATCCCAGAGCTCTTTGTTAAGATGACAGCAGAGAGCACCGTACTGTTTACTTTTGGCCTCCACCCATACATGCTATTTGTCAGGATTATCAACACGTCAAACATGTTTCTGTTCTTATTAGTCATTTATACTTTGTGCATCACTGCTAATGACACCACACGCCTCATCTAACATTGTTATCCAGCTGTTTTGTATCTTTTGTTTGTTTTAACGGGCATGCACGAGCAAGAAAACAGACTTCTGTTACAGTCTGTAAATCATATCAGTAACTTTCCTCGCCCCACACTGATGCAAAAGTACATTTGTCAGTAATTATCTAAAATACATTTTACTGTAGTGATGAAATAAATCTATGTCATAGCCATTGTGCCCTGAAAAATGGGCACAGGAACACATGCGTCCTGCAGCAGTGTTGCTCTGGCATTTGAACTAATCTAAGTGTAATTTGCAAGTTGACACGTGGTTGGGTTTAGCAAAAAAGAACAGGGTTTGGCTTTACAATCATACAGGAAGTGAACACTTCAGCCTCCCTGGGTGGAAGTCGGTGGACTTATGCCACCTTAACTTTCATTGTCCCACCACGTTTCCCCCTGGCACTGCCTGGCATCATTATACAATAACAATGACCTATGGTAACGTTACACGTGGGGTATCGTTGTTTGTGAAAATCTTGATAAAGCTTTGGAGACAGAGACAAGTGTGATAGTGTTGTTAATAAACATACTGTTAAATTATAGTTACTGTTTGTCAACTGTATGCAGTGTTATTGACTTTGAATCTTGCTAGCATAACGTTAGCTTTCTGGCTAACAGCTGGGCCAAAGAGTTCCATGTGCTGGGTGGACTAAAATATCTGTGGTTGCTTAAGCTGGATTTGTACTTCTACGTTGAATCTGCGCTGAGATCTGACGTGCACCTCCCCAGAAATGTAACTACATGTTGTGGCGACGCAGACCTCCTGTGTGTTTCTGTAAGCTGAAACCATTTCCCTCAGTGGAAACAAAGCTTTTATTTACTTTAATTTCACAGATAAGAAACAATAAATCGTGAAGACAATAAAGCCTCCACAAAAATAGCATTTTAAGTCTTGTGTGTGATTTATCCTGGCTTCATATCAGCAGAGGAAATCTCTGCTCGTCGCTAGGCTAATTTATACAATGTAAAATGCCATAGGCTTGTGCTAATACCGTTAGCATGTTATATTTGTTTGGAAAACATGTTTAGTATAAGACAGTGGTTTTGTCAGTGAACCTTGTGAGTTGTAATGGAGCCAAATTTTGTAACATTACCTTTGTTAAATGTTGCTGTTGTCCCTGGCTTTATATGAGTAGAGGAAATCTCGGCTAAATGCTAGGCTAATTTATACAATGTAAAATGCCATAGGCTTGTGCTAAAAACATTAGCACGTTGTATTTGTGGGGAAAATGTGTCCAGATAAAGACAAGTGTTTGTCTGTGAATGCTGCGAGTTACAGTGAAGCTGATTTGTGTACTTGTGTTTGAAATGGTCTCTATTAAGCCATGTTTAATGTGTGTTTAATGTGTGTTTTGAATCAACTAAACTTTACAGCACTTCACAGAAACTAGTATTTTGGAGGTGTAATTGCAGAGTGACACAGACATACCACGGCACAAGTATAAATGCTCACAATGGTGTACGCTCTGCATAGAGCTGACACACAAATATAAATCCGCCTTAGTCGTATTTCTTTGGTAAGCGACCATGGTATAATTTCTAAGGTATATCGTTAACACTTTTTAGCGGCCGACGTGTAGACAACCGTTGATGCCCCCACGTCGGCCACTAAAAAGTGATAATATACTCTTCTTCTCCCATAACCCATGTATAAACACACACATATATGTATAGATGTTATATTCCATGTTATGTCTGATATATTTTAATATTTCAGTTGTATGTTTTTTTCTGTTTAAACACGTTTAACTGGCCTGAGATCTATTTGTAGGAATTAAACTGACACAGACAGGCCTCTCTGTGATTTTAGTGCAGACGACAATAACTAACTCGACACAAAGCAGCGCGATGATGAAACAACATGATATAATCTGTTTTGTGTGTTCAGGATATTTTGTGTGATGTGTTGCACTGTTAAACTGCTCTGATCCAACATGAAGATGTCAGTTGTCTCTGCACACAGAGCTGCACGTTCATTAGTAAACACTGATTCATATGTTCAGAAGTTGAGATGACAAATCATATTAATATCCCTCCCTCCAAAAAAAAGACTTGCTAATGATAGCAAACAGGCTCAGCTTGGCTGCAGATCTGCAGCCGGGTGCCACCAGTGTTTCCCGTCGTACTATTTGCACCACTCTCTCTCTGAAAGTGAGAAGTTGATTGGCTGTCATCAACTTTCCACATTTCTCTCTGTTTTTTTTTTCTGTAGCATCCACACTGTTCTCCTGCAGCCTCATTAACACGAAATGTGCCACCGGGCAAATGCAGAATGCATGGCAATATTTGATTACATGAACAATAAATTACCATCAACAACACGTGCATGAAACACATTGGAAAATAGTGACAATGATAATTATGTACAGTCAAAGCCCCAGTGTCAGAGGGGGGAGGGGGGGACAGGTAGAGCTGTAACATCATCATCATCATCATCATCATCACTGTTAACGAGGAATCTATGCGGCTCTGCCAGTTCGTCTGCCGGCCAATTATACATGTCGACAACACCTGAGGATGATAAGAGGACGAGCTCACACTTTATTACACTGTGTTAACCTCTGCAGTCACATCATGGAGGCACAGTCACAGTCAACCATGATGTGTATTATATCTGCTTCACTATGAGCTGAACAAAGGGGTTTTGTTTACACGCCGTTCTTTTCCTCAAGTTAGTGAAGTGGAATATTGTCTATAGTAAAATAAATAAATGATTAAAGGCCGTAGGTGCCTGACGGAGGGAGACATTTCCTGAAGGACTGTACTTAAAGCTGTGGTCGGCAGAAATCTGGAAAAGGCAAGAAAAAAAAGGCAGCAGTGAGGCTATATCCACACGAAGACTTGCCTTTTTGAAACCGCCAAATAAAATGATCGGATTGCAATAGTGCTCTGTAAACATGGAGCCGACTTCAAGAATGCAGACGTCAAAATGAAGCCGGTTCAAGCCACTGAAACTGCATAAAAAGGCTGCAGTATATATGCCAGCCAGGAGATGGCGCGCTACTAAAAACCGGAGCACACAGCTCTGAACCGCAAAAGAAGATGCGGAGCGTGCAAAAAATGCTTGCACGGTGTATACAAACAGAAGAAGAACCAGAACAAGCACAACAAGAAGATGGCCAAAACGAATTCCAACACACGATGGAAAACTGAGAGTCTGGTTTGGACTGATGACGAAGTCGAGCTGCTGCTTCGAGTCACGCTGATTGGGAGTCGTGTCAGTCGAAGTCGGTGGGGCTATGACATCACTGCTGGCCAAAAGTTGCGCATTTGCTGTACACACGAAGACGCAAAGGTGGCATCTTCAGATTTGTGCACTCTGGATCCCCGCTTCGAAAAGATGCGGTTTTGACCTCCAAAAATGCCGGTTTCGTGTGGATGAAAGGCCGAACCGCTTAAAAACTCTGACGAATTCACCCTGACAAGGCTTTGTGTAGATGGGCCCTAAGACCGGTCAGTTCACACGCTGCAACTTTTTTCTGCAGCATCCTAAAACAGTTTGGTCTCATCACAAATCTTTGATCCGAACTGGACTTTACACACCTTGTATTTACATTTATTTCCTTGTGCAACAAAAGCACGCCTCCCGGGTGAGCGTACAAGGTTTATTGGACCCATCCACCTCGCCTCTCACTCGCCCCATAGGGACTTTGGAGTCTGGTTGGGGAGGTGCATGGGTCACAGAGCACAGGATTTTCCTCAGAAGATCAGTGTTCGGAACCTTTGAGTCATTTTAAGGTATGTCCTTGTCGTGTTTCTTTTCCTAAACCTAACCACCGTAACTTTACGTTAATCACGTAACTTTATGTTAGGGCTGCAACAACATCGGTGGGGTGCTAATTCATAGATAGATATATAAGATATCATACAAACCCCCTAGTACTGGGTGTCACAGCAGCAGTGTCAGGTCTAACCTGTGTAACAGCAGCAACAGAAAGTTTGCCGATCAAGCAGGGAGTTGCAGTGGTTGAGCCGCCTGAGCTTGGGTTTAAAGTTGACTGCTCTATATTTGACAAGGTGGTCTGTAGCGTTGGTGTTCGTCTCTTTGGTTTCATCATTCTCGTCTTTTCTTTCTCAACATGTTCTGCTCGTTGTGGATCCTCACCCTGCATTGTTTCTGTCCTCCGTCTATTTTTGTTCTGTTCGGTCTTCCTCCCTTTTCATCATGCTCTCTCCTCTTGTTCTTCTTCCTCACCTCTCAGTCTATTTTTATCGTTCTTCCTCCACATTTTCGCCCTCCGTCTCTCTCCAACGCTCCTCTTTTGTTTTCATCATCAACACGTTTTCTCTCCTTTATTTCTTTCTCTATTTACATTTCCATCCAGTTTCTTTTTAGTCTTTCTTCCTTCTGCTGCTTTTCTTCCAGTTATTCTCATTTTTAAATCTCTAATGTTCGCTCAAACCTCTCATTCTGCATCTTTTTTGTTTCAGCTCACATCCTCTCTTCGTTTCTCTGATCAGTTCCCAGTTTTGTTTTTATCCACCTCGTCAAACGCTCACGTTCATTTCCAGCAGTCCTGCTTTTTAGCCTTTCCCCCTCATTCCTTCCTTTCCTTTTGCTCATCTTTCTCTTTTTTACTTTACTCCTTCTGCCCTTTCTCTGTCACACTTCTTTCTCTTCAGCTTTTTCTTTCCTTTCTCTAATTTAATTTACTTTTCATCCTCATTTTTTCTGCATTTCTTTCAGCACTTTTACAGTAATTGATTCTTGTTTTTTTTTTTGCTTTTTCTTTCCCTCTCTTCTTGTTCTCTCCATCTTCCCCCACCTCACTCCATTTTCAGTGTCACAGAGCTCACAACAGGCTCATGTTATTTTCAGACAGATGTATTTTACAAACAGACTCGCCTGTACACATTTTTCTATCCAAAGTGTTTCCTCACGTTATCTCTCAGGTGACTCATGATAATCCAGTCGGCTCAGTGAGTCAGCAAAGAGGACAACAGTCCAGTTTACTAATACAAGAGAGCACGCAGAGGTTTGATCACATTAAACAGTTCATTACACAAATACTCTTAATTATTCTCATAGAACAGTGTGTATAATATCCTACAAATCAGTGTCACACAAATCCTTAACGTACGGTTACATAATTAATGTAAAGTGAGGGAGGTTAGGTTTAGGTAAATAAACATGGTGAGGACGTACCTTAAAAGGACTCAAAGTGACTCCAGGGGAAAGTCTGTTTTTTTTTGTGACTCATCCGCCTGCTTCCTTACAAGCGCTCAGGACTGCTTTCTTGTTTGCTGTCGTAAACTCATTGGTCACGTGATCACAGCCTTTCTAAATATGTGGAATATGTACGAATTTCGGTGCATTACTTTTCGTCGGAAAACATACGAAAAATTCCAATTCCAATTACACCTAATTTACTCTCCCTTTATGTGACAATAGGTACGTTTGTTTCAAACGTTATGCAGTCCCTCCAGAAAATCACGATCTTGCGATCGCAATAATTAGTGCAAATTCAATGAAAGTTTGCAATAATTGCAGGGGCTTACAATTTTTCCGCATTTTCCGGCTGACAGGAAGTCGTTGCGCATGCGAAGTCATCTGAAACGTCATCAGACGCGTCATCAAATGGCACTAATGTCATTGCAGTATGGAGAAAGGCTCTGTATTGACATAAGAACTGTCTCTTTGTTTAAATGCATACAATATGTGTTGAATTGATTCAAATGTTATGTTTACAGAGGATGTAGCTTACATGTTGTTTTACAGTCACATTGTCTGCTTTGAGAGCTACAATATTCACTCAGGATTTTTTAAAAACATTATTGGAGTCCATGTTTTGAAACTAATTCAATAAAACTAAAGAAGAGAACTGAAACATTTGCAGCTGTTTTTGGAATATTCACTATGATTATTATAGCAAGTCATTACATCACTTATTTTTTGGAAACAAAAAAAAAAAATCACATTTTTTTTCTCCTGACTTACAATTTTTGTTATTAGCCGCAATTTAGAGCAAAAAAAAAATTACATAAAAATGACACCATTTTTAATCGCAGTTTTTTACAAAATTGGCAAATTCAAGTTTGTTTGTTTTTTTGCTGGAGGGACTGCCTATGATTGTCACTGCCCTCATACTTCAGATCATCATTAATGATGTCACAGATGCAGCCAATAGATGGCACTAGAGGGCGGAGTCAAAAACTTCACACAACAACAAACAGGGCAACAGTGGAGTGGGTCATAGTGTTGTACCTTTAAACAGAGGCAGTGTCGTAGACGACTAAGGTCTGTGCAGCCATTAAACACATCACCACATGTGGACGGAGAATTCTTTGAGCTACTGTTCTAAACAACAAATACAGCTGCTGCTTTACATCATAATCATTAAAAAATAACCTCAGAGTGGCCTGCAGACGGGCTGTCAAACGGTATTGTTAAAAGGCAGCAGTCGGCCAAAACAAAGTTCTCAAACTGGCGAGTGAAACACATTTAATTGACCCGCCAACATGTGCGTGTGTTGTCATCGTAACAACTAACAATGCCATTTTCTGTTGAACCTGTCAAATGACCACAGCAGTACAGTACAATGTCCTCTCTATTCATCCTATTTCTATTGTTTTATAGTGCACTGTCATTATTTTAACTACAGTAAATGATGTAAATGCCTTATTTATTTGTGTGTGTGTACATATATATATAAAACTGTATATATATATTTATATATGTAGTGCCTTTCTGCTGTCTTGTATTTTCATTCTCTCAGAAACGTCTCCATCGTCGTCTTCAGCGCTTTATTTCTTTCTGTGTTGTTCTTGGTCTCTCTTCTTCCCACACATTCTGAATTCTCCTCTTTCTTTCTTTTCTCTCTTCTGACACATTTTGCCTTCCCTCTCTCTTCTGTCAGGACACACACACACACACACACACACGCACAGCGGAGGTGAAGTCGAGAGGCTTGTCTTAGCGTGCCATCTGTCCTCGGCGCTGACGTTGGCTCTAATTACTGCGTCTCCCCTGGCTAATGCTGCCTCATTAGGCCTCCGGAGCATGTGCAGCCGACACAAGCGCCGCCGAGAATTTGCACCAGGAAATGCGAGCTCGAGCCATTATGGGATCAGGAAATCTGTCTGGTGCGACAGGCAATTCACACCAGCGGCTAAACGCTCATTTTGCTTCTCTGCCTCTCTCCCTGTCTCTTCAGTCGTTCCTCTCTCCGTCGTGCTCCCTCGCTCCTCTCGTCTGGCTCTGGAAGGCGTTTCGGAGGCCCGAGTCCAAGCGTCAAAACAAAGGAGTCAAGAAGGAGTCCTGCTCCAACAGACAGACTCATGAATTCAGCCGACGAGGCTCAAACCAGCATCACAATCTTTCATCAGATAATTCTTCTTCATTAGTGTTCACACAGTTTCATATCAATCAGCTGTTTTATTAATGTTCTTCTGTTCTGACAGATAAAAACTGAATCATTCACACACCACGTTTATTATTCACATTTCAGTAGAGGACAAATAAAATGTCCCCACAGTGTCTCCTAACAGGACAAAACACTGTGCGAACTTGATTAGTTTTCAGAGACCCTCCATCATGATTGAACCCCAGCAGAGCTGCTCGGCTCTGAACACTGAGTCTATGATTTTCTTTGAGTCTGACTGGAGGTCAGATTCAGGGTGACAACAAGACGTCTTACAGAGTCTTCAGTTTTATAAATATTAGGCCTTAATGGGCATTTAATGGGCTTAAATTTAAATTTGTGAGATCTTAAGTGTTCCTGCATGAAAGTTCACATTTCTGATGATACAAATATTTAAACCTCCCACTGTGTTTTTACTTTTTATTTTTTACTTTTTATTTCTACTTTATATTTTTTCCTAAATTTTTTAAATGTATATCTTTACATATTATTTTTTACTTTATATTTTTATTTTAGATTTTACTTTGTTTTTTTTTACTTTATATTTCTACTTAATATTTTTTAACATTAGATATTTGCTTTATATTTTTTTACCGTATATTTTGTTTCCTTTATATTTCTACTTTATATTTTTTCCTTACATTTTTTAATTTATATCTTTACATATTATTTTTTACTTTATATTTTTACTTTTATTTTATCCCTCATATTTTTCTACTTTATATTTTTTACTTTGTATTTCTACTGTAGTTTTTTTTACTTTAGATTTTTTGCTTTATATTTCTACTTAATACTTTTTAACTTTAGATATTTACCTTATATTTTTTACTTTGTATTTCTACTTTACATTTTTTTTACTTTCAATTCTTTTACTTTACATTTTTATGTATTATTTTCTACTTTATATTTTTATTTTATTTTTTTCCTTAGATTTTTTTTTACCCTATATTTTTACTTTATTTTTACTTTATTTTTTAATTTATATTTTTACTTCATATTTTTTACTTTCAGTTTTTTTTTTTTAAATGTATATATTTTTATATTTTTCACATAAAATTTTTACTTTATAATTTTTTACTTTTACTTTCTTGCTCCATCTGCACAGGACAACATATAAAGTGAGCTGCAGTGATTTAATTTAAAAAAAAAAAAAAAAAAAAAAAGATTTGTCAAAAAATTAGTCTGAAATCAAATTTCTTATTTTAAGACTGAAAAACAAAAAACCTAAAAGGTCTTAAAAACACTGCAATTAAGTGTCTGACACCTGAACACAGTCTGAGACTGGACAGGTGTGATATACAGAGATAAGACCAAGTCACAAGTCTCAAGTCTTTGCACTCAAGTTCCAAGTCAAGACAAACTCATGTCCCCAGGCACTGGTCATTGCTGCAGGCTAATTCCCACTCGGCTGGTGCGCAGTGCGGAGCGTCCAGGGCTTACGTTAGCTAACCAGTGGAGACTGAAGGGTGAAATTGTTGTCGTTACAGTTGTCGTTATGTTTCCACATGTTAACGCAGCTCCCCGACGTTCTGTCTCCCACCTGACCTGGCAGGTCCACAGTGCAGTAAACTAAAGAGTCGAAAATTAACCTGCAGACCAACATGAACAAAAATATTCTCTGCAGTTTACTGTGAAAAGTTTTTATTTTTATGTCTGGTATGAAACTTGAACTTGTACGAGCATTTAAAGAACATTTACAGCTCCTTCCATCAGTCGGGTATTTTACAGATTTAGTTTGTTTTTGACTTTTTCTGTTTTTCCTTCACAGACGCAGGAGAGACGGGACAGACAGAGAGACGGGACAGACAAGTAGAGGACGACAGGACAGATTTACAGGTAGGATGTTACAGTCACACGGAGCTCGACGCCCGGAGGCCTGTTCATGTTTCATGGCTCGACACGCAGCAGCTACAGTGTTCACACACCTGAAGACTTCCTGTCCAGCTCTGCGTTGACGCTCAGCTCCTCCAGCCTCACTTTGTTTTATTCATTTCATGTCATTATGCAACCCAGAGAAACTTCTGCAGTCAGTTCAGAACATGAAAAAGTAGATAATTATGATCCATAATTAGGAGTTTGACATAATATGTGAAAATTTGTTTGCTTGCCTGCAGGTTTCCCCTCTCGGGTGAAAAATTAACACCTGCCAGAAACCAAATGCTGTTTACTCCACACGGATCTCAAACTGTAAATGAAGCTCTTTCTATTTTAACATGCACCTCTACCGGCGGAGAGTTTGCTGCTGTCTGTTTCTGTCCCTGCAGCTCTGCACCATGAATCATCTGACACACGAGGAGATAAAGATCTAAAGTCTTTATCTCCTCGTGTGTCTCTGTTGCGGTTTCCTCGCTCTGACGGCAGTAAATCTGTGGGAAATCAATAATTGCAGTTTGTGAGCGACAGACGTCTGGTGTCAGTAACTGTAAACTGTTCCGCACGCCGTCTGAAGTCTTTGTTTATCGGAGATGTTCACGACAAGCGCTGTGGCAACTGGTTAACCAGAAACACAACAAAAGAGCAGGAGAGGTTTGTGATCTGACTGCAGATCAGAGGCAGACTGACGAGAGGTGTTAGTCATGTGATCGTACAGAGTCGGCGAGACGCTTCCCAGCGTGGAGAGAAGCTCCTAATGCAACCAGACACTAATTTATTCAAGGTGGCACCGAGCTCTGAGGCTGAAATATGCAGCATCTGAGATTTGTTCCACACTACAAGTGATTATCAGTGATTACTGAGTTTTAAATTAGGGAGGAGGTTTTTAAATTAAACCCACATTTAGAGGAGCTCAGTAAACACAGCAGTCAACAAAAAACCAACCTTGTTCTTAATCACATAAACAAAAACTGTAAAAACAAGCTAATGTGCAGCTAATGACCTTTGACCTAAAAACTGCCATGAAGCAGTTTATCTGCTGTTAGCATGTGCAATGACAATAAAGATCATTCATTCATTAAATACTACCGTATTTACTCCTGTAGTAGTAAACTAGCATCACCTCGAAGGCAGAGAGTTAGCATTTCATTGGCTAATGACCTTTATACTGAAAAAACTGCCTTGACAGTTTATCTGCTGTTAGCATACAGCTAACGCATTTACTCCCGTAGTAGTAAACTAGCTCGACCACCAAGGCAGAGTTAGCATTTTATTAGTTAAGGACTTGAGAAATGCCTTGAAACAGCTTATCTGTTAGCATGTACAGCTAAAGAGTTTAATCCCACAGTAGTAAACTAGCATTGCCTCCAAGAACAAGAGTTAGCATTTCATTAGCTAATGACCTTTGGCTAAAAAAACTGCCTTGAAACTGTTTATCTGCTGTTAGCATGTACAGTTAACGAGTTTAATCCCACAGCAGTAAACTAGCATCACTTCCATGGCAGAGAGTTAGCTTTTCATTAGCTAATGACTTAAGAACTGCCTTGAAACAGCTTATCTGTTAGCATGTACCGCTAACAAGTTTAATCTTACAGTAGTAAATTAGCATCACCTCCAAGACCAAGAGTTAGCATTTCATTAGCAAATGACCTTTGGCAAAAAAAAAAATCTGTCTTGATAAAGTTTATCTGCTGTTAGCATGTGCGGCTAACAGCTGTACATTTCTCCTACAGTAGTGAACTAGCATCACCGCCAAAGCAAGAGTTAACATTTCATCAGTCGCCAAAATTGTTAGCTTTTGACATGGTGGCGGTGGACAACAAGGAGTCTGAGCTGGCAACAGTGAACACTGCCGCGTTATACAAATGTTATTATGTTACAGTGTTTAACACTAATTATGAAGATATTAAGAATAACATATATGTTTTTACCGTGCTGAGTCTGTTCATTAAAAATTAACTTTAAGGAGCAACTGCAACAGGCACATACACACTAACAAATAATGTGCGCTCTCTCACCTCGGACCCAGTTTGTCTCTGGACTGCACGTACCAAACTTAATAATATTTCTTTTTGAATGTTGGCGATCATCCATTTGTCTGTTCGCTGTAGACCGTCTATCCGTACCCTACAACGTAGCGTGACGCCCACAGAAATATAACTACACGCCGCAGCGACATATAAACAATAAATTGTGAAGACAATAAAGCCTCCACAAAAATAGCATTTTAAGTCTTGTGTGTGATTTATCCTGGCTTCATATGAGCAGAGGAAATCTGTGCTAGCTGCTAGGCTAATTTATACAATGTAAAATGCCATAGGCTTGTGCTAAAAACATTAGCATGTTGTATTTGTGGAGAAAATGTGTCCAGATAAAGACAAGTGTTTGTCTGTGAATGCTGCGAGTTACAGTGAAGCTGATTTGTGTACTTGTGTTTGAAACTGTCTCTATTAAGCCATGTTTAATGTGTGTTTAATGTGTGTTTAATGTGTGTTTAATGTGTGTTTTGAATCAACTAAACTTTATAGCATCATACAGAAAGTCCATCACCAGCCACCATTTTGGAGGTGTAACTGACACAGACACACCACCACACAGGTATAAATGCTAACAACAGCGTAGGCGACGTGTGTAGAGCTGACACACAAGTATAAATCCTCTCTAAAGGATGGTTTGTTCAACTGATTTAAGGAAAATCTTAAGGTGCTTTGTGCAGCCGACCCCTGAACTTTATCTCATCACTGTGTATCTTTCTCTTTATTTACAGCAGCCAGAACATGAAGTACTCCTGTGTACTTTCTGAGTACCTCCAGGATTAATAATCAAACCCTCTAGAGGGCAGATCAGACCTGAATTATAGAATATTTTCCCTTTTTTTTTTACACAACATAAAGAGAACTCAGCCAAAATCCATTATAACCCCCCTCCAGCACCTCTGAACATTTTAAAGAGATAATGTCCTGGTGTTTATGAAGTATTCCCCTCGGTGTGGTTCATCTCATATCCTCCATATGTTCCTGATTCCTCCTGCAGGACTAATGGAGATGGTTTGAAGATGAGGGCCAACTGGGCTGCTGACCAACTTCTGTCAGTGCCAGAACTACATGCTACACTGCAGCAGAGTCTCCCATGATTCACTTCACATCTCACTGAAATAACTTCCTGTCTGCTTTGTTGTTGTTTTTTCTCTCTGGTCGTGAAACGTGACCCCGGGTTTGACCTCCAGGAGGCCTGACAGATCTGGCGTTGCTGTGTGTCAGCTGGTTTGTGTCTCGTAATTCTCCTTATTAATTAATTCACAGTTTAAAATCTCAAAATGAAAATTTTGGAGATTTATCACGATGATATCGATGCTGAGGAAAAAGCAGTCCAACACTGAGGAGCTGAAGTTCACCGACTGACCACGACCCTGAAACCAGTTCAGCCAAGTGGGACCTCACTGGTCGGGCTCAACGCCCACACAGACACTCCGTCCAGCCCGCGGTGACCTCCGATCATCTGTGATCCGTCCCCAAACCTCCACCGTCCACTCCGTCCGGAAGCCCAAATCCAGACCGACGCCCACGCAGCGACGTCAGGCCGAACCGGGCCAAACTCCCACCGCCGCCGGCATCCTTCGGCCTCGGCCGCTTCCCACGTCCGAGCACATCATCTGGGAGGAAGCTGGGCGCTCGCTGCCGTCGTCTGTTTGGGTCAGGCCTCAGACACCCACCATGAGAGGAGGGGAGGCACAAATTATCCCTCCAAACGCTGCAGAACAATGGAAACGTGCCGATCCAAAAAATTAAAAAATCACTGGAAAAACAGAAAAGACACCTACACTGATGACACCATTAATGGCACGGAATAATGACGGATAATTGTGCTTTTAAAAAGAAATTTGGACGAAACAAAGAGGAGGAGAACACAGAGGAAACTGCTTCATGGAGAATGTAGAAGGAAACAAAAGTTTCGCCTCCTGCTTCCTGTTTTTAATCAACATCTAAATGCATAAATGACGACAGTGAACGCAGCCAATGTTCATTCACTGATTCATTACTTGAGTCGACTTAAAATACCCTGACAAACAGTTATTTCTGAGCCGTCCTGTCGTTCCGTCGTCTATTTTTAGGAGACACTCAGCGGCAGATGAATCTCCGTCAGCACGTCTCAGACTGGTGCAGCAGGTGGAGGGTGAAATGTCGACGCGAGGCCCGTTCGCTCACATCGGGCTTTGTGCTGCCGTGCAGGAGAAGAAGCAGAAGAAGGAGAAGTGACTGGACGTTCGTCATTGTGTTTGCAGCCGGCCATCGGCGAGCGGGAGCCGGTCCAGCCATCTTGTGAGGAAAAAATTTCGGACTGGGCACGAGCCGGCCATCTGCAGCTCCAGGCCTTCAGCAGCCAGCAGCCAGAAACACTTCAGCTACTGGAGGACGGAGAGAAGCAACAGCAGAAATGTCTGGAAGGAGACGGTCTGCACAGGGATTCACAGTCACTGCAGCAGCTTCCATTTCCTGTTCGACATCTCAGAAGTAAAATATAATACCTGATGAAATCATCTCAGCACAAACTCCTTCTGTTAGGAGCTGCTTTTCATCAGATTCTTAAACTGTAGATTCAAATATCAGCTATTTGTCACACGTTTATGAGCTCAGGGTTCATTCTTGATCTCGCAAACAGCAGTGGACAAAATAATGTCACCAAACAATCACATCCTGAACACACTCTGTTAAAAACACACAGACAAATCACACTACAAACACAGTCCACCAGCAGCACGTCGCTTCCTCCATCTCATCCTTCCCATCTCCACTTTGATGGGTATCACTATTTTTCAGTACAGTGCACACACACATACCTTCACCCTCCTCTTGTTCCTAGCCGGGGTGGCCTAATGTCCCAAGAACATTAAATACATAACAAATAAATGTAGAATAACAATATGTATGTGATCCTCTCTGCCCACGTGAACAGGCTCTACCTCCTCCTCAGTCAGCATGGCGGCTGTTCAAGACGGGTAAAGGGGCAATTACACCCCCGACAGCTGACATCCTCTGCAGGACCTGAAGACAAATATCAGAGGAAACTACTGTCTCAGCACGATGAACAAAAGTACAAGAAACCTGGGAAGTAAAGATGAAACAAATGTTATAAAACAACTCCACCACTCCAGCCAAAAAAAGAAAACAATTCCCTTTTATTTCAATTTTAATTCTCATTTTTATTTATAAAGCCCAATATCACAAATCACGGGCGGCCTCACAGCAAGAGGGTTCCTGGTTTGATCCCGGGTGGGGGAGCCCTTCCATGCTGAGTTTGCATGTTCTCCCTGTGTCAGCGTGGGTTTTCTCCGGGTACTCCAGCTTCCTCCCACAGTCCAAAGACATGCAGGTTAATTGGTGACTCTAAATTGTCCGTAGGTGTGAATGTGAGTGTGAATGGTTGTCTGTCTCTATGTGTCAGCCCTGTGATAGTCTGGTGACCTGTCCAGGGTGAACCCTGCCTCTCACCCAGTGTCAGCTGGGATAGACTCCAGCCCCCCCGCGACCCTCAAGAGGATAAGCGGTTAGAAAATGGATGGATGGATCACAAATCATCATACAACATCCCTCTGTCCTTTGGACCCTCACAGCAGATAAGGAAAAACTCCCCAAAAAAACCCTTTAATGGGGAAAAGAAAATGGTAGAAACCTCAGATAGAGCAACTGAGGAGGGATCCCTCTTCCAGGACGGACAGACCGACAGTATATGTTGTGTGTACAGACCAAATTAACATAATAAATTAACAGTGATCCATTTGACACAAAGATGTGGTAAGAGACAGAGAGACAGATGCACAGCAAACAGTAATGACAATAACTACAATTACATACATTTATTATAATAATTATAATAGTATTTTGGAAGTATATATGTTATTTGTATATATTAATATATGATAGTGTGTGTATGTGACAATAATATTGTCCACACACACACGCGCGCACGCGCGCGCAGCGCAGACTTGTTTGTGACAGTAGGCAGCAGCCTCGCTGAAAAAGTGGCAGTGATGTCATCAGCACCTTTCTGAGAAGTTCATAGATCACACAAAAATGGTGGAGCGCTCTACAAAAAGACGCTGGGCGCTCTGTCCTCACTGGGAGCGTCTGAAAAAGATGCTGCCGCTGAGGAAAAAAATGCAATCTGGACACAGACCCTATTCCTGCTGCGTTTATATTTCTGTGTCCTTTTATATCCTGTTGGGCAGTTTATCTACAGACATGCATCATGAGCATGTGTCTCTAAAAAGCCAGAGAAACAGCCTGTTTTCAGCTTTGTGACAACGACTGTTACAACTGAGTTCATTTAGCAACACATTCAGGAACACTTCATCCTTCAGTTTATCACAAACATCAAAATCAGATCCTGTCAGAAAAACTGAAAAACAAAAGTTTCACTGGTCCTATAGACTCCCTCCAGATTAACAGTCCTGGGCTGCGTTCATCCACAGCAATATACAGCAAAGTGTTTATTCAAAAGAAAACTGTGGTGCGTTCAACACTCTGCTGTCTACACAGGACAGCTGCCTTTTAGTGCAGTGAGGTTTGATTCAGGTCAGTTCAAAGGGGCTGTATTGGTCCAGGAAACATCTGTCTACATCGTCAAAGTCAGTGTGAAATATTGATAGAAAATTTAAGCACAATATATAAAGACCTTTATTTATATACATGTGGCTGCTGATTGGCTGACACCTCTGACATGAAACAAGACAGAAATGTACCTCAGAGCCCGTTTCACAACGTTATAAAGAAACATGTTGTTCAACCAGGAAACTGAAGCAAAACGAACAATAATGTTTTGAGTTTGAACGTGCCCCCACTTTCAACAGGAAGTGCATCACAACCAGGAAGTGATCTACCACATGAGGCCTGGCTCACCTGCAGAGTTTCACCTGAGTGATAAACACACTTAAACACATTTATTCTTCCTCTTCACACCTGACAGACGTTTACCTGAATGGTTTACCTGGATCCTCTGCGTGTCTGCGAACGACTGACCTGAGTGAGTAACAACAGGTGACATGTTTGTTTGTCCCTCATGGATCCTGTTTGTGTTTGTGATCATTAACTCTGTGTCCTGCATCTAATTCACTTGTGATACTAATCCAATAATATGACTTCTGAACATGATACACAATGATTAGAGTCAAACAACCCACAAACTGACCGTTAGATTCAGTCTCCACCTCTCGTTCATCTTTTCACGCTTATTCCTTTGGACTCAGCCCCACTGCACCATCACAATACTGTCTACAGTTTTATGGTTGTTTTTATGTGTACATCATTTTTAAGTATGTTTATATCAGTATGTAGTCTCACATTTGTTGCTCTCAGACAGACAGCTGGACACAAGACCTGAGTCAGATTCTTTATCTGTGATCACAACCAACATGTTCTCATCTCAACTCGCCAAATATCACCACTCTGTCAGTGGACTGTCAAATGATGCGCCAGATACGCTCCTGCATCTGTTCTTGGGCACCATTCCAGTTTACGCCTGTTACATACATTGAGTCTTTTCAAAATAAACGTCCGTTTTCACAGGAAATGTTCAGTTTTTGTCTGTTAGATACAGACAGTCTTTTTTTTTTTTAAAATAAACTCACAAAGCAGTGTTAATTTTCAGCTATTTTAGATTTAGTGTGAGTCTTGAGATGAAAATATTTATTCCTTTAAGTCATTTTTAGCTTTCATAGTTTTAGTCGACAAAAATTCAAAATGTTTTAGTCGACTTTTAGTCCTGATGTTTTAAACTAATCCAATGAGGCTGATTCATGTATCAGAAGTCAGAATCAAGGAGGCAGATTTCATCTTAGTTTTTATTATCCAGATCAATTCTCAGCTCGCCACCGTCTTCGTTTTCATCATGGGAGAAAGGTTGTTGACCAAAAAACATTTCATCTTAGTTTTCGTCAGTGAATTGAACACTGTTACCACATCAGTACAACACCTTGTTTTTACGTTTATTTCCCTGTGTGACAAGAGAACATGGTTAGATTGGGAAAAAAACAATGGTTTGGCTTAGTATTCACACAGGAAGTGAACAGCTGACATTTCCGTGAAAGTGCGGGGTTTATTGAACCCATTCAGCCTCTCTCCTGCCCTGTAGAGACTCTCCAGCTCCTTATATTACGTCATTGCAATTTGATGCCACCTGACAGTGTAGCATACTGCCGCAAAAGGTGCCTTTGCGTCGGTGTCTGAGGCTGAACTCAGTGACAAAGTGAGGGTATTTGACGAGTTGGGAATGAAAACAGGCCAACAAAACTGAGTTCCCAGAATAAATGTTGGCACTTTACATTTCTGCAAACAACAGGTTTGTTACATTTGTACGCTTGAACAATGATGTCAAAATGCCGTCAGAAAGATGTTGGACCCAGAAATTCAATTCAGACCGAAGATCGGTGACGAGATGAAACTGTTTCAGAACGTTGCAGAGAAAAGTAGCAGCAGTGTGAGCTGACCAGTCTGAGCTCGACTCAAGCCGGCTGATGATGTCACCTGCAACTCAGCTGGTCAAATGGCCGGCGGCTGGTTTTAAAGCTCGTCACCTGTTTCAACAGCCAATCAGCTTGTAGTGAGGTCCGCTGGTCAGGTCAGAATGACAGCACAGGGTGTGTTCGCTTGCTGCACCAGGTGCTCCGTCCCCGCCAAACCCTCTGTTTCCATCCTCACGGTGTGCCGGTGTCCGACGGTGGGTCACTGCTGCAGCTGAATGTGCTTATGGACTGAACAGGAAACACTTCCTGTTTAAATCTGAGCACATTCAGCTGCTCAGCTTTAAGTTTGTTTTACCACTGACTGCTGGTTTCTTCTGTTCTCAGTTCAGCTGTTGCTCACAGGGATCTTTGTCTCTTTACGTTGTCAGTCTGGTTGAACCATCAAACAAAAACTCTTCGTACTAAATATCGTCTGTTTGTAAAGACGACTTTCTGAAACCATCAGAAAGCGTTCAGACGTACGGAGGAGTCTCCTCTCTCACACCCAAACTCAAACACAATGACCTTCAGCTGGTCTTTTTGTCTTTACAGTGAGGTCCTTTAGTTTTGTGTACTGATGAGCAGCGTCCATCCTGAGTCTCTCCTCTTCATCTTCGTCTTTAAGATGAACGATTTAAATCTTCTGGTAATAAATTCTCCAATTAAACTAAACAATGAGAGAAAAACACCTTTTCTCAGCCGGAGTGTGAAAATTCCTCCATCTTTTTTTTCTCCAGTCTGCAGGTAGAGCTCTGTGTGTGTGTGTGTGTGTGTGTGTGTGTGTGTGTGTGTGTGTGTGTGTGTGTGTGTGTGTGCGTGCGTGTGTGTGAGAATCACAGCGGCGGTGGCGGCGGCGACGACAATGATGATGATGATGGTGGTTGTGCAGTTTCTCTGTTGTTCAGCAGAGGGTCGAGAAGGGAAGGTGACATCATCTCTACACCTGAGGCGGCGGAGCTGACACCTCCGTCTCTGCGACAGGTGAGAAGGCACAAACAATCCGGAGCTCATAATGAGGACGGCTGCTGGTCTCAGACAGACGCACGCTCACATCCCTGTTGTTTGATTCTGTGTAGATCGGGTCGGGTTTTGGGAACGTATGTGCATATTTTATCACCTGTGATATGAATCCTGTGAGAGTCCTGAGAGATAATTTTAGCCGTCGGCATTTTTCACAATCAGACAGGAACTGACTCAAGTTCAAGTTTTGGTTTGTTCTTTAAACTAAATCATCTTACAGGCAGAGTTTGGATCTGTTGAAGTGGAGTTGTATGAGACACTGATCCACAGTCAGTCATTACCTACAGATGTCAGTTTGGAGAAGTAGGCTGGACTCTGACATGAAGCTCAGTAATGTCCTGCTGTGGACGGGTCCGAAGCAAAATTACAGTGACACTAAATTATTATATTAAGTATTTTATATTGGAAATATTGTCACAGCTTCACCTTAATGTCAGACAGTGTACACCTCCACACCTCCACCTGCAAAATGCAAGTCGGCGGCGGGGTTTCTGTGAAGTGCTGTAAAGTTCAGTTGATTCAAAACACACATTAAACACACATTAAACATGGCTTAATAGAGACAGTTTCAGACACAAGTACACAAATCAGCTTCACTATAACTCACAGCATTCACAGACAAACACTTGTCTTTATCTGGACACATTTTCCCCACTAATACAACATGCTAATGTTTTTAGCACAAGCCTATGGCATTTTACATTGTATAAATTAGCCTAGCAGCTATCGAGCTTTTCCTCTTCTCATATAAAACCAGAGACAACAGCAACATTTAACAAAGGTGACGTTACATAGTTCGGCTCCATTACAACTCACAAGGTTCACTGACAAAACAACTGTCTTGTACTAAACACGTTTTCCACTCAAATACAACATGCTAACGTTATTAGCACAAGCCTATGGCATTTTACATTGTACAAATTAGCCTAGCGAAGAGCAGAGATTTCCTCTGCTCATATGAAGCCAGGATAAATCACACACAAGACTTAAAATGCTATTTTTGTGGAGGCTTTATTGTCTTCACAATTTATTGTTTCTTATCTGTGAAATTAAAGTCTGTATCACCATGATGTGTAGTTACATTTCTGGGGAGGTGCACGTGAGGCTACGGCGTCGATTCAACGCAGAATTATAAATTCCCTATGACTTTGGTGAATCTGACTCGAGCCTTTAAAACACTTGAATCACACAGTAACACAAACTAACTGATGGAGGCAGCAGTAGACCAGGAGCTCCTGAACACTGATGTTACATCACTAGTTGTCTCAGTGGAGTCTGGCTTTGACGAGCACGATATAACAGCTCCATCTCCCCGTCAGAGAGGGCTGCCTAAAGGCAAGGTGAAGTGGTGATAACAAATATAGTGAACACTTGAAAGTCCAGTGTGTCAGATTCAGGGGCTTTAGTGTCGTCTATCAGTGAGGATTACAGATTACAACCAGCTGAACCTTCTCTTGGTCAGAGTTCCTCCAGTGTTCATTGTTCAGCAGCTGAATTATCCACAGACGTCTCTTCCTCTCAGAGACAAGCAGACCTGAGGTCTCATGTTTAAACACTGCAGACGCACAAAACGAGGCCTGAAAGAGGCATACGCCACTTCAACGGAACAGTTGTGATCTCTAAAAACAGACTTGATGGGAGAAACTCTGACCCATGCTCACGAACATTTTGGAGATGTAGATGGTAAGGTGGTGATTGACTGTAGATATTTATGAGTATGTTTTGGCGCACGCCATTTTTGGCTTTTGTCTGAGCGTACATTTTTAGTATGGATCCTTCACATAGTCGTATATGTGAGACCCCAAGTGATTTAAACCAGTAAAAACACATAAAAATCAGTGTTTCTCCTCCTCTGTTTGGCGTGCTGGACACCCACTAATGCGTGCTCACCTTCTTTCCCTGGTACCTGAAGACACAGATGTTCAGGAGGTTTTTACCGTAAGCCCAATTTTCCACAGACGTCTCTTCCTCTCCAAACAGACCAGCTGATTTAATACAGGAAAAACTCTGAATACAATAGTTTAAAAATTAGTGTCCCAAAGAGGCTGCTGACTACGGTGGTCAATGTGAAAACATGAATGTCTCTATCCAGAGTCAGTGTTTAGTTTGTCCGTTCTGGGCTACAGTAGAAACATGGCGGTGCAACATGGTGATCTCCATAGAGGAGGACCTGCTCCCTGTGTAGATATAAACATCTCATTCAAAGGTAACGAGAACACAAGTCAAAACACAACTATTAGATTAGATCACTTTAAATCCGACACACTGAAGCTTTAAACCGAAACTTTGCTGATTTTTGTTTAGCCAGCTCTGTGTCGTCACTTTGTGCAGATCAAAGGTATTTGTCCCCGACGTCACCACACAGACTTAAGTCAGTAAATCAGCTGCACTCACAGCACGGGGAAAAGACAAACACTATTGATCTGCACACACTGTGATGACACAGAGCTGGTTAACGTTAACCTTTAAAGTGGTGTTTTTTTTTTTAGGTGGATAAAATGTTTTTCTGCTGCTTCTGTCCTGTGACACCTCTTTCCAGTCAGTACTGCTGAGAGCTGCTGACTGTAGATAAATATCTGATACAACCCCACTAAAAAAATCTGAACTGTCCCTTTAACACATCATTTTATAGTTTGTCTGCGTCTTCCATCGGCCCAGTGTTCCCAGTGTTCGTCTTTGCTGTAATGGGAGGTAAATGATAATGCTGATATGATCATACTCATCAGTCTGAAGTGACTTCTCTTCTCTATCATTTCAATGCAGATATATGGACATGTCTTCAGGACGGACATCAGAGACAAGGCGTCCACAGGAAGTGTAAGTCACACTGAATGACATCAACATGTGTTTCATGTGTGTGTGTGTTCACATTTCACTGAGTGATGAAGACTCTGATTCAACTCCTGCAGCGTCTCTGCCTCCTCTTCATCTCTGTCCTGTTTCTCCTCTTGTTCTTGCTGAATGTCCAGTTTTATTACAGACCATAATAACATGTCACTGTGGTTACCACGTGGTTATCGACCCTCACTCCACCATTAATGGGTTATTAGATTTTTAAAACTCACCCTCTGATGTTTGAAGATGTTGAAAGTTGAAGATGAAATCCTGGAGTTGAAAAAAAAAGCCTCAGTTTTTCGTTGTTGTGTAAACAGTTTCTTCTTGGAGAAATTTTAAATGAGACACAGAAGAAAGTGATTTTGATTCGTTTACGTGTTTTTTTCTGACAGCAGTGTTTGTCTCACATGATGTGTCAAGGACCGTCTGAAATTCTGAAATTCTAGTTTCTGTTTTTACAGTTTGAGGCTGATAAATGGTGTCATTTTGGTTTTTTCCTTATTTTTCTTTTTTCTTTATCTTCTTTTTTTATTTTAGAAGGCATGATTTTTTTTATTTTTCTTTTATTTTTCATCTTTATTTTCTTTATTTTGGAAGGCATGTTTTCCTTATTTGTTTATTTCTCATAATTTTTATTTGTCTCTATTTTAGAAAACATGTTTTTCTTTGTTTTTCTTGTATCTTTTTTTATTTATTACCTTAAGTTGTCTTTAATTTTTCTTTTAAAAGGTATGTTTTCTTCAATTCTCAATTTTTCTTTATTTTATAACTTTTCTTTGTTTTGGGGGGTATGTTTTTATTTTCATTATTTCTATTTATTAATTATATTTATTATATTTTCTCTATTTTTCTTTAATTTTTCTTTTTTATTTTTGAGGGCATGTTTTCTTTTTTGCAAGTTTTCTCTTATTTTTATGGAAAACTTTTTTCTTTATTTTCTTCATTTTTCTTCACTTTTATTTTTATTTTTTATTTTATTTTTACTGTGAAAGGCATGCATTTTTTAAAATTATTTTTTGCATGTTTTCTTTTCCTCCCAGTACTTAATTTTTTTTTACATGCCTCTCCCATTTTTCACCACCTCCTCCCCCCTCATTAATCACAAACAGTTATTTATTAAAGCAGTGATACAGAAGTGTAGAAATACTCTCTTACAAGTAAAAGTCCTGCATTCAAAATCTTACTGAAAGTACAGAAGTCGTAGCATAAAAATAAACTTAAAATACTAACAGAGTTCTCATTCTGCAGAATAATATAAATGATATTTTTCTTTCATAATAACTGATGCATTAATGTGTCGATCAATTTCATGTTGCAGCTCATTTTAATGACTTTATTTACTGCTGGGTAGATTCATCTGTAGTAATACATAATTTATTTTGTATTCATGTGAATCTGTGACTGAAGCTAATAAATGTGGTGCAGTAAAAGTATATTAAATATAAGTACTAAATATTTTCCTGCTCTGACTTCAGCTCGTGTCGTCCATGAAGGAAGACGCTGCAGCTCGTCAGAGCCGCTATCCGTCGGGCGGTCACTCGGTCGGTCGGACAGACACTCGGTTGGTCCCTCGTGCAGACGGTGAGTGTTTGATCCTCAGTATTGAGGTTTTTGGTGGAATGGTCCTTTATAAAAAGCTCAGCTCTCAGATTCACATTTATAACACAGCGATGTGAAAGATGGAAGAGAGAGACGCTTACCTCGTTCACACCTCTGATGAGAGCACTGAGGTGTGTGTGTGTGTGTGTGTCTGAAGGTGGGATAATTGATTTGGACAGTCGCCAGGAAAATCCCCAAAAAACAGGAAGGAGGGAGGAAATTATTTCAGAATGAGACTTCTTTAAATATCACAGCATTCACTGGCCCTCTTCACACAGAGATGGCGATGATGATTTTTTAGTTGACGCTGCAACAGGACTGTAATTTTCAGTGAGGTGGCGTTGGCGATGTTATTGTTCTCGGCCTTCGATGTGCTCAGCGTGCTGCAGACTGTGGTGTTTTTTCAGGTGGTTTAACACTTAAGTTGTGTTGTTTTGCAGTGCAAACATCACTCTGTACGATCTGTTCTCTGCTAACTCTAAAATACTTCCAAACATGAGATGAAGATGGTGAATGACGGACATTTTGCCGTCTGTTGTTGCGACATTCACAAAAGTTGCAGCGAGCACACGTAGCAGGGTGATCGATCCCCAAATGTTGAGGCTGCTGTTAGTTTAGGGAGCGCTTGATTTGAGCTTTTTGAACGTCACAGTCGATCACACATTCTCACTCCGACCTCGTCACATATCGATGTTTGGTCATGGACTTTCCATGTCCACACATGACGTCCAAGGTACCCTGGGTGTGTTGTTTGTTGACGTTCTGGGACGCCATGTCGACTTCAGCCTGTTACATAAATTGTCTGTTTTCAAAATACACTTCTGTTTTCACAGGAAATGTACAGTTTGCATACAGTCTCTTTCAAAATAAAAGCACTACGTCAGTACAACACCGCAAATTAATGTTATTTCCTTTAACAACAAACACACGTGGTTGGGTTTAGGAAAAAGAACTGGGTTTGACTTCCTGGATGAAAGTCGGTGGTTGTTGGACCCATCCCCCTTCCTATGCAGCCTAACCGGACTTCCACTGCCTTAACGTACATCAGTGTCCCGCCACTTTTCCCCGTGAAACCACCCAGTGCTATTAAACAACGATGGCACCCGGCCATGTAACATGCTGACATGAAAGGACGGCTTTTTTCGTCAGTGTCTGGCGCCAGAAGTCACTGACCAAGTGTCAGTTTTTGATGACCGGCTTTGTTCATTTATTCGTGGAAAGCCAAAATCGTGACTGTGAGTACTGTTTAATTGTGCGTCCCTACGCTGTAGGTACGGCGTCGATTCACAGCAGAAGTATAAACCTCGCTTTGCTGTCGTAGCTGAGCGGGAACCTGCAGGCTGCTCTTTGAACTCTTTGAATCCCCTTGTTGTGCTAACCTTAGCACATGTTGCTAACGGCATAGGGCCTGTGACCTTTGGCTCCACATTCCTCTACCTTCCACGTATTGTGTGCGCAGAGGACGATGACGGTTCAGCATTAAACACACACCCTGACGTACACTGAGTTTCTCCGACGGCCCTCCAGAGTCTGCGGCCTTCTTCAATCAGCCGTGTGAATGTGCTCAGCCTGAACGCTCTGAATCAGCCTGTAGGATGTATAAATATCGACTCCACCGTCCCTCCAACAATCCCCTGAGCCTCGACCTCTCTGGGATGAAACACGTCGGTGTGTTTGGGCAGGGATCCAGATCATCTGAGACTTGTTGTGATGTGACTTCTCACACACTTTAACGGCTGCGGTGTTTTGTGTGGCTGCCGTTTGTTTCCTGCTTCTCTCTCCACCCACCCACCCACCCGCTCGCCTCAGAATCTGTTTCACTCACTAAATTGGCTCCTCAGACACCCTTCCTCTTCTTCCCCGTCTCCTCATTTAAAAAGTGAGAAATTATAATTATCTGAATTATGCTTTTAATGATGCGTTAATTAGAGTCATGGAGTGAGATTAGCCTATGAAGTATTACTTGTGAAATCCTTCCAGAGCTGCTGGTGCAGGCGGAGACAGAGAGGGAGAGAGAAATGTTGGTGTGCTCGGTGATTAGCGCACCAATAAATAACAGAACAGATTGCGGTGCATATGCTTACGATTACAACTTTTAAACCAACGCTTTAAACTCACACCGACTGTCTTCTGCTGGCATGAGGCTTCTGTACTAACAGCCCAGTCAGTTTTGTTTCCTTCAGAGGCGCTCTGTGCAATTCTCACCAAATGTGAACTATTATTATACCGTGTGAGCAGGAAGCTGATCTCAGCTCTCACTGCCTGCGAGCTGAGCGAACGCCGCACAGCGAGGGGTCTGCAGGACCAAGATTTTAGCTTCTGCTCCTCCTAAAGATGCAACTATTTGCAGTTTATATCAACAGTAAATAAAATGACTCTCTGTAGTGTTAGAGGTGCTGCTCATCTTCAGCAACCCTCTGAGGATCATCTTCATCATCATGTCAACCTCACTTTTCTTGTGCTGCTTTCAGACGCCTTTCGCAGGTCTTTGAATGACCTGCACTTGTTTATCATCTCTCTAATCCTTCAACCTCTCGAAGCACTTTTACCCTACATGTCACATCGACCCATTCACACACACATTCACACACTGCAACCATACAAGCTACTCAGCTTTTAACACTCACTGATGGAACAACCATCAGGAGCAGTTTGGTGTTCAGTATCTTGCTCAGGGATACGTCGAACCACCGATCTGATCTGATCAGCAGATGACTTGCTCTACCTCTGAGCCCCGACCTTTGAACCCTGAGCTCACTGGTGCAATTTCTTTCAAAACAGAGGGAAAGAGACAATGAACAACTTGGTCATTTATGTTCCACAAATTACAAAAAAATTTATAGATTTAGAAAAATATTTTTAAAAGCTTGAGGAAACACTATATTTATAATTATTATTATATATTTAAAATTTGGTTACAGACTTATTGGCGTTTTTAAGCTCCCTTTCCAGGTCATTTCCTTGTTTGTTTTATAACTTTCTATTCTGTAAATTTTTTTTTTTCAAATTTTCTTATTTTTAATTTTCTCTTTTTTACCAATTTCTTGCTTATTTTTTGGGTCATTTCTTCTTTTTTTCTCTTTCTTTTGAAACAAGCCAAGCCAATTTGCTCAAGCTTTAAAGGGTTAAATGCTAACTTCCTCATTTTTCAACTTGGACAAAGTTTCAACAGGCCCCCATGCTGCTTGCTACTGTTTACTAACCTGTTTTCTGGCCTGTCCGTAATGTTGAATGTGAGAGGCATACTCGTCTGCTGCAGAGCCGTGTGCATACGCCCTGAGCTCACTGGTGCAAGTTCTTTCAAAACACTGGGAAAGAGACAACGAACAACTTCGTTATTTATGTCACACAAATTGCAAAAAAATAATAGATTTTTAAAATTATTTTTTAAAAGTCTAGACAAAACACTGTATTTATAATTATCATTATTATATATTTAAAATTTGGTTACAGACTCATTATAGTTTTTAAGCTCTTTTTCCAGGTCATTTCCTTGTTTGTTTGTTTTGTTCTAATTTTCTTGATTTTAATTTTTTCTTTTTACCAATTTCTTGCTTATTTTTGGCTCATTTCTTCTTTCTTTTCTCTTTCTTTTGAAAGAATCCAAGCCAATTTGCTCAGGTTTTAAATTGTTAAACAGTAACTTCCTCATTGTTAAGCCTGGACAAAGTTTCCACAGGCCTCCGTGCTGCTTTCTGCTGTTTACTAACCTGTTTTCTGGCCGGTCTGTGATGTTGAACGTGAAAGGCATACTAATCTGCTGCAGAGCCTTGTGCACAGCTCTACTGGCAATGGGAGAAGAGTTTTCCTTCGTTTAAAAAACCTGCGTACATGTGCTAATTTTGATGGAGGAGGGGTGTAAGTGTCTGACAACATTATGGAAATGATCCTGACAGAGACAGATCATATGGTTTAAAAGAAAGATCCAGAAACGGCCCTGAAATCTCCATTACTAAACCCACCAGACTCCATTTGAATAAACATGTTAGTGTGTACAGAGGCAGCATGTTTTCATATCTAACTGGTGAATTAAGGGTTAATTTAGACCAAACCAGAGTTGGTGATTGTTGGAACAGTGGAAAAAACGAATCAGGATGGTCTCTTAGGGGTTTTATTTTGTTTCTGATGACTGTGATGATAAATGATTCACCTCTAGATGTGGTCTCAGCTCTTCGCTGCAGTAGTTTTCGGGACTGTGTTGTCTGTGGCAGTTTGTCGACGTGTTTGCAGCTCACTCTGTCGTCCATTTTAAAAATAAAATCAGTTTTAGCAGCTTTAAACTGAAATAATGTTTTTCTTAGCTGCAAAGATTCACAACAGTCTGCATTATCATTTTGTTTTATGTTTTGTTGTTATGATGAACTGTATTATGTTTTAAAAAAGATACGTTTTGAGAAGTAATTTAAAAGTTGTTGCTGATACTGCAGCCTCGTATGTACCGACTGCACGTGTGAACAGACCATCAGTCAGACCTTCAGATCATGAGAGGAGCATTAGTTTTGTTTCATTTAAAGCCGAGGTTGGCAGAAATCTGAAAAAGGCAAAAACTGATAAAAAGCAGCTCTAGAGACAGATCTTCCATCGGCTATGGGGACTCAAATTCAGCCAGCTCAAACCCCCCAGTGCTGGGTGTCACAGCAGGCTGGTGTCAAGCAGCAGTGTCAGGTCTAACCTGTGTAACAGCAGCAACAGAAAGTTTACTGATATGATGGTAACTCAGGGCTGTGTGGCCCCCTGAGCTCGAGTGTGATCTGGCTGAATTCAGGTTACTGTGGTCGCTGACTAGAGGTCGGTCTGTGGAGCTGCTGCCTGCTCACCTCCTGACAAGGTGGTCTCCAGTGGAGCTCTAACTGAGCCCTAAAAATCAGACCTGACATCACAGTAACCCGCTCAGTTTGTGTCGAAGCCCAACCGGAGCCTGAACTGTGGCAGTTTTGAATCCATCCATCCATTTTCATCCACTTATCTGGGTTCGGCTCACAGGGGCAGCAGGCAGAGCAAAGCACGCCAGGCATCCCTCTGCCCAGCAACACTTGGTGCAGACTTTTTCAGCAATGTGGCTTAAATAAAACAAATCAGTTCATTCTCATCAGCTTTATTAGTTTGAATATATGAGACAAAATGAGACAAATAATACAGCAGCAGTAACTCAGATGTCTCCGATGAATTAGGATTTCTTTGTGACTGTTTTTAAAGGATATTCTGATTTTGTTGCAGCTTGTTGTCACAGCTCTTTTTATGATTTCTGTCAGAAATAGTAACATCTGTGGTAACTAAAAAGAAGAAACTCGAGCAGACGGGTTGGAAACAAACCTACAGTTGATCCAGGTGATCTTTTTATTTGGAGGTTAAACACTAATAATCCTTGATTATGCAGCTAACTGTTACACAGCTCCGGTTAATGCAGCAGGTCAAAGCCAACATGTCCCCAGGAGACAACAGTCAAGATGTAATAAACACGAGGAGACACAGCAGGAGAGCAGACTGAAAGTCAGAAGCAGGATTCGCTTGTTACGACAGCGCAGACAAAAAGACAGAGAAGAAGAAGATCTGCACATTGAAGTATCTGATGAAGAGTGTAAACATTTGTTGGCAGAGAGCAACGAAAACACAGAGTGACTATCTGAAACGTTCCTCTGTTTGTCTCCGACCAACACAAAGCAGTTTATCGGCTCATTTAACTTCATGTAAAACACGTATGTCATCATTACTCTGAGTGTTCCCATCAACTCCTCACATTTACATAGAGGAGGGAGGAGGAGCAGGAGGGAGGGAGGAAGATGAGGAGAATCTAACTGAGGAAGCTCTGCTACTTTGCTCTGTTGTCTTGTGGGACGTGCTGGTACCCTCACCTCACAACCCAGCAGGACTCAAAAGATCTGAAGCCAACGCCCTGGTGCCAGACACCAAGGGACACCCTCCAGAGGTCCTGTGTTTATGCCTTGACAGGTCAGAGCCAAGTCCGGTCCAAGGAGCACCTGCCATGGATCAGTGGTATCTCTGGGGTACCAGCATGTCCCTCTAATTTTCGAGAACATTGCACTGTAACAAGGAGGTTTTTCCTCTGCAGTGGCAGTCTGAACTATCCTAAGGACCCCCCCCCCCCATGGGCCCCACTACCTGCACTGTCTATATTTACGCCCCTGATTCATGCATTCATTCATGTATTTTACTAAAGTACATGAAGGTTAATCAGGAGCTATTTCCTCTTAGAGTCACCCAAACCACAGATAAGTTCCATCTGTATGAGTCATATGTAGCAGACATGTTGAAACAACACTGTGGTTAATGTGTGGTTATGTTTAGGCACAAAAACCAGAGACCATGGTTCAGAAATCATCACGTTTGGTCTTAAATCAACTGGTTTTGGTGACACAAATACGGCTGGAGAAGGTGTCGATGTTTCTGTAAAAATCAACCTTTTTTTGTGGCGTTATCCTCGTTGGACGCACAGCGATGACTCACTGAAACACAACAGGTGTTGTAGTGTGTTGGTCTCTAACAGAGATCTGCAGCTCAGCAGGCGTCTCAGCTAAATGACTTTGTGGTGTCTTTAATCCCATGAAGGACGGACTAGATGTGTCTGGACGAATTAATACAAATTAACTTTAAACATTTTTTTAAAAAGTCAACTTTTGACTGAAAATGTAGTTTAAGTAGTTTTGTGTTTCATATTCTTGTGTCCTCTCCGAACATTTTTCAGATCAGGTCATAAACCTGAGTTTGTGAATCACTTCCTCTGCTGTCAGAGGACAAACAGACCGTGCAGTGGACATTTGGGTATCCACTCCTGTAAAAACACCGGCTGGAGCGTTTTGAATCGGAGGCGGCCATGTTCGCTCAGCCTCGGCAGTGTTTAGTGGCTGGCGATGAGCCGCGGGGTCCTCTCTGTCCAAACCCCGCGAGGGAAATCAGCCTGCTAATTTGCAGGATGTGGCGTCCTCGTCTCTGGGTTTTAGGCATGCATGGCTGCAGCTAAACAAGCAGCGAGGAGGAGGGGGCTCGCTCTCACTGTTTGAAAAGACGCAGCCGGATAACGAGGCCTCCTCTTAACCTGCTGCTTGTACCTTTTTAAACAAATTAGCTGAGCTCACTAACTAATGTCTTCAGCGAGGCTGGGAAAGCCGAGGCTGGATGGGCAGTCAGTTAGATCACCGTCGCAGCCGATGCTGCAGCCAGTCAAAGCTTCAGATAGATCACACTGTGTTGGAGACACTAAAATATAAACAGAAATAAACTCAAACTGCTCACGGACAGGCAACTGCTGTGAACTCATTGTTTCTGTTGTCACACAGGATCTGTTTGTCTTTATACACTGAGGTTCATCTGAACAGGATGAAATCTGTTGTCTCAGGACGAGTTTCTAATCCTGCAGTGAATAACAATTTAACTAGAAAGAAAATTAAATAAAAATACAGTTTATCAGTTTAAAGTCTGCAGCTTTGTGCTCTGCTCAACGCGTCTTCATAGAACAGTTTGTATGAGATCCTCCGACAACACAGACACAGCATTTTGTATGGTGGCCTTTGAATTGGCGCCCCACAAACGACATTACATCCATGACACACAGTAACGCAATTATCGTAAAGTTACTGTAGTTAGGTTTAGGAAAAAAGACACACGGTGAGGACGTACCTTAAATTGACTCCAAGTTCACACAGATTCAAACAAACCAGGTGAAATTCCCAGGGTAAACTGTGACCCATCCACCACCCCAACCTGCCTCAGGACTGCTTCCTTGTTTACTTCCGTTGGCGCATTGGTCACTTGATCACAGCCTTTCAAAATACATTAGATATGTACGAATCAGGGCCCGAACACATTCCGTGTCTTTATCCGCCTGGAAAAATCGAGGTCAGACGCAGGATGCTACTCTTGTGCCTACTTTTAAGGGCATGACGGCAGGTTGTGTCTGAGGTTGCTAAGCGACCATAACTAGCACCATATCATAGTTTACCTGCCTAAAATCCTAAGTGCAGAGCTGATCTTCAAGGCGCTGTTTCGTAAGTGTGTATTAGGCCAAAATATTTTGTCCAGTCCCTCCAGAAAATCACAATCTTGCGATCACAATAATTAACGCAAATTCAACGAAAGTCCACAATATTTGCGGGGGCTTGCAATTTTTTAAAAGTCCTGCGATTTTTCTGCATTTACTAGCTGACTGGAAGTCGTCACGCATGCTACCGTCATTTGAAACGTCATCAGGCGCGTCATCAAATGGCGCTAATGTCATTGCAGTATGGAGAAAGGCTCTGTATTGACATAAGAATTGTCCCTTTGTTTAAATGCATACAGTATGTGTTGAATTGATTCAAATGTTATGTTTACAGCAGATGTAGCTTACATGTTGTTTTACAGTCACATTGTCTGCTTTGAGAGCTACAATATTCACTCAGGATTTTTTAAAACATTATTGGAGTCCATGTTTTGAAACTAATTCAATAAAACTAAAGAAGAGAACTGAAACATTTGCAGCTGTTTTTGGAATATTCACTATGATTATTATAGCAAGTCATTACATCACTTAGTTTTTGGAGGCAGTAGTTTAAAGAAATCACATTTTTTTCCTCCTGACTTGCAATATTTGTCATTAGCTGCAATTCCCTGCAAAAAAATCACATAAAAATGTCGCAATTTTTGACAAAATTGGCCACAAATTAAAGGGTTTTTTGCAGCGAGATCCTGGAGGGACTGATTAGGCTAAAAAGCTTGGATAAATATTTTGACAGGCAGATTTCCAGCTGTGACTCTGTAGTAACTGGATTTATTAGCTCAGTCGTATGTAATAATCGTATTAATCTATGACAGCTTGTTTTAGGAGCCCTCGTCTCTCTTCAGTAGCTTTTTATTTCCTCTGACAGGAATGTTAAATCAGTGATTAATACCATTAATAAATCTCCTCCCTAAAATTAAGCACATTTGAGCCAATGTGCGTCTTCACATGATGAATCTTTTCTCGCCGCTGCCAGTAACGTTCAGAAGCCAACTTCCTGCCTGAAACCGTCATCAGTCAGTTTACGGTCTGAGAAAACAATACGAGCGTTGTGATCGACACGACTTTAAGAACAGTTAATTCAACAACGCTCACATTTGACAACCAGCAGAAAACGACATTAAGATTAATAATGACAGTACGTCCAATAAAACGACTTGATTGATGGTCGGCTGATGAGGTCACCTGACGGCAGAGTTACACCTTTACTGAGTCATAACATGAGTGATTACAGACTCATATCTGTCAGGAAGTTCAGACAGTGACAGCAGCAGATGATCTGTGGTTCAGTGTGCAGTTCCATCGAATAGTTCTACTGTACAGGAAACATGATTTGTAACCAAGAAACGTTTTGAGCAGCGATGGATGAAGTATTCAGGTCCTTTACTGCAGTAAAAGTACCAAACCCACACTGTGAAAATTCTCTGTTACAAAGTCCTGCACTGAAAATGTTCCTTCAGTAGAAACATGAAAATATAATCATGTAGTTAACTTGACTTCTTACTGGAGCATCAAGTATCTGTATTTGTATGTATTTAGTTGTTCACCCTCTGTTGGCATTTCATATTTAACCTTCTCTGCAGTTTATATCCCAGACAACATATGCATCTGGGGCCCATGTTGGCTGTAAATGGGCCCCATATCCTCCTGAGACCCTGTGTCCTCATATTAGGACATCACATTTTGGGTTTACTTGACCTTACACTTCATTCTGCTTAACTTAGATTAATTTAGTAGTCCTCGTTCGTGGACACTTTTTTGTGCCATCTAGTGGCAGTAAGAGCACAATACACTAATCCATGTAAAAACAAGATGGCAGCCATCTCTGCCGAATCAGTCTGCAGCTGACCCCGACACAAAAGTGGACAAGGTCCAAAATCTCATCACATTTAATGGTTGAAGCGTAACTTAACAAGCTAAGACACTACTGATTTGGAAGTACTCGTACGAAGACATTGGGACTTTACTATCGTCTCGTTTGAGGACAGTGGGACTTATTATCATTGACAATGTTTAGTTTTTTTAAACCTATTGGGTCCCACTGATCCCAAATAGCTAGGACAAATTAAAAATGTATACCAAATAAAGGTTCGGGTCTCAGGAGGATACGGGATTGTCCAGGGGTTCTGTAATGGCCCGATGCCGATTGCCCACATGGATGGGCCTACCCAAATGGGCCATGCATAAGTTATGCTAGAGCTAAGTGGGTATCGGCCCGACATGGGGGTCTTATCTGGAGCCCACTTGAGCCCCGTTTCCACCAAACACTTTCGGTATGGTACCTTTGGAACCAGAGTAACCCTTCGGACATGGTCCCTAGACCCTAGAGTTTCCACCGCAAACAGTACTCTTCCATGTTGGCAGTCGCATGAGGCCGTTGTCGAACCTGAGGACAGTCCCATATAGGGCCCATGTTTCAGTCCAACATGGGCCCCACATAAAACTGTTGGCTGGGATTTGTTGTTTTCCATTATTCCTTTTTACTTTTAAGCAACAGAAAAAAAAAGTTCTGGATTTGCGTTGTTATTTGTACATGACGTAAAACATCAATTAATAGCCCAGGGCTATTAATTGCTTTAATTACTGAACTCAGCAGGCCTATATTTGGGACAAGCGTCCACATAGTTTAGGCATTTGAATCCTTTCTGCACGGCACTCGGCATACCAACACAACACCACTTTATCCTGTTAAAACAATCCTCACAACTTTAATTAATTAATTTTAATAAGAACCCTTTTGATTATTTTGATCTGAGGACCCTTACAGACTAAAGGAATATGAATAATCCAGGAACGGACACATATTATGACTTAATGACCACTTCAGAGGTAACTCAGGGAGTCACCACTTGTTTTTTTGTCATGCTGTTACATATGACTTAATTACAGTCTTCTCTGGTGCTCATAGTTTCAGTAAAATGAAATGAACCAAGCTAACGATATGCAGCGTCTCCATACTGACAGAAGTTTAAACATTTATACCTGTATGTGCGATCTAAACAGCTAATTAATGTGAGCTCTAGAAGGTAGCCAACAACCTGGTTTTATACATCCAAAGAACTTTCATAAAAACAAACAGCTTGGTATCCAGACCTGGGGTCTCATTTATAAAACAGTGCATATTTTCCATACTAAAAATATACATATAAGCAATCCAGCCTCTACAATCAGGCTTCCACCTCACCATCTGCATCACCAATTTCCCATCTCTGAAATGTTGGTAAGCATGGGTCAAAGTTTCTCCCATCAAGTCTGTTTTTATACATCACAACTTTTGCAAGGGAATTGGTGTACGCCTCTTTTGGGCCTCGTTTTGTGCGCACGCAATGTTTATAAATGAGACCCCAGACCTCTGATTGAGACAGGCCTGTATGTGTCAAAATGTGTAGCCACACCGAGACAGTAACAGATACGAGGAGTTCAACTGGGACTGTTGGGAAGTTTTATAGTATATTTATCTTCAACTGTGTTTATATTATCTGTAGCAAAGTGTTCATTACTCCTGCACTACCCATCCATCCATCCATCTATCCATCATCTATCCATCTATCATCTACCATCCATCCATCCATCCATCATCCATATATCCATCATCTATCATCCATCCATCCATCCAACCATCCATCCATCCATCTATCGTCCATCCATCTATCCATCCATCCGTCATCCATATATCCATCATCTATCCATCTATGATCTATCCATCCATCCATCCATCCATCCATCCATCCATCCGGGTTGGGCAGCACACTTGGATGAAAAGAGTATCTGCTAAAGACAATGTACTCTTTACGAGTAAATACAATTAAAATGTGTCATAATCTGAACTCGTGATAATCTGTTACTGTTGTGATAAGATTCAAGAACTTCTTAAACCTGCAGCCTGTTACATTTCCAGACGTTTTACAGCAGGTCTTTAGGAAGTCCTTTGTCCCGCTGTGTAAAATCATTGTCTGAGGAAGAGGAGGAGAGTTTCGGCTGATCTTCAGCTCCTGCGTTCGTACATGAATCTGCTCTGTACTGCTGCTGCGACACGTTCCTGATGTTTCCTCTTCTTCTCTTGTTCTCTTCGTTGTCACTTTTTTAGCTTCCGGCGGTGTTTGCTGTCTCCGACACCTCCTATTGGTGCCTAATTGCAATTCCTCAGACACTGTTTTAGTCATTTATTAGAGTTAAATATAAGCTCCGCAGTACAGTTGTGTGACTGTCTCCATCAAACTTGCTAATTGTTGCAATATTCAATTTTCCTTTTTCTTGAGTGTGATTATCACCCAGCTGGCATCGGAGGAATCCAACATTATTTACACGTTCATTTGAAAAAAATATTCACCTCAAAAACCTGCAGGATCCTTTTTTTTCTCTCCAATCTAACACGGTCAAAATAGAACATAAAGTCTAACGAGTTACCGACAGTCCCTCCTGCTGAACCTACCAACGAAGAAGAGGAACAACAGAAGACGAAGGAGAACCTACTCTGGGTGTTAAAACGGCTCGAGGGCCTGCAGCAACACAACAGCGACTGCCTGCCTGCCGCAACACGGCGGCTGGAGGTCCTGTTGTTTTCCTCTCTGTTCCTGCACAGGTTTATGTAAATGAGATGGTGTCACCCCCCCCCCACCCCCCTCCTCTAACATTAATTAGCACGCTGCTACCTTGCTCAATATTTGGTAACAGAGCCACCGTCGGCGGATGCAGAAATTTGCAGGATTTGGCTTTTAATTAGATGCAGGAGAGCACAGGTGTGCTAACGAACAAAAAGGAGCTAATTTGAATAAAAATCAGCCTTTTACAAAGAGGCGGTGGGGGGGCGGGAAGGGGGGGGGTTAATTGGCAGCGAGGATGTAAACGGTGACAAGGTTCGTAGCTTCTGCTGCAGCAATTTGTTCTCTGATTGAACCTTTTATTTCAGTTTGTGAAACTTCCATCATGAAGAGACATCAGTGCCAGCAGGGCCACAGCGGCAGGAATTTATTTCTCTGTCCTTCATATCGAGTTCTCAGCTGACGCTCAGACAGGCAGGGCTGAAATGTGCTGCGAGGAGGACGGCACATGAGATCAGAGTCCTTCATCTGCCCATACCCGTAAAGCTCAGTACCAGATCCGACCCTTTTCCAGTCAAAGCCACACTGGCTTACACCCGTTAATAAAAGTCCTGTGACCCAAACCGCCCCCGTTATTAAACACACACAGGCTACAGTCTCTCACAGTAAGCTGGGTTCTCAATTCTAGAATTACAAATCCAGCGGAGGAGACGTCTCTTTTTATTGATTTTATTAACGTTTTTTGTTAGACATTTTATTACTATTTTTTCTGATATTTTAATAATATTTTTGGACATTTTACTAACATTTTTTGGACATTTTAGTAACTTTTTTGGACATTTTGTTTACATTTTTCGGACATTTTAATAATGTTTTTCGGACATTTTGTCAACATCCTTTGGACGTTATATTACCATTTTTTCTGACATTCTAATAACATTTTTCGGACATTTTGTTAGCATTTTCTGGACATTGTATAACCTTTTTTTCTGACATTTCAATAACATTTTTGGACATTTTCTTGACATTTTGTTAACTTTTTATGGACATTGTATTACCATGTTTTCTGGCATTTTAATGATATTTTTGGACACTTTGTTAACATCTTTGGACATTTTAGTAATATTAGACATTTCAGTCTTTTCTTTTTCAGACATTTTTCAAACTTTTTTGGACAATAAATATTTTTTGGACATTTTTGCAACATTTTTCCTCTTAAAATACCTTTCTGACATATAATTTTCATTTTTTCCCGACATTTTTATAATAAATCAATGCATCCTTGTGCACTCAGTATGTGAAGCTGCTGCATCGTACATCGTAGCCTGTGATTCAGTAGGCGATGGTATTGTACAGTCTGCAGACATCAAACTTGATGTCGTACCCAAGTTTATTAGATCCATGTTGCACAGTGTAGCTGCACTAAACTTATAAGTCTGATAAAATCTCACAGTCTGTTAGAGGGTTAACGTACTTTGTGTAGTTACGTTAAGTCCTTAAAGTCACGGACAGGACATGAACAGCAGTCTCCAGGTTGAAAGTCCATGTTTGGACTTTCTTACTACTTATACTTAATTCATGTGTTCACCATGTCAGAAGATCCCCATTGACTTTCCCTTTGTGTTATTTTTGTGTTGCCAGCACAGAGCTTAAACACATTTCATGCCCACCAGCACGTTAAGACTTAAGGCTCATTTATTCTCTCTACACATACGAAAACAGATAACATTTCAAACGTTGTAAGTGTCTCTGTCCTCATACTTCCACACTGTTGGTAACTCATCATTTTCCTGTCACAGGTCACAGTGAGATGATTAGTGGAGAAATGGCACAGCATAAAGGTCCAAAGGTCAAAGGTCAGCTTCACTGTGACATCATCATGTTTTAACGTCATATCTCAGGAACAGAAGGGGAGACATTTGGTCAGATACTGAAGAGGTGACTCTGATCTTGAGACTGTGCTGACTGTATAGATCTTCTGTGTGTGAAGCGTCCATGTTTTCACAGACATGGATGGAAACTGTTAGAGACACTGGACTGGTGGGCGGAGTCATACGACCACAGGGCGGTGATTTTAGTTTACCTTAATGTCTGTTTCGTCATAATAAAACCACGTTCACCTGACCTGCGTCAGGTTTACCAACAGCTCCTCAACTGCTGACCTCCTTCCCTTCCTACCGTCCTTTCTTCCTTCCTCGTCAGTCTGCAGTCTTAATGAGACCCAGCAGTAATAATTAACACCGAGCTCGGCTCACCTTCAGCTATGACGGAGTTTAAAGGGTTAATTTTCACCCGTCTGCACGTTGTAATGACACGTTGTTTGTTTACGAGGAACTCCAGCGGCGAGGGAAGAAGGAAACGTTAAAACGCCCTCCACATCTGCATAAAGCTGCAATTAGTGTGTGTTGTGAAACAAGTGTCAGAGATACAGACCCAACCCCCCCTCACCCCCTCACCCCTTCACCCCCTTCACCCCACCATAAAAACACCTCTCACATGACACATACCAGCTGCCCCCACCCCCCTCCCACAGCTCATACCTCCACCTTTTGTCCAACTCCTTCAGCCGCAGACTGAACAGGAAGTCAGAGCTCAGCACACTGAAGGTACCTTTATCTGATGCTGCGTTCAAGTGCTGCTGTTTGGGACTTTTGGGGCTTTTGAAAACTATCAGTATGAGAGTCAGGGATTTACTTTAGTTCTTATTTTACAGTTAATAGTTTTTATCAGTCCCTCCAGGATCTCGCCACACCTTGAACCTTGAATTTGCAGCCTCCAAAAAACTAAGTGATGTAATGACTTGCTATAATAATCATAGTGAATATTCCAAAAACAGCTGCAAATGTTTCAGTTCTCTTCTTTAGTTTTATTGAATTAGTTTCAAAACATGGACTCCAATAATGTTTTCAAAAAATCCTGAGTGAATATTGTAGCTCTCAAAGCAGACAATGTGACTGTAAAACAACATGTAAGCTACATCTGCTGTAAACATAACATCTGAATCAGTTCAACACATATTGTATGCATTTAAACAAAGGGACAATTCTTATGTCAATACAGAGCCTTTCTCCATACTGCAGTGACATTAGCACCATTTGATGACGCGTCTGATGACATTTCAAATGACATCGCATGCGTGACGACTTCCTGTCAGCCGGAAAATGCAGAAAAATCGTGGGAGTTTTGAAAAATTGCAAGCCCCCGCAAATATTGCGGACTTTCATTGAATTTGCGTTAATTATTGTGATCTGGAGGGACTACTTTATTATCTGATGTGCATTAGACACATCAATACACCAGAAATTTAGTAGTCTATTCCAGTAAAATTCCACAATTGTCAATACTCAATTTGATACCAAGGTAAGAACAGCCAAAAACAGAACAATAAATCCTCTGTACTTAAATATATACTCCTTTATTAAAACATTTCAGTTAATTTAAAATGTTATTAATAATCCCTGATGAATCTGCCCCCAACACAAAGTACTACTCCATGTGGGAAACATATATTAATATTTATATCCTGCAGTATATGAACAGATTTCTCCTCTGTTGTTGTTGTTCAGAACTTGTACATGGAGGATGTGCTGGTTGGTCTTTGTGGTATTTGTCCCACATCTCCTCCACTGTGACTGGACTCTTGGTCACCACAAAAAACACTAGACGTGCAGCATTCAGCTCAGAACAGACGCTCAGCGCCTCATCATGCTGCTGCTGCTGTTGCTGTCTTCCGATGTTCCTCTGTGCTAGTAGGTGTTCTTCTTCTTCTTCTTTTGGCATTTAACGGCAGAGTCGAACGCTTGCAGGTGTATAGACAAAAGAATTTTATCCTTGATACTTTTGGTCAGAGGTGTGTACTTGAGTCTGACTTGAGGTGCAAGTTTAAGGGCTTGACTAACATTGGTGAGAGACTTGACTTGGCTTTGACTTTGTATTCATGATTTGGGACAGATGACATGAAAGGACTTGATTTTTATTAAATGTCTCCTGTTACTGTTGTAGTGTACGACTGTGTCTGATCTCATCAGATCATTTTTAACTAAAAAATTAATGATTATTTTCATTATGCTGATTATTTTCTCCATAAATTGACCGATTCTAATTCGCTGATTAAACTTCCTGTTTGCATCATGTTGGTAATTTTAAAAACAGTTTTATCTTGTAGAAAATATCAATGATTAAAGTAGAGCACGTTTTGGGGATCTACCCCGCAGTGAGTGAATCACATGACGACCGTTTGTTTATCTAAAACTCAAATACTTTTCATTTCTGGGAATCCAAACTCTCGCCGCCCCCTTTGCTCTGATAAAGACCCACACAGTGAGTGTGTCTCAGCAGGAGACCCTGAGCAGCACAGCCTCCGCCTGCAGCTGCGTACCTGCGTGGGATCACCTGTGCCGACTTGTATCACGGCTAAATTAACGTCCGATCGGCAGCTTTTTTACTACAACGTCACCCTCTCTCTGCCGCGGGCTTTCACCAGGAAGCTGACTGCCAGTTAGGAAGCTGTCCAATCATGTCGTTTCCTCGTCGCCCTCGGGAGCTGCAGTCAGCTTTCACTCTCTGTTAGTTTACACTGCAGGCTTCGTGTTGAGATGATGAGCTGCAGAGGTTGTAACATGAAGTGAATCAGGAGAGATCAAATATACAGCTGGATGATCTCTGTTAGTTTAACTACAGACACACCTGAAAAACATCATAAACACCTGATTACTGCTCGACTCCAAATACAGACAATAAAAACAGTCAGTGTTAATGAGGTCAGGGTGACAGCAGTGATGAGCAGTGATGAGCAGTGATGAGCAGGAGGATTTACAGCGTGATGAAAGGGAGAAAACTGAGACAGGAACAAACGAGAAGAGAGGGGAAAAGAAATACGGCTTAAAAAAAATCTCTTAGGAGTTTTGTCTTTGTTGTCTCATGCTAAATATTCTGTGTATGAAAGTACTCATTCAT
This sequence comes from Cephalopholis sonnerati, assembly GCA_019142605.1. Taxonomy (NCBI): domain Eukaryota; kingdom Metazoa; phylum Chordata; class Actinopteri; order Perciformes; family Serranidae; genus Cephalopholis; species Cephalopholis sonnerati. Next base: position 37,213,017 of record JAGQAX010000004.1, on the reverse strand, counting down.
ATATTTGTGTACGGGACCCTCTGACCTCCCAGCCTTGAAAAATGGGCTAAAAAGTCACGGTGTATTTCCAACGCTGCGTTTGTAACCTTTATTCAATCAAGTAAACTCACTGAGATCTAATATCTCTTCTGTCAGACAGGCTGCTGATGCACACACAGCATCAGCAGCCTGTTCTTTTTCCCAGCTCGTCACTTTGACAGTGATTTTAGCAAAGGGTGGATGGATCGATCCTAAAATATCGATACTCACGATACTATGTTTTCGTTTTTAAGATCAATCCTGGCGTCAGTAGGATTGATATTAACAAGGGGATCAGTTTTTCTCCTCTGCGTTGTACCTATTTGTATTTTAAGAGTAAAACTCTCTGTGCAAACAACGTTCTGTTGTCGTGAACACATCTAGTTCGTGTTCTCTTTGGTTCTCTGCCACATTCAATCAACTTATGTCAGAACCAGCAGCGTCTTCTTAAGACGCATTCACTGGCGCTATTTGGTCTGCTTTAAACAAACCCTAGTCCGCTTCCACGGATGGTTTGGTTCGTTTGGTGTGGTGTGAACGCTCATTCGAACTCTGGTGCGGACCAAACTAGCAAACCCTGGTCCGCTTGAAAACCTGGGGGTCTCGATTCACCTGCAAGTGAACTCTGGTGCGGTTCGAAATGCAAACGGACCATCCAGCGAGGAAGAGAGGAAGTGAACCAAAGAGAGGAAGTTTTGTTACTTTTAGATCATTAATGTTTAGCATGAACTTTGCCTGCTTGTTGTCAGGCTAAAGGCTATATGAAGTGCGACAAGTTCCTAAATATTCCACGTATATGAAGACGACAGAGACACAGTGCTCATTTAAAGAAAGGGGAGGGACAACACCGACTGACACCAACGTGTGTGTTAGATGTTCTAGTTTATTTTGATACCCTGGCCATCGTTCTAGCTTAAAAATTGACCTCCATACCATCGCTAAAAGTGCATGGAACATAATGTCGGAGCACCCGCGTTAATTGCGTTAATTTTCTTTAACGCGTTAACCACGTTGACATTAATCACAAAGATTAACGCGTTAACTTTGACAGCACTAATTAGTATTGATATCAGTGACTCTTGCCTTTTATTACTTGGTAGCAGATTGAAACCTAATTTTGTGGCATCACCCACTGATTTCTACGTCAGACACCGTCACACATTCAGTAGGCTATACCTTCAGTAGCTAGCAAGCCTAACTAACCTCATACCGTTTAGTGTTTGAGTTTGATTTTGGAACAGGCAATAGCACATATATCTCCTTCCAACTTCTCCAGGTAACAAGTATCATTAATACCTGACCTTCCCCAGGCACAATGTACAGCTCGAAATCCAGAAAGCCAGCCTGAAAATGAAGGAAATCTTAAATGAGTGCACGAGAGTCTATGGAGCACACAAGGCTAACAAGTGGAGCTAACAGCCACCTCTGTTACTAACAGACTCCACGTATCCGTTCAGCAGCTCCACCATCGTGTTTCCAGGCTAATAAAGCATCCTGGCGCAGACTATTTACTGGAGTTTACCAACCCAATCTCACACAGCATTAGAAAACAAGTGCAAGCACGGGCGTTCTGTTTCTTAGTTTCCTAGTTTTCCTTTCCTGTTATTCTGTATGTCCAATCGTCCACCATCCGCGTCACTGATGAACATTAAACATACATTTCGTCTCTTTTTAGCTTGTCAATGTCCCGTCTTTGTCATGGAAAAGAAAGGTTATTGACGAACATTTTTCATTATAGTTTTTGTTAAAGAAATTAAGCATTATTTTTTACCTGATTTCTAGAGAGAACTTTTTGAAAAGAGTCAAATCCAGAGAGACGTCGTCACATAAAACCATGACTCTCTACAGTCAGTTTATAGATGCTGGTCTGCTCATTTCAACATGAGTAAACCTCAGCCTGAGGATGAGCGTATCAGTGATGTGCAGACTGAATAAAGTTGTCTGTCAGAACGAGGCGGAGGACTCAGAGACACACACAGAGCGAGCAGTATGATGTATGTGTGGTATTGTGAAGAGCTCCTGGCGACCAGCCGCGCTCCCTTAATGAGCTCTAATCCTCCATCAAACACGCAAAACTGTCGATGCTGTAAACAAAGACGACAAAGCAGCGGCCCATCAGCTGTCAGTCAGTCACCGCCTCGGGTCGAAGCGCCTGTTACGGCACCAAACAGCGGCGCCGCCACAGAGGGGCTGATGGGAAATAAAACAGATGAGGGTACCAGACTGATTCCAGGAATCTGTGGTTAAAACGGGAACTTGTGGCTTCCTGTGAGACACGTCAGGAATGAAGGATCCTCTGTGGGCTGACGAAGGCAAAGTGTTTGAAACTTTTCTTTGCACCGGAACAGTTCGGAGACGTCAGGGTTTCCATTCAGGGCTCAGAGATAAAACATGTGGAGCACTGATGTGGTCATATATGACTCAACGTTTGCTGAGTTTTCAATTCCTGGAAAACAAACCTCTCTTTGTGACTATAAATCTTAATCTACCCATGTAATTATCATCCTACTGAGTGACTACTGAAAGACGATCTCATAACTTAAACCTTCACTTGTTCGGACACATTTTTAGTGTTTGGAAACACCAAGAACTCTGTGTTAACCTCCTGTTAACCACATATGATGGTATTTCTAAGATACTTAAAGTCCGTTATTCACAGTCTCCGTGATGTTCAAGTCGGCTCAAAGTTTATCATGTGTTGTCCTTGCGTTGAAATTCTTGCAGCCGTCCTCTCTCACGTTTTCCTGTCTTCAGACATCGGTCACTTCTGATGAGTTTCCATGTTGCGGTCCCAGCGTCCTGTAGCCTCTCGTGAAACTGTTATTTACACCAGGTGTGGTGCCGTAAAGCGGTTTAGTGCACATGACAGTAGGAGATTGTGGACAACGTGTTGCATAAAAGACAGCAAGTAGTCGTTGTTGGTTTGGATCGTAATAAGTTTTTGGCCGTGTTATGCAGAGTTGAAGTATAACAACAGGTAATACATGAGGATATATAGAAATAGGATGTCGAATCGGTAGTGGACTGTATGAGATGTAATTTTGAAAGGACGTTTTGTTTCTTTTTTTTTTGGATTTTCAATAAACCTCATTAAACTTTTTCCCTGCCTCATGTGAGAACTGTGAGTCTCCAGAAAAAGAAGAGAAACACAAGTCAAAACCAAGACACCTCACAAACTGAGTGGCCAAGAACTTTGGTCTGTTTTAACGGTCACTACACCTCCTTTAGGTCTTTATCACTTCTTTTCTTAAATCCAGCTGGTAGCAGAAAAACAATTTCAGATCTTTTAACCAAACTGCTGAAACACATCCTGATACCATCGGAATATAAAACCAACTCAACACTTGGCGCCACGTTAGAAGAACCAGCCGAGGTCATCGAATACCGCTGCTTAGTCATTGATTTCAGCTTCAGACACCAAAATGGCAAAAGCTACCTCTTATAGTGGTATGATACACCGCCTGCCGGCCCAACACATTCTCACTCCAATCTAGTCACATCTGATATTTGGTCATGGACTTTCCAAGTCAACAAGTCAATATATGACGTGCAAGGTACCCTGGGTGTGTTGGTTGTTGACATTCTGGGATGCCGTGTCAACTTCAGCCTGTTACATGCATTGTCTGTTTTCAAAATACACTTCTGTTTACAGGAAATGTACAATTTGCATACAGTCTCTTTCAAAATAAAAGCAATATGTCGGTACAACATCCTAAATCAATGTTTTTTCCTTCAACAACAAACACACGTGGTTAGGTTTAGGAAAAAAGAACAGGTTGTGACTTTACAATCTTACTGGAAGTAAACACCGGAAAGTCAGTGGTTGTTGGATCGACCCACCCCCTCCCACCTGCCCTACTCGGACGTACACCCACTTATGTTGTTGTCCCACCACGTTTACCCGACGCCATTGGGCGCTTATGCCGACATCAAAGGACGTTTTTTGTGTTTTTTTGTTGGTGTCTGATGCTGGAAGTCACTGACCAAGAGCCTTTGTTTGATGACCTCAGAGTGTGATTGGGATTGGTTGGCCAGGCAACACCTGTTGCAGGGCTATGATACCCTACTAGACGTCCTCAGTTTGAAATGCTGCTGGTAATGATGTAATATAAGGAGCTGGAGTGTCCTTAGAGGGGGTGGGTCCAACAAACCCCAGACTTTCACCCAGGAGCCCGCTGTTCGTTGAGCTGATACTTGTTTCATCCGAGTATTCAGCTCAGTCCTATCAAAAGGACTTGTCTTTTGTTGTGAACTCTGGGGATGAGACGTTAGTATTGTGAAAGAGATGTTAATGGTTCATGTTTAATAATCCCACTGAGTGGATCCTCTGATCGCAGCTAATTGGATTAATCTGGGTTTATAATTTCAGCAGTGTAGACACTTCTAAACGAGCTCTGATAGAAACACTTTGTGTCCTTCAGGCTGATGTTGGTCTCTTCACATCACAGTCAGACTGGTGTACGTGTTGCTCCTCTCATTAATTTACTATCAACACTATTAGAGAGTGTGTGTGTGTGTGTGTGTGTGTGTGTGTGTGGTGTATTAAGTGCTATTAAGCGCAATTATCGTTATTAAATCTCATTATGAGAGCATGTCAATAGTCTACAGTTTGTCAGTTCAAATAGAAATCATTCAGCTGACGGGTTCAGACACGACGTCTCACTGTGCCTTATCTTTTTTTTTTGGTTTATTTTTGTCCATACTTTAAAGATGTTAAGTCAGAGGTGAAAAGTAACTAAGTAGCCTGCATTTACTCAAGTAAATGTACTCCAGTACCCTATATCTCAGAGGGAAATACCAGTGCCATAGTTTTAGCTGCTTTACATTTACTTGATAATTATAATTACTTTTTACTTTGTATATCCAGATTATTAGAGGTTTTGAGGGCCTGTGTAACTTTTTACTTGCATTAATTGTTTTTTATTGCCAGTGGGTGAACAGGTTGTAACGTAACTTAAAAACTGACACTTTCAGCCTCTCGGTTGAAAATTCTGGATAATCCAAAGAATAAGCAGTGGCTAATGTTAGCTTAGAAGTGGAATCCGCTAATATCAACAAACAACCAGCACTCACCACACAGAGTGTACATGCACTGTTTCTGTTACACTCTGCTTTGTACATTGCTACAGGAGCTGAAATTCAGTGCCCCATAATTTAAGTGCCCCCTTGTCCTGAAAAAAAAAGTACTAACATGGGAAATATATTGTATTTTTGTGGTTTTAGCAGACAAATGTTAGCTAATGTTAGCTTGCTTGCATCCACCGTGAAATTGATTGTATTTGTCATTTAATTCATCCACACTCTCTTGTCGTTCGTAAATTATTTTATCAGCTAATGTAATGAAGGAACCAACTCTAGATCAATGCAGTGTAGCTCAGTTACAGCTAGATAACTAACCTTAGCTTGCTTGCTAACGTCATAGTTAGCAAAATACCATCTAAGCGGATATGTCAGTTGGCTAGCTTGCCAAATTATTTCACCAGCTAGTGTCATCCGTGATACTAATTTATGTATTATGACAGTGTTGCATTTTACAGAAACTATATTCCTATGGTTTTATGTGACTAATAGGTTCATTGATTGATTGATTGATCAATTTAGCCAACAATAAAAGACTAATGGTACAAAGCGCTTTTTACTAGTGGAGTTCATAACCAGCTAATGTGGCATGATACTATCTTGAGTGATTAACGTTGTTTAAATCAATTTAGCCATTAATTAAAGATATGGGCTAACGTCACAAAGCGTTTTCTACTGGCGGAATTGCTAAAAAGCTAACGTAGCAAGATACTGTCTCGAGTTATTAAAGTCATTTAATTTTTTCAGACTCCAGGGCCGATCTGGCTGGTAAATTAGCCATCTTGCTGTTCACTATAATCAGCTATTGTTACTAAGCAACCAACTCTAGATCAATGCAGTGTAGCTTTGTTACAGCTAGCTACCTAACCTTAGCTTGCTTGCTAACATCATTGGTAGCAAAATACTATCTGTGCAGATATGTCATTTGGCTAGCCAAATTATTTCACCTGCTAACATGATCCATGATACTAACTTATGTATTATTACAGTGTTGCATTTTACTGAAATCATATTCTTATGATTGATTGACTGATCGATCAACAATAAAAGACGTAGGCTAATGGTACACAGCGCTTTCTACTAGCAGTAGCAAAAGTAGCAAAATACTGTCTTGGTAATTTAGCATCTTGCCACTCCTAAATTACTTTATTAGCTAATGTTACGAAGCAACCAACACCAGATCCATACAGTGTAGCTTAGTCACAGCTAGCTTCCTAACCTTAGCTTGCATGCTCGTTTGCTAATGTTATAGCTAGCAAAATACCCTGAGTGGATATGTCAGTTGGCTATTGCCAAATTATTTCACCAGCTAATGTGATCTATGACCCTAACTTATGTATCATAACACTGTTGCATTTTACTGAAATCATATTCAACAATAAAAGATGTAAGCTAACGGTACAAAGTGCTTTCTTCTGGTTAAGAGCGACACAGGGGTAGCCAACGAGCTATCTGTAGCCTGAGCTAAAATCAACCACCTAGCTTTAGCTTAGCTTCTCTACACATAGATTTAAAAACGTAAAGCTAGTTAGTATCATGGAGACAATGGACCAAATAAAATATAGAAACATTGCATTGAGTAAAATTATCCTAAATATGACTACTTTATTTTTTAGCCTCTATCCACATGATGACGGTAGATCACGGTCAGTCTGGTGTTTGTTACTGTTTTGGCCGATGTTCAGGTGCTCGCTCACAGCTGCAGAGCGTGACCTTGAGATTCAGGATGCTGACTGCAGTTCACTTAATGCCCTCTACACTTAATATGTTTCATTTAATCATTCATGTGTTTTAGTATATTTCAATGCTAATCCTTTAGTTCTTTTCAATTCCCTTGACTGCAGGACTTGTACCAGAGTATTTTACACTGTAGTATGTCTACTTTTGCTGATGTGAAAGATCTGAGAGCTTCTCCCACCTCTGAAAGTGAGCGTCTCAGCAGTTTAGCGAGCAGGTGCTGGCTGGTGACAGATGAGTCGGGACATTTGATGGTCGCCGTTTTCGACTGGAAACTGACGTCCTGTCTGAGCGGTGTGATGGGCGGCTGTTTGTATTCCAAACATTCATATAATTGGTGTTTTTGTTAGTTTTCTGACTGCTGCTGCAGCGGCTCACCTGTACGACAGGTTGGGTCACATTGTCCTGTGAGAGGTGGCTGTTGACTGCATGTGCGTGTTTGTGTGTGTGATGTATAGACATGTGATGTTTGTATTAACGTGTGATTGTGTGCATGTGTTCAAACCCACTGCGACACTTCACATTCTTCACTATCACCTTTTCTTCAGAAGCCAGAAAACGTCACAGGTGTAATTATTTTGTTTTTTTCGTGATCACAGAACAATTATTTCATGATGTCGAGTTGACACGTTTTTCTTCCCCCGTAATTATTTCCTGAGCTTTAAATAACCCCAACCCCGTCTCCTCCTGATCATTAGAAGAGAACTAATGAAACTAATAATCGGGAATCAAAAGCTTGTTAGGTCATAATCACCAGAATGTAATTCGTCTCCTGAGATCACAATTATAATTACTCATGTGATCTCGTTATGTGTGGGGATCATTAAATCATTTTTCTGTGATCACAGTAATCAAAACATCTGAATATTTACACCTCTCTCAGCTCCTCAGAGGAGTTTATTAATAATTTAACTGAGACAAAGATAATTATTATGGTTTAGTTAAATGTTCACTCACAAACTGTGTCAGAAAAAACACATATTAATGATTTAGATTATTCATACTAAATATAAACAACTCATAAATGGTGTTTTATTATAGAGGGAACTACGCAGCAGTAATTAAAATGAGCTGTAATATTAAAGTGATGAAACACATAAATGAATCTATAATTATAATCCATTAATATCGTAGATATTATTCTGCATATGAAGTCATTTCACTTTTGGTACTTGGCAGCACAGTGGTGCAGTGGTTAGCTTTGTCGCCTTATGGTAGAAAGGTTTCTGGTTCAAATCTGTGTTCTACCCTTTGCAGCGTGGGTTTCCTCCGGGTGCTCCGACATGTTCTCCCCGTGTCAGCCTGGGTTCCCACTTGTGCTCTGACATGTTTCCCCCATGGCAGCGTGGGTTTTCTCTGGGTGCTCCAGCTTCCTCCCACAGTCCAAAGACATGCAGGTTAATTGGTGACTCTAAATTGTCCGTAGGTGTGAATGTGAGTGTGAATGGTTGTCTGTCTCTATGTGTCAGCCTGTGATAGTCTGGTGACCTGTCCAGGGTGTACCCTGCCTCTCGCCCGCTGTCAGCTGGGATAGGCTCCACCCCCCCCCCCCCCCCCCCCGACCAATAACAATATGAGCTGTTACGGGAAATACTTAATTTAAGAAATACTTTAGTTTGATGCTTGTACTTTTGTATTTCAAACTCTCATTCATTACACACATGCTGTGTTTCTGCGCCTTCAAATTTATTGTTTTCAATGTAGAGGTGTGACAGGCACGCTCAAATACCAGAACGACGACGTCTGCGTGCCTGCGTAAGCACAGGGGCGGTACATATGCCGCGTCTTTAACCGCTTTGAAGAAGCTAGGTCAGGCCCCGGGCGTTACTCTAGTGCCAAGTTTCAAAGGTGCAAAGGCAGTGTCTGAGGTTGCTAAGCGACCATAACCAGCACCGTATCACAGCCTACTTACCAGAAATCCTGAGTGCAGAGTTGATCTTCTGTTTGTGTGTTGGTCTGTGGGACAGATGTAAAGCTCTGACAGCTCTGCACTAACATGATCTCCTCCATATTTATCACAGACTGATATTTACTGAAGAAGGAAAGATATCTGTTGGCTGCGATTGGTTGTTCCTTGTACATGAGACTCAGGGCGCTGATGTCGTGCCCTGAAAAATAGGCGCTCGTGAGTGCGTGTACACCGCAACGGCATTGCTCTAGCGTTTGAGCACACGCGCCACGCGTCTACTTTGAAAACAATTAATATGAGGGTGCAGAAAACGCAGTATGTGTTCCTGCCCCCAAGAGTAGCGCCCAGCACTCGACCTTGCGTTTTCCAGCGATTAAAGATGCGGCATGTGGACAGACACTAAGTGCGAAGTCTTTGCAAAGTCCTCAAAATTAAATTTCTTTAAAAACATGAAAATATTTCACACTTCACTGACCACCAACGATGAAACATTATGATGAAGCATACATTATTAGAGACGCATTAATATGAACTTCACTTAACACTGATGACTCATGATACTGCATGGACTACTGTAGCACTCAGAGTCCTTACTACAGCTGACTGTCGAGGTGTTTATGAGTATAGGCAGTCGCCCCATCACTCAACCTCTACTTTATTTCAGTCAAATCAAATTTATTTATAAAGCAGGTTTTAAAAACGACCAGAGTGACCACCGCGAGTGTTGTACAGTAAAATAAAATATGTAAAATACCATAGCAGGGTAACAGCAAAACGTCAGAGAAATAACAAACCCAAAAAGATGCACACATAAATAAAATATGAATGACAAAACTGAAGCCTTAAGGACACTCGAAGACCTTAGAAAAACATGTGAGTCTGCAGCTTAGATTTAAACGTGTCTACAGAGTGGGAGCACGTAATTAAAAAGGGTTAACTGTTCCAAAGCTTTGGGGCGACTACTAAGAATGCATGATCGCCATCTTTAATGTTTTATGACTGTTGATATGTTTCATCAGTGAGCATTATTTGTGTTTATGAGTGTCGTATAATTCACTATGAATGTCCTCCAAATGCAGATGTGGTCTTTATACAAAGTGTTACCAAATACTGTTAGTCAGATATACGGACTAGACACAGGAAGTTAAAGTTTTGTCGTACTGGCTCACATTATTACACGTTTTTGTCGTTCTAAACTTTAATCTTATTTTTATGAATATTCTTGGCATAAATTGGCCTTCGTAGTAAAAGTCTGTGTGGAAACAGGAGATGATTTATTTACCCGTCACCTCAGAGAACTCACCAACACGGACACAAAGTCCTAATGTAAATAAGAGTGAGAGTGTGGACTGCTGAATTAACGTCAAACTGAAATGTTATTTTCTCCATGATTATGTGTAATTATCTCAATCAGACTCTCAGCAGCTCTCATGTCTAATTCCTCTGCAGTCATTACTCTTAATTAGAGCTCTCTCAGTGATTCATAGAAAACATCGTTTTACTGCCGGAGCTCCGCGGCTATCACTTCCCCCTTGAGCTCCTCTCAGCCAATCACAGCCGCCCATCCAGGTGGTGGCTCGGTCGGCCTCCGGGGCGCTGATTCAGGATCAGCTCCATCACCTGTGGAGGTTTGAAGCTGATCTGGGAGCAGCGTCTGCTCCGTCCAAAAACCAGCTCTTCCAGTCTGTAAACGCAGCTCAGCGTGAAACCCGTCATTAGCCCGTCACAGCTTCGATCATAAATCAAACCCATCGGCTCTGTTGTCATGGTAACACCAGAGGCCCGGTGGTTTTTACTGGAGCCACAAATCAAGGTGGGACGTTTGAGTCGACAGGCCTCTGGCACACCGCCGCAGTTTCCAGGGAAAGTCGAACGGTTTTTAGGTCAAATGAGGATTCTAATGAGGCGGCGCTCAGGACACACAGGAGCACTGGCCGCCCACTTCCTGCAGGACCAGCCCGCGTTTGTGGTGTTTACGTAAATTGGCGTGCCAGGTTATTTCTTCACGTGATGTCCGCAGCACATTAGGGAGGAACATTAGCTCATCAATCATCCGCCTCGTTAATGAACGCAGGAGTTTACCTGGCAGTTATAGAGGTGGAGCCGTGTCACATAAACGCTGTCTGATAATCGATGGATGTGAATCACCGACTTTTATAGACGTTCCATTCCTCTCTGACATCGTTATGTTCTGGCAGTTGCTGCTAAACGTGCTGCTGCAACTGGAGGAAGGTTCAGATATTAGTCCGATACTTAGAGGGCGTTAGTACCCATAATTATCTGCTGACATTAGACAACTCTGCAAAAATCCTCACGCCATTTATGACTGCATTATTTCATGTCCAACACCAACAACTGCACATGACAACTCCAGTTTGTCTAACACGTTAAAGATTGTGTTACAGTTGTGCAAAGCAAACATTAACTTCCGGTCTGTGACGGCGTGTTGAACTCTGATCTAGACGCATTCATGAACATTGACGGAGGAAGATAGAGCGATCTGCAGGTGAAGAGACGTCCTGTTATTAAAACTCAGTGTGACTGAAAAGTTAAAGTTGCCTCGAATGCATGAAAGCATTTGATGAAACATCTTTTTAGAAACTCCCCGAGGATCTTGTGAACAGAAGCAGGTGTTAGCAGGACGTCGCAGCAGGAACACCTGCGACCAGCTGAGTCTGAAAACACGAGTGAAGGCTGCAGCCCGCTGATGTTGATCTCGAGGGAAATTTTCACAGTAGAAAGACCCAGTCTGGTACCTTAACCCGTGTGTGTGTGTGTGTGTGTGTGTGTGTGTGTGTGTGTGTGTGTGTGTGTGTGTGTGTGTGTGTGTGTAAAGATGGAGAGTGAGTGGAGGAACACTGGATGACTGGAAATCCCCACCGTCAAGCCTCGACACTGTCAGCTCTCCTCTACTCATCTCCTTATGCTTGTCTTTAACACGCACAAACACACACACTCACACACACACAAACAAACTTTCCCTCCATCGAGTTTCTTTGATGAGTTGGTGTCACGCATGTGTACGGTCACACACACCCACACACACGGGCATGCAAATACTGGACCACATGTAAATACATACAGAAACACACACAGGTACGCAACTGTTGTAAAGTTAGCGATCTGCTGCCACAAAACTTTAACGGGTCCAGTCAGAAGTTGAAGACTCAGCATTTCCACAGAAAGTCCTCCTCAAGCAGGATTTATATTTCTGTGCCAAATCCACACCAAACCTACAGCACAGGCTTTGTGTAGACGCCATAGCTTGACGTGCGCCTCCCCAGAGATGTAACCACAAGTTGTGGTGACACAGACGTCCTGTCTGTTTCTGTAAGCTGAAACCATTTCCCTCAGTGGAAACAAAGCTTTTATTTACTTTAATTTCACGGATGAGAAACAATAAATTGTGAAGACAATAAAGCCTCCACACAATAACATTTAAATCCAGTGCATGATTTATCCTGACCTCATATGTGTCGAGAAAAACTTACTCTCTTGGCTAATTTAAACAATGTAAAATGCCATGGGCTTGTGCTAATTATGTTAGCATGTTGTATTTGTGGGGAAAATGTGTCTAGCAAAAAAATTTGTCAGAGAAGATGCAGCAGACGAGTATGCCTTTCTATGGCTGTGTGTTTTCTTTTCTGTTTTTTCTGGTGTGTCCGAACGGGCCAGACAAAAAGGTTAGTAGACAGTAGAAAGCAGCATGAAGGCGGCAGTTCAGAATCAGAATCAGAATCAGAAATACTTTATTGATCCCCAAGGGGAAATTGTTTAATTTTGTTTAAAGAGGTTACTTCTTTTTATATCTCTCTTACTGAGTCAGTCTGTCTCTTTCAATCTCGGTGCAGACTTGGAGTCTCACGATAGGCGATTTGTTGCAGGAAACAAAAACTGTGGGAATGCATCCTGAGTCCAATGCGTTTTATTGTTCTATCAGTTGCAAAAATTTGCGCTTCGGAGTCGGTGATCTTTACTCACATCTGGAGGCAAACCTTTTGTTTAGTTGTTATTTTTTAAATTTAATTAAATAAGCATTGTCTTCTTTGTTTATCTTTAGAGAAAGTAGTTTTTTGTTGACATTTTTGAATACTTTTTTGAGCTTATTTCCGCCTGCCTTTTTCTCTTTTCCCCGGTTTCATTTTTATTGTCACTTCCCTCATCCCCTGAGCCTGATCGGGGAACGTAGCAGAGCCACTATGTGAAGACACATTTGCTTTCTTGCTTCTCTTTACTGGAGTTACCTTCCTGTCTGTCTCCGCATTGTCTCTCTCTGTCTATGTGTGGTCCTCATCCTCTATTCCATTCTCCTCCATGTCATCCTCATCCACCTGAATATTAGGCTCCTATCTGACCTGTTGACAGTAGCTATGAGTTATGAAACTGTGCGACCCGTTCCCCTCTCTTGTTGCAGGTGTGTCCTGCCACCACATTGTTCAAACAACTCTCTTAATGTGAAAAGTCACAGATATTCAAACCTTGTTTCAAAGACTTTAACTAATGACATAAGTTTTGGAGTCAGTGTGTAGACGTGATTGACACAACATGAGGTTGTTTTATTTTTAGACATGCAAAAACTTCAGCCAAAAAAAACTGACTTGCTATGCAAAGAACTTGAGCCCGATGTGTTTGATTGTTCTCTTTGTTGTGAGTATTTACAATACGAGACAAAATAAAAAGACACATTTTCACTCTTGCTTCTCTCCACTTGGCTTACCTGACTGTCTGTGTGCAGTCCACATGACATCTTCCTCCTCATTATCATCATCCACCTGAAAATTACAATCTGACCTGAGGAAATCTGTTCAATGAAAGAATATTGTGCGCCCAAGCATCAACATTTGCAGCTGAAAAATGAAGCCAACACTGAAGTACTAAAACCTGCAGTTCTTCTAATGTCCTCTAGAGGCTGGCTCCAAGATGGAGTCAGCCCCCACAGACCTCCATGTTAACATGTAGAAATAAACATGTTTACTGCCTGGTAAAAAAAAAAACTGTTTTGGCCTCTGTAGCTAATTTCAACATTCATGACAACTGTACAGGGATGAGTTTAACTCATCCGTTTCATTTTGTGAAGACTTAAAGTTACACATGATTAAGGGCGGGGCTGCTTCATCCAAATATGGTCACTTTTAGTCCACGAACCAATGGGTTGACGTCACTGTCAACCGGGGGGGGGGGGTCACTCCGAAGTCATCGAAATCCAGCGCTTGGTCAGTGACTTCCGGCGTCAGACACTGATGAAAAAAGACGTCCTTTCACTTTTAGGTTGGCATGATACGCAACTGGTTGCCTTTATTGTTCAACAGCATTCGGCGGTGTCGGGGAAATGTGGAAGGACTACAATGAAACTTATGGCAGCAGAAGTCCAAGGCGGGCAGGAGGGGTGGTGGATGGGTCCAACAACCATGGACGTTTACACGGGAGGCCAGTGTTCACTTCCTGTGAGATTATAAATCCAAACCGTGTTCTTTTTTCCTAAACCCAACCACGTGCTTTTGTTGTTGACGGAAAAAAAATCGAAAGTTGGCAGTGTTGTACCAACGTAGTGCTTTTATTTTGAAAGAGACTGTATGCAAACTGTACATTTCCTGTGAAAACAGAAGTGTATTTTGAAAACAGACAATGCATGCAACAGGCTGAAGTTGACACGGCGTCCCAGAACGTCAACAACCAACACACCCAGGGTACCTTGGACGTCACATGTGGACGTAAAAGTCCATGACCAAACGTGGACATGTGACGAGGTCGGAGTGAGAATGTGTTGTCATGGTAGCTACGTCCATTGTTTATACAGTTTGTAGCGCCCACGCTCAAGCGTACACTCGTATCTGTTGGGTAAATGAGACTTGAAGAGTTGTGTCAGAGTTTGTAACAGATGTTTTGTTATAGTCGTTAAATGCGGAGCCTGTTGAGTTCAATTCATTAAGACTGATCACCTTTTTGGATTCTCCGTAGAGACGAGAGAATAACAAAGTTTTCTTAAAGAACTCAGTGAAAAATTGAAATCCAGATGCTCGTTTGTGGGTGAATTGTTCCTTTAATGTCACAGCTGATATACAGAGAGGAGCTCGAGAGGATCGGAGGAAGGATTCGGACAGGTACATGTGATCAGTGATGGTGTTGTGAGTCTGACGCTGAGCTGCAGCAGCAGTGCGGCTCTGATGTTAATTGGTTTTATGTGCAGTGATTAAGTTGATTAGAGGTTTGTTAACGAGTGGCTGCTTTTAATTTGCCTCCTTTGGTTAAATACTCTCTCCACAGACACACACACACAGCTGATGGATGATTGATGCTAATTGTAGCACTCGACTGATTGGAGGGTTTCAGCCTCAACAAGTGTGAAAATAACCTCAGCTACCAAAACAATATAAATCTGCAGTTTTAAATGAGACGAACGTGTAAGACTGAACAAAATGGACTCTGTTTTATGGACTAAAATAACAACTGAACAGTTAGCGTTCTCAGTTCCTCTGTGTTTGTGTGTGTTTGTGCCCTTGGGCTTTATTTTCGTGGCAGCGCTTCGTTACTTTGGTGTTTTCCTGACCCTGAAATTGGCACAAAGTCGCTGTGCTGCCACGTTGATGAGTTCATCAACCAGAGCAAAGTAAACACTCTGCGTTAACTTACTGTTTGTCGTGTCAATCACAGGAAGATGTTGATTTAGAAGGCTGTTGGAGAGATGAAACTGAATCTGCCGCTTCTGTAGGTCATAAAGAGACGTCAGTGTCAAACTGAGACGCTTTCAAAACCTGTTCTGTGTAGCTGCTTTGACTTTTAACTCACATTCAGTCACAGCTGACTGCAGTCTGCACACCTTTTTACTTTGACGGTTAATGTTCGTTTTTCGAACTGTTCTTGGTACGGTGTAGGGTTCGTTCTGGTGCTGCTGCTATGACATGCAAATTTTCCCTGACATAGGCTAAAAAAAGCATCTGTCCATCTTTCTGATAACTTCACTCCCTGCTGGCCTTTTGCCCTCAGTTGGCGTTCAGCAGTGAAACACATGTTCAGCTTGATTGACAGTGACTGGCTTTCGCTCTTCGACCGCCTCTCCTCGATGTCTTTGTCTGTGTGTGGAGGGTCAGTTTAGAGACAAATGAGTCGGACTCTGAGCCGTCAACGAAATGCAATATTGTCGGCCTGCTGAGCCAGAGAGCCTCCACGAACTGGAGAGGGCGGGATAACTGTCTGTCATTTTTTAATTTGGCCAATCAGAGGCTCACAATCCCCTGTAGGGTTGCAAAGGTATCAGATATTCAAGGTATGATAACCATCTCAGAAAATAATCTGGTATCACGGCGTTCCAGAATTATTACTGTTAGTCAGATTGACCTTTACAGGAATAAAAACAGAGGGGTTATTGTTGGTTAAGCAAAAGTTTTATCACTGTATTTGAAACTTTTCAATGGAAGTTTGAGCGAAAAGTTTTTGAAAATAACTAAAATCAAGATTTTCTGTCCAGTTGCTTTTTTTCTCTATATCGTAGATAAGCAAATGTACACGATACGATAACCATCAATTTTAATATCACAGTAGACAGTCCCTCCAGAAAATCGCACATTCGCAACGCAAATTAAACAAAAGTCCGCAATATTTGCAGGGGCTTGCAATTTTTCAAAGATTCCGTGATTTTTCCGCATTTTCTGGCTGACTGCGCATGCGGCGTCATTTGAAACGTCATTTTAAACGTCATCAGGCGCGTCATCAAATGGCGCTAATGTCATTGCAGTATGGAGAAAGGCTCTGTATTGACATAAGAATTGTCACTTTGTTTAAATGCATACAATATGTGTTGAATTGATTCAAATGTTATGTTTACAGCAGATGTAGCTTACATGTTGTTTTACAGTCACATTGTCTGCTTTGAGAGCTACAATATTCACTCAGGATTTTTTAAAAACATTATTGGAGTCCATGGTTTGAAACTAATTCAATAAAACTAAAGAAGAGAACTGAAACATTTGCAGCTGTTTTTGGAATATTCACTATGATTATTATAGCAAGGCATTACATCACTTATTTTTTGGAGGCAGCAGTTTAAAAAAATCACATTTTTTTCTCCTGACTTGCAATTTTTGTCATTTGCCACATTTTCCCGTAAAAAATCACACAAAAATGTTGCAATTTTTATTGCAATTTTTGAAAAAATTGGCCACAAATTCAAGGTTTTTTTGCTGCAAGATCCTGGAGGGACTGATTATATTCTAGCTAACGTTACAGCTCATTGAGGATGATGCAATTAATGTTTACATCTCATGCTGTCAGCACAAACCTCTTTTCCATGAGTAGATGCATGCTTCCTTCTGGTTGGTGGGTGTTGTTTAGTAGACAGAAAATAGTTTCTGTATAAAACTGCTCACGACAAAGTCTGTGGATTATCTTGAGTAGTCGAGTCATGATTTCTAGGAAATGTTTTTTTTTTTTGGCATTTTGGCTTTAATGTGACCGTGTCGTCTTGTGTATAAATGCCCTGCAATGCGTTGGATCATGAGGGAGCAGTCCCAGGACAGATGCTGTGAGGTCTACAAAGATCATCACTCCCCCCCCCCCATAAATAAGGAACAGTCCCTAACAGGAGTTTTATCGTGTCGCCACAGAGCAGGAGAGCAGGTCTGACATAAAATAAAAAAACTGTAACAATGTAATAAAGTGAGTCTGGAGCCTCGTAGACTGATGATGATGATGATGATTGAGACATCATAAAGCTGTACCCCCCCGCCCGCCCAGTCGCTGCTACCTGCCTGTCTGTTGGTGGCGTTGCCATGGAGACGTTTCAATATTCACAATGGGAGGCTGAAATGAAATAACAGATGGCGGGAGGCATGTAGGTGCACGACTGACAGAAACAAATTATCACTTCTCTTTATCTGCTCAGAGTGAGGCGACGGGTGAGTCCAGGTGAGCCGCGGCGGCTGCTGATGGTTATTAGATTCAATTATCAAACCAGAGAAACGCAGCGAAACACAAAAGACTCGTATTTATTGTCACGTCCTCTGACTTCACGTGAAGTCGGTTCTCCGGCTCAGTCGATGTTCTGTTGTTGATCAGATGCAGAGATAACTGAGAGAGCATCGACACAACAAGGTTCACACACACACACACACACACACACTGTGGAGTCTGTCAGTATTTAGATGGTGTGTGTGACATCATCTCATCCCTGTTCTTCGTCTGGTATTTGAAACAATAAAGTTTAAGTTACGACTTTCCGTCTGCATTACCGTGCAGAGCTTTACAGTTTCAGACGTGCACATGCACAAGTACCAGACCCTCAGTTTTATGTTGTACAAACGGAGATCGCAAAATATATTTTTAAGATCAATAATGTAAAAATATAACCTTAGCATTGCGTTCAGAATTGCCTGTTTAAAGTGGAAGTAGAAAACTTTTTCACTAGCTAGCGCATTAGCTCACTAGCTAACGCTGTCTTCTTATCAGCTCCCTGATCATGGATCACTACAAAATATAGTTATTTTAACCACTGTTCATTTCAGGAGGACAACACAACGAAACATGTCCTTAGTTTAGGGTATCAGACGATGGATCATAGATGTTTGTTTCCAGTCAGCGAAGCTAGCACGCTAGCTACGTAAAAAGTTGTCAATATCCACAACAAAATGTTGATTAAAATCGTTGCTGTCTGTTGATGATGTAATATGACCTCCAGTCAGCCTGAAAAATGCGGAAAAATCTCAGGACTTTTGAAATATTGCAAGCCCCGCAAATATTGCAGACAAATACTTGTGTTAATTATTGCGATCGCAATATCACAATTTTCTGGAGGGACTGATGAATATGAATATGTGCACGCCAAAAGATTAAACCGTGGGCAGGTGAAGTTAATAACATTGATCATTTTGTCACAACGTTCTGCTCCTCTTAAGGCCAGTTCAGACCAAAGATTCCAGACGCAACGAAACGGTTTCAGGACATTGCAGAGAAAAGTTGCAGTGGTCTGAATGACTCAGTTGCATATTGGCTCATGCAGTTCCAAGGGATTCAACCTGTTCAATCGCGGGCAGTGCGTCTCGAACCTTGTGACCCATCAGCAGCAAGCTTGTGCTTTTTTTTTGTACAGCTGAGTACCCACGTTGCTGTGGCTGATGCTTTTTGGACAGAGGAGAGAGAAGACAAGCACGTAAATCTTTTGGAAGCGCTACCCTCTTTGTACAACACCAGTTTAAAGAGCTGGTTGTTGCTCTCTGGGGTTTGTTGTGCTGTGCAGCTTTACATTACCTCGCAATGTACCCGTTGCTGTAGAGATGACAGCAGTTTACGTGATGTTGCAAGAGCCAGTCTCAGCTCGGTATCTTGGTGTGAAATGTACTGTTGCAAGACGTTGCAAGGGGAATCTTTGGTCTGAAGGCTGCTGAAGGCCGCCGTCCTTAAATTATTCCTGAGTCGTTTTTTGACCATGAAGGGGGGGCATTCAGTAGGGGTGTGGCTTATCATGTTGTTGTACCGGTATAATTTTTAATATGATATGAAAAATGTATGTCCTGATACTTGCAGTATTTTGACTTGTTAACATATTGACGTCACACTGTTACCCATGGCAACAACAAACATGGCTGAAAGCGTAATTATTACCGACTCCACAGCGGTTCCAAAAAGAGGAGCAGCTTCAGTAGTGTCGATAAACTGTGGCGCCTGAACGTTTTATGAACAGCCCCGGACTACTAATTGTTCAGTAATTTTTCATATTCTCAAGAATATCATGATCCCAAAAACACCCTGAAACATCCTGACGTTATTTAAGGGTCATATCGTCAGACCCTAGTGCTCTGTGACAGTGTTTTGGTGAAGCGTGTCAGGTGACGTCCACATGAGTGTCAGGACCAGAGGTTTCTCAGTGCTGTAACGAGATGGTCAATTTATTTCCCTTCACCTGTCTGAGGTTTGAATGTTTCAGCTGATGGGTGCAGACAGTGTGTATCATGTTTCAGTTAGTGATCACACACTCTGTTCATGTTCAGATCCTGCAGAGAGAGACGAGGGGAGCAGCTGAAGTCAGCAGCTGCAGGAGGACCGGGACGCCGCGGGACATCAGGGGACATCACGGGATGTCGTAGGACAGCAGCCAAAGATCAGCCTCAACCTGTGGACGACTCACAGGTGTGTTTCTGTACTCTTTATTCATGAAGTGTCAGTGAGTCTGTAAACACACCACCTGTTTGTGTCCCGGCTTCAGGAGACGCTCTGTGTGAAGCTGCCTGCTGACGTCTTCTTTAAAATCATCTCTGAGTGAAAAACACTGTGTTTAATCTAAATTTATTCAGCTATTATTTATTATTTAAAATATACTCTGTTTAGATTTAATTCAACTAAAGGCGGTCAGTACTGCAGAATAATATTATCATAAAAAGGAACTACTACAACACTACTATTACTTCAACAGCTAATAATAATAACAATAATAATAATAACAATAATTTGGTAATATTAAATAAGTAAATAACAATAATAATGTAATACTAAATTGTTAATATGATAAAAAATAATAAAATAATAATATAAATACATAATGATACTACTACTACTACTACTACTGCTACTACTACTACTACTAATAATAATAATAATAATAATAATAAATAAATAATATTAATGAAATAAATTACAAAAAAATAGTAGCAATAATTAATTTGTAATATTAATAATTATGAAAAAATAACAAATACACAATAATGATAATAATAATTTAGTCATATTAAGTAAATAAATAACAATGGTAATACTAATACTAAATTGTTAATAGTATAAATAATTAAAAATAAATAAATAATAATACATAATGATACTACTACTACTTATAATGATAATGATAATAATAATAATCATAATAATAACAACTTGATTTCAATTTTTTGTTGGACTTAAAAATCGAGATCCAAATTACCTTAATTAAACCAAAATTTAATCATAACATATTTATCTCATATAACAGTCGTAACAAAAACTTCACATCAACAATCTGTAATTTTTAAATCATCTTCACTTCTAAAACCAAAAATCTACAAATCACAACATGTGACGCCGTCTGTCTTCAGATCTGCAGGTGAAAAAAGGAAACACGTCAGAAGCAGAGGAAGAATCTCTCTCTGTTTTCCAACAACGTCAACCAAACATTTGATTTCATCTCATTTTATTTATATTTTTCCAAATCTGAACACAGGAAGTACAAAGCTTCTGTCATTTTTTTGTCCCTTTGTGAGAGGAGTCGTACAGTTAGTGCATTCGATCCTAAAACGATGAAAAAATAGATCTGACTAAGAAGAAGAAGAAGAAGAAGAAGAAGTGCTACATAAGGAGATGATGAGGTAAATCTGTCCAGGAAGAAGAAACCAACAGATGAACGGATGCAGTGAGAGAAACAAACAGTCCACACATTATAATTATTATTATTATTATCATTATATACACATCAGATGCATAGAATACTTTTTTCAATCCATTTTTTACATAAATACCTACATTTGTTTCCAAAAAGACAAAAAACTACCAGCAGAACGAGACGAGATCTGCTGGTTTCTGACGGCTCTGCAGGACGCACGCCGCCGCCGACCCCTCAGTGAAAAACAACCGTCATCATCCTCCAGCGAGCAGCTGTTTGACGAATGTCACTGATGAAACTTTATATCTGTGTGAGCTCTGAGCTGAGAGCAGCAGACAGGAAGTCAGACAGAATTCAGAGTCGGACAAGACGTGATAAAAATAAAGAGTGTTGTCAGGTTAAGGTGTTCAGAGTGTTTTGGAAACAGAGTTCAGGTTCCTCCAGCAGGAAGTTTGACTTTTAATCTACTAATTAAACTTCAGTGGTCAAATATCGTTCATCTGAGATGTTCAGCACGTTCCACCATTTTGTGTTAAAAAAGGAAACAGAGAATAGATAATGCAAGTGCCAGAAAACCAGTGGTAATCTATGAAGTGACTGATGGCTTTTGTAATCCAGTAGACCAGTGGTTCCCAACCTTTTGCTTGAGGGACCAATATTTTTACCATTGTAGAGTTTGATTCCCCCCGTTACACCGCCCCGTATCCTCACCATACATATTTATTATTTAAATAAATGAATAACCTTTTAATATAACCCCGAAATTTGTTTGTTTCTGACACATAAATGAATTAAATTTTGACAGATAACACATTAAAATTACACACCTGAAAATCAAGAGGGCTTTGCGACCCCCCGTGGCTCTTTGGCGCCCCCCTAAGGGGGTCGCAAAGCCCCAGTTGGGAACCACTGCAGCTGACGAAAAAGTTAATTTCCAGCCCTCGACGTGACAGTAGAAACCTTCAGGTGGTCTTCGTCAACTCACAGAGAAAAGAAGTTAACATCAGATAAACACCAGTAATAATCTCAGTTTCCTGTGCAGCCTGGCCTCACGTCCAAGGTGTCAGAATACGCGGCTCGGGCAGCGTAGCGACGCTCTTTAGCGTTTGGATGAGACTCCCTGGGCTTTCTATCAACCCCAGTGTAAACCCATCTGTATCATTAGCCCCTTTTCCACCAACATTTCCAGGAACTTTTATTTCCAGGATTAAAATAATTCCTGCTAATCTGTGTGGTTTACGTTTCCACCGCACCTCAAAGTTCTGGAGAATTTATTCAAATCAGGCTGATGACGTATGGGGGAGTGGTAAAAGAAACTGCACTACACCTCCAGTCCAGTAGGGGGTGGTAAGAAGAAGCTGAAGGACAAACAAGCACGATGACGCTATAAACGACGACCGACAAGCCTGCATCATCATTGGAGCGACACAACACGCCAGGATGGAGGACGCTCAAGTTGTTCTGTTGTTCCTCGTGTTTTACTACATCACATATAAAACCATGTGATCTGCACGGAAAAGACGACAGGCGTTATTAGCAAAGACAACTGTGAACGCCCGAAGCTTCTTATAATCTAGCTTAAGTTTCTTCAGCTTTTCACAAATGTGTTTCAGCGTGTGCCCTATATTTAGCTCCGCCAGCTTGTCGGCTATTCTTCCATAGACTCTGGTCGTTTCCATCCGTCCACTTCTCGTAGCTTCTCTTCTTTTGCTCCATTTTCCAAATGATCAAAACACAAACCAAGTGAAGCTTGTAGAAATGAAATAAAGTTTGCAGCCACACTGGCACGGAAGTGTGGAATGCTGCAAGTGTGTGTTCCACCAATCAGCGTTCTTCAGCACAGAGCCCCGCCCCTCAAGAATTCAGGGAATCTGAAAAGTCCTACCCCCCTACTAGGTACTTTTTCAGGGACAGTTTGGGGTCGAGGGAAAGTTTTTTCCTGGGATGATTTCAGTGGAAACGCGCCGAGGTTTTTCAAATCTCAGGTAAATGATAAAAGTTCCTGCAGGTGGAAAAGGGGCTTTTGCGTCATTTCACCACGTGAGTCGACCTCGATCAAAGTACTCTCGGAGTATGGAAGACCATTTATGCCTGTGTGATAGGAAACTGAACCATTAAGAAACAAAAATAAGACACTACACCAAGTCATAACTTTGAGACAGTTTCTCATTGTGCTGAGTCACTGCAGCCGAACAGAGCCAAATTTATAACTAATACCTGGTTCATACTAAACAACGTATTTATCTGCTCTGTCACTATGTCACATTACGTAATTGTGGAGTCATAAATCGTGCCGTGACTTGGCCGACAGACATGACAGACAACACGATGGTCCACGACCAATCATCACTGGTCATCTGTCACGCCATGTGTGATGTCATCAGGTTATTCTTGTCCTGCTTTTATTACTATCACTATTATGTCAGTCACTGTGTCTGTTCATGAGCCAGCTGAAATGTTGTAGTAGTAACGTAAAAGCACCACCAGATGGGTGGAGCTACATTTAAAGCACCGCAAGCAAACTCTGCAAGTAACTGAATCCTCCACAAAAAGTTCCTGCAAATGTTTCACAATAAAAGCATTTTTAGAAAATGATTTGAGCCGACACCGTACGACGCTGCGTCGGGCTATAATCAGGCTGATATCGTGTGGTGTGAACCAGGCATGACCGATATCAACATGAATCTTTTCAGCTGCTCTCTGACAATAAGACAATTATTTTTTGTTTTGCAAGTTTTCTAAAATTTTGTTCGAGTATGCAAATGAGGTGTTATCTAATTAAACAAATTTTAATTTAGCTGCATATTTTGTTTTTATGTCTGTAAACTACTTTTTATAAAGTTTTATATGAATAGTTTATTTATTTATTTTACATACGCCCATTTTGCATAAATTTCCAGACGTGCAATCTGAACTATAATAAACTCCTAAATGTGTATTTTGGATGTTTTCTTTCCACTCATCTGAAAAAAGACACAAAATAGCCTTAAAATCTTAAAATTTTCCAACACATTAAAACAGTTTTCCCCCGGGGTGTCTCATCATTAATGAGTTATGGCTCATTTATTCTGCATTTACGTTTATAAATAGATACGTCTGTTTCAAACGTTGTAGTATTGTTCCTTTAAACAGAGGCAGAATTGTAGACAGTGGTCACTACACATTATTATATATCACCCATTTGTTCCACCATGATTTAAATGTCTTATCGTATCTCACTGCTCTGTTTTGTCCGTACCTGTAAGCTTTCAGAAAATGCAGATACCAACAAAGTGAACGCAGAGTATGGACAGAAAGACGGATCTAATATTGAGCATAAATGAGCCCTAACAGGATTTTTTTTTTCATCACACAGGCAGAAATGAGCTTCCACACACACAGAGCTCCAGACTGAATATCTCCACAAAGAAAACTCCTCAGAGCGACTCTGAGCACAGGAGAGACAGAAACTTTGACCCCAGTGAGGAGGTGAGTTTGACCTCTCTGATAGGTGTGATGCTTTCTTTTTAAAGATGTGATTAGTTTATGAAAAGAAAGAAAGAAATTGAAATGCAGTGTTGTGACTGACGGGCACAGACCTGAGTGAAATCAGGAGGCATAATTATAGAACATAGTGTCTATGAAGTGACAGTGATTGTTTTCACGCTGTGTGGGGAACTGACAAGATCTGATGTCTTACTGGACTTAAAGGGGAACCTCTGTGTTTTTCAACCTGGACCCTAATCTCCAGTGTTTTTGTGTCTAATGGGAACAAATGAACAATTTTTGAAATCAGTTCAGTGTTGAGGGAGAGAGCTGCAGCCGGCAGCAAAGAAACAGACTGTAATGTCTTTCATCTGTTGATGTCCATCCACTAACAGAGTTTGTTTTTGTAACTGACAGGATCAGATTGTTATTCTGAGTGTCTGACAACACTATAAAAGGATCCCTACAGACAAAGACCTTTTTGTACGGCAACCTGCGGCTCTTTTGACCCTCTCCAGTGGCTCCCTGTTGCTTTGACTTAAAATTATACGTTTTTTTTTTAACATTCAGATTTTCATTTGTCATTGTTGTCAGCCTAAAGTGATTATTGCGTTTTACAACTGTAAAACTGTGTAGATTTGTCCTATAAATTATCTAGCGAGGCCAACAATGGATTCAAAATCAAAAAAAGGAAAAGTCTTAAGGGAAAAAAGCCTCGTTTCCACCAAACACTTTCAGTATGGTACCTTTGGAACCAACAGTAACCCTTCAGACATGGTACCTAGACCCTAACGTTTCCACCGCAAACAGTACCCTTAAATGTGGGCGGGGTTGTTGTCACTCACTGCTCCATCCAGCACTCACTGTATTTCCTCATCAGCGGTGACACAGATGGAAGTCTGCACCTGGTTTATCGTCCACAGAACGAGGCTGCACGCCGACATTTTCAGAACAAAATAGAACAGGCTGCAGTGAGAGTCTCTCTCCATGGGATATTTAAAAATAGCAGCTTTGTGCATTTAGTCCTTCTCAGGCAAGCTCAGGGGTTTAGTGTTGCTGTAGCTCACAGGAACTACGCTCTGCCAAGTGAGGATTAGAATATATGACAATGTATGTCATATAAAAACTAAAGTGATGGTCAGAGTTGTCATATTGACTATTTAAGGTGTGTTGATGGATTCACGTCGTCAACTCATGCATTGAGTAACATTACAAGTTAACGTTCCACCTTAAAAGAGAGGCAGCAAAACATCCTTTCATTTTATAGTTCCAGTTTACTAATAAAACTCTCCACAGTATGAACAGTGGTTACATGAGCCTCAAAACCAGCCACAACTCAGCCCTGAGCAGAGTGACCGTCCTCTATTGACCAATCAGACTGCAGTGTTCACAGCTCCACCTTTTAGTACCAGATCTGTGTGCTAGGTACCCCAACAGAGGGGGGACCAAACATGGGGACGCTAAGGAACGCTTCTACTGGTACCATCCACAACGTACCGAGCTAACCCGTACTGTACTGCTTGGTGGAAACGAAGCTATAGAGGACTTGATAGTGTGTGGACAGATTCATTTGCTTTCACCACCAACGCTCCAAAGTTTAAGTACCAAATAATCATGAATGCAGAGGATCCATCTTGTAGTAAATCATATTAATGAAAGCTCATTGAGACCTATTTGTAATGTCGATGGCAAATTTAGACTTAATATGCCGTTACCTGTATTCAGATATGTTTTGTGGCATCACCGTCACCAAACCCACCAGACTCCATTTAAATAAGCAGTAATTTTAGCATGTAAAGAGGCAGAATGTTTTCACATCTAACTGGATGAATTAAGGGTTAATTCAAACCAAACCAGAGCTGGTGATTGTCGGAACAGTGGAAAGACGAACCAAGATGGTATCTGTGAGTTTTATTTCATTTCTGTTGACTGTTAATGAGGTGTGTTTAATGAGGATTAAATTACTGTTTATTTAAATGGAGTCTGGTGGGTTTGGTGATGGAGATTTCGGGGCTGTTTCTGGTTAAACAAAAAGGATCTTCCTCTGTAACACAAAGGTTTATCTCTGCAGGGATCCTTTCATAATGCTGTCAGACACTGAGAATAACAATCTGAGCCTGTCAGTGACAAAAACAAACTCTGTTAGTGGATGGACACTGAATGTTTCATCCACTGCTGGACAGTTTCAGAAATCGTTGTTGCCATTCGTCACTGAGACACAAAAACAGGAGAAAATACTTTGAAAAATCGACTTTAAAGTTGATAAATTTACAGACTAAATAGAGCCTGGAGTATAAAAATAAAACCATCACAGCCAGATGCTTTTTGACAGAATTTATGTGTTGAAGGTGGACTCTTGTTTTGAACTTAATCTGAGAAATGTTACAGAGAACTTTCCTTTCCAACTCCTCCACCTCACACCACCCTGTGTTTCTTCTTCCTGCTGGAGGAACCTTATTTTCCTCCTCTTTCAGACATGTTTCTCAGCTGAGCAGATTTCCTGCGAGCCGGCGGCCGTCTGTTGCAGACAGACGCTCAGAAACCAGCTTCTCCTCTCACTTTAATCGTCTCTCTTTTTTTTTTTTTTTTTTTTTTATTTTCAGGAACGCTGGCTTTCGTTTGGCACCAAAAATCCACCACAGAGTGTTCAGTCAACAGCTGTGACCACGTTTGGACTCCTGTTTATTTTTATTTTCGCCTCTCGGAAGCGTCAAGTCTCCTCGTCAGTCCGACTCCAACAGGAAGGTACAGTTTGTTTTTTTTGAGCTCCTCCTTCGTGGCTGATCAGAGTTTTGTTTTTTATCCTCGTCTGTAACAGAGAGTTTTGACCTCCTGTTTGCATGAGTGCGATGCCTTCAGGGACATCCATCAGTCCTTGGAAAGGTAAGCTGTCGACATCCGTGTGTGTGAGTGTTCATCATGTGTGCTGCCGTGCATGCATGTGTGTGTTTCTATAAATCTGAGAAGGAATTTAAAAAAGAAACTGTCCAAAAAATAACAAATCTGATCTTTATATTACTGTGAAAGTGTAGTACATTTTATTTTTTACCAATTTACTGGGTCAGATTATTAAACTTTGAGTCTACTGAGAGATTTGAGCTGTAATCAGACTGTAAGTAAAGATCTGAGCTCAGGATTGTTTCCTGCAGATGTTTCTGACAGATTGTGATCACGCTGACGATGCCAAACCGCTTTTGGCAAACGTGCGTGAACAGGAAACGCCTCCACCTGTCTGTTGGTGTGCAGCTACTGTTAAAACACTCACACCACCTCTGCTTCAGTGGACGAGGATCTGTTTGAGTTAGTTTTGGTAACTTTCCATTTTGAGGTCTGTTTTGATTCCTGCCACAGGAGTCACGAGAAAAACGTTTGTTTTGAGGAAGTGTTGAAATCAGAGATAAGGGGATGATGTCATGTTGCAACATCAGGATTTATTCTGAAATTCGAGTCTCGGCTGACGTTTGACAGGTCACACTGAACTTCAGTCATGAGTGTAAACTAACTGGTTTGTCATCTTTAAAACCAAACCTGAGAAAATTATCAGAGTTACAGATCAGATTACTTCTGATTCATGTTTGTGAGTCCCTCCAGGATTTCACCGGGTGTTTTTGGAGTTGTTGTGGCCTGAAATGTCGGGATTAACGGCAGCTTTTCTAAAAAATTAGCAGCGCGTGTTGTGATATATGTGGGCCTTTTTTGCAGTGAAGTTAAACTAGTTGCTATGCAAACTCAGATTGGTAGAATTCAAAGGATCCATGACGATGGAACGGTCCGTCAGTGGGATTCAGTGACATGAAATTCAGCTGTTTAAGGATCCTTCTTCGACTCTGAGAAGCACCAAGTGTTGACCTGTCTAATCTGCCGATGTTGTGTGATACTGTCTACGAAAATGCAAACTGCCCACATGAGAGATGCTGCGTGGCTGCAGTGAGTCAGGAGACAGGAACGAAAATGTATCGGATTTCACCGTAATTATTAGCGAGCTAGCTTTCTGCGTGCGTCACACCACCCGGGCTCGGCAGGCGTTAGTCACGCCCCTGCAGTCGCTCATATGTGAACGCACCCTCAGAATTTTGGATGATAGCTGATCGCTGACAATCAGCTGTTGCTGCCGCTCGACACAGCGCTGAAGGACTGTATTCATAAGCCACTCTTCTCCTGCTCGGTTAGCACGAGCTAACACAGCAGCAGCGGCTGTTAGTAACCATTGGGTGACATTAGTTGTATGATGCTAACAGTTAGCCCTGTCGCTGTTTGTGTAGCTCTGTCCCAGGCACAGACGAGGGGCAGATCCACAATGAAACAAGATTTTACCTGTTTTAAATCATCAAATTTGCAAAAAATTCACAGAGATTCACTGAATTTGTGTTTATTATTGTGACTGTAAAATCCTGGAGGGACTAGTGTCTTTATGGGAACCAGAATAAGTTTGTTGAGAGGATGATGGTTCTGAGTTTGTTCTGCTCTCGGCTGCAGGAGGCGTTCAGAGGCTTTCCGCTCATCAGTAACACGTTTACTGTCAATGAATTTTAAATCTTACAGAGTCATTACAGCTCATATTTCTCTCCCCTGTTACAGAATATTTTTATCCTCATCATCAGTGCTTCACATTCGTGGCACACAGAGCTGAGGTTGGCCTCGTGGTGCGTTCAGTGCCTTTTACACATTTATGATTTTCTTTTGATCAGATCAAAGTGAAACATTTTTATTAATTATTTAGACTTTATTTATGATTCAGAGACAAATATTTTACAGCAAAGTGTTTGCTGGTTGAGTGTGGTTCTCATTGTGTGTAATATTGGTATTAACATTATTTTTACTTCACTTCTTGCAGCGGCTCAGGCCTGAATTTGACCATAATTTATTTTACAAAGAAATTAAACTGGTGATCCACATTCATGATGGAGTTTAGTTTTGATCAGAGGAGGAAAAACTGAACAAACAGTTGAAGTTTAAAGACTTGTGTTAGCATTGTTAGCTAATCCTCATGTGACTGTAACTGTAGTGAACGCTTTTTTTTTTAAACATGTGAAAATGCACCTGAACGCACCTTTAAAGGTAAACTGGGCATCTGACATGAATCAGAGTGACTGTGTGTGTGTGTGTGTGTGTGTGTGTGTGTGTGTTTTTGCTGCAGTCTAGTCCTCACTGAGGACGTCCACGTCCTCCGCTGCTCCTCCTCCACCTCCCCCTCCTCCTCCTCCAGGCTGCTGTGTGGCTGCTCTCCAGCGGTTGACGTGCTGACTGCCCTTCCGCTTCTGCTGAGCTTCAGGAGACTCCTCCTCCAACTTCTGACGCTTGTGTTTCGTCCTGCGGTTCTGAAACCAAACCTTCACCTGCACAGAGACAGAGACAGGTGTGTCTTCAGACAGGTATTTTTTTGTGGTCAAAGGTCACTGTGACCTCATCTGTCTCATTTTTATCTCAAGAACACATCCAGAGAAATTTTCAAAATTTGGCACGATCATTGATAAAATGATCAGATTTGGGCAAAGGTCAATGTCACTGTGACCTTGCATCCCTTTCCTTGTGAATGCAATAAGAACAGCTTTAGGCAACTTCTTAAAATTTCCACTTTGAGTCAAGGGTGAAATTATTGTAATTTGGTTGTCAAAGGTCACTATGACCTCATCTGTCAAAATTCTCATGAATGTTATAGCCCAAGAGCACCTTCTAAATCTTCAAATTTGGCACACATGTTCACATGGACTCACAGTGATTTGATTTGTTTTTGGTGGTCAAAGGTCACTGTGACCTCATCTGTCTCATTTTTGTTAACAAAATATCTTAAGAACACATCCAGGGAAATTTTTCAAAATTTGGCACAAAGGTTCACTTGGACTCATTGTTGAAATGATTAGATTTTGACAAACAAAGATCAGTGTCACTGTGACCTTGCATCCTTTTCATTCTTGTAAATGTGATATCTCAGGAACAGCTTCAGGGAATTTCTCCAAATTTGGCACAAACGTTCACTTTGAGTCAAGGATGACGTGATTAGAATTTGATTGTCAAACCTTATCTGTCACATTCTTGTGCTCGTGATATTTCGAGATGAACTTGAGAGAAAATCATTGAATTTGGCACAAACGTTCACTTGGACTCAAGGATGAATTAACCAGAATTGCAGTTTGCCAATACCTCACCGTACATTAACAATAGTGTTGTTATAATATAAAGAGAGTTTCAACATGTCTCCTATGTAACAGCAGATGTAACGTATCTGTAGTTTGCAGAAATGTATGATGCCAAAATTAACTGAGCGACTGGTTTGTGCTGTGGTCACTGCTGCATGTAACAGTAAATCTTAGGGGTGTAAGAAAATATCAATACACGTTGAGTGTTGCGATGGGTTTTGTGATACTGAATTGATTTTTAATTAATAGCTTCAGTGGTGTATTTTTTTTTGTTTGCATGTTCTGCATTGAAACTATTAATTAAAAATCAACAATGTTTTTAAGAATCAATGCAGCATCACAAAATATAACATATCGATACTCAAGTGTGAAAATATTTTCTCCTCACACCTCTGATGAAGACAGCCGTGTGTTTTCTCGCATTTCATATATTATGATTCATTTATTGAGCAGAGTGGATCTGCTATTTAATTTTATAAAGTTGGAGGAGCCGCTCTGCAGTCAGAGTACTTTTATTTTTCATAATTAAACACACGTTGCTGCTCTGATGCTTCACCAATGTCGACTCACTGATACTGTGCTTCCACATATTAAGAGGCCTGTTCCTACTTCTTCTGTCAACTCTAAAACATCATTCAGGACTATTAACACGACTGTCAGCTCCTAACGCTGTCGTACTCCCTCCACTCCTGACAGTAATAATA
The DNA here is from genome assembly GCA_019142605.1 of Cephalopholis sonnerati. NCBI lineage: Eukaryota > Metazoa > Chordata > Actinopteri > Perciformes > Serranidae > Cephalopholis > Cephalopholis sonnerati. Next base: position 37,181,631 of record JAGQAX010000004.1, on the reverse strand, counting down.
CCGACTGTGATTTAATATCTCCACGCTGGTAAAACATGAGCGTGACTGTTAAAACACGTCCTGTATGCAGCAGCGAGCACGCTGACTCAGAGCTCAGGTTGCACAATCTGTCAGATTAAATCTGAGCGACAGGTCGACGCTCAGGTGTCTCCTCCGAAAGGCCTCAGGTGTCTCTTTAAAATCACATCGTCTCTGTGTGACGGGACGTCGTGTAATTATGATGCCGTGTCACTCTGAGGAATCTGTTGCTGTCATCTCCAACGCTTAAAACTCACAAAGAGAAGTGAGAGGAGCAGATTTCTGACAAATAGAGATAAAACTCAGAGCTCTTGTTACGTTACGAGCTTCATTTGGAACATGAGGAGACTTTAGAGGAGAATGTCAGTGCAGGAAGATGCACTCAGATCTTTTATTGAAGAATATAAGTATATAAACACCACAGTGTAGAAATCCTACCAGTAAAAGTCCTGCATACAAAATCTGACATCAATAAAAGTATTAATTATGCAAAATGATCCCATTCAGACTTAAATAATCAGTAAGCAGTATTTTAATGTCGATCATTTTTACATCTATAATCTGCAAAGCAACGAGCAAATGTGCAGTAAAAAGTACAATAATGACCACTGAGATGTCGTGCAGGACTAGTATAAAGTAGAAGAAGAAAAAAAACATTTGCTGCGCCTTTTTATTGTTGCCAGGCAACCGCCCCATCACCTCCCTACCGTAACCTTCCCATGCAATCAATCTACTGTTTATTTTATTGTGTTAATCTGACAGTAATCAGTATCTAGTTTCTGACGTGTCGAGGCAGAGGGTACTGTCTGTAGCTCTGGTTGAGGGTGAGAGGCTGTCAGCAGATAAACAGAGATCTGTGTGGGTACATGAGACCCTAAAAAAGAGGGTGGGTCATGGGGAGTACCACCAGTTGGTCCAGGAGCTTCTCCTCCATGATGGATGTTTTCAGGCATATTTTAGGATGACTCAGGGGCTGTTTGACAACCTGCAATCTATTGTCGGGCCGTATAGCTCTGGGTATCCAACAACCACTACCACCAGTTTCTCCTCCATTGTTTACCAACTGTAAACTTGTTGTCGTGACCACCACAGAAGGCCCGCCTCTCAAATCATCCAATGGGAAAAAGGCAGAGATGACGTGGGGCACTTTTCAGCTCTGAGTTGAAGTTTTTTCAACTGGAGGAGTTCAGGGCGCTCCGGCAAAAAACGCCGGGCACCTAGAGCACAGAAACACAAGGCGCGTAGCAACGCAAAACCAGCGAGCAAAAAGCTTCATTCTCTTTAAAGACTCTTTTAAAAAGCTGCTAAAACCCTTCTGTGTGATCAGGGCCTTAATCTTCATCTCTGCAGTACGTCAGAAAGTACATAAAGATGTAAACAAAGTCTTGCAGACTGCAACCTTCATTATTCCCCAATAAAACCAGTGATGAAATATATATAAGTACTTTAACTTCAGTACTGTACTGAAGTACAAACTCAAGGCACTTGTACTTTGAGTATTTCCATGTGATGTAACTTTCATCTCAGAGGTTAATACTGTACTTTTTACTGCGCTACGTTTGTGTGACAGCTTTGAACATGTACAGCAGTAACATGACAGATACACGTTAATGCAGCAGGAATATTAATCCAATAACATCAGACAGAACAGAAACAAACACTTCGCTGCAACAGAGACATTTTTAATACTTACAGTAAACTTGACTGATGATATTTAGAGACTTTTACTTTGGCGAGGTTTGAATGCAGGACTTTAACTTGTAGTGGAATATTCCCACAGTGTGGTATTAGTATTTACAGAGGTAAATAATGTGAGTACTTCCCCGCTGATCAAACGGGCTCCTCTCTGTGGTGCTGATTAAATAATATGAACACATTTTAAATTTTAGTGTTTTTCTGTAACTGTCTGTTGAAGACGTGCCGACAGCTGTTTATTAAAACTGAAGTTTTGAGAGTTTTTGGAATGAGGCCCCAAGATCGCTCGATCATTATGGTCTATAAAAATGCAATGATTGCAAAAGTTTAATTTATGTGTGATTAATAACTGCTGATGGCTGTGGTTCTCCGCTGACTGATGGATTGCTCTCTTTCTCTCTCTTCCTGTGCTCTGTTGTGAAATTAGCTCATAAATATTCGTGGATGATTCACGTCGTTTCACTGGCGTCAGGACTTTTTTCGCCGTGGCGACCTGATGACAAACACTGTCAATCACTCCTGAGGAAAGGCAGAGGGAGCGCCTCGGAGCTGACTAACCGTCGACTCACTTCCCCTCCATCATTCCCTGATCTGGATCGCAGCCAGACGCCTGAAACAACCTGACGTCAGATCATACCTGACTTCAACCTGACTAACACAGGAAAACTACACTAAGAGTTGATTACAGACCAGGAGAGGTTTGTGCTATTGGTGACTGAGCAAGGTATTAACCCTGGCAGAGTTTAAGGTTTGATATTTTAGTAAGTCAAAAAAAGTCAAGTAAGTATAAAAGAAGATGTAGCATAGACCGTCATTAAAACACAAAAAAGTCATAGAACACTAACCCCCATACTATGCCAAAAAAGGTCATAGGTCATGAAGAGTAAAAAAAAAAAAAAAAAAAAAAAGGCAGACTATAGTATGTCAAAGGTAAGACAAAAGCCATAGTATTGTATGTCAAAAAAGAAAGAAGAAAAAGAAATCATAGGATATTATGTCATGAAAATTGTTTTTTAAGAATTCCTCCTATAGTATGTCAAAAAAAAGTCACGTCAAGGTCATCGCCATGGTATGTCAGAAACACTTAAAGTAAGAAAAGTCATAGTGTAGTATGTCACAAAGGTTGAAAAAATGACTGGTATTTTGTAAAAAAAAAAAAAAAAAAAAAGTATTTTAAAAAATCGTAATAGAGTAGGTCATAAAAACTCATGAAAACGTCATAGTAAAGTATGCAAAAAAAATGACACTATAGTATGCAAAAAAATAGGTCATGAAAAAGAAAAATAAAGGTTATAGTATAGTGTGTCAATAAGAAAAAAAAAAAGTCGTAGTATATCGTGCCAAAAAGAGAAATAAATATGTCACAATGTAGTATATCATAAAAAACTGTAATGAAAATGTTATAATGCAAACTGTCATTAAACTGTCATAAAATCAGTCATGAAAACGTCAAAGTAAAGTTTGTCAAATACAGAAAGAGTCATAAAAAGTCATTGCATAGTATCCATAAAAACTGGTTATAGTGATGTATGCCAACAAAAAAGCTATAAGATTGTATGCCAAAGGAAAAATGTCATAGTATAGTATGTCGTCCAAAATCATGAACAAAAGTCATAGTATAGCATGTCGTCCAAAATCATGAAAAAAAAGTCATAGTATAGTATGTCGTCTGAAATCATGAAAAAATGTCATAGTATAGTATGTCATCCAAAATCATGAAAAAAAAGTCATAGTATAGCATGTCTTCAAAAATCATGAAAAAAAAGTCATAGTATAGTATTTCGTCTGAAATCATGAAAAAAAGTCATAGTATAGTATGTCGTCCAAAATCATGAAAAAAAGTCATAGTATAGTATGTCATCCAAAATCATGAGAAAAAGTCATAGTATATAGTATGTCGTCCGAAATCATGAAGAAAAAGTCATAGTATAGCATGTCGTCTGAAATCATGAAAAAAAGTCATAGTATAGTATGTCGTCTGAGATCATGAAAAAAATGTCATAGTATAGCATGTCGTCCAAAATCATGAAGAAAAGTCATTGTATAGTGTGTTGTCTGAAATCATGAAAAAAACGTCATAGTATAGTATGTCGTCTGAGATCATTAAAAAAAAAAGTCATAGTATAGCATGTCTTCAAAAATCATGAAAAAATGTCATAGTATAGTATTTCGTCTGAAATCATGAAAAAAAGTCATAGTATAGTATGTCGTCCAAAATCATGAAAAAAAGTCATAGTATAGCATGTCATCCAAAATCATGAAAAAAAGTCATAGTATATAGTATGTCGTCCAAAATCATGAAAGAAAGTTATAGTATAGCATGTCATCCAAAATCATGAAAAAAAGTCATAGTATAGCATGTCGTCCAAAATCATGAAAAAATGTCATAGTATAGTATTTCGTCTGAAATCATGAAAAAAAGTCATAGTATAGTATGTCGTCCAAAATCATGAAAAAAAGTCATAGTATAGTATGTCGTCCAAAATCATGAAAAAAAGTCATAGTATAGTATGTCATCCAAAATCATGAAAAAAAGTCATAGTATATAGTATGTCGTCCAAAATCATGAAAAAAAGTTATAGTATAGTATGTCGTCCAAAATCATGAAAAAAAGTCATAGTATAGCATGTCGTCCAAAATCATGAAAAAAAGTCATAGTATAGCATGTCGTCCAAAATCATGAAAAAATGTCATAGTATAGTATGTCGTCCAAAATCATGAAAAAATGTCATAGTATAGTATGTCGTCCAAAATCATAAAAAAATGTCATAGTATAGTATGTCGTCTGAGATCATTAAAAAAAAAAGTCATAGTATAGCATGTCTTCAAAAATCATGAAAAAATGTCATAGTATAGTATTTCGTCTGAAATCATGAAAAAAAGTCATAGTATAGTATGTCGTCCAAAATCATGAAAAAAAGTCATAGTATAGTATGTCATCCAAAATCATGAGAAAAAGTCATAGTATATAGTATGTCGTCCGAAATCATGAAGAAAAAGTCATAGTATAGCATGTCGTCTGAAATCATGAAAAAAAGTCATAGTATAGTATGTCGTCTGAGATCATGAAAAAAATGTCATAGTATAGCATGTCGTCCAAAATCATGAAGAAAAGTCATAGTATAGTATGTCGTCTGAGATCATTAAAAAAAAAAGTCATAGTATAGCATGTCTTCAAAAATCATGAAAAAATGTCATAGTATAGTATTTCGTCTGAAATCATGAAAAAAAGTCATAGTATAGTATGTCGTCCAAAATCATGAAAAAAAGTCATAGTATAGTATGTCATCCAAAATCATGAAAAAAAGTCATAGTATATAGTATGTCGTCCAAAATCATGAAAAAAAGTTATAGTATAGCATGTCATCCAAAATCATGAAAAAAAGTCATAGTATAGCATGTCGTCCAAAATCATGAAAAAAAGTCATAGTATAGCATGTCGTCCAAAATCATGAAAAAAAGTCATAGTATAGTATGTCGTCCAAAATCATAAAAGAAATGTCATAGTATAGTATGTCGTCCAAAATCATGAAAAAATGTCATAGTATAGTATGTCGTCCAAAATCATGAAAAAATGTCATAGTATAGTATGTCGTCCAAAATCATAAAAAAAAGTCATAGTATAGTATGTCGTCCAAAATCATGAAAAAATGTCATAGTATAGTATGTCGTCCGAAATCATGAAAAAAAGTTATAGTATAGTATGTCGTCCAAAATCATGAAAAAATGTCATAGTATAGTATGTCGTCCAAAATCATGAAAAAACGTCATAGTATAGTATGTCGTCCAAAATCATAAAAAAATGTCATAGTATAGTATGTCGTCTGAAATCATAAAAAAAAAGTCATAGTATAGTATGTCGTCTGAAATCATGAAAAAAAAGTCATAGTATAGTATGTCGTCTGAAATCATGAAAAAAAAGTCATAGTATAGTATGTCGTCCAAAATCATGAAAAAAAGTCATAGTATAGTATGTCGTCCGAAATCATGAAAAAAAAGTCATAGTATAGTATGTCGTCCAAAATCATGAAAAAAAAGTCATAGTATAGTATGTCGTCCGAAATCATGAAAAAAAAGTCATAGTATAGTATGTCGTCTGAAATCATGAAAAAATGTCATAGTATAGTATGTCGTCAAAAACAATTAAAAAACGTTACAGTATAGTATGTCGTCCAAAATCATGAAAAAAAGTCATAGTATAGTATGTCATCCGAAATCATGAAAAAAAAGTCATAGTATAGTATGTCGTCCGAAATCATGAAAAAAAGTCATAGTATAGTATGTCATCCAAAATCATGAAAAAAAAGTCATAGTATAGTATGTCGTCTGAAATCATGAAAAAAAAGTCATAGTATAGTATGTCGTCAAAAATCATGAAAAAAAAGTCATAGTATAGCATGTCGTCCGAAATCATGAAAAAAAAGTCATAGTATAGCATGTCGTCTGAAATCATGAAAAAAAGTCATAGTATAGTATGTCGTCTGAGATCATGAAAAAAATGTCATAGTATAGCATGTCGTCCAAAATCATGAAAAAAAGTCATAGTATAGTATGTCGTCCAAAATCATAAAAAAATGTCATAGTATAGTATGTCGTCCAAAATCATGAAAAAAAGTCATAGTATAGCATGTCGTCCAAAATCATGAAAAAAAAGTCATAGTATAGTATGTCGTCCGGAATCATGAAAAAATGTCATAGTATAGTATGTCGTCAAAAATCATGAAAAAAAAGTCATAGTATAGCATGTCGTCAAAAATCATGAAAAAAAAGTTATAGTATAGCATGTCGTCCGAAATCATGAAGAAAAAGTCATAGTATAGTATGTCGTCAAAAATCATGAAAAAAAAGTCATAGTATAGCATGTCGTCCGAAATCATGAAGAAAAAGTCATAGTATAGTATGTCGTCTGAGATCATGAAAAAAATGTCATAGTATAGTATGTCGTCTGAGATCATGAAAAAAATGTCATAGTATAGCATGTCGTCCGAAATCATGAAGAAAAGTCATTGTATAGTGTGTTGTCTGAAATCATGAAAAAAACGTCATAGTATAGTATGTCGTCTGAGATCATTAAAAAAAAAAGTCATAGTATAGCATGTCTTCAAAAATCATGAAAAAATGTCATAGTATAGTATTTCGTCTGAGATCATGAAAAAAAGTCATAGTATAGTATGTCATCCAAAATCATGAAAAAAAGTCATAGTATAGTATGTCGTCCAAAATCATGAAAAAAGTTATAGTATAGTATGTCATCCAAAATCATGAAAAAAAGTCATAGTATAGCATGTCGTCCAAAATAATGAAAAAAAGTCATAGTATAGCATGTCGTCCAAAATCATGAAAAAAAGTCATAGTATAGTATGTCGTCCAAAATCATAAAAGAAATGTCATAGTATAGTATGTCGTCCAAAATCATGAAAAAAAGTCATAGTATAGTATGTCATCCGAAATCATGGAAAAAAAAGTCATAGTATAGTATGTCGTCCAAAATCATGAAAAAAATGTCATAGTATAGCATGTTGTCTGAAATCATGAAAAAAAAGTCATAGTATAGCATGTCGTCCAAAATCATGAAAAACAGTCATAGTATAGCATGTCGTCCAAAATCATGAAAAAATGTCATAGTATAGCATGTCGTCTGAAATCATGAAAAAAAAGTCATAGTATAGTATGTCGTCCAAAATCATGAAAAAATGTCATAGTATAACATGTCGTCCAAAATCATAAAAGAAATGTCATAGTATAGCATGTCGTCCAAAATCATGAAAAAAAGTCATAGTATAGCATGTCGTCCAAAATCATGAAAAAAAGTCATAGTATAGTATGTCGTCCAAAATCATGAAAAAAGTCATAGTATAGCATGTCGTCCAAAATCATAAAAGAAATGTCATAGTATAGCATGTCGTCCAAAATCATGAAAAAAAGTCATAGTATAGCATGTCGTCCAAAATCATGAAAAAAGTCATAGTATAGCATGTCGTCCAAAATCATAAAAGAAATGTCATAGTATAGCATGTCGTCCAAAATCATGAAAAAAAGTCATAGTATAACATGTCATCCAAAATCATAAAAGAAATGTCATAGTATAGCATGTCGTCCAAAATCATGAAAAAAAGTCATAGTATAGCATGTCGTTCGAGTCCTTAGGCTTTCCATATAGTCGCATGGAAGGGCGGGGAGGCTTGCTCTCTTTCTGACAATGTTCAAATCCAGGCTGAAAACAGTTCTATTTAGGTGTACATACGACAACTGAAAGTACTCTATCTGCACTTGTTATGCTTTTAATTTAATCAATGATTATTTTATGTTTTTATGTAATGATTTTATCTGCTGTCTTGTAATTTTATGTATCTGTAAAGCACTTTGAATTGCCCTGTGTACGAATTGTGCTCTGTAAATAAACTTGCCTTGCCTTGCCTCTCTGCCGCAGGCTTTACTTGTAGGCTAGTGGTGTGGCAGAGAGGTCCCAGAACAGAACCATACTGCCAAATGTTAAAATGCAAATGTTTAAATGCAATGGAAATAAAGCTTTCTTTGTCTAAAGTGGTCCTGACTGAAATGTCGTAGTATAGTATGTCTTCCTATATCCTAAAAAAATGTCATAGTATAGCATGTCGTCCGAAATCATGAAAAAAATATCATAGTATAGTATGTCGTCCAAAATCATGTAAAAATGTCATAGTATAGCATGTCGTCCGAAATCATGAAAAAATGTCATAGTATAGCATGTCGTCCGAAATCATGAAAAAATGTCATAGTATAGCATGTCGTCCGAAATCATGTAAAAATGTCATAGTATAGTATGTCGTGCAAAATCATGAAAAAATGTCATAGTATAGCATGTCGTCCAAAATCATAAAAAAATGTCATAGTATAGTATGTCGTCCAAAATCATGAAAAAAAAAAGTCATAGTATAGTATGTCGTCCAAAATCATAAAAGAATGTCATAGTATAGTATGTCGTCCAAAATCATGAAAAAAATGTCATAGTATAGCATGTTGTCCGAAGTCATGAAAAAAAGTCATAGTATAGTATGTCGTCCAAAATCATGAAAAAATGTCATAGTATAGTATGTCGTCCGAAATCATGAAAAAAAAAAGTCATAGTATAGTATGTCGTCCGAAATCATAAAAGAATGTCATAGTATAGTATGTCGTCCGAAATCATAAAAAAAATGTCATAGTATAGTATGTCGTCCGAAACCATAAAAGAATGTCATAGTATAGTATGTCGTCAAAAATCACCAAAAAAAGTCATAGTATAGTATGTCGTCAAAAATCACGAAAAAAAGTCATAGTATAGTATGTCGTCCGAAATCATGAAAAAAAGTCATAGTATAGCATGTCGTCCAAAATCATGAAAAAATGTCATAGTATAGTATGTCTTCCTATATCCTAAAAAAATGTCATAGTATAGCATGTCGTCCGAAATCATATAAAAATGTCATAGTATAGCTTGTCGTCCGAAGTCATGAAAAAAAGTCATAGTATAGTATGTCGTCCAAAATCATGTAAAAATGTCATAGTATAGTATGTCGTCCAAAATCATGAAAAAAATGTCATAGTATAGCATGTCGTCCGAAATCATGTAAAAATGTCATAGTATAGTATGTCTTCCGAAATCATGTAAAAATGTCATAGTATAGCTTGTCGTCCGAAGTCATGAAAAAAAGTCATAGTATAGTATGTCGTCCAAAATCATGTAAAAATGTCATAGTATAGTATGTCGTCCGAAACCATAAAAGAATGTCATAGTATAGTATGTCGTCAAAAATCACGAAAAAAAGTCATAGTATAGTATTTTGTCTAAAATCATGAAAAAATGTCATAGTATAGTATGTCGTCCGAAATCATGAAAAAAATGTCATACTATAGCATGTCGTCCGAAATCATGTAAAAATGTCATAGTATAGTATGTCGTCCGAAATCATGAAAAAATGTCATAGTATAGCATGTCGTCCGAAATCATGTAAAAATGTCATAGTATAGCATGTCGTCCGAAATCACGTAAAAATGTCATAGTATAGCATGTCGTCCGAAATCACGTAAAAATGTCATAGTATAGTATGTCGTCAAAAACGATTAAAAAACGTTACAGTATAGTATGTCGTCCAAAATCATGAAAAAAAGTCATAGTATAGTATGTCGTCCAAAATCATGAAAAACAGTCATAGTATAGCATGTCGTCCAAAATCATGAAAAAATGTCATAGTATAGCATGTCGTCTGAAATCATGAAAAAATGTCATAGTATAGCATGTCGTCCAAAATCATGAAAAAATGTCATAGTATAGTATGTCGTCCAAAATCATGAAAAAATGTCATAGTATAGCATGTCGTCTGAAATCATGAAAAAAAAGTCATAGTATAGCATGTCGTCTGAAATCATGAAAAAAAAGTCATAGTATAGTATGTCGTCCAAAATCATGAAAAAATGTCATAGTATAACATGTCGTCCAAAATCATGAAAAAAAGTCATAGTATAGCATGTCATCCAAAATCATGAAAAAAGTCATAGTATAGCATGTCGTCCAAAATCGTGAAAAAATGTCATAGTATAGGATGTCGTCCAAAATCATGAAAAAACGTCATAGTATAGCATGTCGTCCAAAATCATGAAAAAATGTCATAGTATAGCATGTCGTCCAAAATCATGAAAAAAGTCATAGTATAGCATGTCGTCCAAAATCGTGAAAAAATGTCATAGTATAGCATGTCGTCCAAAATCATGAAAAAATGTCATAGTATAACATGTCATCCAAAATCATAAAAGAAATGTCATAGTATAGCATGTCGTCCAAAATCATGAAAAAAAGTCATAGTATAGCATGTCGTTCGAGTCCTTAGGCTTTCCATATAGTCGCATGGAAGGGCGGGGAGGCTTGCTCTCTTTCTGACAATGTTCAAATCCAGGCTGAAAACAGTTCTATTTAGGTGTACATACGACAACTGAAAGTACTCTATCTGCACTTGTTATGCTTTTAATTTAATCAATGATTATTTTATGTTTTTATGTAATGATTTTATCTGCTGTCTTGTAATTTTATGTATCTGTAAAGCACTTTGAATTGCCCTGTGTACGAATTGTGCTCTGTAAATAAACTTGCCTTGCCTTGCCTCTCTGCCGCAGGCTTTCCTTGTAGGCTAGTGGTGTGGCAGAGAGGTCCCAGAACAGAACCATACTGCCAAATGTTAAAATGCAAATGTTTAAATGCAATGGAAATAAAGCTTTCTTTGTCTAAAGTGGTCCTGACTGAAATGTCGTAGTATAGTATGTCTTCCTATATCCTAAAAAAATGTCATAGTATAGCATGTCGTCCAAAATCATGAAAAAAAGTCATAGTATAGCATGTCGTCCAAAATCATGAAAAAATGTCATAGTATAGCATGTCGTCCGAATTCATGAAAAAATGTCATAGTATAGCATGTCGTCCAAAATCATGTAAAAATGTCATAGTATAGCATGTCGTCCGAAATCATGAAAAAAATGTCATAGTATAGCATGTCGTCCGAAATCATGAAAAAAAAATGTCATAGTATAGTATGTCGTCCAAAATCATGAAAAAAATGTCATAGTATAGCATGTCGTCCAAAATCATGAAAAAAATGTCATAGTATAGCATGTCGTCCGAAATCATGAAAAAAAAGTCATAGTATAGTATGTCGTCCAAAATCATGAAAAAAAGTCATAGTATAGCATGTCGTCCGAATTCATGAAAAAAAAGTCATAGTATAGTATGTCGTCCAAAATCATGAAAAAAAGTCATAGTATAGCATGTCGTCCAAAATCATGAAAAAAAGTCATAGTATAGCATGTCGTCCGAATTCATGAAAAAATGTCATAGTATAGCATGTCGTCCAAAATCATGTAAAAATGTCATAGTATAGCATGTCGTCCGAAATCATGAAAAAAATGTCATAGTATAGCATGTCGTCCGAAATCATGAAAAAAAAATGTCATAGTATAGTATGTCGTCCAAAATCATGAAAAAAATGTCATAGTATAGCATGTCGTCCAAAATCATGAAAAAAATGTCATAGTATAGCATGTCGTCCGAAATCATGAAAAAAAATGTCATAGTATAGTATGTCGTCCGAAATCATAAAAGAATGTCATAGTATAGTATGTTGTCTGAAATCATGAAAAAAAATGTCATAGTATAGTATGTCGTCCGAAATCATAAAAGAATGTCATAGTATAGTATGTCGTCCGAAATCATGAAAGAATGTCATAGTATAGTATGTCGTCCGAAATCATGAAAAAAAAATGTCATAGTATAGTATGTCGTCCGAAATCATAAAAGAATGTCATAGTATAGCATGTCGTCCGAAATCATGAAAAAATAATGTCATAGTATAGTATGTCGTCCAAAATCATGAAAAAAAAATGTCATAGTATAGTATGTCGTCCGAAATCATAAAAGAATGCCATAGTATAGTATGTTGTCTGAAATCATGAAAAAAAAAGTCATAGTATAGCATGTCGTCCAAAATCATGAAAAAAAAATGTCATAGTATAGTATGTCGTCCGAAATCATGAAAAAAAAATGTCATAGTATAGTATGTCGTCCGAAACCATAAAAGAATGTCATAGTATAGTATGTCGTCAAAAATCACCAAAAAAAGTCATAGTATAGTATGTCGTCAAAAATCACGAAAAAAAGTCATAGTATAGTATGTCGTCCGAAATCATGAAAAAAAGTCATAGTATAGTATGTCGTCAAAAATCACGAAAAAAAGTCATAGTATAGTATTTTGTCTAAAATCATGAAAAAAAGTCATAGTATAGCATGTCGTCCGAAATCATGAAAAAAAAATGTCATAGTATAGCATGTCGTCCGAAATCATGAAAAAAAAATGTCATAGTATAGCATGTCGTCCGAAATCATGAAAAAAAAGTCATAGTATAGCATGTCATCCGAAATCATAAAAGAATGTCATAGTATAGTATGTTGTCTGAAATCATGAAAAAAAATGTCATAGTATAGTATGTCGTCCGAAATCATGAAAAAAAAATGTCATAGTATAGCATGTCGTCCGAAATCATGAAAAAAAAATGTCATAGTATAGTATGTCGTCCGAAACCATAAAAGAATGTCATAGTATAGTATGTCGTCAAAAATCACCAAAAAAAGTCATAGTATAGTATGTCGTCCGAAATCATGAAAAAAAAATGTCATAGTATAGCATGTCGTCCGAAATCATGAAAAAAAAATGTCATAGTATAGCATGTCGTCCGAAATCATGAAAAAAAAGTCATAGTATAGCATGTCATCCGAAATCATAAAAGAATGTCATAGTATAGTATGTTGTCTGAAATCATGAAAAAAAATGTCATAGTATAGTATGTCGTCAAAAATCACCAAAAAATGTCATAGTATAGTATGTCGTCCGAAATCATGAAAAAATGTCATAGTATAGCATGTCGTCCGAAATCATGTAAAAATGTCATAGTATAGCATGTCGTCCGAAATCATGTAAAAATGTCATAGTATAGCATGTCGTCCGAAATCATGAAAAAATGTCATAGTATAGCATGTCGTCCGAAATCATGAAAAAATGTCATAGTATAGCATGTCGTCCGAAATCATGTAAAAATGTCATAGTATAGTATGTCGTGCAAAATCATGAAAAAATGTCATAGTATAGCATGTCGTCCAAAATCATAAAAAAATGTCATAGTATAGTGTGTCGTCCAAAATCATGAAAAAAAAAAGTCATAGTATAGTATGTCGTCCAAAATCATAAAAGAATGTCATAGTATAGTATGTCGTCCAAAATCATGAAAAAAATGTCATAGTATAGCATGTTGTCCGAAGTCATGAAAAAAAGTCATAGTATAGTATGTCGTCCAAAATCATGAAAAAATGTCATAGTATAGTATGTCGTCCGAAATCATGAAAAAAAAAAGTCATAGTATAGTATGTCGTCCGAAATCATAAAAGAATGTCATAGTATAGTATGTCGTCCGAAATCATAAAAAAAATGTCATAGTATAGTATGTCGTCCGAAACCATAAAAGAATGTCATAGTATAGTATGTCGTCAAAAATCACCAAAAAAAGTCATAGTATAGTATGTCGTCAAAAATCACGAAAAAAAGTCATAGTATAGTATGTCGTCCGAAATCATGAAAAAAAGTCATAGTATAGTATGTCGTCAAAAATCACGAAAAAAAGTCATAGTATAGTATTTTGTCTAAAATCATGAAAAAAAGTCATAGTATAGCATGTCGTCCGAAATCATGAAAAAAAAATGTCATAGTATAGTATGTCGTCCGAAATCATGAAAAAAAAATGTCATAGTATAGTATGTCGTCCGAAATCATGAAAAAAAAGTCATAGTATAGCATGTCATCCGAAATCATAAAAGAATGTCATAGTATAGTATGTTGTCTGAAATCATGAAAAAAAATGTCATAGTATAGTATGTCGTCAAAAATCACCAAAAAATGTCATAGTATAGTATGTCGTCCGAAATCATGAAAAAATGTCATAGTATAGCATGTCGTCCGAAATCATGTAAAAATGTCATAGTATAGCATGTCGTCCGAAATCATGTAAAAATGTCATAGTATAGCATGTCGTCCGAAATCATGAAAAAATGTCATAGTATAGCATGTCGTCCGAAATCATGAAAAAATGTCATAGTATAGCATGTCGTCCGAAATCATGTAAAAATGTCATAGTATAGCATGTCGTCCAAAATCATGAAAAAAAAAAGTCATAGTATAGTATGTCGTCCAAAATCATAAAAGAATGTCATAGTATAGCATGTCGTCCGAAATCATGTAAAAATGTCATAGTATAGCATGTCGTCCGAAATCATGAAAAAATGTCATAGTATAGCATGTCGTCCGAAATCATGAAAAAATGTCATAGTATAGTATGTCGTGCAAAATCATGAAAAAATGTCATAGTATAGCATGTCGTCCAAAATCATAAAAAAATGTCATAGTATAGTATGTCGTCCAAAATCATGAAAAAAAAAAGTCATAGTATAGTATGTCGTCCAAAATCATAAAAGAATGTCATAGTATAGTATGTCGTCCAAAATCATGAAAAAAATGTCATAGTATAGCATGTTGTCCGAAGTCATGAAAAAAAGTCATAGTATAGTATGTCGTCCAAAATCATGAAAAAATGTCATAGTATAGTATGTCGTCCGAAATCATGAAAAAAAAAAGTCATAGTATAGTATGTCGTCCGAAATCATAAAAGAATGTCATAGTATAGTATGTCGTCCGAAATCATAAAAAAAATGTCATAGTATAGCTTGTCGTCCGAAGTCATGAAAAAAAGTCATAGTATAGTATGTCGTCCAAAATCATAAAAGAATGTCATAGTATAGTATGTCGTCCGAAATCATGAAAAAATGTCATAGTATAGTATGTCGTCCGAAATCATGAAAAAATGTCATAGTATAGTATGTCGTCCAAAATCATAAAAGAATGTCATAGTATAGTATGTCGTCCGAAATCATGAAAAAATGTCATAGTATAGTATGTTGTCCAAAATCATAAAAGAATGTCATAGTATAGTATGTCGTCCGAAATCATGTAAAAATGTCATAGTATAGTATGTCGTCCGAAATCATGAAAAAAAGTCATAGTATAGTATGTCGTCCGAAATCATGAAAAAATGTCATAGTATAGTATGTCTTCCTATATCCTAAAAAAATGTCATAGTATAGCTTGTCGTCCGAAGTCATGAAAAAAAGTCATAGTATAGTATGTCGTCCGAAATCATGAAAAAATGTCATAGTATAGTATGTCGTCCGAAATCATGTAAAAATGTCATAGTATAGTATGTCGTCCAAAATCATGTAAAAATGTCATAGTATAGCATGTCGTCCGAAATCATGTAAAAATGTCATAGTATAGCATGTCGTCCGAAATCATGTAAAAATGTCATAGTATAGTATGTCGTCCGAAATCATGAAAAAAAGTCATAGTATAGCATGTCGTCCGAAATCATGAAAAAAAGTCATAGTATAGTATGTCTTCCTATATCCTAAAAAAATGTCATAGTATAGCATGTCGTCCGAAATCATATAAAAATGTCATAGTATAGCTTGTCGTCCGAAATCATGTAAAAATGTCATAGTATAGTATGTCGTCCGAAATCATGAAAAAAAGTCATAGTATAGCATGTCGTCCAAAATCATGAAAAAATGTCATAGTATAGTATGTCTTCCTATATCCTAAAAAAATGTCATAGTATAGCATGTCGTCCGAAATCATATAAAAATGTCATAGTATAGCTTGTCGTCCGAAGTCATGAAAAAAAGTCATAGTATAGTATGTCGTCCAAAATCATGTAAAAATGTCATAGTATAGTATGTCGTCCAAAATCATGAAAAAAATGTCATAGTATAGCATGTCGTCCGAAATCATGTAAAAATGTCATAGTATAGTATGTCTTCCGAAATCATGTAAAAATGTCATAGTATAGCTTGTCGTCCGAAGTCATGAAAAAAAGTCATAGTATAGTATGTCGTCCAAAATCATGTAAAAATGTCATAGTATAGTATGTCGTCCGAAACCATAAAAGAATGTCATAGTATAGTATGTCGTCAAAAATCACGAAAAAAAGTCATAGTATAGTATGTCGTCAAAAATCACGAAAAAAAGTCATAGTATAGTATTTTGTCTAAAATCATGAAAAAATGTCATAGTATAGTATGTCGTCCGAAATCATGAAAAAAAAATGTCATAGTATAGCATGTCGTCCGAAATCATGAAAAAAATGTCATAGTATAGCATGTCATCCGAAATCATAAAAGAATGTCATAGTATAGTATGTTGTCTGAAATCATGAAAAAAAATGTCATAGTATAGTATGTCGTCAAAAATCACCAAAAAATGTCATAGTATAGTATGTCGTCCGAAATCATGAAAAAATGTCATAGTATAGCATGTCGTCCGAAATCATGTAAAAATGTCATAGTATAGCATGTCGTCCGAAATCATGTAAAAATGTCATAGTATAGCATGTCGTCCGAAATCATGAAAAAATGTCATAGTATAGCATGTCGTCCGAAATCATGAAAAAATGTCATAGTATAGCATGTCGTCCGAAATCATGTAAAAATGTCATAGTATAGTATGTCGTGCAAAATCATGAAAAAATGTCATAGTATAGCATGTCGTCCAAAATCATAAAAAAATGTCATAGTATAGTATGTCGTCCGAAATCATAAAAGAATGTCATAGTATAGTATGTCGTCCAAAATCATGAAAAAAAAAAGTCATAGTATAGTATGTCGTCCAAAATCATAAAAGAATGTCATAGTATAGTATGTCGTCCAAAATCATGAAAAAAATGTCATAGTATAGCATGTTGTCCGAAGTCATGAAAAAAAGTCATAGTATAGTATGTCGTCCAAAATCATGAAAAAATGTCATAGTATAGTATGTCGTCCGAAATCATGAAAAAAAAAAGTCATAGTATAGTATGTCGTCCGAAATCATAAAAGAATGTCATAGTATAGTATGTCGTCCGAAATCATAAAAAAAATGTCATAGTATAGCTTGTCGTCCGAAGTCATGAAAAAAAGTCATAGTATAGTATGTCGTCCAAAATCATGAAAAAATGTCATAGTATAGTATGTCGTCCGAAATCATGAAAAAAAAAAGTCATAGTATAGTATGTCGTCCAAAATCATAAAAGAATGTCATAGTATAGTATGTCGTCCGAAATCATGTAAAAATGTCATAGTATAGTATGTCGTCCGAAATCATGAAAAAATGTCATAGTATAGTATGTCGTCCAAAATCATAAAAGAATGTCATAGTATAGTATGTCGTCCGAAATCATGAAAAAATGTCATAGTATAGTATGTTGTCCAAAATCATAAAAGAATGTCATAGTATAGTATGTCGTCCGAAATCATGAAAAAATGTCATAGTATAGTATGTCGTCCGAAATCATGTAAAAATGTCATAGTATAGTATGTCGTCCAAAATCATGTAAAAATGTCATAGTATAGCATGTCGTCCGAAATCATGTAAAAATGTTATAGTATAGTATGTCGTCCGAAATCATGAAAAAAAGTCATAGTATAGCATGTCGTCCGAAATCATGAAAAAAAGTCATAGTATAGCATGTCGTCCAAAATCATAAAAGAATGTCATAGTATAGTATGTTGTCTGAAATCATGAAAAAAAATGTCATAGTATAGTATGTCGTCAAAAATCACCAAAAAAAGTTATAGTATAGTATGTCGTCAAAAATCACGAAAAAAAGTCATAGTATAGTATGTCGTCCGAAATCATGAAAAAAAAATGTCATAGTATAGTATGTCGTCCGAAATCATAAAAGAATGTCATCGTATAGCATGTCGTCCGAAATCATGAAAAAATAATGTCATAGTATAGCATGTTGTCCAAAATCATGAAAAAAAAATGTCATAGTATAGTATGTCGTCCGAAATCATGAAAAAAAAATGTCATAGTATAGCATGTCGTCCGAAATCATGAAAAAATAATGTCATAGTATAGCATGTTGTCCAAAATCATGAAAAAAAAATGTCATAGTATAGTATGTTGTCCAAAATCATGAAAAAAAAATGTCATAGTATAGTATGTCGTCCGAAATCATGAAAAAAAAATGTCATAGTATAGCATGTCGTCCGAAATCATGAAAAAAAATGTCATAGTATAGCATGTTGTCCAAAATCATGAAAAAAAAATGTCATAGTATAGTATGTTGTCCAAAATCATGAAAAAAAAATGTCATAGTATAGCATGTCGTCCGAAATCATGAAAAAAAAATGTCATAGTATAGCATGTCGTCCGAAATCATGAAAAAAAAATGTCATAGTATAGTATGTCGTCCGAAATCATAAAAGAATGCCATAGTATAGTATGTTGTCTGAAATCATGAAAAAAAAAGTCATAGTATAGTATGTCGTCCGAAATCATGAAAAAAAAATGTCATAGTATAGCATGTCGTCCAAAATCATGAAAAAAAAATGTCATAGTATAGTATGTCGTCCGAAATCATGAAAAAAAATGTCATAGTATAGCATGTCGTCCGAAATCATGAAAAAAAAATGTCATAGTATAGTATGTCGTCTGAAATCATGAAAAAAAATGTCATAGTATAGTATGTCGTCCGAAATCATAAAAGAATGTCATAGTATAGTATGTCGTCCGAAATCATGAAAAAAAAATGTCATAGTATAGTATGTCGTCCGAAATCATAAAAGAATGTCATAGTATAGCATGTCGTCCGAAATCATGAAAAAAAAATGTCATAGTATAGCATGTCGTCCGAAATCATGAAAAAATAATGTCATAATATAGTATGTTGTCTGAAATCATGAAAAAAAAATGTCATAGTATAGTATGTCGTCCGAAATCATGAAAAAAAAATGTCATAGTATAGCATGTCGTCCAAAATCATGAAAAAAAAATGTCATAGTATAGCATGTCGTCCGAAATCATGAAAAAATAATGTCATAATATAGTATGTTGTCTGAAATCATGAAAAAAAAACGTCATAGTATAGTATGTCGTCCGAAATCATGAAAAAAAAATGTCATAGTATAGCATGTCGTCCAAAATCATGAAAAAAAAATGTCATAGTATAGTATGTCGTCCAAAATCATGAAAAAAAAATGTCATAGTATAGTATGTCGTCCGAAATCATAAAAGAATGCCATAGTATAGTATGTTGTCTGAAATCATGAAAAAAAAAGTCATAGTATAGTATGTCGTCCAAAATCATGAAAAAAAAAGTCATAGTATAGCATGTCGTCCGAAATCATGAAAAAATAATGTCATAGTATAGTATGTTGTCTGAAATCATGAAAAAAAAAGTCATAGTATAGTATGTCGTCAAAAATCACGAAAAAAAGTCATAGTATAGCATTTTGTCTAAAATCATGAAAAAAAGTCATAGTAGAGCATTTCGTTCGAAATCATGAAAAACATGTAATAGTATAGTATCTTTTGAAAATTTAAAAACATCATCATATACTTTGCTGTAAAAAGTTTTTAAAAAATGGTCATAGTATCTAATGCCCTCCTCCTTCTCAGTTTCCCATGATGCTTACCTGCGTCTCGGTCAGACACAAGCCACTGGCCAGCTGCTTCCTCTCGGCTCCAACGACGTAGTGATTTTTCTCGAATGCTCGTTCTAGACGCAGCAGCTGAGAGGGCGAGAACGCCGTCCGGATCCTTTTAGGTTTCCTGGAGAACGGACCGTGAAGCAGCAGATTCTCCGGACTGCTGTCGTCCCCTGAACACAAACACAAACAAACACTGTGATTAACAAACAATAATCTGCAGTAACACCTGCTCCACAGGTTTACAGGAGCAGGAACTGAGGAACGTAAATATAAATGTCACATTCGCTGAATCGTTCTCAAACTGTCACAATAACGACACAGATCTCAAACACTCTCCCCTGATGCTGAGTCACTGCAGGATGAACTTCACTACATTTGTCCAACAGCTTTGGTTCCTTCCTGTCCAGTGAAAACCATGTATCTCCAGTCACCAGAGGGAAATGTTGGTGTTGTATCTTTGTGCAAATCACAGATACATTACATTTGTATGTTTCATATGCATCATATCAACGTTTCTAATGTGAAGCAGTTCTGATTATGTGTATCTGCTACAGTGTGAGATCTCTAGATTTAGTTTCGTTGTCTGTTCCTGGTGCTCCGACTGAGCTGGAAAAAAAGCTTTTCTATGCTCTGTTCCTCTGACCTGGAATAACCTTCAGAAAGAGTTGACACTGTGTGAACTGGTCTCTGCCTGACTTTAAAGGTTGAATAAATCAGTCGGGTTCTTGTCACTGTGTGTGCGTGTTTTAATATTTCTACATGTTACTGTGAATATTTCATGTTTTTATCGTGTTGTTGTTTGGCTGTAACTTTTTCTGTACGCCGCTGCCTCGGCCAGATCTTCCTAAACTCGGCGGTGAGACGCCTGCTGAGCTGCAGACCACAGTTTGAGACCAGCAAATAAAGCCAGTTGTTTTTTACCGACACATCTGTGCTCAGATATTTTCGTCACAACATGATCTTTTACTCACTGTAAGTGTTTTTGTGCCTAAATGTGACCACACGTTAACCAGAGTATAATTGAAAGAGTTTTAAAGTATCTGTAACACAACAGCGTACAAATGCAACGTATCTGTGATTTGACTTAGTTCAAGATTTAGTCATTCATCCACAGCCTCTTCAAACACCTCAGGGACAGGTGCTGGAACAAGTCCACTGGAGCAATTTAAAGAACCAGCATAGTGCAGACTGAGAAATGATGTTTCAGACTGTTCTGTTGACAGACATCTACATCAGAGCCCAAGATTACCCAACAGAACACTGCACTGTAACAAGATGATCAGTGTTCACTTCACCCAACAGTGGTTTGAATGTTTTGGCTGATCGGTGTATTTCAGTAATTGTCTTGAAGTGAGATGTTTGCACACTGCTCTCATTTTTGTGACAGTTTAGGACACCAGCATCTCATCAAACAGTTTTCTTTGAGTCTGTTCCCTAAAATATCAACTCTTGGGGCACAGAGTGCTGCAGGGATCAGTCCTCAAACTCTGGAAAGTAGTGATGATTTCAGCACCTCCTCAAAACTTGAAACTCAAATCAATCAGGCAGATTCAACATAAGGATGAACCAAGTAACTGTTTTATAGTGATGGGAGTAAAATCACAAAATAAACTCTCCACTGTTTGTTTGTTCAGTCTACATGTTAATGATAAAGCTTTCCTAATTTGCAGCCCAGGGCTTTGTCGGCCTTCACAGTTAGTATTCTTTCTTTTTAGGAGAATATTAACTCTGAATTTTACCCCAAACAACCTGCAGCTGAAAACAATCAGAGTTTAACTTTAACCCTCAAACAGCTGAAGAAGAGAAACCAGACAGAAGACGGAGAGACAGAGAATGATGATACAGGTCATTAAACTATTAAACTATTAAACTATTAAACAGTTTATATGAAGAGAAACAGAGAAGAGCCATTCCTAAAATGAACAAACCACCAGTCTGACTAAGACTCATCTGAGTGCACAAGACAACATAATTTATGAGAATTTAAAAACTTTGAAATGTGTCATCAGCAGGAGTCTGTTACTTCCTGACTTGCACACACACGAAACATGATTTAGGAAAAAAAAAAATCACAGAAATCCACCCAGAGCATCTCCCTCTGTGCTCTCCTCCCCTCATGTCTGTGACCTCCATCTCTGATCAAACCCTCTCCCCTGACCAACACATCAAGCACATCACCAAAACATCATCTTCCACCTCAGGAACCTCATTCACTCACTCATCACTGTCAAACTGGACGACTGCGACAGTCTCCTCTGAGGCTCAACATCCAAAACTCTCAACAAACTACCTGTCTGAGCTCCTCCACCGACCAGGACTAACACACCTGGGGGGACAGAGCCTTCTCCGCTGCTGAGACTCCCCCCTCACACATCTCTAAAAAACTGAGTCAAACCTCCGACCTCCCTCTCTGCACTGTTTCCCTCCTCGTGGATCTTTTCATCTTTGTTTCTGTCGTTCTTTGAGCATCCAGAAAAGCACTTTATAACACTAATGTATTATTGTTAAAATAAGTTATACGATGTGTTCGTTTGGGGACGCCCAACAGCTCAGCAGGTGGAGCGGGCGTCTCATGAACAAGGGCTACGTCCTGCAGCGGCCTCAGATTCCTTCTTATGGCCCTTTGCTGCGTGTCGTCCCCTCTCTGTCCACCGTCATGCTTCAACTGTCCCGTCAAATAAAGTTAAAAAAAATAAACATTCTGTTTTTGTTTGGACGTCCTTTAACTCTGTGTGTGTGTGTGTGTGTGTGTGTGTGTGTGTGTGTGTGTGTGACTGAAGTCTGACTCAGCGTTTTGCCACAACCGTGATGATGTCATCAGTGTTTCTAAAAACGAAAACTGGGTCAGCTGACACAGAGAAACATCGTTCACATCCACTCTCATATTTACGGTTTCTAAGTCACGACGTCACGAACACGTTTGTCATAATAAACGTTTAACATGTGACATTAATAACAATCTGCACATTTATTACACAGACTAAAAATACAGAGATAAGCGTGGAGGGGGTGACCAGCTTTAAATTCCTTGGCACACACATGTCAGAGGACCTCTCATGGACGACAAACACCATGACACTGGTCAAGAAGGCACAAGAGCGTCTGTTCTTCCTGAGGACTCTCAGGACAGTGAACCTATCACAGCAGCTTCTAGTGTCGTTCTAAAACTGACAGTGTCCTCACATACGGCGTCCCCGTGTAGTACAGTGGATATAAAGTCTCTGCAGAGAATCATAAAACCTGCACAGAGCATCACACGCCAACAGCTTCCTGCTCTGGACGACACCTTCACCTCCAGCTGCAGAGAACACACAACATCCTAACAGACTGTTTGATCTGCTGACCTCCAAAATACGATACAGCTCCATCAAAACACCACGAGATCCATGAACAGTCTGAACCCCACAGTCATCATCACACTGACCTCTGACCTGAAGCCAACTCACTCAAACACAGTTCATTCTTTTATAACTTATTTTGTGTGCAATAATCTGCATGAGCACTTTTTTAAATCCCATTTTAACTGCATATGTTGGCGGTGAGTGTTTGAAGTGTATCTGCAGATGTGTAGAGTGTGAGGCATTTATTTATTTTTATTACTATTTATTACTTATTTTTATAAATGTGCCCGATCTGTGAGTGCACCTGAATTTTGTTGTTTGTAAAATTAAATTTAATTTAATTTTACTTGATTTAAGTTTTAATTTTTGATTAATTTAATTTAATTTTTTTTTTTTTACTTGTTTGTATATATGAGCCCAGTCCTTGAGTGCACCTGAATTTGTAACATGACAATAAAGAAATATGAAATCTGAAAAACAAAGAAAACCAAACTGGACAACATTCATCAGAGAAAATACAAATTATTGGTCGATTATTAACTGAATTTTAATCATTAATTAATTGTTTGAGACATTTTTCAAACCAAAGTGAAAATTATTTATTTCTTAATATTCTTGTTTCTGCATTTTCTTTAAATATCTTTTGGATTTGGACAAAATAAAACATCTGGTAACTTGTGACGGACGTTTTTTAATAAAGAAAAATAATCTGCAAGATAAAACTGAATGAAATGACATTGTTTACTTGTGATATGTAAACGTATTATATTTTGTTAATGACTAAGCTTTGTTATTCAGGAAAGTACTTTGTTCACGCAGCTGGAGCCGTTTAGAGTTCATTTAAAGATGCAAACCACAGAAATATAAACACAAAAAATAAAAGTGTAGATGTAGTTTAATGTGAGCTGCACCTGAAGCTGCCACAACGTTAAACATTAAAACTTTTATTTTGCATCCTGAGGATCATTTTCCTGCTGACAGCCGACTGAATCACCATCTGTCTGCACGGCGTCGTTCCTCTGTGGTGTTTCTGATTTTCCTTCGCTGGTTAAAGGATTTAATTTCTGACCACTCAGATTTTCACACGTTAAAGAATCAGACACTGATTTGTTTATCAGATGTGACGGCGTTTAGCAAATCTGTCTGAAACAAAGTCGGTAAAAATGGACGTTGAGTTTGTCTTTGTGTCGTCGCTTTCGCTTCAAACCCACATCAAACATCTGCCTCACGTTTCTGACCGCTTATTGAAATCAAACGTGAATGTCACAATAATATTTTACATAAAAACAAAGTTTCCTCAACCGCTGCAGCTCGGCTGAAAGGAGCCGCCGCCGTCGACACGCCGCACGCAAAAAAGTCGGTTGCTCGGCTGCTTCGAGGAGGCGAGGGGGACAATGATGGCGTGCAGAGAGCCGACACGTGCTCACGCCTGTTAGCCAACGTTAGCGTCTGTAGAGTGATATTCATATGCAAAGTCGGAGTCGGGAGCCGTGGCTGATGGAGGAGCTCGGCTTGCAAATGTGACGGTTGATTTCTGTTGAGTGTCAAATGAGGCGAGACGAAGCTTTAATGTAACAACGGCATCGAGTTCACAGGTCGCATGTCACAGACGCTCAGCGCGGTTTGATTTGAGTCCAGGAAGTGAAGGCGCCGAGAGACAACAACAAGAGTTTAGAGACAAATGATCTGCTCCTCAGGATCAAACTGAACTCAAAGAGCTGCGTCTGTCTCCTATAAACATATGAACTCTTCTGTCAGTGTCGGACGCTGTTGGATCAAACCAACAGGAAAAACAACCTGCTAACATCACACAAATATTCAGATATGCTCAAAATGTTTCTCCAACACACAAATAATCATCAGCAAACGTCACCATCATCAGAAATAATCTTAATAAATTGCCATTATTGTCACTAATGGGTCCAGTATTACAATGTGCTGCAGGTCTGCATGAGGTTTGTCCATGTGGTGTTGCCGTACCCAGCAGAAGCTGCTGCTCGACTGCTGTGCAGTTGGGAGAAATTTTTCTCGAGGGCTTTCTACCAGACAGAGTTCTTTGGTAAAGGTCAGGAAAAAGTCCTGGTTTAGGTTAAAATGAATAGATTTCTGTCAGAAAGCGTACTTGGAGAACTTCTCCCGTGTGTGACTGCTGTCAAACACTGTCTGTGCTGTCGCTGACAGTCTCAAATGAATTAAAACTAGAATGCAACGTGTCACTCTCTGTGACAGTTTGTCAGCTGTTGGTATAAACATGATCTAAAAAGTCATTTGTACACTTTATCATTAAAAAATGTCACAGAACTATGGATCATAAAAAGTCATTTTAAGAAGTTGCAGTAAAGTTTGTCATGATAAAAGTCATAGTGTGCATTTTTCCAGCTCCCTAAAGTCACTCAGTCATCCAAACTCAACCCAGTCTCATTAAATACAGGCCCTTGGTCAGCGACTTATGGCGTCAGACATCAACAAATAATTAAACAGTCCCTCCAGGATCTCGCAGCAAAAAAACACCTTGAATTTATGGCCAATTTTGTCAAAAATCACATAAAAATTGCAGCATTTTTATGTAATTTTTTTGCAGGAAATTGTGGCAAATGACAAAAATTGCAAGTCAGGAGAAAAAAAAATGTGATTTTTTTTTAACTACTGCCTCCAAAAAATAAGTGATGTAATGACTTGCTATAATAATCATAGTGAATATTCCAAAAACAGCTGCAAATGTTTCAGTTCTCTTCTTTAGTTTTATTGAATTAGTTTCAAAACATGGACTCCAATAATGTTTTAAAAAATCCTGAGTGAATATTGTAGCTCTCAAAGCAGACAATGTGACTGTAAAACAACATGTAAGCTACATCTTCTGTAAACATAACATTTGAATCAATTCAACACATACTGTATGCATTTAAAAAAAGGGACAATTCTTATGTCAATACAGAGACTTTCTCCATACTGCAATGACATTAGCGCCATTTGATGACGCGTCTGATGACATTTAAAATGACGTCGCGTGCGCAACGAC
Organism: Cephalopholis sonnerati; assembly: GCA_019142605.1. Taxonomy (NCBI): domain Eukaryota; kingdom Metazoa; phylum Chordata; class Actinopteri; order Perciformes; family Serranidae; genus Cephalopholis; species Cephalopholis sonnerati. The sequence goes on along the minus strand of JAGQAX010000004.1, from coordinate 37,155,485 downwards.
TTCCTGTCAGCCGGAAAATGCTGAAAAATTGCAAGCCCCCGCAAATATTGCATTAATTATTGCGATCGCATGATCACGATTTTCTGGAGGGAGGGTTAATCAATAACAGCGGGACAAATGCTGCAGAACAACCACTGACTCTCACCCAAGAGCACACTGTTAGCCTCCTGTATAACTGTAAAGCCAAACCCTAAACATGTCTCCTGGGGGGGATCATTCCTCCCACACCCCCCTGAAGGGTCACAGAAGGTGGAGATTCAAACAGTGTTAAATTGGCGGTCACTCTGGCTACTACCTCCAGATAACCACAACAACTACTCCAACTCATCGCCAGGTGTCGTCTGCACACTCACCATACGAACAGGATGAAATCAGGTAAAACAGGACATTTATCTGAAGTGAAAGCAGACGGTTTTAGAAGAATCATGACTAGTGTCACTGTGTGTCACCCTCTCATAGTATTTCTGACAGATGCCGCAGTAAGTCAATCAGACATAATGTTCCTGAATGTTCCACACACACACGTCCACTGTAGACGATGAAACAGGCAGCAACAGAACCAGGTAAAACACGGCAGAAAAGTTAGACGATCTTTTTTAATAAATAGTCACAGGTCACGTCAGTGATTTACTGAATTAGTGACTGAACTGATTCATGGATTTAACCATTTAAAAAACAAACAAACAAACATGACTCTCCCTGCCAAACCAGTCTCACTTGAAGTCATCGAATACCAGCGTTTGGTCAGTGACCTCCAGTGTCAGACACTGACGGAAAAAGCCGTCTTCAGCATGATACACAGACAGTCGCTGTTATTGTTTGAGGGAAACTCTGTGAAACACAATGGAACAACAACGAAAGTTAAGTCCGAGGAAGGCGGATGGGTCCAACAACCACTGACTTTTATCAGAGAGGTTGGTGTTCACTTCCTGTAAGACTATAAAACCAAACCCTGTTCTTATTCTCTAAACCCAACCATGAGTGTGTTGTTGAAGGAAAAATACATCAGTTAGCAATACTGTTCCGATGTAGTGCTTTTATTTTGAAGGAGACTGTATGCAAACTGTACATTTCCTGTGAAAACAGAAGTGTATTTTGAAAACAGACAATGCATGTAACAGGCTGAAGTTGACACGGCGTCCCAGAACGTCAACAACCAACACACCCAGGGTACCTTGGACGTCTCATGTGGACATGGAAAGTCTGTGACCAAACGTGGACATGTGACAATTATTTTATTTTATTTTCCAGATTAAAATGAACTGTGATGTTAAAAACATTAGCAGTTGTTAGTGATCAGTGTTGAGTTAAATATATATGCAGCCTATTCAGATGCAGGTCTGTTCATTAAACATTCAGGGCTGACGCCTCAGACACCAGGTCTGAGAACACCACGGATCTAAACTTTAGCAGCTGTCCCAGTTGTACCTGAACACATCAGTGGAGTGAGGTCGGGGTTCTCGATGTGTTTAAAGGTCCAAAGTTTCTAAATTATTTCACTTGATGACAGACTGTCTTCACAGAACTACAGCAGAGAAACACAACAAGACCTTAAAGTAACATTTAAGGTAGTATTCAGAATTTAAGGTGGATTTCCTGGTGATGATACTTCACCCTAGAAATACTGATTTATACACTTACACATAAAATATTAATAAAATAGTCACTGTCTCTGTCGTAGTTTCTACGCTGATATTCATCTGCAGACTCTTCACAGGAAGCAGAAGGACCCCTGCAGTGTGTCACAGTTCAGACCTGTAATTTACCCATGGTGCAACAGTGTGATGGTGCAATGCAACATATTTAAACCTGTACGAGTCCGTACATGAACACACCGTCACACACCTCCACACACACACACTGCTTACATCACTCATAACACTGCACTGTTTCTGCTACTGTATCTTATTTCTGTTTGAGTTTTAGGTTTGTTCATTTCTTTTTTCTACCTGTTTGTGTACCTGTTCGACACTTTACCGCAGCTAGAGACTGCACTGCTGAGGCACCTTGTGGCTGAGTGAGTAGGGTAGGTGTTCCACATACAAAGGCTATGTCCTTGCTGCAGTGTCTGCAGGTTTGATTCCAACCTACAGCCCTTTGCTGCATGTCGTCCCCTCTCTATACTTCTCTCTTTCACGCTTGAACTGTCCCTCTCAAACGGGCAAAAAGCCAAAAAATGAATCTCAAATAAAGGACCACACTGCTCAGATAAAAAGTTAGGTTAAGCAGGATTCTCAGCTGTTTGAGACATGCAACTCATCAGATTTTTTTATTGTTCTGAGGTTTTATAGAAACTGCAGCTTCCTGTCCGACAGCACCGCAGCGACACTCCGCTGCTGCTGAGGAGAAAGACGGAGACATCTTTAAGACGCTGGCTGCCTCAGGAGTCTTTAATGACCTTTAGTTTGAAGGTTTTAACCCTTTAACAGGAGGTAATGACAGCGTGCAGCAGAGGAGTGATGGTAAAGACTTCCTCACAACAACAACAGGTTTAAAGACGCTTCTGTCAGCAGTCAGCTTTGGTTTTTCTGCTGCAGGTCAGTGAACTCAAATGCTCGGAGCTCGTCTGCTCGCTCTTTTAAACTCCTGATTTTCTGCTCACGTTTCTTCACGTTTACATGGAAACGTCTCCACAGTCTGTGACAACATCACACCTGTTAATATTCTCCCTCTGCTCCTCTGCCTCGTCACTGGAGCTGCTCTCAGACTTTTAATGTCTGAAACATTTTTTATCAGACGGGAAATTGTTTGGTTCATTTTAGAAAAAAAAACATCAACCTGACAGATTTTGGTTTCTTTGGAAACTCTGGGAATTCTGCTAGATTTTAAAATCAGGTTCTGAGAGTTTGGTGGTCAAATAATGAGTTTTAAAGATGCAGCGTGGTTTAAAGATCAGAACTAGAGCTGTTACTGCCAGTTTACATCCATGTCTATGAAAACATGGATGCTTCACACACAGAAGATCAGCACAGTTTGACATTTTGGATATATGAAATCATCACTTCATCATTTCATCCTGTTCGGCATTTCTAATCAGCTCATCCTTGTGGATGTTCGTGCAGAATTTCAGGAAATTTCCTCAAGGCTTTCTTAAGATACTGCTTTCAGGAGAATGACACAGGACACAAGGTCACAGTGACCTTTGACCACCAAAATCTAATCAGTTCATCACTGAGTCCAGGTGGACGTTTGTGCCAAATTAGAAGATTCTCTCAAGGTGAGTTATCATGATCACGAGAATGGGATGGACAGAACCTGAAAACATGATGCCAGTGCAGAGGCAGAAACTTTTCCATCCACACTTTTCAGTCAGACAGTCTGAGAGACGAGACGTCGACTCACGGCCATTTTCAGCTTCACTCCGTCATAATTAGACAAATTAATCTGACCAAAACTTCAAATCAGAGCCGGACGAGTTCATGTTTCTGCAACCATGAAACCAAACCAACGAAGAGAGCCAGAGAACGTCCAGTCAGACAAACTGCAGCAGGAGACTCATGTTAAACCTGCACATCTGTAAATCTGTCACGAGTCATCGAGCTACTGTCGTCATTTAAAACAAGGAGAAACATTCAGAGAATACTGCATCATATTTGATCTTATATTCAGTTCATATCATGAGGAAGTCGCAGTAAATGGTAAAAAAAACTGACTCGTAGTTTGAGTTTCATTCAATGTTTCAGGCTGCAGACAGAAGGATATTCAACAGGTCAAAACTCAGAGACAGAATCAAAACTCTGAATCTGAAGCTCATGAAGACAAAAATCTGAATCCTGCAAACACAACCTGAAGCAGAGAGACGAGGACATACTTCCTGTCAGATCCTTCACTGACAAACTGCTGCAGCTGCTGTGATGACAGACGGAGAAAAATGTAAACAGACGCAGGCTAATGCTGCTAACGCCGCTAATGCTGCTAATGCTGCTATCACCCTCTTCTTCTTCTACGGTTTGTCACAAACACATCAGAAACATTAAAATGATCACCTGTACATCAGTCACTCACCGAGTGTCACATTAATTCATTAAGCAAACTTTGGTTTTCTCTCAGACCTCCAAAAAAGGTGAACGTTCTTCATGAACCAAAGCAAACGAGGTCGACATTCAACAACAGCAAAACTGAATCAAACCATCTGAAAGTCACATTAATTCAGTCACGTGATCAGGACTTTATGAACACATGAATTCATTAAAACATAACAATACAAAACAGAACAAACACCACGTCAACACATTCTCACTCTGATATCATGCCGATGTGTCTGACGCTGGAAGTCACTGACCAAGCGCTGGTATTCGACTCAGAGCGGCCTGTTCACAGGCGCTGTTTGTACGTTTTCCTATTCAAAGAGATGCACCAAGTATTTCGGAGGGCTGCCATCACAGGACGAATGCACTGACAGGAGTAAAGAATAAAGAAGGAAGCATTTCTGCAGGGTCGGACTTTCCCCAGAGACCTGTGTTCAGACTCACGTGAGTCATTTTAAGGTTCGTCGTCACCATTTTTCTCTCCCTAAATCTCAGTAACTTCACATGAAGTACGTAACATCATCTGTGAGGTGCTAATTCACAGGTTATCGTACAAACTGTTGTATGAGCTCAGGTGGAGCTATGATGGGATGTTGAGTCCCGTAAACGCAGCCAGTTACACTGAGGAATCTTTGAATAAACGAAGTGACTCAGGGTGACGCTGACCTGGCTTTGTGACATGGAAAACTCAGAGTTTCCCTCACCTCAGGCTCAACATGCTCAGAGCTCTCACTGACCCTGCTGTCTGAAGTAGAGCCTGCTGAGAGAGTGATGTACAGATGGTTGTTTTCAGGGTGAAGTATTCATTTAAAAGCATCGATTCCCGCGCAGGAGTGTAAAGAGCTGCAGAGGGATACTGAGAGGAGCTACAACATGGACGCCTGATACCACAGAGAGGAGGAGGAGGAGGAGGAGGAGGAGGAGGAGGAGGAGGAGGAGGAGGAGGGTTGTTGGGGCAGATGGCACATCAGGCTCCCCTGGCAATGACAACAAGTCCAGACCTGTCCCATACACACACACATGCACACACACACACACACACACACACACACACACACACCTCGGGATGGGACACCATTGAATCTCATGTCCTGATGATCCTGAACAAAATAATTCATCCTGATAAATCATCAACTGTTCAAACAGACTGGACTCACTTTAACTCACCGTCTGTTCATAAATAAATATTCTTACGACAATTATAATAACACTTTTAATACTTTAAAGCTCCAGAGTGTCAGATTTAAATCTAATCTAATTGTTGCGTTTTCTTTAATCATCTGAAAATCAGACTGGTTGTGTTCTCACAATGAGACGTTTATATCTACACAGGGAGCAGGTCCTCGTCTGCAGAGATCACCATGCTGCACCATCACGTTTCTACAGTAGCCCAGAGGGGACAAACTAAACACTGGCTCTAGATAGAGACATTCATGTTTTCACATCAGCTACTGAAGATTGCAGCCCATCTGAATGAACAGCGCCTGAGTTACACTGCTTCTTTAAATGAATCATGTTTCCTCAGAGTGTTTGTTTCTGAGAGGAAGAGACCTCTGTGGATAATTCAGCTGCTGAACAATGAACACTGGAGGAACTCTAACCAGGAGAAGTTTCAGCTGGTTGTAATCTGTAATCCTCACTGATAGACGCCACTCAAGCCTCCTAAATTTAACACTCTGGACCTTTAACTACATTTGACTGAAAATACTGACGGACTTTTACTGAAGGAAAAATGTGGTAAAAGGCTCTGGATCAGTTTTTTTCCCCAGCTAGCGTCTGCTCAGCTGACCGTCCTCTCATCGCTGACGTGTCTGATCATCAGACTAACTAAACATGTAAACATGCAAATACAAACAATAAAGGTGAGTCCAGTGACCTCAGAGTTGACATGTCATGTCACAGAGTCACCATATGAAGGCCTGAGTGGGTGTGAGTTTGTCCTCTGGGGCCTGGACGGACACAAAGACACATCGCTGCAGACTGAAAATGTTTCAACTGCAGAAAGTAAAACAAAGATTCAGGTCCTGTTTATACAACGATTTCAACCAAGAACGGTAAACTTGAGTTGTGTTTTGGCTGATCATTTACACGACAATGGAGTTTTGGGTGCCTGAAAACGCAATGCAACCATCACAACAACAATGGCGGACTCCTGAGCCCTGTTCGAATTTATCAATGCTTCTCCATCAAAGTTCACAAAGGAGAAAAAATCTAAAGAGGAGAGACTAACTGAAGAGAGGTGAGATTCTTTTCAAGGTCAAGGGTCAACTTTAAAATCTCAGCTCTGGAGTCCTCTCAAGGACCCCTGGTTGTCCCCAGACCACAGGTTGAGACACTCTGATGAGACTAATCCCAGAAACAGGAGAAACAGGAGACAGAGAGCTGAGTGGAGGCTGACAGCTACTTCAGATAATGAATACAAAGTGTCTGTGGGAGAGGAGGAGGAGGAGGAGGAGGAGGAGGAGGAGGAGGAGGACAGAGCTGACAGAGACAGGTAACTCAGCTCAGATCGACCACAGCGTAACAGATTTTTGTCCTCCACAGTTGAACCACAAACTTGTTGTGTTTCATATGTTTCATATCAACTTTTCTACAGTGACACAGTATCTGAGCTGACTCCATCAGGAGGTGGAGGGGACGATGAGGACGGTGGACGGTGGGAGAGACGCCTGCCGAGCTGCAGACTGTTCAACAAACACCAACAAACAACAGAGCCGGCTGTTTCTGAGAGACGTCGCTGTGTCTCCAGTCAGGACTGGACCAATGAAACTGTGGATTTAAACCCAAACATGATGTTTTTATAACTGCTGAAACATCTCCACACTTTAATCACAGTGACGCTGGAACATAAAGACACATGTCAGCGACACAGCACAGAAACGTACAGTGGCAACATCAGCCCTCCTTAAAGGAGGAGCACGTCTGTTCAGCTTCCAACCAAGAAACTAAAATCCTGCTCTCATTCTCAAGCTCGTCCTGTGTCAGAGATTTGAGCGTCAGATACAGACGCATAAAGGCAGCTTTCACGTCGTTACAAAACACACCAGCAGCAGTTTGTAACCCTGCAGAGAACTACTGTGGTATGAAGAACAAGAACGTCCCAGTAGGACAGGAAGGAAGGTCAAACAAACACTGGACTTTCACCACGGAGCGCACTGTTCACTTCCTGTGTCAAACCATGAGTTAACATTGTTATTTTAATAAGAAAGTAGTCTTGATGACGTATGTCACATGACGTAATGTTTAACTAATAGCAACCGAACATCTTTCAAACTATGATGTTTTTTCTACACGTGATTTTGTTGCCTGAACCAGGGGCGTGTCTGGGATTTGAGGAGATCTTGGGGATCATCCTCAAGGACGAATACCAGCTCTTGGTCAACTACTTCCACATCAGACACTGTCAAAATAAGCTGTCCTTTCACATTCGCATGATACGTGACCGCTGCGCTGAAACTGTGTGAGGACAACTGACAGCGTCACGGAGACAATAATGTAAATCAAGTTGGCGGAAGTCCGACTTTCACCCAGGAGGCTGGTGTTCACTTCCTGTAAGACTGTAAAGTCAAACCTTGTTCTTTTTTCCTAAACGTAACCATGTGTTTGTTGAAGGTTAAAAAACATCAATTCACAGTGTTGTACCGACGTAGTGCTTTTATTTTGAAAGAGACTAGAGAGAGTATTTTGAAAACAGACAATGCATGTAACAGGCTGAAGTTGACACGGCGTCAACAACCAACACACCCAGGGTACCTTGGACGTCATATGTGGACGTGGACATGTGACGAGGTCGGAGTAGGAATGTGTGTATTTTTAATGAACCAGCTCTATTTTTTTTATTCTATTTTATTTTCCAGATTAATGATGACTTGTGATGTAAAAAATCTTTGCTCTTAGTGATCAGTATGGAGTAGAGACAAAATAATTTGCCACTGCTGTCATTAAAATTAAGAATAAAAATTAATTTTTGAGAGCTTTATTGCCTGAATAAAATTACTCTTAGATGATTATTATTTCTGGGCCTTTTCTGATTTAAAAATACATATATATACAGCCTATTAATATTTGGGGCTGTTTGCAGAAACATATGATGCCTACATTTATTCTGGTGACTGGGCGGCACTAGAGCTTCATATGTGGATTAATGCACAGCTGAACAAAGTGACTACCTCCTCGTGTTTGTCTGATCAAATCTACAGTGAGCAGCTGGATCAGGAAATTACTGAGACTCATTTAAACATGACAGTTATTCATCCTCTTTAAACTTTAATCACAGAAAAATGTTTTTAAGTTAGATAATAAACAGAATTAAAACTAGTTGTTAATATAATAACTGCACAGCTGTGTGTGTCACAAAGACATTAAACAGCTTTTAAATGTCGTCATTAAATAACACAGAGTGTGATGTCAAATATTTCACTTCTGTGGCGTCTTAATAAATTTGAGACAAACAGTTCGAAGTCAACTTTCTTTAAGGAGCTCAACAACAACAACAACAACAACAACAACAACAACAACAACAACCAGCTGCGTCACTGATGAACAAACAAATAAATACATTTGTGACTCTGGTTCAAATTTATCTTCTGCAGGATCTCTGCTACAAATATGAGTCCAAAGTTTAAACTGGGATGTTGTCTGTTGTGTTTGTTTGTTTTTTCTTTACCCCATGTTTTGTTTGTTTTTAATTTATACGTGTGTGTTTTGTTTTGTTTATGCAGAACCAGAGAACGGTTGTGAAATAACAGCGTGTTGTCAGATGGGCCAAAAGAGGACAGACACTAAAATAAAATGAAAATGACTGAATGAAAAATGAAGAACAACAGAATTTAATCTGTGATATTCATCAGTAAACCTGCCGTCACGTCTTCAGCTGAACTGAGTTCAACTTTGTGTTCGGCAGGATTTATGACATCACAACTGGTCTGGAGCCGATCACGAGTGATGTTCAAACTTAAAGTCTGCACGTCACAAACACTGAAAATTTACTCTGTTATTATTCGAAGCAGAGAGTCTCTAAGTGTCTGAACTCGTTGAGATCCTCCATCTATTCCGACAAACAGAACTTTTCTATGAGATCTATAATTACTGTCGTCTGACTCCGCCTTTATCTGATGGGACGTCTTTAAACCAATCACAGAGCTCCACATGATGTAAAGTGGACAGCAGTTGAGCCACGCCCCCTTTTTAACAAGCGACCATGAGGCAGAAAGAAAACGCAGGGCACACTGAAGTCTCTTAATCATGTTGTTAAAGGTTTTAATTTACGTTTCGACTGCATTTTATTACTGATACGTGTCAAAATATTACCAGAAACATCAAATATTAAATATGGAAATAAAGCTCTAATTTGATTTTCTGATTATAGTGATTATGTTGACAGAAAATTGATCTCAGGAGGTTTTTAATAACTTCAGAAATCAAAGATATTTTGAGTCCAGATGACAAATACAACATTTAAAGCTTCACTTTATTCACTGATGAGTTAAATATTCATGGAAAATAATACTGTCATGTTTTGTTGTTGTGAAAACAGGTCAAGAACAGGTAAAGAACATTTATTATCGTTTGAGATTCAAATATTCAGATTATAATTAACATTCAGAGTAATATCATTAATGTGTCGAGCAGTTTGAGTCTAAATAAATCAGTTTGTTTCCTCTCGGAGAAAAAAATCAGACCTGTGAGAACAGAAGCCTCTAATCTGTCCTGTGTGGTGTGTGTGTGTGAGGAGCTGACAGATATCTGCGGAGACGACGAGCAGCTTTGAGCGTCTAAACTTCACTGATACACTTCCTGCAGGGACCCTCCACAAGCACCTCGGGGCCCCGTGTGGGTCCCGAGCCTCAGGTTGACAAACTGTGTTCAGATGATTCAACCAGGAGGTGAAGTTGCTGCAACTGTTGATGAACCAGGTGTTAAAATCAGGTGTGAGGACGAGACGCTGCAGGTGGGAACTGTTGTTGTTTTCGTGGTTGGTTTTTAGATTTTGGGCTGTTTGTTCTCATCAGGGACTGTTCTTTATTTATCAGAGGGGGGGGCTTTGTTTTGTTTGGTTTAGTTTTCTTTTTTAATTTTGGCCCGCTCCAAAGCTACAAATATTTTTCCTTGAGCCTCCCTGAGCGACTGACGGACCCCCCCAACATAAAATTAGATTTTTAAAACTCACCGTCGGATGTTTGAAGGTTGAAAGTTGAAGACAAAATCACCAAAACTTGAAAAATCAGCAGTAAAATAAAAACAAAATACAACCTGTACTGTACGATCCTCCTCTTATACACCAGAATTAAAAACATAAGCTCCTCCTAAAGGCTTAAAAATGATTCAACAAACTCCCCCCGTAAATAAATAAATAACGATCCCTCACATTAATTTAGACGAGTGAAAACAAAATGTCCAAAAATCACATTGAATTCAGATTTTTTTTTTTTTTTCTTTTTCTGGAAAGCGTAATTAGAAAAGGTCTCATTTGCATATTTAAATATAAAATTATAGAAAACTTGAAATGAATGAAATCTCAGAGTTGAACATTTAATCTGTTGTGTTTTCTCTTATAATAATAACTGTTTATTGAGCACTTTATTGTTCATTAATATATTAATTATTATGAATTATCAGTAAATTTCATGAGCTAATAAAAACGCCCTCTTTTCAGCATTGTTACGGCAACATTTTCAACTGTAAAATACTTAATTAAGATTAAAAAAAATAGCAGAATTTAATCTGAAAAATTCTAAAAATCAGGAAAATTCTGAAAAAGCTGGTTTTCATTGAGGGGAGCGTATGTGATATTTACATTATTATTATTTCATTTATTTAGACAGTTATATAATTGTTTTTAACGGGCAGAAATATATAAATAATGCCTGATCGGTTGTGAATTAAACTCAACAAAGAACTTTGTTAAAAACGATCTTTAAACAGTTTCAAAGTTGGCTTCATTTATATTTTAACTTTATTCTCTTAAATATGGAATTTTATGATTTTTGTGCGTTATAAAAAAATAAAAACTGTTTTCTTACATTCTGTAAAATATTCAAATAAATTAATTGAGAAAATCTGCAGATTAAAAAATAATTAAAATAACTTTTATCTAAAATCAGACACGAACAACGAGGGGTTAAAACCAAGAAACAGGATTATTGATTAGTGTGCTGACTGACAGCGAGCTGCGCCAATCAGTTCATGTGTTGTGTCAATAAAGTTTGTTTGAACTGAGTCACTATTTACAACTAAAGGCAGGTGAGCCGCGGTGACGTCACTCTGAAAGTCTCATTCAGGTGTTTCAAATTGTTTCACCGTAAATAGAAACGTTTAATGGAGTCAAAACAGTCTGATGGTGGACGGGGAAAAAAGTGTGAACAAAAAATGCACCAAAAATTAAATAAATAAATAAAGTCACTAAAAAGATCAAATTCATTATAAAATAAAAATGTGAAACACGAGATAAAATAATTATTAACAGGCCTCAACACGAGTTTCAGATTCATCACTGAGCAGCTGCATCATCATCATCATCATCATCATCATCATTACATGAATGCATTAACAGGATATATGTCAGGTGACAGGTCGCTCGTGCTGCAGATTAAAAACCTAAATCTGAGCGTGCGATTCATAAAAAGTGAGGTCATCACCTGCGGGATAAACCGGTGACATCACAGCCTCAGAGGTCAGAGGTCAGAGCTGGTTTAAAGTGAACTGAAGCTCGACTTTGTTACAACTTTAATCACAACTGTGAAGATCCCAAAAACGTGTTGAAACCGCAGCAGCAGACATGTTGAACATGTTTCTGTTTGACGGATGAAAACATGAAGTTTAAATCATTTAATTCGGCTTCAGTGAAAAGCTGCGACGTCAACATGCAGATAATAATAAATAAAATCGGAGTGTTTGATGAGGAGGAGAAACCAGATGTTAAAGGGTTAAAGAGGAAGAAAAACTTTCTGCTCTGAAGGAAAATGAAAAAATATCATAAACAAATAAAAAACAGAAATAAAGCATCAGTTGTTCTTCTTCTGTTTAATATAATAATAATAAATATTAAACTGCGTTCAGCTGATTTTTAATTCAGAATTTAAATTCTGTTCGGTTTTCATGTGATTTTTTTTCTACTCTGAATTAAAAAGAACAAAATTATTCACATATCATTAAATTATATAATTTTAGTTATTTAATCGATTTGAAATAATTGTTTATTTCATATTTCTTTTAATATGTTTAATTATTTATTAATCTAATTTATTTCACGCTTATAAACATCTAAAACCTGCATCATTTTTTTTTCATTTAATTATTTTATTTGTTTTGTTTTCATTATTTTTATATTTTAACCAATGCAAGAACATTATTATTTTTGTTTTTACAGTTTAAACATCCTCACAGTTTGTCACGTTACGTGGTTTTATTGTTGTATTTTATGGGAATAATTTAATTTTACTGATTTCCCTCAGAGCCGCTCTCCGCCGGGTCGCCTCCCACATGTTGAGAAACTCCGGGTCGTTGTTTCTGAATTATTTCTGATTATTTCTCTTTGTTTGAATCATAATTTTTGAATCTGCAGAAATCAGAGAGATTAAACTTTTCTTTTCTTGTGATCTGACTTTAGCCGCTCTGACATTAAAACCTCCGAGCTTCACTTGAACGTCTCATCAGATAATAACAATAATAATAAAATTAAAAGTGATAATAAATCAACCTGCGGATAAAAACAGCTGTTGCGGCTCGTTGAGGCTGAAAAATCCGCAGAAAGAAAAACAAATATTTGACTTTCACATCAGCTCTTTTTTAGGATGATTTTTGTCGTCATTAATCCGTCAGCAGAGTTTAATCACAGATATTAAAACTTTGTTTAAAATTAATTTAGACGAAGAAAAAAGTCGCAAACTGAAGAATCAGGATGTTTGTTTCCTGCTGTAATTTAATTTAATAAAAAGGCCCGGAAGTTAAAATCCCACCTGACTGTGACTCTGTGACGTCTCTGGGGTTTTAACTGCAGCTAATAATAATAGTAATAATAATAATAATGATAATAATAATAATTCGGTTGTGAAATCAAACTCAGTATAATTTGTGTTGTAGGAGTGTTTTTCATGATGTGATGATTCACGCTGTTTAATCAAACTGACTCTTTATGACTCAAACGAGCTCCTGTAGTGATCTGATGGAAAACACTTCAGAGAAAATTAAAAACTCTCTCTGAGGACACGTTTTAATTTCCTCCTCCTTTACATTTAAACTCTGACTTTACTGTCAAGTTTCAAAACTACAAAAACGACAAATCCGTTAAAATAAATTAAACAAAAACGGTTTAAATCATCAGAAGATAAACAGCTTTGTGTTTTACGTTTAAAGTTTCGATTAATCTGTTTAAAGTTATTTAATAATTCACATTAATTTAATAAAATAAGTTCAGTCTGCAAATAAAAAGTCATAAAAAGAAACATCTGAAATATGATCAGAGCTGGTTCCATCGTCTCAGATTCGTTGCCTAAAAGAGCAAACACGCTGCGTTTACTATCATTATTATTATTATTGTTATTATTATTAATATTATCACAGTAACACACACATCAGGCTGTAGTGTTTCAGGTCACAGGTCGCGCGCTGCAGCCAAAATGAAACACGAGCTTCCGCAAAATTAAAACCACCGTGAGCACGAGACGAGCTGCAGCTTCACTGAATAAAAATAAATCTTATATAAGATGTGATTTATTGTTTAAAATGACTCGTGCTCAGTGGGTGGAGGAGTGTGTGTGTGTGTGTGTGTGTGTGTGTGTGTGTGTGTGTGTGTGTGTGTGTGTGTGTGTGTGTGTGTGTGTTGGGGGGTTCAGTTATTTCCTCAGTGAGTCATCCCCGGATGAAACTAAATCTTCCAGCAAACAGAAAAACAACTGAAGAACTCACGTTTCAATATAAACACTGATTATTATTGATTATTGATTATTAATGTTGACAGAAGCAAACAGCAGGTAAAAACATGAAGACTCTGTGTGTAAAAATAAAAGAAATAAAATCAGTAAACGAATTTTTAACCCTCCAGAAAACAAATTTATCTTGTTTTCTTTTACACAGAATCTGTGTCGGCAAATGCTCCAATAACAGACCAATAATATCATCGATTATTGATCATTATCAGCTCCAAACTGAGACTAAAATACTGCAGATACTGTTATTGAATACTTCCCTCTGCTACTGTGAACACTGCTGATAATTATAATGATCATTATGTGACATGTTCAGAGCTCTGCAGGTTAAATTAGAATTAAATAAGAACATTTGCACAGTGAAAATAATAATAATATTAACAAAAACAGCTGAAAGAATTAAAATAATAATAATAAAAACATTAACTTCCTGTCTGATATAACTGCCACACACTCACTCACACACACGCTGATTAAATTCAAAACAAACTGTAAACATGAATAAAAACAGCACATAATAATTTCAGTTAAGAAGCATCAGGTGTGTGTTTTAAATTAAATCTCTGCCCATGTTGAGACTGAGCGGATCCAAAGTTTCTCACCTTGGAAGCGGTGTCCCAGGTAGCGGCTCCGCAGCACCCACGGGTAGAAGCTGAGCGCGTCCCGGTGCTGCGGGCTGAAGAAGCTCTGCGGGGGGATCTGCAGCGGGTGCAGCGGCAGCCCGCCGGGGCTGTGCGTGTGCGTCCCGGGCTCCTGGAGCACCATGTCCGGCCCAGAGTACAAAGTCCTCCCGCTGCTCCCCTGGAAGCAGGAGCCAAACACCCCGGCAGCGGCGGCGGCGGCGGCCGCGGAGGGGTGCAGGGACTCCGGGAACCGGAGCGCCGTGGGCCGGATGGGCTCGTCCCCGGAGCCGCCGCCGCCGCCTCCTCCACCGCCGCCGCTGTGGCTGTTCGCCTCCTTCCCCACCAGAGACTCTATGGTGAAGCACTTCTTGTTATTGCTGTGGTGGAACATGGTGTCGCACCTGGAGCTGAGCGGAGGAGGAGGAGGAAGGTGATGAAGATGTGACCGTCCAGTAAGTCCAGTTCCTCGGACTGGGAGAGCTCAGAGTCCCAGTTTCCCCCGGAGAGCCATGACTCTCCACAACTGTCCCTGACTGCTGCACCTGGAGCCGCTTCCTCTCACCTGTGTCCGGGGCGGTGTCTGCGCGCGCTCGTGCAGCGGATCAAACCCAACAAAGTCCCGTTAAAGTGTCCGGTCAGAGCGGGGCCGGGTCCTCCGGTGCAGCAGGGAGCGGCGGGGCCGCGGGGCTCTCAGTGTGTCGGTGTGTCCTCGCGCCTCGTGCCGCCGCGCGCTGCAGTCTGAAGCCGAGCCGGGAGTGTGTGTCAGTCACACGGGCTCGAGCTGGGAGAGATACCTGCCCTGCCCTCCCTGGCTGAGGTGCGCTGAGCATGCGCAGAGGCCACCTCTCAGACAGCCATTTTGTTAGTCAAGTGGATGAAGAGGAGGAGGAGGAGGAGGAGGAGGGTGGGAATGTTAGGAGTGATGATGACTGACAGTGATGAAGATGAAGAAAATGATGAGGTCATCAGGACAAAGATGATGTCACTGATGAAGAGCTGCAGCCTGCATCAGAAATAACCATCAGAAACATCCCGAAATATTTTTATAATATTTATAAGATGTTAAAAGGAGTTATTAATAAGTTTTATGTCCTGTAATATTATTATTAATAAAACTAGCAGCCTATTTACACTCTATTGAAATTACCAGTTAGTTAATAAATCGTTTTTGTGCTTTATTTTTTTACCCTTCTGTCATGTAGAAACAGAATAAGTAAAAAATAAATATCAATTGACGCCTTCATAACATATATCAAGGTTACAGCGATATACCGTGACATTAAAACGAATGGTTATTATACTGTGTACATTTGTTTATCATCAGTATTGAAAAATAAAATGTAACTACACAGAAAATCTCAACTTTAATTTAGTTATTTTTAAAAGGGAGATTTTTTTACACAAACATCTATTTAAAAAAAAATGTTTTAAGAAGAGTCGCAGCGTCAATCACAGCTTTATTTTACTTTTTTTACACTAACTTAAATTCAAAAATGGTTTCAAGTTTCAGTCATAGTAACAAATTGTTTGTTTAACCAACAATAACTCTTCTGTTTTTGTTCCTTTAAGGCATCATGATAATATAAATACTGTAATACTGCCATATTTTCCTGAGACAGTTATCGTACCGTGATGATTTCATACCGTTGCAACCCTAATTTATCCTCCTGAGATCTGAACTTTTGTTTGGTATACATTTTTATTTTCTCCGAGCTATCTGGGATCAGAAGGACCCGATAAGTATAAAAAAATATATATATTTTTTCAACAATGATAAAGTCCCAATGTCCTCAAATGAGGCATCTGCCCTTTCCCATCGCATTTACCCGGGATTTTGAAAAACCTCGGCACGTTTCCACCAAAATTACCTGGGGAAAAATCTTTCCCTCAACCCCAAACTTTCCCTGAAAAAAGAACCTAGTAGGAGGGGTAGGACTTTTCAGATTCCCCAGAATAGCCGACAAGCTGGTGGAGCTAAATATAGGGCACACGCTGAAACACATTCGTGAAAAGTTGAAGAAATGACCAAACGTGGATATGTGAGAGGTCGGAGTGAGAGTGTGTTGGTCCTTTGCCTTACTCCCTGCCAAAACAAACCCCAGCTCAGGGGGCTGGACAGCCCCGACTCCCTGCCGGATCAGTAAACTTTCTGTTGCTGCTGTTACACAGGTCTGACCCAACACTGCTGCTGGACACCAACTCTAAGGACTTGTTGTGTTAGTGTGCTGTAGTTCTGTGAAGAAAATCTGTTACCAAGTGAAATAACTTAGGAACTTTGGATCTTTAAACACATCAAGAACCTCAACCTCACTCCACTGATGTGTTCAGGTACAATAAGACAGTCCAACCTGGTCTTAAAAACCCGAGTTTGGTCAATGACTTCCTGTGTGCGGCACCAACGAAAACAGCCGTCCTTTTATGTCGGTATGATACACAGCAGGTTGCCCTGGAGGCCAGTTTTAAGTTGCTGTGAGATTATAAAGTCAGATTTTGTTCTTTTTTCCTAAACGTAACCACGCATGAGTGTTGTTGAAGGAAAAAAACACCAACTGGCGGTGTTGTTCTGACGTAGTGCTTTTATTTTGAAAGAGACTGTATGCAAACTGTACATTTCCTGTGAAAACAGACAATGCATGTAACAGGCTGAAGTTGACACGGCGTCCCAGAACGTCAACAACCAACACACCCAGGGTACCTTGGACGTCATATGTGGACGTGGAGAGTCCATGACCAAACATGGATATGTGACGAGGTCAGAATGAGAATGGGTTGGAGTTATACTCAGAGGTCTCTTCCTCTCAGAAACAAACAAAACAGATGATTCAAACCAGCAAAAGCCCTTTCACATTAAAAATCTGTGTTTTCCGATGCTCCCATCCCAGAGGGGCTTCTAGTGGCTGACATGAAAAAGAATCAGTGTTTACTTTGTCCATTCTGGGCTACCGTAGAAACATGGCAGTGCAACATGGCGATCTCCGTAGATGCGGACCTGCTCCCTTTGTAGATATAAACATCTCATTCTGAGGTAACGAGAACACAACAAGTCTGATTTTGAGCTGATTATATTAGACTGACTTTAAATCTAAATCATCTCAGTATTTATCCGTACATGTTCGGTGTGTATGAAGGAGCTGCGGCTGCTCGTCACTGTGTCATCCTGTGTTTAATAATAAAAAAGAGTAAAAACAAAATGAAATAAAATCTTGACCACTTGAGCAGTTCATGTTTTTTAAAAGCTGTTTCAGTCGTCTGTGAAAGTGTTGAACGTTTGTATGAAAGTAAAATGCTTCTTTTTTTATGTGGAAGTTCCGTGAAACATCACAGTGTGTGTGTGTGTGTGTGTGTGTGTGTGTGTGTGTGTGTGTGTGTGTGTGTGTGTCTCTGCTGAGCGACAGGTCAATTGACACAGAACAACAGAGTTGACCCCGGGAGGTCAAAGGTCAGAGGACACCTCCCTCTTTTCTCTGGTTAATCACAGTGAGACGTCTCCAGCTCTCAGCACACGACTCTCACACCTGTTCACATTGTTAGACTTCACTGTGAGGTCACAAAGGTACTTTTACTTTACTGGAGTATTTCTACTTTATTAATAATCAATAAATGATGTGTCATTAAAGATGAATCTACCAGCAGTTTATAAAGTCAATAAAATGAGCTCCACTTTTACCAGCTAATGTGATAAACATCAACAGTCACAGTCCAATAATATGGTACACATTATTCTGCATATTAAGAACTTTTATTTTAGGAATATTTTGAGGTTGTTTTTTTTTTTTGTTTTGATCTTGTTGGTTTTAAATAATAATAATAATAATAATGAATGGATTAAAAATAAAAGTAAAATAAAATAAATAAAAATAATGTTAAATGGTACTACTTCTAGAAATAATAATGAATAATTGTAATAATAAATACAGCAAAAATATATAAAAAAAATAATGTTAAATACTACTACTACTACTAATAATAATAATAATAATAATAATAATAATAATAATAATAATAATGTGAAATGAAAGACAAGAAAGAAAAATGGGGATAGCTTTGATTCGATTAAATTTAAAAAAGGAAAGAAAACATTGAGAATACATATATATATATATATATATATATATGTATGTATATACACACACACACACACACACACACACATATATATACATACACATACATATATACATATATATGTGTGTGTGTATATATATATATATATGTATATATACATACATATACATATACATATACATATACATATATATATACACATATATACATATACACACAAACACACATACATACATACACATATATATGAGAACAGGAGGAGAAACCACAGCATGATGTTTCTGTTCATGCACTAAAATCACATTATTTTTTTTAAATGTTTATATTTTTAAAAAGTCGTCAATAACTTAAATATTCCAGCGTTAAACCCGACCCATCGTCTGACCCTGTCAACAGGTGGGACACAGGTCACAGACTCGACTCTGATTGGCTCTTTGTCGTGTGAACAAAACATTAACGTGTTTAAAAGTTTTATAAAAACAGATTTAACTTGTGTAACTTTGTGACAGAGAAAGAGAATCAGGTCTCATGTTCAGGTCGTGTTTCTGTGTCCTCTGATCAGACAACATTTGGACGTCTGATTGGACCCTCGCAGCCCGGCCTCCGTCCTTCCTGTGCAGCTTTGGGACCTGGGGGACAAATGCCAGCTCATTCAGGAGCCTCTAATTGTGGCCCGGGACGCTGCACAAAGCCCCCCTGCCTCCACCCTGAATGGGCTGCCCTGCGGAGGCCCGTGTGAACCGCCGAGCCCCTTCTTCCTGCCCGTCCCGCCTCGTCCCCCCCTCCGCCCCCTCCACATGTTAATTAATAGGCCTTACTGGCAGATTTGGATCCCGCTCGGCTTTGATTGAAGGCGGCCATTAGCATCTATTAATTTAGCCTGTGGCGTTTTATCGCGGCTCTGAAAGAGGGAATTAAGTGGTGTGAGTTATTGTGAGTGCTCGGGGTGTGAGGCTGAGTTAAAATGTGATTATTGTCCCCGCAGCCTGGAGCCAGCTAACTGCTGCTAAGCCCTCTTGAAAGTGAAGGGGCGACTCCTCTCATTAGAGCCCAACAAGGGGAAGATATTAACAGGAAATAGCTGCAAATTTCTTTTTTCCACTTCTAATCTCTTCTCTTTATGTTCCACGTGAAAAGGGCACTTAAAAATGTAAAGGGGGGAAAAGTGGAGCGCGAGCGACGTCGTGGCGAAACGGCCACAGTGATGATACAGTAGTCCAGACGATGGACGTCACCTCGGAGCGTTCTCCTGGGTTTTCATAAAAGATGGAGATTTAATTGGGGCGAGGAGGAGCAGCTGCAGGAGGGTCATGCACGGCTGAGGTTTGGCAGGTTTCAGGTTTCTGCAGAAACACGAACAAAGAGTTTCGAGATTTCAGGACGGTCCTCAAACTGTGTGGCGGATAAACACTGCGTCGAGGTTTCAGTTTATGTCTCTTCAAATCCTCTAAACGTATCGACACAGAAATCTCTCCTTCGTTTACTTATTTACTACTGCCTTTACTCACACTTACTCGTGTGACGTGTTTCTAACAATCACCACCAACCCAGTTCAACACATTCTCACTCCGACCTCGTCACATGTCCACGTTTGGTCATGGACTTTCCACGTCCACATACAACGTCCATGGTACCCTGGGTGTGTTGGTTGTTGACGCTCTGGGATGCCGTGTCAACTTCTGCCTGTTACATGCATTGTTTTCACAGGAAATGTACAGTTTGCATACAGTCTCTTTCAAAATAAAAGCACAAGTCGGTACAACACCGGCCTCCTGGGTGAAACTCAGTGTTTGTTTGTGTTTGTATGACCACATACATTTACACCTGGTATTAACATGTGTCTCTGGTGTCCACATCCAGATCCGTTTGCTATCCGATCACACTCTGTCCCGCTGACGTCACATCCTCCTCTTCTTCTTCTGCAAATATTTCCAGCAGCAGACTACAACGTCATGTCCTGTGCGCCGCAACAACAACAATCCATGAAGTCGTGTTATTGTATGGACTCCTCCTTGTTTTTCGAAGCAGGGAAAAAAAACGTCTTCAACAAGCGGAATATCGCCGAAAGCAGAGGAGACAGCGGTGTTTAGCCGCCGCTTTTGCTTGAGCTGTGCTCATGTTGTTATTTTCTTCTTCCTTCTTCCTGTGTCCAGCTGGCGCACCTCGCTTATGTCTTTCGGCCCACGGTGTTGTTGCATGTGGACTGGAGACACATTTGCATTTACACTTGTGTTCTATGTGGTCACAATGCGTCCCTGACCACCTTCAGATCGGATAACAATCCGTCCTTGAGAGAATATACACCTGTACTGTCACGAGGTCAAGAGCAATCTGATCACAAAAGACGCATGTTAATGCGAGGTGTAAAGAAGGTATGTCTCTCACACCAGAAATCACTGACCAATTGCCCATATTCAAAGACTTCACAGTGAGACCTGGTTGACCAGGTAAGATCTCCCGGGAAAATGAAAACTGTTGAGCAACCAAAACAAGAAGAGGCCAGCACTTTTGGTAGCTGTGGCCAGTTAGCTTACAGTATCAGTGTGAGGTCTCTGTGTCTCCAGCAGAGAAAATGGTGGACGCATGTCCCACTGCATTTCCCCAACGCTGCTGAGCCGGCCATGTGTCACGCCAATGGTAAAGGATGTCTTTTTTGTCAGTGTCTGACGCTGCGAGTCACTGCCCGAGCGCTGAATTTTGACGACCCTGTCACACCTATGTTGCACCCCAACAATATCACGTAGTATGATGCTGCTCTTTTTAACCTCCTCAGGTATACAGGTTTTTAAATTCATTTTCTCAGCTCGAGGAAATTTTTTAAAACCTTTATGGAAAAAAAATTAGAATAGAAAAAGTCATAATTGACCTTGTTTGCAGTTAGAGGTGTCCTGTCTACATTTTGTCTCTTTTATAGTGGCAGTCTGAGGAGGAAATGGCACTGCCGCTCAGGGGAGGGGCATACAGATTTAAATCGCTGTGTTTTGTATTAATTTTAGAGATTGTTAAAGATCAGTTCTTGGACAGATCACGTGTGACGAACGCTTCTGTCAGGAAAAAAAACATAACCAAATCTGATCTTAAAATAGTGATATATCATCGAAATCACTTTGTTCTACGTCTCATTTGAAATTAAGCTAAAAATAAAGCGTTTGCATGACAAGAGTATAATCATCTTCAAATTCTTACTTTCAAACATTAAAGGGTAAATTATAAAAATCTAATAACTCATTCATGGTGGAGGAAGAGTTGTGGTGGCTATTGTCAATGGAAAAAAGCCGCTAAGAGGCAGAGCAGGCTTGTAACTGTAACTTGTAACTCGTTCAAAGAAATTCACGCAGACATCAAGAGATTTGTTTTATGGTGGTTTATAAACAAACAACTAAGATAACTGAGGCTAAACAAGATTAAACAAAATATTACGTTGCGCGATATTACAATGACCAGAAAATATCGGAGCCAAAAACTCACACACTGTGTCTTTAAGTCGCCATGCTAATGAATGAACAGGTAAAATAAAGTGAAACCACACCGCTGTGCCAACTACAACGACAGGAAGTGACCTAAAGAACGTGAGCAGCCGAAACAGATAATAAACTACAGCGGTTAAATACACACTCTAGCTCCTTTCCCACCAACATTTCCAGGAACTTTTATTTATTTTCAGGAATTTATTTACCTGGGTAAAATAATTCCTGGTAGTCTGTGTGGTTTGTGTTTCCACCACACCTCAAAGTTCTGGGGAATTTATTCAAATCAGGATGATGACGTATGGGGGAGTGGTGAAAGAAACTGCACTACACCTCCAGTCCAGTAGGTGGCGGTAAGAAGTAGCTGAAGGCCAAACAAGCACGATGACGCCATAAACAGTGACCGACAAGCCTGTGACGCAATACACCAGGATGGAGGACGCTCAAGTTGTTCTGTTGTTCCTCGTGTTTTACTACATCACATATAAAACCATGTGATCTGCACGGAAAAGACGACAGGCGTTATTAGCAAAGACAACTGTGAACGCCCGAAGCTTCTTATAATCTTGCTTAAGTTTCTTTAACTTTTCACGAGTGTGTTTCGGCGTGTGCCCTATATTTAGCTCCGCGAGCTTGTCGGCTATTCTCCAGTCATTTCAAGTCGCCGACTCGAAGTCCCGCTGAATTTCTTCCTCAGCAAATACGCTCCAAAGAGCCTGGACCTCGTTGTCCGTCCACTTCTCGTAGCTTCTCTTCTTTCGCTCCATTTTCCAAATGATCAAAACACAAACCAAGTGAAGCTTGTAGAAATGAAATAAAGTTTGCAGCCACACTGGCACGGAAGTGCGGAATGCTGCAAGTGTGTGTTCCACCAATCAGCGTTCTTCAGCACACAGCCCCGCCCCTCAAGAATTCTGGGGAATCTGAAAAGTCCTACCCCCCTACTAGGTACTTTTTTCAGGGAAAGTTTGGGGTTGAGGGAAAGTTTTTTCCCCGGGTAATTTCAGTGGAAACGCGCCAAGGTTTTTCAAAGTCCGAGGTGAATGATAAAAGTTCCTGCGGTGGAAAAGGGGCTAATGTCTCCTACAAGGGTTGGACAAATGGACAAATATTTGTGGCTTCAGGGAGGGTCACCTCCTCTGATCAATAAAGAACAGTCCCTAAGTAAACTCTGACTCTAATTCTTATGTACTTAAGTTGAGTGTTATTTTAGATGCAGGGTGTCTGTTGCTACTTTGACACAAGTAAACCATCACAGTGCTTCTTCCACCAGTGTTCAGCCTCACAGAGCTGTTAGCAGGCCGACACTCTCAGCGTGACATCATGTGACCTCTCAGGTCGATAAACAGAGGTGTGTTAGTGACCCTGAGTGTTAATGTGGAGGCCCAACAGCTCGGAGCCGCAGTTAAAGACGAGCTGAGCGGATGTGAAAGGATCAGAGTGTCAGCGGCCGTCTGACAGGCTGAGACAAAACCTCAGACCTCTGTCAGTGTGTGTGTGTGTGAGTGTGTTAGCCATGGGTCAGAGCCTCTGCTGTCATGTCACAATGTTCCCATGGCACTTCACAGCCACCTGGAAACACCTGAAGCAGAGAGCAGAGTGATGAACGGATGAATGAACAGCGGTGATAGAAACAGAGGGATGAAAGAGGTGAGGGAGCGTCAGTCAGAGGACGAGTCTCATCACAGATATTTAGGTTGTGTTCAGGAGCTGCTGCCTGCAGGACACGTGGATCCTAAATGATGACCCTGCTTTATCCTGACACATTTATTTATCATTACTGCACTATCTGAATATACACACTGACAAACTGATGACAGCTGCATTTAACTGAGATCATATTTTATAATTTCATGTGACTTAAATTACTCTAAACAGCTGTTCTTCTCCCCATAGTGT
This sequence comes from Cephalopholis sonnerati, assembly GCA_019142605.1. NCBI lineage: Eukaryota > Metazoa > Chordata > Actinopteri > Perciformes > Serranidae > Cephalopholis > Cephalopholis sonnerati. Next base: position 37,131,477 of record JAGQAX010000004.1, on the reverse strand, counting down.
GATGCTGTTTACTGGTGAGCTGCAGCGCCCCCTGCAGGCAGATTACAGATTTAAATCCTCCCACAGAGGACGTGTAATGTGTATGAAATAATAACAGAATAATATTAATAAAAATAATAATTGATAAAGCACTTTTTAAAACAAACAAGGCATGAAAACAAGTATTAAGACACTTTAAATGAACCAAAAACTCAAATAACGTCAGGAAAGCTCTCTGATAAAGGTCTGTCTTAAGAAGGGACTGAAAGAAATCACTGACTTGGCCGACGGACAGGAGCCATGTAGGGCCCTTGTTCCAGTGTGTTGTAACAATGAGGTGATGATGATGTCATGATGTAGCAGTCAGACATCGCAGCATCCCTTTAATGTTGTTTATTTAAGAAGGGACTGTGCAAATTAATAAATACACATGGTATACAAATGTCAGAATATTTTTTGCCCCTAAAGAGATTTTTTTTTCCACCTGTAGTTCCCTGGCTGAGATGTAACACAAGGCTACTTGTGTGTGCTCAAACTGGAGGAAAAATAAAAACAGAGATGAGAGTTTTCGGAGGTCAGAGGTCAAACAGAGCAGCTGATGGTAGACATCAGTGAACAACCTGTCCTGTGCTGCCCTCTACAGGCCACACAGGTGTATTACACTGACTCACCACAGCTGCTGCCTTATACAGAGAAATCTGTTCTGTTTATTTGACTGTTGACAATTCAACCAAACTCAAAACACAAAAAGAGAGAGCACTATCAGAGTTGAAAAAAGATGAGATCACATTTTTATATTCAGAAACAAATTTAAGATTTTCAGGCCTCTTTCAGCCCAGTCTAAATAAATTTATAATAAACAATTTTTAAAAAGGAAAAACATAGTACGTCATGTTTGTTTGTTGGTTGTTGAGTTTTCATGTCACTATACTGTCATGTTTAATATTAAAAGCTTTGTTTGATGTAGAAATCAGGGGACAAGCACTGGTGAGAGCTCATCTCTCTTTAGCCTATTAATTTTTTAAATTTATTATAATAATTTTCATTCATTTTCAAACTGCAACACATGCACCATTTTTAAAACTGATCTAACCCAGTTCTTATTGTGGTCTTCTCTTTGACTCAGTCTTTCTCTGTATTTTACTGTACATGTTGTGTTGTATTACTGTATTGCTCAGTAATCGCAAACTCACTGTTTTAATTCTTAAAGCCTGACCAGGGACAGAGGTTGCAAATTAGCCGTGGTTAAAACCTGCGTGCACCCACTTTGTATTTTACATATGAAGCAAATTCTTATGCATTTGTCCTTGTCAAATAAACAATAAAATAAATATTTATAAATAAAAAAATAATGCCCCATTTAAAATATATTCCACTGCCATTTAGTTGACTAAACTTGTTCCAAGCATTGTTTTTTGTCTGGAGTCACATGTTCGTCATCCAAACAAAAAACACCTGAGCATTTCCTTCAGTGACAATTTACAGGCTGCCTACAAGTCTATAAAGTGCTTTTTTTAATGCATCACAGCATCTTTCAGACACATCAGACATATCAGGTTTATGGCAACGAAATGCAACGAAATATTTGAGAACTCAAGAATAAATATCAGTGAAAATAAAAGTCTAAATGATGACTGCAGGCCTGCTTGATTAAAAAAATATGAATTGTTTTATGCATGTTTTTGCATATACTTGTTGGTGTTGGCCAACATGGTCCAAAAATCTAATTTTATCTAATTTTATTTTACTTTTTGTTTGTTTTTTACCCATTTTTATCGCAGTAGGTCCTGTTGAGATCAACAACTCTTTTTAAAGGGAGACCTGTAACTTCACATGGTAAAACAAAAAGGTTAAAAGAAGATACACCTGCGGAGGAAAAGAACGGCATGATACACTGGTTCTGGTTATTTGTTTTGGTGAATTGTTTTGTTGTCAACACAGACACACTCACACTGATTACTTTTAATTGTAGCTTTTTATTAAGCCAAAAACAAAAAGGAAAACAAACCGCTGTTTAAATCCAACCAAGAAAAGGTGAAATACATTTTTACAGGTAAGAAGCTGAAAAAATTTAAAACTATACAACATCGAAAAAAAAAAAATCTCTCTTATACAAACTCCTGGTAAAATACCTGTCAAAGTGCTAGTGCATAAGGAGAAAGAGTCCGAACACTGACAAATGTTTTTTTGGCAATACAAACGTCTCATCCCAGAAATCCATCGTTAACAAGAAGAAGAAAAAAACTGATAACATGGTAATAATTTTCACATCTTTAAAAAGTAACACAACATATCTGACAGTTATCACACTTTGATTTATACAGTGATTATTGATCTGTGATTGTTTGTCGGGTAGTTCTTAATGTCGAACACGTAAACAGAGCTGACTGAGGGTCGGACCACACCAGCATTAAACACAATATTTCGGTGTCCTGTAATTTACTGTGATTAGTATATTCAAGCTTAAAATTTGTCGTTGTTGTTCAGCTGCTCACTTATTCGATTGTGCCGACTCGGAACAGAGAGCCGAATGAAACAAAATGGCCGAAGCTATCAGATTAGCTGAGTCACTTCGTACATCACTCTGCTTTGCTGGAGAATAAAATGCAGTTTTCAGAAAGACGTTGTCTCTTTTAGTGACTGAGCTAGCTAGCTTGGTACCTAGCTAGCTGTTAGCGACCCAGCTAACTTTGTGAGCTATTTTGTCTCGCTAGCGCCATATTGTTACTGGCTAGTTAGCATGAAATTTGTTAGCTAACTAGCCACAATAGCCTGCCAACTAGCCCCCCAAGAGTTAGTACATCACTAAACCCATGATCACCTTGACAACACGTGGATAAATTTCGCACTTTCACAGTGTTAGCAGCTCAATGAGAATTTAATGCTGATTAAATGACTGAAAACCTAAATTTTTTCTGAGTGCACACCTTTAAAATAACCAACTGTAAAAAATGTTTCCCCAAGAACAGCTTAACGTCAAACTCCACTTGAGCTGTGATTGAGCTAATATTTGCACTGAATGCTAACGTGCCAACGGTAGAATGTTGTCAAGCTACTTGCTAACTAATGTATGTTGACATGGCGGTGTTTAGGATGCTACATTTTGCCTTGAAAACAACTTTTCACTATGGATGGTAACATAGCATTTTATTTAGGAAGTTACAATACTATCTTTAGCATGCCATGTTAGCATGAATCCAAAAGAACAGTAAAGCTCACAGGTGTTGTGCCATTTGTTCTAAAGGTTGTTCTAGCTAGCTGTTTGGGACCCATCTAACTTTGTGAGCTATTTTGTCTTGCTAGCACCATATTGTTACAGGCTAGTTAGCACGTAATGTGTTATCTAACTGGCCATGGCCTGCCAGCTAGCCCATCAAGAGTTAGTACGTCACCAAACCCCGTCACCACCCTGGCGACGCAAGGATGAATTTCACTCAGTCACTTTCTGGTGCGACCAAATGTCTACAGTCCCATTAGCAGCTCCGCGAGAGTTTAACGCTAATTACACAACTAAAAACTTAATTGTTTGATGAACTGTTAATGTTTTTAAAATAACTGTAATGGTAAGATTTTTACAACAAAAATACCGTAACACTTGACTAATACATGTTTACATTGTGGTTTTTAGCCTTAAGTGTTTTGCCATGTTAGCATGCTAATAGTTAGCATGTTAAATGCTTCCTCCGTGGATGTTAACATTGCATTTTAGCCAGTTAGAATTCACTTCAGCATAAACAAGGCTCAGTGTGGTTTGTTTTTGCAGCTCCTGAGTGACGTATGTTTTACATCTGACACAGGAAGTGAAGTGGTGTCCTCCCCCAAACAGCAGATATAAACAGTTAGCTCTATTTTAAAATGTGTCAGCTGACTCCAGCAACCAATAACATCAATTTATGATAAAGTTGTGACACTAAGAAGAAACCTAAAGCACGGCACACAAACAGGAAGTGGGTGTAATAAGCAAAGTGACTACAATAAAAAGACAAAACATTTGGCATCATGTCTGAACAGAACTAGAAAAAGAATCACAGTTGATAGAAGTTGCTGGGGGAGTGTTACAGTTCGACTATTTGTTGAAGGCTCTTCAGTCTACAGGATTTTAATACTTAAAGGAAGTCATGGCATGTAGATTGAGTTTATTATGAATATCGTGAGTAACAGTAACCTTTAAAGGTCCTAGTTTGCAATCAAACTGAAACCCCGTGGGGGAATCCTCGATGAATCACTAACAGTCACGTTTTATTGTGACGAACTCCAAGATGCTTACTGACACCCTTATAGTTCTCACAACAAAACCTCCAGCAAATGCTTACACCCTCAAAGTAAAAGCCTCTGTGGAAAGCTGTAATACTTTTAGGGGATCTTAAGATTGCAGCACTTAGAGGACACTTAAAGCTTAAAGAAGTCTTGATGAAAAATTATTGTTCTTTCTGGCACCTTTGACATAAAATAGTTCTTGGAGGTACCCTTAGAACCTCAAGTACCTGATGTCTAAGTTTTAAGTGGATGACAAATTTAACTCAAGTGCTTCTTGGAACTTCACTGCTGGATGTTCGACTTCAGGACTTTGTGTGAAAACTGAATCAGTGGCACATCATCTCAGAGCCTTTGTGTCCGTCAGCCGGAGATCTCATCAGGTACAAATCGACTGATGTGATTTTGAGGATCCTTGCTGGGAAAAAGACAGACGTCTGGCATCCTCAACGGAGTGGATACAGGAAAAGTTGCGGAGTCGGTGTGGAGTGACGACTAGTCCAGTTTGAACTGTAAGAGTTTTGAGGTATCGGATGTGTGCTGGCTCAGGAACCAGAACATCAGAAGATCCAGCTTTATGTCGGCATGATCAGTCATCATGTGAGTCTCAGGCACTTTATCAGACAAGTAGATCGTAGAACTGTAAGGTACTAACACTAGATCACACCAGCATTTTTATAACAGCTGAATTATTGACGTGATTCATTGATCTGTTCAAAGAGAAGACTGTCACGGTGACCTTGGGTCAGTTTTCATGAAGAGCTCAACTTGAAGGTCACTCTGCAGACCAATCCGTGATGAGAGACAGGAAGTCCAATGAAAACTATTTAAAAAAACAAACAAGGAAGAACTAAAACTGTACTAATTGAGTTGCACCATCCACTTTTATGTAACCCCAAAAAACAAATGGTCTGCAGTCGGTCATGAGATAAAAGTCGATGGTACAAATACGTCTGTCAAATTAACTACGATAACTTATTTTCTAGTTTGCTTCCAAGCTAAAAAGCTAACTGGCAAGTCAGCTACAGCTTGGCAGGCTAGTTTTAACGCGTGTTAACATAGTGATTCACAAGTGTAGCTTCAAGAAACAGATATTCAGTCTTGTTGCTTTTAGGTTACCAGCTAGCTAAGATTCTACCCATTAGCTTGCCAAGTAGCCTGACAGGTAGCCACTACGCTGGCAAGGATTTGCTATGCGACTTACAGGTGTGACCAAGCCCTCAGGCTGCCACACTGATCCTTCCATCCTTGTTTTATAACCGACAGAACGAAGAGGTTTTAAATGTCATAACGTACGATAATCTGTCGGTAAACAGAGGCTCCTCATTTAAAAAGAATTGAAAACAAACAGATGATTGTGGCCGCAGAGTTACTCGGGATGGTCTGAGGTCCATACAGTGTGTTCACTCAGGGTGCAGCCTTCAGTCCATGGAGCTGGTGCGATGCTACGTCAGGGACTGACGTGGATCATTTTGAAGCCCTGAACCCGCTCAGCTGTGTGCTAGCATCAAAGCATTTACCAGTGAAGTTGCAGTGGAAATAAAATATTCAGTCTTGTGGTGTTCTGGATCAAAGTGGTCTGGATCCATTTTAAAGCCCTGAGACTTGACCTCAGAGCTGCCGAGTTGTGTTGATGCTTCCTGTTGCTCTCTGTAACAGAGAGGTCGACCAGCAGCTGCGGCCCAGTTTGAGTTTAATGCCCAGTTACTGAGCGGTAAAACGGGCCTGCAACCGACTGCATATTACCTTGTGATTAATTAGTCTGGTGTCTATCTACACTGAGTGACAGAGGATCCATGCGATCATCTCGGTGCGATCTCCTGCATCATGGCGGGCAGATGGATGGTTGGACACGAGTCCCTGTGTCTCAGTTTGAACATCAGCTGCTCTTTTTCCTGAGTAAGCTTCTGGTTTATGACCGCCTGCCTCTCTAGCGCCACCTTCAGGTCCTGATGCTCCTTTGATAACTCCCTGAGAGAAGAGAAAAGAGACAGGATTCAAAACTACTGTGAAGGACGAAATTCACAGAAGATCTATACAATCAGCACAGTTTCAAGATTAGAGTCACCAATTCAGTATCTGACCAAATGTCTCCCCTTCTGTTCCTGAAATATGACGTTGAAACATGATGATGTCACCGTGAAGCTGACCTTTGACCTTAATTATTTTATCCTGTTAGACATTTGTGTCAAGTTTGGTCATTATTAGTGAATGAATTCTTCAGTTATGGCCCAAAACATGTTTTGTGTGTCATCTCATGCAACAAAATTCCAGGAATTTTCCAGAACTTTTAAGGATTTTTAACAATACCATGACTTTGCCAGGTTTTCCATGACCGTGGGAACCCTGGGCATAAAAAAGATACAAGAAAGCTGTTGACCATGACACCAGCAGCAGCGGTGAGCGTTGTTAGTTAAGACACACCTTCAAGCAGTAGTCCTGATGTATGGAGATGTACATCCCTGCTACAAGTGAACATTTGAAGAAATTTGAGGAAATTCAAGGTGTTCTTGAGATATTGCGTCACAAGAATAAGACACAGATGGTCACAATGACCTTTACCAAACCAAAATCGAATCACTTCATTCTTGAATCCAAGTGAACGTTTGTGCCAAAGTTTACGAAATTCCTTAAAGGTGTTCTTGAATATCATTGCCTTTGACCACCAAAAACTAACTAGTTCATTGTTGAGTCCAAGAGGACGTTTGTGCCAAATCTGAAGAAACTCCCTCATGGTCCTCTTGAGATATTGCATCACAAGAATGAGATGGACAAGGTCACAGCTTGACCTTTGACAACTAAAATCTAATAACGCCATCCTTGAATTCCACTGAAAGTTTGTGCCAAACTCTAAGAAATTTCTGTTCTTGAGATATTGCTCCCTTTGACCACTAAAGCCTAACCAGTTCATCGTCAGTTCATTGTTGAGTCCAAGTGGACGTTTGTGACAAATCTGAATTTCCTTGATGCTTTCAGCACAGTTTAAAGATTAGTGTCACCAACTCAGTACTGAGAGTAGAATTATATGGTAATGAAAAAATAATCCTTAATTTGAAAAGGTTTTTTTATTATATTCAACTCATAATTTTAGTTTGAAAATGATCCTGAAAACAAAACTGTGAATGATGTTTTGGAGCTGATGTTAAATGTCCAGCAGGTGGAGCCACCTTCCTGATTACAGTAAAGAAGAGGAAACGTACTGAATCAGAGTCTGACAGTTGTCTGTGCGAACCCGCAGGTCCTCGTTCTGCTGCAGGATGTGAACGATCTGATCCTCCAGAGACAGGTTCTTCTCCACCTGAGGACCATGAAGAAGAAGAAGAAGTAGAAGACGAAGAAGAAGAAGAAGAAGAAGACAACACGAGAAACAAAGACAAGGAATGTTAAGATAAAATTCTGTCAGACACAGATGTAAGAGACATGTGGATCATGTTTTCCTACCAGATCGTCCATCTGCTGCAGCTTCCTGCTCTGCTCCTGCACACGCTCACTCTTCATCTCAATCACAAACAGTAGAGACTCCTGCTCAGACTCCCAGAATGCACCTGGGCTGCCATGGGCCTGGAGGGTGGGAGGCGACAGAGAACATGACAGGGTAGCACATTCGTAACGTTTGGAGGAATAACTTCTCCAACTAAGAGAATGAATGCTGCCTGTTGAAAAGCTGATGCTGAATAATTCCATTAATGTCTGGCTCACTGTGCCAAATGTGTAGGTCTGATTTATTCCCCCCTTTTGTTCCAGGGAAATCTACACTCTGTAAAAATAACTGAACTGATTTAAAGGCACTCAGTCCTTCACTACACTCTCTCTGACAGAGCACGGACACATTTATCAAACAACCTTATAATTAATCATTTTTTACATGAAAATATATAAATATATATATACACATATACATATATATATAAATATATGTTCCTTCTCTAATATTTAGTTTATATTGCTGCGACAGTATCAACAAATATCTCCTTAAAACAGCTGATTTATTGAAATTTCTCACCAAAAACAACACTTAACAAGATTACACTGAACACATCACGATCATCATCATCCCAATCCTCGTTTTTACTGAGGAGAGCTTGAACGCATCACAATGCAACTGGCTGCTACCGTTACTGCTACTGCCACCGTGCTAATGTTTACTAACAGCTACTTAACGTTAACCAACAGCTAACAGCAACTAACAGCTAACGTTAACCAACAGCTAACATCAACTAACAGCTAACGTTAACTAACAGCTTACAGCTAACTTTAACTAACAGCTAAAAGCTGACATTAACTAACAGCTAACATTAACTAACAGCCAACGCTAACTAACTGCTTACAGCTATTATTAACTTATAGCTAACAGCTAACATTAACTAATAGTTTACATCTAAAATTAACAGATAGCTAAGAGCTGACGCTGACCAACACCAAAAGCCTAACATTAACCAATAGCTTACTGCTAACATCAACTAACAGCTAACAGCTAACGTTAACTAGCTCTCCTTCTGCTGATGTCATCACAGATTTGTTGTTCACATGTAACATTTTCAGGGAAAGAATAGCGTGCTTTTCCTGATGTGTTGATAATGAGTTTACTGTGTCCTTTTGTCCTGACGGCATGTTTGTCCCATACATGTTTTCAACTGTCCCCGGGACGACGGGACGCCGTTAGTCTGGAGCTACTTTTTAGCCTGAGACATATCAGGCTGATGTCACCGATGGCAGTGTGCACCTGAGTGTGAACCCACCTGGATATTTCTCTGCAAGTCTTTTTTAAATGTCGACTCCTGGACTCTCCTCTTCAGCTCGTTGTAAACCTGCAGTTCTGCTGAGAGCTGCTCCACCTCGGCCTTCAGTCACATCACAAATTAAATACAAATAAAAACAGAGACTAATGTTTCTGTAGAGTCATAAAACACACACTCCCACACGTGTAAGTGTGAAATCTTTTTACCTTGAGGACGTTTTCAGATGCCTGAAACTTTTCTGTCAGTTCAGTTTTCTCTTGTTCGTGTTTCTTCTGCAACTCTGCAACAAAAATAACAACAACCAAAAAACAGCTTTTTTTAAATCACAGAAGTATGTCATTATATTTGTAATAGTCTTGCTGCGTCTGTGGCTCGTTACCTTCCACGTTCCTCTCGTGTTCCTTAGTCAGAGTTTGACTCTTCTGTTCATGCAGCACGTTCAGATCCGCCGTCGTCTCTGTTTTCACCTGAAAAATCCCATCAGATAGGAGAGCTGTGTCAGCTGAGATCGAAGATAAACTGACTGATGCTAGAGGGGGAATGATGATGAAACACTCGTGACGTCTGTGGAAACACTGGACGCCCACTGCCACTGTAATCACATCAGTAAATACCGTCTGAATTCAGAGTGTAAACAGAGTTTATCAGGAACAGTAACCAGAGACCTGAGTGTTCACAGCTGCTGTCTGAGCCCAGACCAGTCGGCAGAATCACGTCTATGAATAACCTCTGACTGGGTTTCTCATCACGGAGCAGAATTTTACTCCCTCTGCCAGTAAAGTCATGTGACTGTGACACCGTGTTCATTCATGTGCTGCTCTCTGTGACAGACTCCACTCTGCTGGGCTCCGTCTGTCCACCACATGTCCAACAACCAGTGACCTGCAGGGCTGAGGAACCAAAACCTGCAGCTCCTCTAATGTCCACTAGAGGCTAAATAAACATGTTTACAGCCTGGTACGAAAAAAACAGTATGAGTCTTTATAGACCTTTTTACTGTTAGTAAACAGTATGATGTTTTTTGGTGGGCGGGGCTTAGCTGGAGGCAAAACAATTTTCCACAGACATTAGCAAGCGCTAGCTAACAACTTCTGTTGGCTTGTTTTAGACAATGGAGGAAGATGATGTGAGTGGTGCGTTCAGGGACCAGCCTGGCCGACCCGTATGCTCTCCCTCAGTGGATGGATGATGTCACAGGAAGCCAGTCTTACAAAGGAGGACCACACTTGTTTGTTTTGCTATGGAAGCTAACGTTAGCTAATGTGCTAAAAAGTTAGCGTTCCAGAGAAATCCAATCTTCCTCTTAATAGCTCCCCAGTTTCTGATGAGGTGGACATGATAACCCTTAATACACATAACGTTCTTCATCCCTACAACAGGAAATACTTTGTCCCTAACCTGATATGAAGTGTGCGCTGCACATGTGAGCAATTTTGATGATGGCCTCCGTCCAGTCCTTTGGTCTTATCACATTTAACCATCTTTGTTTTTGTTGACGGGCAGTGGCAGCTGGTTTTGAGCCATGACTCCTTCTATTCTGGCTCCCAATAACACAACAAGACCACATTTTAAGACCACATAATGAAATGACATCATCATGATGTCGGCCCTAAAGGGGTCTATGCACTCATCACTTCCTGTTTTGATGCAACGAAAATCAATCAGCTTTATAAACTTCATTATATCTGGTTTCTTTTTTCACTTTTAAGGATTAATTAAGTTTAAAGGATCCCAAGAGACGACCTACTCACCTTATTGAGGATGCTCAGGACGAGGGCGCACACCTCTTCATCTGCGTGGTGTCTCAGAAGCTCCGCCCTCTCCGGGTTCCCATTGGCCTCCTTTAAAATCCTCAGCTGCCACTCAAAGCGCTCCAGCTGCTTCTCCAGACAGACGTCCAGCTCACGTGACGTGCCTTTACCTGCAGATGAAGACACGAGGCGACGGCAGAGAATTAAAACACAGAAAAATACAACTTTTTATCAATATTTCATCACACAGTTGGAAAGATGGACGTGAGTACTTGAGTACTCACTTGGACCTCAGAATTTGTTTGGTGTAAATAGTAATCATTGCCCAACCTCTCACATGTGAACATGAGTTTTATTTGTTGTTTTTACAACTTAAAATGGATAAAGCGTTATTTTACTGTAGAGCTGAGTGCAGTTTAAGGCCAGGTGGGTGCCGTCTGTTGACAAGTCGCTACCACGGCGACAATGTTGGTTCAGTATAGACGTAGCTGTCACTATTTCAGTGTGATTTCAGACGGTGAAAGTTAACTGTAACATTTTGGTCGTGTAAAAAAAGAAGAATAGAGTACTGTAAACAAACTGTTGCTATAGAATCTCAGGTTTCAGTTCAACGCCAGAAGTTGCACCCATAATTCACACACAAGGGATCATGGGGCTAGGAATAAGAAATAAAAACAAAAATTTCACCTTTAACTTCATGTCTTTTGGTGATCAATTCATCTTCTATTTAATTAACTATTCACAGTAAAGAAAATTTTGCCACTGTATGTTTTAATCTGTAAAGATAAATGTGGTGCATGACGAGAAAATACTCAAGTAAAGTAGAAGTACCTCAAATCTGTACGACAGTTAGTTCTTTTTTTCACTTCATGTGTCTCCAGCAGCTGCAGAGTTAAACTCAAACTGGGAAACAACACTCAGGAAGTGTTTCTGACTGTTATTTAATTTTCACCTGTCGATTACATCATCGACATGCACACACACGCCCCCACACACTCACACAAACACACACACTTCATGCAGTCTCAGTGGCGTCTCCAGGTTGGACGTCCTGTCCTCAGGCTTCAACACAAAACAAAGTTTCATAACTTTAATTAAAATAATTGTTAACACTGTAATAACCTGCATATTTACTATTTATTTAATATTTTTTGAGCAGATTATAAATCAGAAAACTCTGTGTGTCACAGTCTGGTGGATATTTATCATGTTATTTAAAATGTGCAGAGCTTTATCTGACACAGAGAATAAACAGACGTACTGTATAGTTTTATTCTGCAGCTGCTTCTGTGTTTGTGAGACGTGAACACGTTCCAGCCTGTCTGAGGATGAACTAATTTTTAAACAAAGAGCAGCGGAAGTTTCATCCTGCTGCTGTTTGACAGACACAAAGACGAGTTTAACGAGAGTCAGACAGTTAATGTTCATTCAATACAGGAAAAACAAAACAATAGGCGACCAAGCTGCGACGTCTGAGGCTGAAACATGAAGCCACAACCTGCAGTTCCTCTGATGTCCACTAGAGGCTGCTTCAAGAGGCTCAGTTATCTGTGAGTGTAGCTGTGCTGTAAGTAAACAGTCTGAACTCAGATCAGTTTTCTGACAGAGATGAAAGTTTAGTTTGAATCACCAACTCTGTGAGAGGACACAAGTTTAAACCTCCAGACTAACATGTTGCAGATGAAGAAAGAATTCAGGCTTTAATTAAGTTATTTTTCTGCTTCTTAACGGTCAGATGGATAAATCAGAGTTTACAATGAACCTGGGGACAAATCTTAGTTGTCTCACATTAGTTATTTGTGCTGTCAACGTTTTTGAGAGCATAAATAGAGAGAGGTTGAGCTTTTCAAATGATGATAAGTAAGGGCGCATTCACACCAGGATAGTCCGGGGGACTCAGTTTGATTGGGCAAGGAATGCCGAAGAATTTCACACCTTCATTTGGTTCGGTTCACTTTCACACTGCACTTAAAGTGGACCAAACCGCCTGGACAACATCATGCAGTTACAACAGCTGCTCGTTTGGGGGCGGTATTGCCCGAAATGACCACTGACCAGGAAGAAAAGAAGCACGAGGAAGAAGAAAACCCGGCTCTTTGATTGGCCAGGACTGAAAACAGAAATCCATCCCCTTCAGCCGGCTTGGTCACCACAAAAACAATAGAGCAACACCACATTTATGCAGTCTGCAGGGTTTCTGTTTTTACTTTCTGTTTTTACCTCTGCCTCTCCTGGTTCGCGCTGTTGGCTTTGTTTTATTTCCAACCAAAATGCACTGCGCTCTACGTCACTTCCTCTTTTTGGTCCGCTGGATAGTCCGTTTGCATTTCCCACTGTAAGCGAACCGCACCAGGGTTCACTTGCAAGTGAACCGAGACCCCCAGTTTTCAAGCGGACCAGGGTTTGCTCGTTGAGTTTGAATGAGCGTTCCCACCACTCAAAACAAACTATCTGTGAAAGTGGACTAGGGTTCGTTAAAAGCGGACCACATAGTGCCAGCGTGAATGCGTCCTAAGTGTGTGCTCTTAAATCAGCCCTTAGACATGTCAAACATTGCTGGAGAAATGACAGTTTGGAAATGTGAAGAAATTATTTGTCTAAATAAAATTTTTATACAACCTTTCACCTTGATTCTAATTTCTGAAACATGAATTAGCCTCATTGGATTAGTTTAAATATTAAAAACAGAGAGAAAACAGAATGACTAAAAGTTGACTAAAATGTTTTGAATTTTCGTCGACAAACTATGCAGGATAAAAATGACTAAAATGTGACGAAAACTAATAAACAGTTTTGTCGAAACTCACAAAGTTCACCGACAAAACAACTGTCTCATACTAAACAGGTTTTCCAAACAAATAAAACATGCTAACGTTATTAGCACAAGCCTATGGCATTTTACATTGTATAAATTAGCCTAGCGACAAGCAGAGATTTCCTCTGCTCATATGAAGCCAGGATAAATTATTAAAAATCTAAAACAGCTATCAAAATTACCGTTGAACTAATTTCTCAAATGACATTATTTCATTATATTTGTTTAAAATATTTTCTCATTATTCATCTACTTTTCCAGTTAATCTCCAACACATCAGAGTGAACTATGAATAAACAGCAGTGTTATGCCTGATCTGTTGGGACTATTTTCAGCGGTGGATTAATCCATGTTTGGAGCTGTAGTGAGTATTTGTGGCAGCAGGACAGTGCGTAAAAAAATAAACCACAGTGTGTGTTCATGGTGATGAAGGAACATGTGGCTCACTGATGTGTTTTTAATAACACAGGAGGAAGAAGATCGATCACAGTATCTGTTACGACTGACACTCACTGTTTTTAACTGTTTCTACTGCTCTCCTCTTTCGAATTATTCGGCCCACGCATCCATACTTTGAACTCTTTTTCACAGTGAACTAAAGAATGACTTACATGAGATTTGTAAAACAGGAGTAAAACATGGTAAATCCTTCTTTTAAAATATGATTTCCTCTCCAGTTTTTCTCCCTGACATCTTGACTGACTTATAGCTGATTATTTTCTGCTGTAACATCTGTGACTGTGCGTCCGCAGTGATTCACACAGAGCGATGACGACAGCGTGTTCGATCCATCCTGTTTTAAACGAGAGCGTTAATCTGAACCGTCTGCTCATAAACTGGAGGAAATGAGGTGCAGTGAGTGTGAAGTGACTTCCTGTCAGCTGTGAGTCACATCAGCTCCAAACTAATGTACCTGTATCACCTGTGGTGTGTTCACTGACCTCGTTCACAGGAGCTTCTGTCACTGTTGAACCTTCTGCAGCTCCAACAAACTGATTTATTTATTTAATCTCTTCATGGTGTTTAATATCAGCTGCTCTGAGTCTGGTTTTAATAATCTGGTTTCTGGTTGACAGACTTCATGTCTTGTGATACACGTCACATATTGTTATTTTTAGAAAGTTAGAGCAGCTCAGAAATGTTCTCTGCGTGTTCTGCTGATTTGAAATTGTCCACCGATTTTCAACACATTTTAAATCTCTGTATATGAATGAAAAGATGAGAGTGTCAGAGTTTCAGGGATTTAAGAACCACGTTTATACGACCTGCTGACTGTTAGTAATGTCAAATAATATCACGGACTTTGTGTCACTTCTAATGATCATATTCTCTTATTTTCATTTGAGATGACAATGTTCAGAGTTCTGGTTCTACAGATCATAGATACAGAAACGTAGATGCCTCACTGGCATGCTAAAGTTAGTGAGCCTGCTGGTGAGCATCTGCCACCAACAGCCCATAGACTAAACAGACTAAATATTCAGATTATTATTAACTGGAGAATAAGCTTTTGTTTTCTGCTACCACAGATCATAAAAAGAACTCACTGAAATCAGTGTAGAAATATTGACTTTATAGTTTTTTTTTTTTACCAAGACAAACCACAGCTCGTCTGTGTACTGCCGTGTGTTTACAGGTGTTTCTCTCTCCACAGTGGCGCTGCTGCGTTGACGTGTTGTTGCAACAGGTTGACACAGTCAGAGTGGCGTTGACATATAAATGTCTCTGACTACAGATGATTCTCATGACATTTGGGTCACAAAACAGGAAGTGAAAGAACATAATGAGAGTGCGATCAGTCAGAGGAGGAGAAACACACACACACACACACACACACACACATACTGAACCCACTCACCTCCGTCATCTCGGCGGCTGCTCCCTTTCTGGTTCTTCTCGCCCTTCTTGCCTTTGCTTTTCTTCTGATAACGACAGGAAGAGAAAGAGAAGAAGAGGAAGGTTTCAGTGACTGCGTCAACACACTGAGCTGATATGAGGAGAGACTGGAAGGTTTCACTGCCAACCAGCTTCAGTCCTCAAACCAGTATCAATACAAAAACAACAGAGACCTCCAAGTTTAAGGACAAAAATGGTGACGTTTATGAAGTGGTGAAGGTTTGTCCAAAGTTAGACTTTTATGACAGAAAGTTATAAACACAGAACAAGTGCTACGTTTACGCCTGGCGTCCACACTACTTTGGCGTCCTCTAAAATGCAGACATTTAGACCGCTGATGACCCCGTTCAAGGTTCAGAACTCCAGGGTTTATAGTCTTCCGACCACTCAAAGTGTCGGAAGGAGTCAGGGATCGAACAGCTGATCTTCTGATTAGTGGACGACCTGCTGTACGTCTGAGCCACAGCCGCCCCGAAACACATCATACATACTTAACGATCTTGACGAGCTTCAGTCAGCTGTCAAGGTGACTACAAACAGAGTTACACTCCTAGATGGAGTAGCAGTTGGTACGGTCCAGTTTTGGAAAGGCTCCTTGAGTTCGTCATTTTGCCCGTTGATATCTTTGGAGTCAGAGATGACCATATTTGGATGAGAGGGTGGAGCTGTGGAGGAGCGAGGGGCGGAGCTGACTGAGACGCCAAGGACACTATCAGCAGACGGCCTGATGTGTCTGTGACTTCATAAATGTTTCATTTTTGTCATCAGCAGTGATGTGAGGGTCATAATAAGGTGTAATAATATTAGTTTTCTGAGCTCATGTGATGTGTGAAGAACAGAAAGCAGGAGGTCTGGAGATTTTGGAGGTTGGAGGTTCAGAGGTCTGGAGGTTTAAAGGTCTGGAGGTTTGGACCCTCTGGGGCCTCCTGGCAGCAGCTCTGGGTCGGAGCTGTTAACTGGGTCAGTGAGGTGGTTATGAAAGCTCCTGATGGAGGTCTGACTCTGACCCTCATTAGTCTCCACATGACGCTGCAGCTTTTCTTTTTCCTCTGTTACATAACTGCAGCTCCAACACAACAGGACCACTGTTTGTTTGTTTGTTTGTTTACTCAGCTGATTAAAAAACCTTTCTCCTCCTCCTCCTCCTCCTCCTCCCCGCACATTCATCACCTCACTGCTCCAACATGGAGAGAAAACTATGCTAACAGTTTAGCCACCTGCTAACAGGAGCTAAAGACTCACAGCTGCAGCTTCATGTTTATGTAGCTAACGTTAGCCAGAGCCGCAGATCACAGTGTGTCTTCCCCATACAGTCTCACTCTGAAGTCGTTTAATACCGACACTTGTTCAGTGACTTCCAGCCAGACACTAACGAAAAATGGGTGTGTTTGTTGTTGAAGAAAGAAATGCAGTTGGCAGTGCTGTACCGACGTAGTGCTTTTATTCTGAAAGAGACTGTATGCAAACTGTACATTTCCTGTGAAAACAGAAGTGTATTTTGAAAACAGACAATGCATGTAACAGGCTGAAGTTGACACGGCGTCCCAGAACGTCAACAACCAACACACCCAGGGTACCTTGGACGTCATTTGCGGACGTGGAAAGTCCATGACCAAACGTCTATATGTGACGAGGTCGAAGTGAGAATATGTTGGGCCTCCGCCTCACTCCCCATCGCTACAGGCCACCTCTTCTGCCTCCCACAGCTTTAAACAGACAGGATAATGCTGCCATGTATTCAACAAGTTACGCTAAAGGCTACAGCTGCATTTAACCCTTTATGTGACTACATCAATCTAATTTTTCTCCATGAAAAGTACGATGAATTATTTATCAGTAGCTCCTGTTTGCAGTTTACACATATACGTATAGATAACTGTCACACTGGGGGAAACTTAGAAACATGAAGAATCTCAGGCAGGTTCTGCTCTGATGATTCCCGAATGAATTTATGGACGTTTATTGTTGACGGACTTCAGAGATGATGAGATATCGACCCTTCTGATTTATCCAGTTTTGTCTAATCTGTACTTTTATATAGTTCTTTATGTGTGTGTATGAATACTGTGTGTGTCAGAAAGTTTCAGGTTTCACTGCAGTGAAACGTTGCTACTGGTTAAACTGTGTTACTTCACTGGTGAGGGGGTGATGGATTCCACACACACACAAGCTTGGGCGTGTATCCAAACATCCACACACACACACACACGGACGTTGCACAAGAACACTGGGACTAAAAACACTCACACACACACATATACAAGCAGAGGAACTACACAATGAAACACTTACTGTATTGCCTCACACCCACACATTACTCAAGCAGCGAGACCAAACACTCACACCCTAAAATATACACACACACACACACACACACACACACACAGTATAAACTCCTCTAAGCTCTGCTCAGTGAACTGGACACCGACTTTATTTAAACTCTGAGCTGGAACAATAAATATCTCTGGTTTCAACACGTGGCTGAGTTCACTCTAAACATCTGTGGAGGAGGAAGAGGAGGCTGGTGAGGAAGAGGAGAAGCATGTGTTCCTGCAGGCGCTGCCGAGGCCCTCCCTCACATTTTACAGAAGAGGTCATAAATCAGAGCCGAGGCTCCTCCACTGTGTTTGCACAGCACTTCACCGTCAGGACGAACCTGAACTCCTCAGAGAGGACGTTCAGTCTCTGCTCGACAACATGAATCATCTCTGTGTGATTTTAAACCACAGCTCAGTGATGTCACAATGAAACTGACGAGGTGAAACAGGAAGTCAAAGTTTACGACATTCAGAAGTTAGAAAGGTCATTAGGTTTAAGATAAGAACTGGATCTGATTCTGTGACGTGGAGTCAGTGTGGATAGATCATAATTACTTTAATCATCAATAAACATTGAGTCAAGAAAAGAGACATCATCAAATGTCTTTTTTCCCACCAACATTTTGGACAATTCAATATTTTTCTGAAGTTTTATCTGCATATTTTTGGACATTTCATTAACATTTCTTCGGACATTTTCATTATATTTTCTGGAATTTTGTCAATATTTTTTCTAACATTTCAATAACATTTTTTGAACATTTTACCAACAATTTTTCAGACATTTTATTAATACTTCTCTGACATTTTGTCAACATTTTTCAGACATTTTTTCTGTCAATTTAAGACTATTTTTCAGACATTTAATCAGTATTTTAAAAAATATATCTTTCCATTTTACCAACATTTTTTAAGACATTTTATTAACTTTTTTTCCTCACATTTTTCTGGACAATTTAAGAATATTTTTCGGACATTTTATTAACTTTTTTTTTTTTTAATTTTAATCATGTTTTTTGAACATTTTACCAACATTTTTGGACATTTTTATAATTTTAATGTTACTTCTCTGACATTTGATTCAGTAGATGCTGTCATTGTACAGTCTGCATACATCAAACTTGATGTCGTACCAAAGTACCAAGAATCGTCAAAAGAATCAATATAATATAGTATCATTATGGAACAAATGATCTGCACCCCCATTAATCAATAAACTAAATGATTCATCAACTAATGGATTCAGTTCTGCTTCTATGAACGCTTTCGTTTACTCTTATTTGTTTTCTCCTGGAGGAATTACTGTGTAATTATTGGGGATTTATAATAATAACAAATTAGCTCCTCAGCTGTCTTATTCTCAGCTGGACTGCCGTCAGTGATTGAAATCATTGGTCAAAGAGTTTAAATCAAATCTGGGCGTAACAACAGAAACCACAGAACCAGAGTTTGCGTGAGCTAAAGATACAGTTCATTATGTCAGGAAACAGTCACATGGGTTTACTGGTGGTATGAATGCTTTGTTTCTTTGTTAATGTTCTCTGAAGCAGCTTCTGAGTAAAAAATGAATCAACATTCTGAATAAAATCTTGTCGATGACAGTACTCGACACCAGAACAGGATGTGATGTCATACTGCTGTAGTACACAGGATGCTGACACATCACTAGAATGAGATGTCTCTATAATCAAACAAAGCCTATCAGTGTTTCAGCAGACTGACTGGACACATTCATACGGTTAAAGCTGACCTCCGACCTCCGACCTCTGACTCTGCAGGGTACCAGAACAGGAAACACATCAATCTGATTTAACAGAGTTCAATCGACAAGACTGAGACGTGACAACTTCTGTAACCAAACTTAAACAGACCCAGAGATCATCTCAACAGAAACAGAAACAGTACCTCAAAACATTATTATTAAAGGATCATAGGCGAGGTGAGGTGACAGGGGATTGTTTTGTGCTTTGGAACTACAGTTCCCATGATACTTTGAGGGACTTACAAATGAGACACAGTGTTGCCATTGGAGAATTAGCATTTCCTAGGATAGGACCGCCCCTACTCTGCCTTATAAGGAGTTTATACTTCTGCGTTGAATTGACGCCGTAGCCTGACATGAACCTTCCCAGAACTGTAACTACACATCACGGCGACGCAGGACTCCATTTCCCTCAGCGGAAACGAAGCTTTTATTTACTGTGTGTGATTTATCGGGGCTTCCTGTGAGAAGAGGAAGTCTCTGCTAATTGCTAGGCTAATTTATACAATGTAAAATGCCATAGGCTTGTGCTAATAATGTTAGCATGTTGTATTTGTGGGGAAAATGTGTCCAGATAAAGACAAGTGCTAATCATAATGAAACCAGTCTGTGTACTTGTGTTTGAAACTGTCGCTATTAAGCCATGTTTAATGTGTGTATACACAATATGTGTTTCAGTCATTATCCTGAGAAGGGGCGGCATGGTGATGCAGTGGTTAACACTGTCGCCACACAGCAAGAGGGTTCCTGGCCCTTCCGTGTCCCTTCTTTGCATGTTCTCCCTGTGTCAGTGTGGGTTTTCTCCGGGTGCTCCAGCTTCCTCCCACAGTCCAAAGACATGCAGGTTAATTGGTGACTCTAAATTGTCCGTAGGTGTGAATGTGAGTGTGAATGGTTGTCTGTCTCTATGTGTCAGCCCTGTGATAGTCTGGTGACCTGTCCAGGGTGTACCCTGCCTCTCACCCAGTGTCAGCTGGGACAGGCTCCAGCCCCCCGCGACCCTCAAGAGGATAAGCGGTTACGAAAATGAATGAATGGAATATCCTGAGAAACTGTCGGTCACACTGGATCTAAAAATATGTGTTTCAGTTCTGTGTTCAGATTTGACTGAGTTAAGACTCTGAGAAGAAGTGCGAGTTCTGTCTGTGTCCACAGTGTGTTTCTGGGTTAAAGGTGAATTAAGTTGAAATTTGGTGAATAAAATCTGTTGGTAAACTGCAGTTACAGTCTGTGTTCCTGCTGTGTGAGACGCTGTGTGACTGAGTCAGTGACAAACATGTCTCCAAACAACAGTAATGACTGTTTTCCTCCTCTGAAAAACCACAAGATGAAGAGGGATGAAAAAACGCTGCAGACCTTTGAGGACGTTGCTTCTGACCTCAAAACTCGACCTGTTTTTTTTTTTATCCTGCTCTGACTTAAAGAACAACCACGTCGCTGTTAAACTTTCAGGACTCTTAAGTCGGTCTCAGCTACGTGACAAAATGTCCGCTCTGGTGTTTAAATATTCCTGCAGCTCGTCGCCCTGTGAAGAATCTCCTGGACGAGGTTAAACTCACACACGGAGACGAAGAGCAGCTCTTTTATTTCCCCTCAACGTGTCAAATACTTCACCTCACAGTTCCCCCTGAGCAGGACGGAGGATTCAGACTCTGAGGCCTGAAGCTGCTCCTCTTCCTTTAAAGCCTCACCCAGCAGCTCCTGACTCAGATCCTCGCTCCACCTGCTGCTCGCTCAGAGGACGGAAATTCATCACAAAGCCTGAAGCGGTCTTTAAGTCGACCGCAGAGTCGTGTCATTAAACCGCTCGCTGTGACAAAAACATCTCTTCATGTGGCGTCCTCCATGTTTCTGCAGGACACACCGTCACCGTATCAAAGAGAGACTCGCTGTGATGTCGCCGAGCAGGACGTCTGAGGTTTTACAGTCACTTTATTCATGTTTCCTCTGAAGGATTACGAGCTGAGTTTGATTCCATTGAAGCTGCGATAACAAGTTTAAAAAACCTCATCGGATCAGGACGGAGTGACGGGAGGAAAATATCTTAATGTAATTATTTTCCACAAATTAAACTCTACAACTGTTTTCATGTTTCCACTACTAACATGAAACAGATAATGGACTCAAAAACTACAAGAAGATGACAAAAACTACAAGTTTTAATAAATGAACAGTTTTGGAAAATGCACTTCTCTTTCTCTCTGAGAGTTAGACTGACTCTCATGTCTGTACAGTTCATATGAAGCTACAGTCTGTGATACAGTTAGCTTAGCTTAGCATAAACTCTGGAAACAAGGCAGAAATTCATTCATCAATTCAGCCATTTCACGCATGTATGAAGCAGGTCAGCAGAAAATATTCTAGCTTTCCAACTTGCCTGATTAATTTGCATTGTGTTTGGTGTTAATACGACATTTCAGTGTTGTGACAAAACGTATTGAGTAGTCATTCGTGGGCAGCAACGTCACAGTTGTCATTCGATTTGACTTTCAATTTTAAGGTCACCATTAGGGCTGAACTTTGACACTTTATGGCACCAACCGAATGGCTTTATTAGTATCAAGTATTGGAAGAAGGCCTCATCATTTGGTGCCGAATTCAATCACCTAAAGGCCCCACAACACCAAACCAACTTCAGAGAACTAGCTGGACAAAAAACCCCTGCTGTGTCTCGTCACTGCACTTGCATTTGTACATAGACTGCACTTGTATAGAGCTTTCCTAGTCTTCTGACCACTCAAGGTGCTTTTACACTACACGTCACATTCACCCATGCACACACTGGTGTCTGAGGCTACCGTACGAGGTGCCACCTGCCATCAGGAGCAGTTTTGGGTTCAGTATCTTGCCCTAGGTTACTTCACCGTGCAGACTGGAGGAACTGGGGATCAAACCCCTTGATCTTCTGATTAGTGGACGACCTCCTCTACCTCCTGAACTACAGCTGTATCAGCACCTCCACCAAAAAGTTGCACATGAACACACCGCGAAGACTACAGGTGACGGCCAACCAGCACGCACGCTCTGCGTCTGCGTGAGAGGAAATAACTCTCCACAGCAGCAGACGGGTGTCTTCTGTAGTCATCATTCAAAAAGGGAAACAGGAAGAGCGTGTTGATGCTAGTTAGCCAGTTAGCACATTAACAACACGATCAAGTGTTGAAACAATAACACAAACCATCAGGAAACGTTTCTGGTAACCCTTTGAAACCCGAGCTACTGGCTTAATTTATTTTAAAATCATTGGAAGAAGGCGACGAAAGAAAAAAATGACAAAATTTGCAAGAAATTAGTAAACGATATTTTTATGATACTGAAGTCACGACACAATATTATTGTGACTTTAAACATTTTCTGTCTTCAGTGGGCGGAGTCTAACCTGTGTAACGGCAGCAACAGAAAGTTTGCTGATCAAACTTAACAAACTATCTAAAGTCGGTGTCCATCTTTGGACTGTCCACCATTTTCTGCTGTCTCGCTTCGGCTTTAATTTTCTTGCAGCAGATGCGACGTCATGTGACTCACAGACCACCACAATAAAAGCAGCAACATCCTTCCATCTCCACATCTGAATTTTATTGATTCAGGCATTAGAAAAAACTTAAAAATAAATAAAAAAAATAAAAATTTGATAAATCGATCAATTTGATTGACCACAGAAATATCAGCATCCTTTTTTGTTCCACACATTCTTCTTCTTGTTCCTACATTAACCACAATGCACCTGGACCACCACAGGTAGAACCACAGCAGGTTCTTTACAGTCACGATAGGAACCGTGTGATTGGTCGGGACGTTCCTGCAGCGTCAGCAGAGACAGTTCCTGATCAATGTGTCTGTGTCGATCAGTAATAATCCATACATTGATAAGTTACCAGAGGACTCAGTGATCAGGTCGGCTGCTCTGATGATGATGACACTCAGGTTAAAGGTCACGACCCACACACCGCCGCTCACTGCAGCTCTGGGACAGGAAGTGGCTCCTGTACCTCAAAACCTAACTCTTCATATCATGATACTGTGTACTTATACTTCACTACATTTTATTAAAGACGTTCAGATACTGCTAGATACTGAACAACATGTACTTTTACTGCATGAAGCTGAGAACACTCGTGAACTTTTACTCAGTCAGGTCTGTAAACACAGGACTCTCCTCTGGTACAGATCTGATCTGAACTGCCTCACGATGGTCCGTGTTGACTCGCTGCCATGGTAACGCAGATAAACTGTCACTTCATCAGTGAAAATAAAAAGTCACAAGATGCCCCGTGGCTTCAGATCTGATCAGGAAACATCACATGAGTTTGTTTTTCTCCTGCAGAGACACCTCAGATACAAACACACAGGACTCAGCAGCAAGTATGGTCACGTGATCACAGGTGGCTGTTTTCAATTTCTGTGGTTTGTTCTTTCATCTGATCCACTTCCTGTTTTGTCTGCTTTAGTGAAACCTCTCAGTACTGATTGGTTCACGCAGCCTGATGCAGTCAGGCTAAAAACACCTCCTCTGGAACAATCTGACAGTTAGCTCAGTAAGCTCAGTTAGCTCTCTGCGTGTTTCTGGGGTCACAAACAGCTCTGATGTTTAATTAAAAAATCTATTTTTTAACCTTGTTTACTCTCCATGAGGAGTTTTTAATACACTACATGACACATTATCAGTGATCTGAGTGTTTCCACCTTTAACCGCAGTGAAAAAACAACAGTCTCAGAAACACAGATTCAGACAGCCAGGGTTTGTGACATCACAAAGTATCATCTGTCATTTAAAAAGCAAAAATATGCCAAAAAAAGGTAGCGATACCGAATGTTGTTCCTTCACCGTGGCAACGATAAACCCGTGTGATATAAACTGGACTGTGGACACTGACATCATCACGTGTCCAAAAAGTCATGATCAACACCGAGGTCATGTGACGACGACAGAACCAATACACCTGCCTGATGAAGACCAGAGCTGCGTTCAACCCTGACAAGATGTTTATTTAAACAGAAACAGTTTTGTGTTGAACACCCTGTTGTGTTACACCTGCGCTGCCTTTAAATACGGCGGGTTAAATCCAGCTCGATTCAAAGGAGCTTTATTTATTTTCAAAATGGAAAACAGAGTGTTAAAAGTTCCAGCTTCAGCGTGAACGCAGCCTCAGACTGTTTAACTGCAAACACTGGAGGTCGGACTGAAACTGCTGAGGCACAACTCTGTTCAATTATTTTAGGTTTTAAGATTAAAGTCCAGCCAACTCGTATTTTCAAAACACTTCACTCACACTGCAGTTTGTCACCTGTTAAACAGTCTGAGTGTAACAGCTCACCACAGCTCAGACAGTTTACAGTGAGACGTTCAGGGTCCTTCAGCTCAGTGTGTAACACCTGCCCACAGCTCAGAGAGTTTACAGTGAGGCGTTCAGGGTCTGTGGATTTTTGGCAACATTAATGTCCACTGATTTAACAACACAGAGACACATTTTAAATTTGTTTCGAGGTCCCAGGAGGCATTCACTGTCCTGCTGACAGCTGAAATTGAATTATCTATATTATTGATATTTAGAGCTATTTTTAATTTCCCTTGAAGAAATTATGAATGATATAATGAATTCTTTCATCTATAAAATGCCAGAAAACTGTTGGCTGATTAATTAAGTTATTGTTTCATTGAAGCCTCATGACTTTATTCCCAGAATCCTCCACTGTGACGTTAGCGAACTGCGTCCACACAGACACTGAAGCTCTCTGATGGAAATCTGAGAGGTCACATCCTGAGAATTTCTCAGACCTGCTGGAGCTCCACATGTCGGCTGTAAAAGCTGAAGACGTTGCAGCGTCAACATGTGAGCAGCAGACGTTCAGAGATGAGATGATTTAGAGTTTAATTAACCGTCCAAACTCCACGTTTACAGCCGCAGAGAGCATCTGTCATCCAGGACAATGAAGCCCTGCAGCTCCGACAGACATTTACAGGAGGGGTCGGACTTTTTCTTCACACAGTGTTTCATTAAATCTGTGGTGTTGGAGCTGAGTTTGGCTCCACTGCATTACAGTTTGCATTTTTCCCCCAGCAGGCAGCTGCTGCAGATCTGTGTCGTCGTCTCAAGTCAGTCACTGTCAGCAGATATAACGTCCATCACATGCTGACAATGTCACCTGTTGGGTTTCTAGCTCCACCTTTTAGTACCAGATCTGTGTGCTAGGTACCCCAACAGAGGGGGGACCAAACATGGGGACGGTATGGAACTTTATCCTGGCTTCATATGAGCAGAGGAAATCTCTGCTAGCTGCTAGGCTAATCTATACAATGTAAAATGCCATAGGCTTGTGCTAATAACATTAGCATGTTGTATTTGTGGGGAAAATGTGTCCAGATAAAGACAAGTGTTTGTCTGTGAATGCTGCGAGTTATAGTGAAGCTGATTTGTGTACTTGTGTTTGAAATTGTCTCTATTAAGCCATGTTTAATGTGTGTTTAATGTGTGTTTAATGTGTGTTTAATGTGTGTTTTGAATCAACTAAACTTTACAGCACTTCGGACGGCGCAGGCTCTGCATAAAACTGATGCACAAGTATAAATCCCGCTTAAACATGCACACACAGCCGGACCGTCCCACCACAACAAACCACAGAGAGGCTCAGATGACATCACACAGAGGAAATTACTTCCTCTCTATGTCTTTATAGAGACGACAAAGGTTTACTGATGTACTGATGATCGACTGTCACAGACTGAACATTTAATCAATTGTTTTTAATTTTTAAAGACACATCAGGGTGTCTGCAGGTATAAACAAGTTCAATTTAAGACTGTTTTAATTCTGCTGTAAAATAAAATTGACCCTGACGATACTTTCTGTGCTTACGGCTCTGCATGTGCAATTCACCTTCGACTGAAAACCTTTCCAGGCTCTGGCTTTATTCATCACGAGTAATCGTTGTTATTCTTTTAAGCTTTTTGTCCTTACACTTGTATGTCCCCATTTTTCATAACTTGCAAGGTCCTACTTTGCGGCCGCCCTGTACGTCACAGGATACAGTGACTGTATTTAAGAAACTCAAACACATGAACTCTCTCCTACAGTACACTGGAAAAGAGCAGATTAACTCCATGTGAAGTCACACACAGCCTCACAGTTTCTTCTGTGTCTCTTACAAAGACCTGCAGCAGGTGAGCGTGGTGATTTCCTGAAGTTGTGAATGAATTCCAGTGAAAGGCGTCGGCAGCACGTGGTGATGTCACTGATCTCCTGCAGCAGCAGCAGCAGCAGCAGCTCAGACTCTGAGCCTCTAAATCTGGTCTATTCTGAGATCATCAAAAGGCTTACTGGAGTTCATCTTATGCAACAGCCTCTCTAACTGGTCTCTGATCACACTCACTGGTTTTTAAACATCCGAATTATATGTTCACCTGCTTCCCGAGGTCCCTACATTTCCCAGAATGCCTTTCAATAAGCTTCATTCAGTTACACAGTGTGTGAACGTGGACAGCAACAGTTTTATCAATCAAGCCGCCAGAAATAAATGTTTTCATTGTATGTATCTGCAAACCACAGTTACGTAAAATCTGTACATTATTACAGTATTCAGTAATTTTTCTATGACCACTTATCCTGGTGGGAGTCGTGGGGGGCTGGAGCCTGTCCCAGCTGACACTGGGTGAGAGGCAGGGTACACCCTGGACAGGTCACCAGACTATCACAGGGCTGACACATAGAGACAGACAACCATTCACACTCACATTCACACCTACGGACAATTTAGAGTCACCAATTAACCTGCATGTCTTTGGACTGTGGGAGGAAGCTGGAGTACCCAGAGAAAACCCACACTGACACAGGGAGAAGATCCGCACAGAGGGGCTCCCCCACCCTGGGGTACGAACCAGGAACCCTCTTGCTGTGAGGCGACAGTGCTAACCTGATTATAGTTTGGAAAAGATCACGTTTTGGCTATAAATACCCAGGTTTAGAGGCTCAATCACAGCTGGAGAAGCCGTCGATCTCTTTATTAAAAACTAGGGCTGCCCCCCCGACCAAGATTTGGTCGACCAGAAAGGTCATTAGTCGGCAAGATTACATTGGTCGCTTAGTCGCAGAAGGAAAAAAACAAACAAACAAATAAGGAGCTGCTGCCTTGTCAAAATAAATCAAAACATATATGACTGGACCATGTGGGAATTTAATTTGAAAGGTCAGACACAGGAAGTGTCCACGCTCAGCTGTCAGACAGGAGTCAGGTTAATTTCCAGGGCTGGTACCTGCGGTTATTCCACAGCCTAGTTAATAACATGTCGGGCAGGAAATCCAAAGTGTGGGATCATTTTGAGAAGGTGAAGGACCAACCCAAGGTGATATGTAAACTCATCTTCATTGGTCCACTACAAACATGACGTATCATGTGAAACATGGAAGTAGCTACATGCCCATTAGCCCACAGCGTCATTAACAGGCGGCTCGCTCAGTGTGTGACGTGCACTTGTAGATAAAATATAGGCCTATATTAACGAAGGTTCATTAGTACGGTTTGTATTTCTCTGTAATGTAGCACAGTGTTAACAATGTTACTGATACTATTCTTTCTCACACCTTCAACTCAAACCACCAAAATATATCATTTAATAATTACATTAACATCGTAAACATGCAGGCGACTAGTCGACTAATGGTCCTAAATGACGACTATTGGTCGACTAGGAAAATTCTTATTCGGGGGCAGCCTTATCTCAGACGACACCCATACTGGAAATGAAGCATTTTCACGACATCAGAGTTTGTTGTTAAACTGTAAAATATCTCTGTGACACGTCTTTGTGACAATCCGCCCTTATATCAGATATTTTACTTCCTGTTATCAGAAACAGTGTCTAGTCTCTAGTCTACAGCTGAGACAAAATAAAGACACAGTCACACAGAGAGTCAGCGGAAAATAAGACTTCAAGTGTAAAAACATTCTGTTAATCTGCAACTGAGGAAAACAGACGATTACAAAACCTGAGCTGCGTCTTATACAACCCATAAAACACCCAAAATAAACTGCTGAATGTTTCTACAGGACAAAGACTGTCTGTTAGAGAACTTAACGACAGCAGGAACACAGAGGCCAGTTCAGAAACCTGATCAATAACTGATCAGATGTTTCTACAGTCTGTGGTCTCTGGTTTTATTTACAGTGATGTCAGCAGCTCTGAGCGTGCTCACAGACGGACTTCACATTATTCAACACTCAATCCAAACCTGATAAAAATACTATCAACCCGACAACCCTCCCCCACCTCGGCGCTCAGTTTGGAAACCAGTGACCCACATGAAGCTGCTTCGTCATTTTCTATCAATAACCGGTGGGAGACAACAGCTGTCCAACGTCTCTCTCTCCGTGGTTACAGAGACATTAACCGTACAGTGAGGACACAGCAGAACACAGTAACTCCTCACTGACGTTAAATAAAGAGCGTCACAGTGTTTATATCTTCAGATATTATTATAAATATACCCACAGAGCTGCTTCAGGTCAGACACATAACAGGACACCATGTAACACATGTCAGTGTCACCGCAGAGCTGCACACACGGCAGCAGAGGGGGAATGTGACGACGTACATTAAATCCAGTAGGGGAGAACGGGGTCAGTTGTCACATTCATTAGAGCCGTTAAAAAAATGTTGGGGTCAGAGTTCACCTAAAGGGTCACCTCAGGAGTAACATACTCGACACAGAGGTGAGAGGACTTTGTTCTTTTGTTTCACACAGTGGGTTTATAATCAAACGATTATTACGAGGGCTGGGTTAAAGTAATTGATACAGGTCCGATTCAAACTGATCTTCATTTGAATTATACTGATTCACAAAATCCAAGATCGATCTTCTAAAAATGCTTTTTCCCTCGGATGAACGAAGCTTTGACCTGGTTAATCTCGATGATAGAAAACGGTGCCTCTGCACTAAATTATTCATGACTGTTGTATTGAGAAGCGCCGACGTTACCAGTTCTTTTATCTGTGACTGTTAGCCTTGTTTTATGTTTTGGTGTAGTTTAATATCATGCTGCAGCAGCCGCTCCTCCTGCTGTCTGTGCGTCACGGCTGCTGCACCACTCTTATGCAGAAACACGCCACTGAGGAGAAAGAGAAGTGAAGATAACTTGAGCTGACGACAGCGACACTTGTTACTGTGAATGCAATAAAACAGTCCCTCGATCGCAATAATTAACGCAAATTCAACGCAAGTCCGCAATATTTGCGGGGGCTGCAATTTTTTAAAAGTCCTGCAATTTTTCAGCATTTTACCTGGCTGACTGGAAGTTGTATCGCATGCGAACGTCATTTGAAACATCATCAGACGCGTCATCAAATGGCGCTAATGTCACTGCAGTATGGAGACACGCTCTGTATTGACATAAGAATTGTCCCTTTGTTTAAATGCATACGATATGTGTTGAATTGATTCAAATGTTATGTTTACAGCAGATGTAGCTTACATGTTGTTTTACAGTCACATTGTCTGCTTTGAGAGCTACAATATTCACTCAGGATTTTTTTAAAACATTATTGCAGTCCATGTTTTGAAACTAATTCAATAAAACTAAAGAAGAGAACTGAAACATTTGCAGCTGTTTTTGGAATATTCACTATGATTATTATAGCAAGTCATTACATCACTTATTTTTTGGAGCCAGTAGTTTTAAAAAAAAACAATCATTTTTTTTTCTCCTGACTTGCAATTTTTGTCATTTTGTCAAAACAACATGTAAGCTACATCTGCTGTAAACATAACATTTGAATCAATTCAACACATATTGTATGCATTTAAACAAAGGGACAGTTCTTATGTCAATACAGAGCCTTTCTCCATACCGCAATGACATTAGTGCCATTTGATGACGCATCTGATGACATTTCAAATTATGTCACATGCACGACGACTTCCGGTCAGCCTGGAAAATGCGGAAAATCTCAAGCTCCCGCAAATATTGCCGACTTTCGTTGAATTTGTGTTAATTATTGCGATGGCAAGGTCGCAATTTTCTAGAGGGACTGATTCTCTCGATATAGTGTCGTGTCTCGTGTTAGGTTGTTCCATTTCAATGAAAAATGTACATGAAATCAAACTTTTTAAGACTGTTTTTTTTAAATAACATGGGGAAAACCAGTCCCACAGCGAGTCACTACAAACCAAACAATGGAGATGTTTGTCACAAGACGTCTTTGACACTCTGTATCTTTGAACAGAATAAGCTGGAGGAGAGTGAAGTCACTCCAGTCCTCGCCCACACCTCAGCCTTCAGTTACACATTTAAAGAGAATTCAGTTTTTAGGGATTTAAATGAAGGAAAAAGTGTGACAACTGACCCCAGTCTCCCCTACTAAAGGTACAAATTTGCAGTATTTGTACTCGAGTATTTCCACTACATCTCAGGGTACTTTTACTTTATCAGCTTTAATTGCTATGCTGATTCAGATAATTAAAAACTGAATATAATCAATAATAAATGATGACATATGATTATAGATGAGTCTACCCAGCTGTATATAAAGTCATTAAAATGACTCCACCTTCAGCAGGTGATCAACTTTACACTGATCCACACATTAATGCTTCAATTGTTTTAATAACATAACATCATATAAATGATTCTGCAGAGTCACTTTAGTTAATTAAACTTCATTTTACTGATTATATTTAACACACTTTACTAAAGGAACATTTTCAGTGCAGGACTCATGCTTGTACCAGAGTATTTCTACACTTTGATTATAATATATTAAGCTCTGAGTACTTCCTCCACCTCTGTACAGCAGGAACTTATTATATGAGTTTACTATGTGACTGGTTTTGGTTTTATTTATGTGATAAAACATCTTTAAGTCGATTTTAACTCATGAAACAAACTTAATCTCAGAGTAGTTTTGTGTTAAAGCTAATAAAGTGACATTAAAATGTGTCCTGATGTTGATAAAGTTGATAAATCTCGGTGTCCATCCTCTCACTGCACCGTGGGAAAACAAACACGATGTCAGATTAGAAACAGATGTTAAAAAAGTTCACCGTGTTTTTACCGCATTTTTTCTTTGTCTGGCGCCAAATCTGTTTTAATTAATCTGGAATACTCTGGAATTAATAAACTGAGTACATCCTGAAGAAGTGAAGGTTATATTTTGGCTCCGTTATTATCCGGAGCTCAGTCTCGGTGTCGGTGCACGTTTTGTGGCCGTGCAGCAGCAGCAGCAGCCGGCTGCTAATCAGCCTCCTCCTCCCGGAGCTCAGTCAACTTGTACCGGGACTCTGCTGCTGCCTGCCCGGGTCTGAGCCGGTGTTACAGCCGGTGTTACAGCCGGTGGTAGCGCCGGGGAGACTCACCTTACTGTGGCTGCAGCCCATTCCTCCTCCTCCGAGCTCCGGTGTCCGTTAGAAGCCGC
Source organism: Cephalopholis sonnerati (assembly GCA_019142605.1). Taxonomy (NCBI): domain Eukaryota; kingdom Metazoa; phylum Chordata; class Actinopteri; order Perciformes; family Serranidae; genus Cephalopholis; species Cephalopholis sonnerati. The sequence continues at coordinate 37,099,560 of JAGQAX010000004.1, read as the reverse complement.
TCTCTGTCTCTGCTCCTCTTCCTCCTCTTCTTCTTCTTCGCTCTGTTGACAACTTTCAAACTCTTTCAAACAAGAAGTTCCCTGAACGCACCGCAAAGGCCGCCGGCAGCAGGGGGCGGAGCCTATTTGCGCTGCCTTCAGGAACACTTCGTAAACTCGTCAATCACACATTTATTTTATTTTATTTTATCCTAAATAATTTAAAAGATGACATTAAAGTAAATTACAGAAAGACAAAAAATATTTAGGAACATTTCTCGAACTCGTCAATCCAATATTAACTTAATTTAATTTAATTTAATTTAATTTAATTTAATTTAATTTAATTTATTTTTATTAATCTGGGTTAGAAAGCATGGAATATGTTTGTAATCAACTATAACTCAAAAATACTATAGATATAAATAAAAATTTAAAAATATAAAAAAGTTAAGTGGTACCAAATCTGAAAATTTCATCAACACTTCAAGAAATGAAAATATAACTTTGATAACTACAAATTGAAAGTAAATAAAATGATGAAATATAAAATACTTTAACATTTGTGGGTATTATATATTTCATATTTACTATATTTTATTTTTATTATTTTAGAAAAATAATAATAGTGACTACTATTACTATTATTACTACTAATATTAAGCAAAAATCAATAACAACATGAAAATAAAACAGAATGATTCAGTGAGTTGTATATTTAAATTGGAAACCAAAAAACAAAAACAAAATGAAAATACAAATTTAACAATTACTAAATAAAGTGATACAATGAATTGAAATAAATTTATTCTAGAAAAAAATATTTAAAAATAGTATCAGTAATAATGACTATAAAATAAGATTAAATCATTTAATAAAAATAAAAAGAATAATTTGGTACATTTTATATTTGCATTACAGGCTAGAAAACGAAACAAAATTCAATTATCTTAATTGCTCAATAAACTAGATAAACCAGGTCAATAAATTTTATAAGTGAATTAGGAGTATATATAAATAATTATATATTTAAGTAAGTACAAATTAAACAGAATAAATCTATGTTTGCGTCACAAAATAAAAACATAACTGAATATAAACAACCAACTGTTTGTTGAATGAATCTTCAGCAATCAGCCAAATGAACACAAATTTAACATTTAAATATTAAAATTTAAGCACTAAGGGTTTTATATATATATATATATATGTATATATATATATATATATATATATTCATTCGCTGATCAGCTGGTAACTAAACATCATCAGAAGCTGCTTCCTACACTGACATGTGCAGCAGAAGTTCTGTTATTTTAACCGTCACTGAAGTTACACAATCAGCCTGAAAATCCCCCCAAACTTTTTATAGTGACAAAAAAACTGCGTCATAAATATTTATGACCTATTTCTGCAGAGAACTTTCCTGATTTGTTCTGATATCAAACTGAGACTATAAATGTTTCTGCTGCTTGGTGTGGTTTTAAATTTAGCGTTCAAACACAACAGTTTGATGTCATCTCTTGTTGATTATAAAAGAAACATATTTTAACATATACTTGCAGAGGAGTGAAGAAAATTTGACTAAATAAATGTTGTGATCAAGATTTCAACAAAAAAAATTCTCAAGATCTTGAAACCTGACAAGTCACTAAGCCACGCCCCATGAGTTACTGTTGCTATGGGCCAAGCAAAGCACCCCAGACGTCCCTCTCTCCAGCTCCTCCTGAAGGACCCCAAGGTGTTCCCAGGCCAGATGAGATATGTAATCCCTCCAGTGTGTTCTGGGTCTGCCCCGGGGCCTCCTACCAGTGGGACAGGCCTGGAGCACCTCTAACAGGAGGCGCCCAGGAGGATCCTGATCAGATGCCCGAACCACCTCAACTGACCCCTTTTGACACAAAGGAGCAGCAGCTCTACTCCGAGCTCCCTCTGGATGTCTGAACTTCTCACCCTATCTCTAAGGCTGAGCCCAGACACCCCAAACTGTCATGTGTTTGTCTTTGTTCTGTTTTTAGGTGAAGAGTCCATCAAGCTCAGGACTTTGACCCAGAAGACCAGTGTTTGTGTCCCCTGTGAAACTTAAAGTCAGTGTCAAGTCATTTTGTAACCAGAGTCAACAACGACCTCTATCCAAAGGCCCAGACACACCAAGCTGACCTCAGACTTCAGCACTGTTGGCCCTTGTCGGTGCTAGTTGGCCTTTTTTCCTCCGATTCAGCATGTTGAAGCAACATCAGCAACTGTGAATAAACTCCCTCTGATTGTCAGCTGAGCTCAGGTGACAAGAGGAGAACCGTCAGTGAGTTGAGTAAACGACAAGCTAACGTCCAGATGGATTTAAACAAACTTGTTCCATAAGGTCAGATTATTTTTCTCTTTAGCAGAAACGTTTCCTGATGGTTTGTGTTATTATTACGACACTTGATTGTGTTGTTAACGTGCTAACTGGCTAACTAGCATCAAGACACTCTTCCTGTTTCCCTTTTTGAACGATGAATAACAGACGACCGCCGTCTGCTGCTGACTTATTTCCTCTCACGCAGGTGCAGAACATGTTTTGGCTGTCAGTTTGGTGCCTTTAGGTGCAACTTTTTGACGGAGACATGGCAGCAAGAGGCAACGCAGCAGGGGGCTCTCGTCACCGCTAGTTCTCCGACATCAGTTTGGCGTGTGTGGGCCTTTAGGTGTTCACCAAACGTAGCTCTTTTTAAGCTCTAAAACTTTTATCTACTTTGTATTTTCTTCATCTATTATTTACTTGTACTCTCTGTTGGTTATAGGTTATAAATGGTTGCTCTCACTGAGGTGTGTGTGCGTGTGTGTGTGTGGTGTGTGTGTGAAATGTGCTGCAGAAATAAAGCTGCTGTAAACTCTCATCAGTCTGTTGATATTAAACTGCAGCTGAACTCTCAGGTGTGTTTGAAACTTCCCATGAAACCTCTGACATCATCACATTTTCAACAGCTGAGGTCACCGTCAAGTGTGTGTGTGTGTGTGTGTGTGTGTGTGTGTGTGTGTGTGTGTGTGTGATGTATAAATACATGAGGTCAGATTCACTCTCCGAAGCAAAGTAACACGTTATTAGTTTAATGTGAACAGACGTGAAGCTACACAGACTGTAGACGGGTGTAAGTGAGGTCTGAATTCAAAATGGCGGCTGTAGTCTCTGGTTGTAGTTTTTAGTTGTAGTTTTGAGGGTGAAGCTGCAGATTTATTGTCTCGTGGAGCTCTGCAGGATTTTTCTGCTCCAGCTTCTGTTTTATGGACGTTTATACGAGCAGAAGTTAAACTCATAAAACACTGAAACACACACACACATTTACAGGACATCTCCACTTCTGAGGACTCTACACTGACTGTGGAGGAGCTCTGGCATGTTTGTCTTGTTGTGAGGACATTGAGGGGGTTTAAAGCTGCTCGGCGTCCACACAGCGTCCTCACAACGTCCACACAACGTCAGAGACGACAGCTGCTTTAATAAACCAGTGATCTGGAGTAAAAGTCCTCTGTTGTACTCAGGATCACTGACATGTTTGTGCTTCCCTGCAGCTCTGCAAGTGTTAATCTTTTACTTGCACACCTGATCCGATTAAAGGCTGCTCACGCTGCATTCATGTGCATCAGTTTCTCTGGATCGGCCAATCAGCATCGAGCTCTTAATTGGATCAGGTGTGCAGGAACAGGAAGCTGGAGCAGCTGGGGAACAAACAGAGACAGACAGAGGGACTGTTTCTGTAACTTTATAGAGTTTATGCTCATAAATGAGATGACAGATAAAACCAAGAGAAACAACTGATTTAATGCCACATTTTTTTATTTAGCCCCTCCTCTTCCTCTCTGTGAAGAACGCTGCAGTGACAGAGAAACAGAACAGACGCAGTGTACACACAGAAGAAGCAGTCTGAAGTAAATTGCCCCTTTTCCACCAACGTTTCCAGGAACTTTTATTTCCAGGCCAAACAAGCACGATGACGCCATAAACAGCGACCGACAAGCCCGCATCATCATTTGTGCAACACAATACGCCAGGATGGAGGACGCTCAAGTTGTTCTGTTGTTCTTCGTGTTTACTACATCACATATAAATTAAAAATTATAAATAAATTGAATTTATAACAAGTGTGTTAATGTGCATCAGACGCTGCGTTCAGCTGAGCCAAACACAGTTAAAGTTATCTCATCTCAACTCCCATCTCAAATTCAGGTTCTTTATCGTCACAGGAGCAGATCTTAGGCTCCGCCCAGCAAAGTTTAAACATGGAAATAAAAATAAGAATCAGATTAAATAAAAATCATGTCAGTTAACACCTCATGAGGACATTACACATGAGGAGGGCAGCAGCAGGACAACAGCCTGTCGCTGGTGATAATACAACGATCAGCCAAAACATTCAAACCACTGACAGGTGAAGTGAGTAACATTGATCATCTTGTTACAGTACAATGTTCTGATGGGAAACTTTTGACTCTTAGCATTCATGTAGATACCACTTGACATGCAGCACCACCCAAACACCTCTGTGGACCTAGTACACCCCCCCCAAGCAGAGCAATGCTCCATGCCTCACTGCAGAAACTGGTCAGAAGAACGTGACAGAGAGCTCAACGCATCGACCTGGCCTCCAAATTCCCCAGATCCTGATCTGATTGAGTATTCCAGGGACATGCTGGTATCCCAGAGGTACCCCCGATCCACAGTGGGACCTTTTTGGATCGGACGTGGCTCTGACATGTGAAGGCATGGACACATGACCTCTGGGGTGTGTTTTGGAGTCTGGCACTAGGGTGTTGGCGGTGGATCCTTTGAGACTTGTCAGTTGTGAGGTGGGGTGCTGGTACGTCCCATGGATGTTTGATCAGATTGGGATCTGGGGAATTTGGAAGCCAGGTTGATGCCTTGCACTCTTTGTCATGTTTCTTTCTGAGCATTGTTTGTGTTGACACATGGTGCATGCTCTGCTGGAGGGGGGGCACTGCCATCAAGAAGTGTTATTGCCATGACGGGGGGATTGGTCCGCATCAGTTTGAAGTGCTTCAAGTGGCGACCACATGAGCGCCAGCACCAAAGGTTTCCCAGCAGAACATGGCATTGTAACGAGACGGTTAGTGTTGTTATGTCATCTGTCAGCGGGTTTAATGTTCTGGCTGATTGGTGTAAGTCAGTATAACATAGTGTATGTAGTGGTTTCTCTCCTGCTGTGTAAATGGCGCCTCCTGGTGGACAGAATGCTCCCTACAGTTGAACCAATCACTGTCCTGCTGGATGACGAACTGCAGACAGGTGTGTCTCTGTGAAGCCATCAGTCACACCTGCAGATCTCTCTGCTCTCCATCATGACAATATAACCACTGTGTGTTTATCTGAATGTATCTGCATTCTTATCAATCTATTAATAGACAGATAGATGGAGAGATAATCATCAAGTATCATTAATCTGAATCTGCGAAGGAACTGAAGTATTTCTCTCTGACGTGGTGCAGTGAAAGTATTAAGGGGCAGAAAATGGAAATACTCGAGTATAAGTACTTAAAAACTGTACTTCAGTGCAGTACGTGAGTAAATGTCCTGTCATGACGACATGACGTCATGTGTGTTGTACGTTGTCGCTGTGGTAACAGGAAGACAAGCAGCTGTTGTTGGACGGAAAGTTATTCTGAAAACAACAACTGCTGCTGTCAGAGACGAGTTCGTGCTAAAAATACACACAAATACACATTCCACACATGACCTGCTGTGTGTGTGTGTGTGTGTGTGTGTGTGTGTGTGTGTGTGTGTGTGTGTGTGTGTGTGTGTGTGATGTATAAATACATGAGGTCAGATTCACTCTCCGAAGCAAAGTAACACGTTATTAGTTTAATGTGAACAGACATGAAGCTACACAGACTGTAGACGTGTGTAAGTGAGGTCTGAATTCAAAATGGCGGCTGTAGTCTGGTTGTAGTTTTTGGTTGTAGTTTTGAGGGTGAAGCTGCAGATTTATTGTCTCATGGAGCTCTGCAGGATTTTTCTGCTCCAGCTTCTGGTTTATGGACGTTTATACGAGCAGAAGTTAAACTCATAAAACACTGAAACACACACACTTACAGGACGTCTCCACTTCTGAGGACTCTACACTGACTGTGGAGGAGCTTTGTCATGTTTGTCTTGTTGTGAGGACATTGGAGGGGTTCAAAGCTGCTCAGCATCCACACAGTGAGGACACTTTGGCTGCTCCTCACTTCTCTTAAAGGCCTGTTTGAGGGTAGATTTGATTATAAGGGTCTGGTCACAATCAGGCTCAGGTGAGGGTCAGTGTAAGGGTTGGGGTCAGGGTGAGGGGCTGGGGAACACATTATGTCAGCGAGGGTCCTCACAATGAACAGCTGTTTTTAAACGACTCTTTTCAGTGTCAGCCTGTCAAACATCTGAGTGCTCATGACTCTCAGACGTCTCCCATCTGCTGTCATCGTCAGCCCGCTGCTCACGCCGCCTGCTGAGGTGAGTGAACAAGAAGATATGAAGTCCAGACAGTGTGGCAGGCATCACTAAAGTCTGAGCAGAGTGAGGTGTTTGACGTGTGTTACACGTGGATACTGACGATCTGGAGAGGAGAATGACTGAATCGTGGAGCTGGGATCTTTAAATGAGGAGAGCTGCTCGTCGTGGAGGAGGATTTGGCGCCCTCTGATGCTACGACCATAAAGTGCATACTGTCAGTTTAAATCACACGTCTCACTAACTGGGCTTTTTCCCAAACTGGACCCTGCCCACTCCTACTCTGTCTCAGAGTGAAACTCCGTTTGTAGTGACTGTCACAGCTGAATGAAGCTCCGTCATCAAGATGTAGGGGACAAACTTGTGTTTCACCTTTTTTCTCTGTTGTTCAGGAAATTATTCTGTAATTTTTACAAATTTCTTGCCAAGTTTTGGGTCATGACTTTTAAAGTTGCTCATTGCCTTTTTTGTGTGTTCTGTAAAGGGATCAGGTTTTATAAGGGTAATCTGTATGTGCTGCTGTTTACCTAAAAATTTTTTATCATTAAAAGCAATAAATAACTTGATCTATAAATATATGTATCTATAAACAAATGAGGCTGTATGTCACCTCTTTTAAACGTCAGGTGCTGAACACTTCTGCAAGGACACACTGGTGTATCCTCAAGGTGCATTTTAGGAACCAAGACTTCCTCCAAGATTTAGTGCTGAGATTGATTACTGCTTTCTAGCCAGAGGATTGAGGATTGGGGAGTTGCAAAAATGTGAAATGCAAAAGGCCTACAGAGCTGATTAAACTGACTCTGATCAGCTGAAACTAAAACTCAGAGTCATCTCAGACTCAGTTTGTTAAACTTAGTCTCTGAAACAGGCTCCTGTATTTATTTGTCTGTTTCTTTATTTTTTAATGTGACCGTCCTCAGATACTGTCATTTACACTCTTCATATACAGGCTGCTTGTGTCATTCATGTTCTCCATGTGCTGTTATTATTTACCCGATGTTTTGTACATGTTCATTTTGTCAATAAAAAAACAAACAGCTGTAAATGTGAACAGACAGACGATGATAATGAAACTAGACGTGATGAGTTTTATAATGTGCTGCAGATAATGTGAGAATAACTCCACTGATCTCTGATCTCAGTGGATCAGATCAGCCCTGCTCTGTTATTTTATTTAACAAGAAAAATATACAGGACGATATACGAGAAGAGATTTACAAAAACAAAGGATAAGATTTCCTCCACATGATACTACAACACAATCAAACACAAAAAGAACCACAGAGGTGTCAGTATATTAAAATCAAGACAGTGGAGAGATTTTAAAAGACAACAAGAACAAAACAAAGGAACAGTCAGGTAAACAGATAAGGAGCACAGAAGAGCGAGAACCATGATACAGATGTGTGGTAACACACACACTTTACAGTGAGCTACAGCCACACAGTTCCTCCTCCACACTGCAGGTGGCGCCAGAGGCTCAAATATACAACAGACAGCAGCAGAGTGATCATATCGACAAGATGAAGGCACTGAATCTGACATAACACACAACCTCTCAAATGTTTTTTGTTTTTTTTTCACAGATTTTAAAAGGTTACTTTGGTATTTTTCTACATGACGTGACTGATGGGAACAACAGTCCTTTACAGAGAGGCTGCAGCAGTGAAACAGGCTGAAATGCAACAACGTAGGTCATGTTCACAGTGTTTGTCCACTAGCAGTGTTTGTTTTTGTCACTGACAGGATCAGATTGTTACTCTAAGTGTCTGATGTCATTATGAAAGGATCCCTACAGAGATAGAGCTTTGTGTTAAAGAGTACGATCCTTTTTGTTTAACCAGAAACAGCTTCAAAATCACCGTCACCAAACCCACCAGACTCCATTTAAATAAACAGTAATTTTATCATCATTAAACAAATGTCATTAAAAGTCGACAGAAACAAAATAAAACCCACAGAGACCATCTTGGTTTGTCTTTACTGTTCCAACAATCACTAGCTCTGATTTGGTTAAAATTAACTCTTAATTCACTCAGTTAGATTTGAAAACTTGCTGCCTCTGTACATACTAAAATGATTGTTTATTTGAATGGAGTCTGGTGGGTTTGGTGACGGTGATTTCAGTGCCAAAAGCACATAGGCAGAGATACAATAAAGCCTATCCCAGCTGACACTGGGTGAGAGGCAGGGTTCACCCTGGACAGGTCACCAGACTATCACAGGGCTGACACATAGAGACAGACAACCATTCACACTCACATTCACACCTACGGACAATTTAGAGTCACCAGTTAACCTGCATGTCTTTGGACTGTGGGAGGAAGCTGGAGCACCTGGAGAAAAACCATACTGACACTGGGAGAACATGCAAACTCCACACAGAAGGGCTCTGCTGTGAGGCGACAATGAAAACATTTTAAAGTCCTTTCACTAACCTACAAAGCGTCACATACTGAAACACCTTCACATATCAGCAGCTGCTTTTTATTCTACGTCCCAACACGAAGTTTCAGATCATCCACTGCTGTTCTTTTAGAGGTTCCTACAGTCTCCCACATGAGATCTCATGAGGCTGCTTTCTGTTTCTACAGCACTAAACTGTAGATCTCCCTCCCAGAGATCCAAGAACATCGAACTCCTTTAAAGACCTATCTTTTTAATGTGTAAATATTTAGTGTAATCAGCAGCCCCTGTGTGCCAGAGCTCCTTATTAACCCTCCCAGAGCCCAGATGGGAGCTCTCCTCTGTCAGGGACACACATTTGGTTTGTGTTTCTGCACCACACAACACTGCACTTACACACTGTTGACCTTACTGATACACACACACTCTGTTAGTTTAAGTTTCCTCTTGTTAACATTTAAATGAACACACAGTCTGTTAATTGGCTTTGTTATGTGAGTCAGTTTGTGTTCAGGTCAAGGTCAGGGTAAGTTTACAGGAAGTTAATGTGGGTCTATGTAATGTCCCCAAGAGGGACATAAATAACCGTGTGTGTGTGTGTGTGTGTGTGTGTGTGTGTTCACATCAGTGGGTGAAAGCTGCTCTCCCCTTCCCGCTCGTGACCTTTGATCTTGGAGAACATCTGCTGGAAACCTGAAGTGTTTCTGAACACAAAGCAGCTCTGTGTGTTTCAAACCATCTGCTGCACACACACACACACACACACACACACACACACACACACACATTTACAGAGTTCTGTTTCTTTACTGGAGTTACTGATTACTGTGGAGTTTACTGTTTTACGCTCAGCTGGAAATAAAAATGATTTTATGATCAAAATATAAATCCACAAATTATCTCTTTAAAACTTTTACTCTGAAATCCAGTTTAGTTTCAGCTCAATGACTCAAAGACTTTTACTCTGAAAAACCAACCCGGTCTCACTCTTACTCCAAAGTCGTCAAAGTGCGGCTATTGGGCAGTGACTTGCGGCGTCCGACACCAACGAAAAAAGTCATCCTTTCACGTCAGCATGATACGTGGCTGGTCGCCATTTTAGTTTAACACTGGAGACGCGGCGGGACAAGAAAGAAAATAAAGGCGGTGAAGGTCCAAGACGGGTGGATGGGTCCAAAAAAACACCAACTTTCACCTGTGAGAGCAGTGTTAGTGCCCCATAAGACTGTAAAACCAAACCCTGTTCTTTTTTCCTAAACCCAACCACGTGTTTGTTGTTGAAGTAAAAAAAACATCAGTTGGCAGTGTTGTACCGACGTAGTGCTTTTATTTTGAAAGAGACTGTATGCAAACTGTACATTTCCTGTGAAAACAGAAGCGAATTTTGAAAACAGACAATGCATGTAACAGGCTGAAGTTGACACGGCGTCCCAGAACGTCAACAACCAACACACCCAGGGTACCTTGGACGTCGTATGTGGACGTGGAGAGTCCGTGACTAAACGTGGACATGTGACGAGGTCGGAGAGGGAATGTGTTTGAAAAGACTTTTACTCTGAAAACTGTTAGTCTGAACAAACTGAAGTTTCCTCCGTCTCTCAGACTGACCTGAGAAAATCTGTGAATTTTTAAAAACACTACAGAGAACTCACACATCATGGACATGATGAAATAAACTGCACACATCTGTAAAACAACAAGCACACACACACACACACACACACACACACACACACACACACACACACACACACACACACACACACACACAGTCTCAGACGGCAGCTTCCTGTTGACCTGCTGTGTTTTACTGTCTCTGATCTGTGCTGAATTCCAGGATAATTACTGATCATTAACAGTCTGCTTTTTTATATTGACTTCACACACACATGCACACACACACACACACACACACACACACACACACACACACACACACACACACACACTGGTTGCAGGTCCTCCCAGTAAACTCAGACTGTGGGCTGGTTGGGTTTAGGTCCAGTTTCTAATCAAAGACATGAGACCAGTCTGGTTCCTCTCAGCCTGCAGGTCTTCAGAGAAACTCAGACTGTCAGCTGGTCATGTCCCAAGGCTGCAGGAGGTCAGAGGTCAGAGGTCAGAGGTGACGACACAGGGCTGTCAGCAGCAGCAGTGTTAACTGTGTTCTATTATAATAAAATCAAACATCAGAATCATGTGTTTAAAGTCCAACATGATCACAAAGGTAATAGTTATAACATAAAATAAATGAATGTAGAGAGTTGGTGATACTTTACATGTCTGCTGCTGCGTTCACTGTCTTTCTGTTCATTGTGGTGTCCTTCTCAACTGAGGTAAGTTCTCAGGCATCATTAATAGCTGATAATATTCTAAGCAGTAGCAAAGGTCTAGAGGGAGGAGTCAGACATCCAGGGAGAGCTTGGAGTAGAGCGGCTGCTGCTTCATGTTGATCAGGATTCTCCTGGACGCCTCCTGTTGGAGGTTTTCCGGACACGTCCCACTAGCAGAAGGCTAGTGGGACTAATGGGTTAGTAGGCTAATGGGTTAACACGCTGGAAGGATTAGAGATCTCATCTGGTCTGGGAACGCCGCGGGGTCCTCCAGGAGGAGCTGGAAAGTGTTAATGAGGAGAGAGACGTCTGGAGTACTTTGCTCAGCCTGCTGCCCCCGAGACTCGACCTCGGACAGGCGGCTGAAAATGGACGGATGGATGGACGGATGCGAGTCAAAGGAAAAATGTCAAATCAAGACCTTGAAAGTCTCACCCATGCCTTAATTTCCAGTAGATTACAGCAGTCGTCTGTTTGTAGGACTTTTAAAATAAGCTGTTGATCAACCTCAGCGTATTCGGAGTGCTGAGGTTGATGAATACTTTTCTTAAAAGTAGTTTTATCTGTTTTTTCGTTGTTGTTTGTGTTATGAGTGTTAAGTTCAGTTTAGAGAGTTTGCCTTGAGCCGTTCCCAGGCCCAGGGGAAGGTGCTGGCTTGTTGCTTTGGTCCAGCTTAGAACCACTCCCTGTTCACACATCCCGATCTGATCAAGCATCTGCGGGACAAACCGGAACCCCAGAGGTCCTTTGTTGGGGCCTCAATGGGTCAGAGCCAAGTCTGATCTATGATGGGGCCTCTGACCTGTCGAGGCATGGAGACAGGACCTCTGGAGGTGTCCTGTGCTGTCTGGCACCAAGGCGCTGTCGACGGATCCTTTGAGTCCTGTGGGTTGTGAGGTAAGGTATCGGCATGCCCAATGGATGTTGGATCAGATTGGGATCTGGGAAATTGGGGGCCAGGTTGACACCTTGAGCTCTTTGTCCTGTTCCTCAGGTCATTCCTGAGCAGTTTTTGTGGTGTGGCATGGTGGACTGTCCTGCTGGGGGGCGCACTGCTATCAGGGAGTGTCGTTGCCAGTGGACGGGTCTACTTGGTCTGCAATGGTGTTTGAGTGGCATCCACATGAATGCCAGGACCCGAGGTTCCTCGGAAGAGCATCGCACTGTAACAAGATGATCGATGTTATTCACTTCACCAGTCTGTGGTTTAATGTTGTGGCTGATCGGTGTGTATTGAAAGAAGGAGGCAGGTAGGCCTGGCCAACCCTAACCCTCATGCACCCCCATCAGAGCCCCAGCCGCACCGCCAGGGGGCCAGGTAGGGAGCTACCCCTATGAATCACTCTGCTGTATGAAATGTGCTGTTTAAATAAAGCTGCCTAATTAAGTTTTAATCACTCAAAATACAGTTTAAGTTGCAGCTGATCAGTTGGTTTACATGTGTTAATGTCGATGTCATCCAGCCGCCATCACCCATCACATACTTTCAGATTTTAAACCAAAATGTAACTGATTCATTTGTCTTTTAACTAGAAGTGACAGTTATCTGATATCTCTGTGTGACACAGTTGTCTGATACTTTTAGTCCGCAGACCTGTTTTTGACTTTTGATGCTATTAAACTGAAACCAAAAAACAGTCAGTGACCTTCAGATGTTCAAACGCACAGTCGATGAGATGAGGAGATGATTTTTGTTTGTGTGACCTAAAAAGCAGCAGCAGACAAACAGCTGCGTGCCAACCGACCCGTCTCCCCCGAACATGAAATATTTTCCTCCTTTTAAATGTTTTACAAGTGGAAAAGGTCCCTGAGGGTCAGAGGGGGAATAATTCAGGTCAGACGCATCCAGGTCACACCGAGCTGTTAGCTCTTAGCCGTTAGCTTACATAACTCCAGGTAGACTCTGTGTGTTTGTTCATCAGACTAACAAACCTAACTTTCCAAACAGCCTCTGATTTGTTCAGTCCAGCTCTGATGTCAGAGCCTGCTGCAGGTACTTGAACGCATCAAAATGGAGGAAGTTTGAAATCAGAGAGTAACTGAGAGTAACTTCAGGGTGATCAATAATCACCTGCAGACGGACTGAGGTCTCTGTGAGCCGAGGTCTTGATCATGAATCGATGATTTCAAGTGAAACACCTGCAGACACTCCTGATGAGACTGAAGACAGAGGACAGACTGGTCTCAGTCTGCTGAGCAGCACCGCAGCGTGAAGAAGGTCAAATCTGGCTGTAAAGTTCAGACTGTTAAAAACCCTGAGAGATTCCTCACATCACAGACAGACAGACAGACAGATGAGGCTGACGAGGAAAATGTGAAAGCTGATGGAAACAGATTTGTTTGACATTGTTCAACCTGCTGCTTCTTCAGCATCTTCTTCTTCTTCTTCTTCTCCTGATTTCTGCTCACAGTCTATAAAATAATCAACGTAGTCACCATGATGTCACCCATCATGGCATCTGACATTTTGGCTGTCGCCACCTTGGGTTGCTGGAGCCAGAAGTTACCATATTTGGACGAGAGGGTGGAGCTAATCCTAATGCTAGCTGCTAGCTTTAGCATGGTGCATTTACAGCAGGTCTACAGGATCCAGCGTTGCCAGGTGGGAAATGTAGGGTTATCGTACCAGAGACTCAAAATTATCATATTTTGAGAGGTTTTATCATACACCCGTCATAACCAAAATAACAAGCCTATTGAGACAAATATATTCAGTCTAGTGTTTACTTTTTTGTCATAGAGAAATCGCATTCATAATAACTGACAGCAGCACTCATTTTCTTTGCCTCTGTTTTTCCTCTTCTTCTTCTTCTTCTTCTTCTTCTGTTTTGACTCTCATTCTCGCTTGACTTCCTGACGGGTCCTAGCGTCTCGTGGGGCGGGCGCAGCTGACCATTCAGCCCATTCTACTCTTTGTTCAGAGACAAACGTCACCCGTATCGCACGCTAAGCAAAGCGGGATTGGCTGGAAACATGTCACATGGGAACAGATGGCACACTGATTACAACCACCCAATCACAAAATGGTCAAATTATCGTACATCTGGCCTTTTTTGGGATTACTGGTCGTACAGAGGGCCAAATTATCAAACAAATACAATAATTATTGACACCTGGCAATGCTGACAAGAATGCCGCTCAGCCTTGCAGACAGTTTTTCCTGGTGAACACTTGTGGTATTATAGCAAAAAAATCTCCTGTGGCCCAAAAATCATTTTCTCCATAGACCTCCATTATAGAAGAGACCTCTGTAAACTGCTGTCAGGACGCCTCCAACTGCAAACGAGATCAGTTATGATTCTCTTTCTAAACTTTTGATCCATGAAGGTTTTATATTTGTAAAACTGTCCTCAAATCTGTGACGTCATCGCAATGTAAAGTCTATTAGCCGAGCGGGAACTTGGGGGCGGAGCCAGCAGGAGAAACACTACGACACATATTCAGTGGCCCGCAAACTGTGGTTTGTAGTCATGTAGCTCTGTGTATCCAGCAACCGCTACCACCAGTTTCTCCTCCATTGTTTACCAACTGTAAACTTGTTCTTGTGACCACCACAGAAGGCCCGCCTCTCAAATCATTTGATTGGACAATGGGAAAAAAGCAGAGATGATGTGGGGCGCTTTTCTGCTTTTTCAACTCGAGGAGTTCAGAGCGCTCCGGCAAAAATGCCCGACGTCTAGAGCACAGAAACATGAGGCACGTAGCAACGCAAAAACAGTGAGCACGAAAAAGAGCCTGGAGTCCAGACAACGTCCGGAGCGACCTCCAATATAAAAATTTATCTTGTCAAGACTTGCTGCATCAGTGTCTCGTGGTAATGCTAACAAATCAGAAAAAAACACTCTGTGTCTGTCTGCGTATGCGGGAGCATCTTTAGGATATCAACACAATATAAACAGTGATGAGTTCACTGACGTCTGTGTTGAATGTAGATCAGTGACTCAGCTAAGAGTTTGGCCAGCTCTGCAGAGGGAGATACTGCAGCTGGAGACTTCAGAGCATCATCATCATAATAATCCTCACCATTTCAACAGGTTCATGTCTCTCTCAGTGGCAGAGCGGACACGTCTGTGATCAGTGATGTGAGCTCAATCACAGAGTCGTCATTTGCTGCATCAGCTTCACTGGTTTGCCTCAAAAAGTCAAAGCTCCACAAATAACTTGATGTGCTCGTAATGTTTGAATAATCCTTTCTTTGTTCAGCATGTTCAGATCAGTGAGACCTGCTCAAAGACTCTGGGCTGCCCAGATCAACATGGCTGTGTATGATGTCTGTAAAAGTATTCTCTGTCTGACTTTAAAGACAGCCTGACCTCAGCTGATGTCTCATCCTCAGAGAGATGACTTCATTGCACCAGGAGTCCGTTCTTTTAAGTGTTACTTGTTTCCCCGACTCTTTGAACTCAGACGGTCGGCCCACGTGTCGTCTCTGTGGTCGGGCAGGGCTGAATATTTTCCGTCTATCTTCATTATGCTGATGACGCCCACGTGTATCTGAGAGTTAAGCTAACTTTTACTCAGAAAGAAGCCACACACAGAGCTGAGGCCTACTGAGTATCTGCTCCAGTTTACACTGAGAACTGGTCCCAGTTTGATCCAGGAAAAGACTCGTCTCTGTCCATGTGTCCCATCACATCCAGTGTCTGGATAATAAAAACCTCCAAGTATCTTGTGTTCACAGGATTTTATTTATTTGTGCTTGAGATATTTTTATTTCAACTTTCTTTCTCTCTTTTTTATGTTTGAAGAACTTCTGAAAAAAAAAAACTTCCAGTCACTGAGTTCATGTTGGCTTCATTAATCTGAAATCCTTTAGCATCATGTTAACAATAGATCTGGTTTCTTAAATTAGGCTGGAGAATGCTGTTTTGTGGCACTGTCACCGCTAGAAATGTGGTGCTGTCTTGTTAAAAAACAATTGCTTTTTGTGGCCCTGTCCCCAATGAAAATGCAGTGATGTCTTGTTAAAAAACAATTGCTTTTAGTGGTTCTGTCCCAGCTAGAAATGCAGCAATGTCTCCCTAAAAAATGACTGCTTTTCAGGGCAATGTCTCCTGCTTGAAATGCACTGATGTCTCGTTAAAAAAACAGTTGCTTCCTGTGGCTCTGTCATCGCTAGAAATGCAGTAATGTCTCGTTGAAAAACAACTGCTTTTCAGGGCCATGTGCCCGCTTGAAATACAGTGATTTCTTATTAAAAAACAACCGCTTTTTGTGGCTCTGTCTCTGCTAGAAATGCACTGATGTCAACATTGATATTACACGAATGAAACGTACAAATGTATTTGTGGTTTGCAGAAACGTACAATGGCAACATTTTCTACTGATGAGAGAGCAGAAGTTAAAATACAGTCAGACTGTCCATCAGGTGTGTTAAAGACACTTTGATCCTCTGATGTGTTTGATGAAGGACTGAAACATAGTTAATCAAGTGACGGACAGCGTTACAGGACAGAAACATGTCTGCTGTCTCCATCATGTCTCACAGGTTTCAGAGGGCAGTTGTCCTGTCCTGTGTGTCCGTCTCTCAGATGCTGTAAATGTCTCGTCCCCCTCAGTCCTGTGAACTGACCTGTCGGTGCTGAGCTGATTAAGCTGATGGCTCGGATTCAAACCGCAGGTTTACACGAAGTGAAGCCTCCTGCAGCTGCAGACCATCAGGAAGTTTCCGTGTTTGTGTTTGTTTATCGTTTCACCTCCAGATCTGAACGCAGCGCAGCGTCACAGCTGGCTTTCATCACCGCAGGAGGAAGTACTCAGACCTACAGTAAAAGTACAAATACTGCAGTGGAGAAACTTTGACATGAAAATCACTTCTAATATCACAAACTGACATATAAAGTTTATGATATGTGAAACAACAGTCACTATACAGGGCCGTAGCACCAAATTCTGGGCCCTATGCATAAGCAGTCTTTGTGGACCCCCTTTCTCTCTTGATTCATGTCACTCTGAAGAACTTTGGGACTTTTATTCTTTAACAAAATTATGTTGGCTTGTTCGTGTTGGTGCAGTGGTTAGCCTCACAGCAAGAGAACCCAGGGTGCGGCCCCTCTGTGTGGAGTTTGCATGTTCTCCCCGAGTCAGTGTGGGTTTTCTCCGGGTACTCCAGCTTCCTCCCACAGTCCAAAGACATGCAGGTTAATTGGTGACTCTAAATTGTGCGTAGGTGTGAATGGTTGTCTGTCTCTATAGCCCCTTTTCCACCGACATTTCCAGGAACTTTTATTTCCAGGAATTTATTTACCTGGGTAAAAGAATTCCTGGAAATCTGTGTGGTTTGTGTTTCCACCGCACCTCGAAAATTTACTCAAATCAGCTGAAGCTGAGGGCCAAACAAGCACGATGACGCCATAAACAGCGACCCAGGCCCGCATCATCATTTGTGCGACACGATATTCCAGGATGGAGGACGCTCAAGTTGTTCTGTGGTTCCTCGTGTTTTATTACATCACATATAAAACCATGTGATCTGCACAGAAAAGACGACAGGCGATATTAGCAAAGACAACTGTGAACGCCCGAAGCTTCTTATAATCTTGCTGAAGTTTCTTCAACTTTTCACAAATGTCTTTCAGCGTGTGCCCTATATTTAGCTCCACCAGCTTGTCGGCTATTCTTCCGTAGACTCGGTCGTTTTGAGTCCCCGACTCGAAGTCCCGCTGAATTTCTTCCTCGTCAAATACGCTCCAAAGAGCCTGGACCTCGTCGTCCGTCCACTTCTCGTAGCTTCTCTTCTTTTGCTCCATTTTCCAAATGATCAAAACACAAACCAAGTGAAGCTTGTAGAAATGAAATAAAGTTTGCAGCCACACTGGCACGGAAGTGTTGAACACTGCAAGTGTGTGTTCCACCAATCAGCGTTCTTCAGCACACAGCCCCGCCCCGCAAGAATTCAGGGAATCTGAAAAGTCCTACCCCCCCCCAGGTACTTTTTTTCAGGGAAAAACCCTCAAGAGGACAAGCAGTTACGGAAAATGAATGAATGAATGTTGGCTTTCTCTCTCTATCTTTCTATCTTTCTTTTCTGTTGTGGAATTTTGGTGTCTTATGAGCAGCGTCAGCTGTCCCTCGCTCACCTCTCGCTGACTTAACAACATATTCTCATAGAACGGTTTGTACATTATTAAAGTTACTGAGGTTAGCTTTCGGAAAAGAAACCAGGCTGTTCTCACAATTTCTTTATATGTTTTCCTGCAAATAGCAACGCACACAAATACACAAACAGGCCAGGAGCAGGAGAGACACAACGAAGGATATCAATGACGAGATCTGAGCGTAAAACACATCCAACATGTCTGACATCATTGAGCCACTGGGAGCTTTCAATCAAAGTGTTTACTCTCTGTACGGTGGCCCTGTGAGGACAATTCACACTCTAACTGTCACACTGCATCAGTATCTTTCTGTTTGTTTGTTGCTTGGGTGGAGTTTATTTATTTGTCTCTGACACATGATAGTGATGCATTAATGGTCGTCTGGGGAATTTAATCTGTACTGTCTTATTGTTTTTGTTTTAATAAAGAATGTTGAAAGTCTTTTATTATTTCTTTCTTTTGCTTTCATTTTCTTTTATTCTTTGTTTCTGTCTTTGTCTTTTTATGTATTTCTTTATTTTTCTTAGTTTTTCTTCCTTTTATTTTCTGTCTTATTTCTCTCTTTCTCTTTCTCTCTTTCAGCAGACAGTATTTGAACTCGTTGAACTGAACCTTTAGTCAAACTTTATTATTATATCATACATGTAAATGAAGGTGATCAGTTCTTCTTGGTGTCTGATGTCTCGCCCCTCCTCCTCTTCCTCCTCCTCCTCCTCCTCCTCCTCTGCTTTATAAGTCTGTCCCCTCCTGGAGTCTGGAGGGACCGCGGGGCTGCGGAGAAAGAGGAAGACGAAGAAGAAGAAAAAGAAGAAAACAACAGAGAGAAGTCAGAATACAGAAAGAGAAGAAGAGGAAGAAGAAGAGTGGGGATCTGCAGTCCGGTTGAAGATGAAGGTGTGTGTCCTGGTCCTGGGTCTGTCCCTGCTCCTCACCGTCTGTGTGGCCCGGTCTCCGTACCAGGCGGTCCTGCAGCACAGCCGGATCAGAGGCCGGCAGCAGGGGTGAGTGCATCCGAACCGAGCCGAGCCGAGCCGAACCGAGCCCACAGAGAGAAACACTGCTGTGGAGTCTGTTGTAGTTTCACTGTGATATTCACATCATCATCAGAAACACTGTGTGATCTGTGATAAGTTACAGTCGACCTGATGTAAACAACACAGAATTATAAGATGTTAGAAATAGAAGTATGAAAATATAAAGTGATAAAGTAGAAATGAAAGTGTGCATTATGGTTCACTGTTTAACACCAGTGCTTCAGATATTAACAATAAAATATCTTCACTGTGCTAAGTGTGTAAAAATATACTAATATGTGCAACAGTACACTGTATTAAGTAGTGTGACATTTAGAAATATAAGATATGATTATGTTGTAATGTTCACTACGATATAAACATCATTATAATAAAAACAAAACAAAGAATAAACATAAGAAATATGTACAGTTAGATGCATTACATGTTGAATAAATACAGACATTCAACAGGTGTCTGAGAATAAATTATTGTACTGAAGAATACTGCACAGTTAAATTATCGCAGGGTATTGCAGATGGATGTTATGGTTGTTTTATCAGACTCATTTCCGTTAGTGTCTCCATATGATAATAACAATATTATTAATATTAATAATCTGTCTGTGGTTCTGCCTGCCACAGTAGCTTTATGGTCTTTGTTCTCTCGGATCATAATTTATTATTATTATTATACTTTAAAAATCATCCTGTGATAATGTTTCAGACTGTTCAGATTAAAGTTCTGGAAACATGAAAAGTTGTGATCAAACTTTAAATCTGATGATTTACAGCGAGGTTGAAGGTTTCTGAATCAACCAGCTGTTTCTGTGGCTTTAATGTGATAACGTTATAATAATAGTTATAATAATATTAATGTTGGATTGTGTGTGTGAAATGTTAGTGTTTGTTGTGTCCTGCAGCAGCTGCAGGTTGTTGTAAAATATTTCTGTCCACCTTAAAACTAAACTTTCACTAAGATTAAGGTGGAATGAGGTGATTACATTAAACATGTTGCTGTCTTTAATGCAGACGCAGATGAAAACAAATGAAGGTGAAGCTTTTATGTGACTGATTTATGATACAAACTATAAATCTGGAACATAATCTGGACGTGTGTGTGTGTTCGCTGTCAACATGTTTAAAATGATTTTCTGTGTTATTAAAGGATCAGGGCTGGTCGCTCCTCAAGTATGACACTTACATGAAATCCATCACCATAAACTGACTGTAAAGATCTCGTTATATAAAACCACAGAGCAGTTATTCATATTAAAGAGGCTGAAGAGCTTTGGAGAGTTGAGTGATTCAACTGCAGATGGGACAGATCATAAATCAACCTCTCTTCAAATTTATACCGCAAAATAAAACCGCTCATCGTTAAGTGTGTTCTCCTGGTCGCAGAACGTCTCAGGACACTTTCATTATTCTCATTTATCACCATAAACTCAGCCTGGCTGTGGTCAGGACAGAGTCAGAGGCACTTTATGTTTTTGTCCTTTGTGCAACAGTTTCACCAACTTAAAGCTTTTCCTTAAGTATAGTAAGATAAGGGGGACACCTTAAATCCTTATGTAAGCATAAAGCTAAGGAGGTTTTATTCCAAGGAAACCTTAACTCAGAATTTAAGGAAAATCTTAACCTAAGGTGTTTGTGCAGCTGGGGTCGTATTCACAAAGCTTCCTCATACTGAGAGCTGCTCCTGGTGACGAAATTATAAGAAAATTCTTAGAATTGTGACATTTCTTAGAATTTCCCCTTAAAGTTAAGACTACGTCCTTGTAAAGATGAAAGTTAGTCACAAAGTGTTTTGACGCTTAAAACAGCTCCTATGGTGACAAACTGTCAGGAGCAGAGAAGAGGACTTTTAAGAGGTTTAAGAGTTTCTTAATCAGAGGAGAAAATGGTGGAAACACAAAGAGGAAGGAGAAATATTCCCTTAACGCTGGATGACAGTGAGTTAATGAAATGCCACGGATCAGATCATGCAGGAGAAAATGTGCAGTTGATGTCATTAGGGATATGCACACATTTCCCACTGCTTTAACACTGGAAACAAAATGATCACAACACTAAGATATTTGGAAAACTGGAAGAACAGTGCAGTGCAGCAGTGATGACTTGAGTCTGTCTCAACCTTCCATCAGCAGTGATCACTCTAACAGTGACGACACTTTCACAGTCAGCAGTTCATTTCATTTCCACTGAGTGTCCACACCTTGCAGCCTCACAAAGGGTGTGTCTCTGACAACCAATCACATCTGTTAAAAAAAGCATCACACCTAGCAACAGGGTCGACCACACCTGCTCACTAAGGTAAAAGTTTCTGTCCCTTCTTTGCTCAGAGTTGCTCTAAGCTAGGACTCCTTATTAAAAGTCTTGAGGCTAAGTTAAGAGCTCTCTGAGTGTTCTCAGGATGTTTGTGAATATGGCCCCTAATCAGTCCATCTTAAAACCCCTTAAATCTTTGGTTAGGTTAAGGTGGAATCGTTTATACTAACCTTTATTCAAGACTCTAGAAATCAACTGTGGAGTGGAAATAAAATCACAGAGAACAACAAAAGTATCAGAGCCAGAAGTTAGAAAATAGATAGAAAGATAATAAACATGCTGTGGAGCAGACGTAGAGTTAGAAACATTTAAAATGAGATCTGAAACAAGGCTTTTAAACATCGACAGCAGCGGCAGAGTGTCAGAGTTTAAGGTCTCTGCAGATCACTTCATGTTTCAGGTTCACTGTAGTTCAGTAAAGATGATGTGAGTTAAATCAGTCACCTTCAAATATAAACTGATCAACATGAAAGAGTTTACAGGAAGTTAAAAACAGCTGAACGTGAAGCTGTCACTTCATCTCCTCACCTGTTTTATGAAATCAGAAATCTGCAGTTTGTTTCTGATGTTGTGACTCAACTGTGTGTTGAAACGTCTGTTCTGCGTCACTGTGAAATCACTCGATAGTCTCGTGACGTCACGTTTGTCATTGCGTGAAATTTAAGTTTGATTTCACAACATTACTCTCTGTGATTCTGAAGCAGCTGCAGGTTGTTAGGAACTGATTCAGCGTAGAAAGAGAAACCTGTAATGTTTGTCTTTGTGTCCTCCTGAAGACTCTTTAAACTCTCCTCATTCAGAGAGCTTCAGAGGTAATATGAGAATGTGACGTTCTGTCTGTTCTGTCCCGCAGCAGCTGCAGACTTGGTCATGGAAAACCTGAAAGAAGTCCTGGAATTTTGTTGGGTGTAATGAAACTGGGACAGTAATCTTGCAGGGATAACCTTCAACGTAATGTTACATAAGGACAGATACATTTATACGAAGCTGTCGATGTCACGTGACTCTGATATGATGTGACATTTGTTTACCATCATGTACGTTTCTTTGTCCGTGTGTGCCAACTAACTGAAAATACAATTACAGGCAAGTAGGGCAAGAATAAAAATATAATGGGTCCTTGAAAAGTCATGGAAAAGTTTTGAGATGTTGTCCAAACTCTGAATCCTTTAACAGAGGCTTTTAATGGCTTGATTTAAGGTTGATATTCCAGGCTGCTGTGTGTGTTTAGATTATCACTTAAAGACATGACGTTCTCTCTGATCTCTCCTCTGCG
This sequence comes from Cephalopholis sonnerati, assembly GCA_019142605.1. Lineage (NCBI taxonomy): Eukaryota > Metazoa > Chordata > Actinopteri > Perciformes > Serranidae > Cephalopholis > Cephalopholis sonnerati. The sequence goes on along the minus strand of JAGQAX010000004.1, from coordinate 37,076,645 downwards.
TCTCTCTTCTCTTTCAGACCGAATGTTTGTGCCATGCAGCAGCTGAAAGGCACCGACAAGAAGTATTTCACCAACTGCAAACAGTGGTACCATCGCAAGATCTGCGGGAAGCCCACGTGAGTCTGAGCAGAGCGTCCGTCACACCAGAGCCACACGTGTCACGACATCTCAGTTTGAATCCATTTTAGGGAGTGAAATGTCTCAAAGTGTTTTTCCTCTTCCTGTGACCAGTGTTGTGCCGACCGTTTGTTCCCAGCGAGTCTGAGAGTGTTTCTCCTGACTTGACTTTTGTCCTGCTGGACGGACTGAGTTTGTGTTTAGTGGACGGAGGAATGTCCCTCTCCGGAGGTGTCCTCACCTCTTATATAACCTCCGAAGAAGAAAAGAACCATCAGTGTCAGTTTACCTCCGAGTCCCCAGATCTGCTGCAGGGTTCATTTAAAGGACACGTCCGACAGTTTGACTTTTTGTCCGTGTCTCTGTTGTCCATAAACGCTGCAGAACGTCCTGTTTCAGTGTGTGGAGGTGCAGCTCAGAGTGGACACAGGGCCTCGTCTATAAGAAAGCACAGCATGACTGTCATCGCTAGTTTTAGACTGTTGGCATGGTTGTTTTCATGGCTAGCTGCCATGATGCAAAGGCAAATGTACATGTGCCCATCTGTGCACCAATGTGAGGTGTGGTCAGACGTGTTTTTGGCAGATTGATATTTTGAGGCAGCAAAAAAAAAGAAAAGATCCTCTGACCGACAAAAACCTGGTCTAAAGACAGAATGATTCAGAATTTTATTTATATCTAAAATGTGCATTATTTGGATAGTGAGATGCTCTGACAATCAGCGCTGACATTCTTTAAAATGTGAACGTAGCAGAGCTGCAGAGAGACGCTGTTCACATTTAAACATGAGGATCAGCCTGACACCGTGTCCTGACTGGATGCGACTCCAGCATCAGCAATCAGTTTGCCTGCTTTGTTTTCTATCAGATTGTCCTAACATCCGGCTAGCAATGCGATGCCGTGCGCTGTTTTGAGCTGAGCTTTTGTTGGATGCCCCGTATCTATTCTTTTCTTAGCTCACGTTGGAAGCACAGCAACGGACAAGGAGCGGCTGATTCATGAGGTTGAAATGAGGAGTTACCCACATGATACCTCCTTATTTTACTACAAAAACCTAAATTCAGTCAGGACCAGTCAAAGAAAACTTTATTTCTATTTGCAGCTTGATATCTGGCGGTATGGCTCTGTTCTGTGGCCCCTCTGCTCTTCCATGTGCCTGTGGAAGAGCCTGAAAGATATCTATTGACTGTGATTGGTTGTTCCTAGTCACATGACATGTGATGCGCGCTGCTGCTTCCAAAAACTGAACTCAGTTTATCTCAGGGCGCTGCCGTCGCGCCCTGAAAAATGGGTGCTCAGGAACGTGTGCTGCAAAGGCAACATCTGCCGCCCGTCTACATTGAAAACAATGAACTTGAGAGCTCAAAAAGGCAGCATGTGTACAGCCCCTGGAGCCTATCCCAGCTGACCCTGGGCGAGAGGCAGGGTACACCTTGGACAGGTCACCAGACTATCACAGGGCTGACACATAGAGACAGACAACCATTCACACTCACATTCACACCTACGGACAATTTAGAGTCACCAATTAACCTGCATGTCTTTGAACTGTGGGAGGAAGCTGGAGTACCCAGAGAAAACCCAGGGGCTCCCCCACCCAGGAACCCTCTTGCTGTGAGGCAACAGTGCAAACCACTACACCACCGTGCCGCCACAACGCACAATTTCAAGCACATGAAATCCCTGAATCAATAAATGATCCTCCATCGTTAAGTCCTCTGCGTCGTACCTCCCCAACAGATCTTAATGCTGAGCAGATTGGTTGCTGAAGTTCTGATTTTTCACCTCTTGCAAATAAGCGTATGATGCGAAATCGCACCACTTGCTTTGTTCGTGCTGCTTAATTTGCGTATTTTGCGTCATTTATACCATGCCCATTGCACCACCCAGCGGGAATTCGCATTTAATCACAACTTTACATCGACTTTACATGTAATTAACTCGTGTGAATCATTTTATTTGCACCCGGTGTGAACACAACATAAGACTGCATCTACTGATACTTGTACCATTGATACTTGTAGTGCTGATACTGCAGATATTTGTACTTCAGTAGAGTTTTGAACGCAGCACTGACTGAAGTCGACTCTGATGCTTCAGACTGGAGAAACAAAGAGACTCAGTCAGACCGAAGGAAACACACACACACATTATTAATGAGGCTCTGGCAGCAGTGGACCAGCTGTGCCACAGATTTCACTCTGCAGGAGCGGAGCAGGATTACTGTGTGTCCATGAGTCTGTCTCTCCGTGTGTCCGTGTGTCTGTGCTGCAGTAAAATGTTCCTCTTGTAAATGTGATAATCACCTGAACTCTTCCGTCTGCACTCACTGTCCCAGTGTTCACAAATGTTCCTGTCGTTGTGCTGAAACACAGACAGAGTCTCTGTGAAAGAGCTGTTGAGTAAACTGTCGCTCTGCAGAGCTGTTGACATGATAGAGGGGGACACAGGGGGACACAGGGGGGGGACAGAGGGACGTTGGGAACACAGGGGTTTTATTAACGGAACAGTTCAACTTGAAGAAAATACCACTCTGATGTCTCCACTCTAAATATGAAGCTACAGCCAGCAGCTGGTTAGCTTAACCTAGCTTAGCTTAGCTTAGTTTAGCTTATCTTATCTCAGCGTAAACACTGGAAACGGGAAAGAGTTAGCTTATCCTAGCATTAACACTGATTACAGGAAAAACTGTTCGCTTATCTTGGCCTAAACATTGATAACAAGTAAAACAGTCAGCCTAGCTTAGCACAACCAGGTGAACCAATAGCTTATCTTAGCAAAAAGACTGGAAATAGGGGGGAACAGTTAGCTTAAAGGCTAATAACAGGAAAAACAGTTAGCTTATCTTAGCGTAAACACTGATAACAGGAAAAGCAGTTAGCTTATCTTAGCATAAAGGCTAATAACAGGAAAAACAGTCAGCTTATCTTAGCATAAAGGCTAATAACAGGAAAAACAGTTAGCTTATCTTAGCGTAAACACTGATAACAGGAAAAACAGTTAGCTTATCTTAGCCTAAACACCGATAACAGGAAAAACAGTTAGCTTATCTTAGCGTAAACACTGATAACAGGAAAAGCAGTTAGCTTATCTTAGCATAAAGGCTAATAACAGGAAAAACTGTCAGCTTATCTTAGCATAAAGGCTAATAACAGGAAAAACAGTTAGCTTATCTTAGCGTAAACACTAGAAACGGGGGGGGGGGAGCTACCTTATCTTAGCATAAAGTCTAGAAATAGGGGGATAACAGTTATCTTATTTTATTGTAAACAGTGGAAACACAAAAGGAAAAAAAAAGAAAAATGGGAGGATTTAACTTATGTCAGCATAAACACTTGAAACAGGTAGAACAGTTAGCTTAGCATAAAGACTGGAAACAGAAACAGTTAGCCTAGTTCTGTCCAAACATAAACCTCCTCTACAGCTGATTAACATGTTTTTTGAGGTTTGTTTCCGAAGAAAAACTAAAGTGTAAAAATGCCACTCTTACACTGTACAATGTGTTGCCAAATAGTGTGACACATGGGAAATGTCTCACACTATTTGGCAACATTTCCCCAGTAAAGTGTTGATGGTCGAGACGTGAGAGGTTAATCCATCTGAACATGTGACTGACAGAGAGGAGGAGAGGAGGATTTACCTGAGTGTTGAACTCTTCCTTTAAGACATCCAGATGATGATCTCCATGACGACACCAGACAGCTGGTTTACAGAACGGTCCAGACCAGGTGTCACTTATTATGGGATGTAATCGCTCATGTCTGAGTGTAGCTGGTGTGTTTGAACGTGGCGTTGTCGTAGCTGATTTCAGAATGATGATGTGAGTGAAAGTCAGGTCAACATGACTTCTGTTCTTTGACTGACGTCACTGTGTGTTAAAGGAACACTTCACCACCCCAAAAGTATCATTCGTACATTAGTTAATCACCCCGTGTTACGTTGAATTTACGAAGAAATTTTTGTTTTTCTCTCGTGCCTCCGCGGTGAACGAAGAATCTAAAAAATGCCAAAAATTTTGATGAATTTAAGTAATCAGGGTCCACATCTAACAACAGCAAAACTACATCAAAACGAGTGCTTACAAACTGTCACACAGCTCGTGCAGTATAATCCAAGTCTCATTTATACAGACGTATAATCAGTGTTTTCCAAACACATGACTTTAGTTAAACTTTATCGATACTCTTTTCAATGCCAGACTCCATTTACAAAAACAGTAATTTTGCATCGCTGCACACAGGAAGCTGCTGGTCCATCGCTGCTTTAACTAATAGTTAGCTTTTGTTACTGTGTGATTTCGGTAAATCTGAACTAACCGTTTAAAACACCAAAGTCACACAGTAACACAAACTAACTGACTGATGGAGGCAGCAGTAGACCAGCAGCTCCTGTGGTCACTGATGTTAAATCACTGTTTTTCTCAATGGAGTCTGGCTTTGAAGAGATTATAGATACGCTTTACTTCCTGTTCAGTTTCCTGTCAGACAAGGCTTTCTGTTTAGGAAGTGTAGGAACATTTAACCCTTTAAACTCCGGATAGATGTCAGTTTTCTTGTGCTGCATTCAAACACCTTTCACAAGCATTTTAACCTTTGAAACCTGAGCACACTGGTTTGATTTCTTTAAAAAAAAATGTCATAAAAGTCCATGAGCAACGTGGCAAGAAGCGTCCCGCAAAGTGCACGACAATTACAAAACATTACAAGAAGAAAAACTGAGAGAGAGAGAAAAGTATTTGAAATTTACCAAAAAATGTATCAACCGAAAACTGATGTTTTTAAAGTTTCCAACTTATGTCCTCATTTATCCTTAACACCCGCCCTCATATGAAATCATTCCGGTCAGAGCTGACCTCTGTTTTTTGGTTTCCGTGGAAACAGCTGTCTCAGCATTTTAACTGACAGTAACAGCTGACATGATTCATCCGTCGTTATGTTCTGACTGAGTGACAGATTTATGAAGCTGGTCCCGGTTCAGTTCAGTCCAGGTCCTGCAGCGTCTGACTGCAGCTCCGCTCTGAATATAGGATCAATATATCTGTGAATATTGATCTGTAAATGAGCTCACAGCCGCAGACGAGTGTGTCTCTGATTAGTAACAGCTTCTGTGAACGAACAGACGTGTAGGGCGCCTTCTCCTCTTCTTCTCTTCATGTTCCAGTCCGACTGTAAATGTGCATCAGTTTGTATATTTGTTCACATATTTCTGTGTGTGTGTGTTTTTATGAAAGTGTGTCCGTGGCTGTGAAGGACTCTCAGTCCGTCGGCAGGATGTTGAACGCAGCTTTAAAACTTTTCCCACAAACAGATTCTTTCAGCTCGGATCAGGAAACGGAGGGAAAAGAGGAAGTGAGAGTTTCTGTTAGTAGGAAGTGAAGCTTCACACACACACACACACACACACACACACACACACACACACACACACACACACACACACACACAGCGTCAGTGTGTGGAAACACTCGGCTCTTATCTGTGACGGGGTAATTACATTTACACTCGTGTCTTTGTGTGTGTGTCGGCGTGTTTCTGTGGAGGAGGATCAGCAGGTCAGAGGTCAGCAGAAGGAGGACTCATAACTCAGTGACCCCCCCAAAGACCCCGACTCCCCCTGTCTCCCCCCTGAGACCTCCCCCCTCCTCCCTCTGTCTGCAGAGATCTTTAACAACACACCACACTGTGTCTGCGACTCCGACCAACAATCTGTTCATTCAGTACCTGTTAGAGGAACATTTACTCAAACCCTGTGCTTCAGCACTGATCTGAGGTATTTGTACTTTAGTGTTTAGTTTACCTCCTCCTCTACAGCTCAGAGGGAAATATTACAGCTTTTACTGCTCCTTATTCGACAGCTGTGGACCAAAAAGTGGACCGACAGAAAGGAGATTTTCTGCGTTCACATTGTCAGTTCATTTGGAAGAGGACTCAGTTCTCTCTCTGGTCCACTTCAGCTCTGATGGGGCCTCAGTCCTCTTCCTGTTCACACTATAGTTTATATATATTGATGTAGTTTTGATTTTACTTTGACGTGGCACTGCAGTGTGGTTATGAACTTAAAATTGGAGGAAGACGTCAGTGTTTCTGTGCGTTGTGGACAGTTGCCATTTGATGTTTTCCTCGTTCCATATCTGGAGGAGTGCAGTTGTTTCATCGCCAGACCAAAGTACTGGTCGTTACCTGTTGCCATGGTTCCGTTGTGTTTATTATGCGTCCCACTGAAATAGCGTGTGATCTGTCTACGGCAAGCCAGGAGGGCTACAATACAATAGCAAAAGACAAAGTGGACGCAGGGTGTTTTGTGTTCACAAGGCAAAGGTTAAGTGAAGTGCAGCGTGGACTTGAAGCAAACCTACTGAGGAGGTCTGAATTCGGTTCACTTCAGAGGGGTCTGAGTTCTCTTGGGCACATTCACACTGGTGCTATTTGGTCCGCTTTAAACAAACCCTGGTCCGCTTCCACGGACAGTTCGGTTCGTTTGGAGTGGTGTGAACGCTCATTCGGACCAAACCAGCGAACCCTGGTCCGCTTGAAAACTGGGGGTCTCGGTTCACTTGCAAGTGAACCCTGGTGTGGTTCGCTTACAGTGGGAAATGCAACTGGACTATCCAGCGGACCAAAGAGAGGAAGTGACGTAGAGCGCAGTGCATATGTATAATTTATGGACGTATATGTGATCTGAAAACTTTTAAATCCGTGCAATACCTTGCTCTGTGTCTGTTTAACCACAGCAGCACGTCGTAGTCTCTCGCTCTCTGTCGTCTTTTTCGGTACTGCTGCATTCATCTCATGTACAGAGCAACATGCTGGATAGGGAATGGAAGGGGATGGAGTTCCGTTTTCGGTCCTGGTCAATCGATGAGCTGAGTTTTCTTCTTCCTCATGCTTTTTTTCTTCCTGGTCAGCGGTCGTTTCGGGCAACACCGCCCCCAAACGAGATGTTGTTGTAACTGTGTTACGTTGTCCAGGCGGGTTGGTCCGCTTTAAAAAGTGCAGTGTGAAAGTGAACCGAACCAAATGAAGGTGTGAAATTTTTCAGCATTCCCAGCCATCTTAAAGTGGACCAAAAAGTGGACCAACAGAAAAGGGACTGAGTTCTTTTTGTGTTCACATTATCAGTTCATTTGAAAGAGGACTCAGTTCTCTCTCTGGTCCACTTCAGCTCTGATGGGGCCTCCGTCCTCTTCCTGTTCACACTACAGCCTGTATATAATATATATTGATATAGTTTTGTTTTTACTCTTGACGTGTCACTGCCGTGAGGTTATAAAGCCCCTCTCTTTGAGATGTACTCAAAATTGGAGGAAAACCTTTCTGTTTCTGTGCTGTAGACCGTTGCCATTTGATGTATTCTACATTCCACATCTGGAGACGTGCAGCATCTTTCGTGGACCAAAGTACTCCTTGTCCTGCGTCCTTGCAAGTCTTACAGGCTGACGTGGTTTTGTCTGTTTTTTCAATCGTCCAAGTGCAACAGCATGTGATCTACAGGGCTGAATACAACGGCAAAAAGCAGAGCGAACCCTGACTGCTTTGTGTTCACAACTCAGACCACCTCCCAAATTCTGTTCACTTCAGAGGAGTTCTCTTTGAGTGTTCACATTTCCGCAAAAAATGCTGAGTCACCACTCTGAGTCCACTTAGAGGGCTGAAAAGGACCAAGTGTGAAAACACCCAGAGGGTCTGAGCTCTCTGAAGTTTTCACATGTGCAAAAAATGCTGAGTCATCGCTCAGAGTCTGTTTGAAGGACTGAAAGGGACCAAGTGGGATCTTGATTCCAGTTTCTGATTCCTGTATTTGTTACGTTTCTCTTCAGAGAAGGACCTAAATGCAGATCAACAGACAGTGTGAGGTTTTAACAAAAACAAGCTTTAATGTAGCCAAGTGAAAATACCAGAACAGGGAGGCAACTAAAAGTCCAACGAAAGCAAAACAAAAATCAAACTGAAAACCAACCGGGAAAAGCACATGAACAGGGAGGGATGCAGGAGCAGGATGCACAAAGGAGGAACAAAGGAGGAACACAGGATGAGCACAGGAACAACCACAGAATGCACCCAGGAGGGACAACAGACAAACTAACAAAGGGAAACACACAGGTATAAATACAGAGAAAACTAATCATGAGGACGAGGCACAGCTGGAGCAGGAGGACATGGACAAACAAGGGAAATGGAGATTGGCTGACAACAAGGGTGGAGCAGACGAGACTAATACAGAACAGGTGTGAAGGGAAGACTCAGGGAACAGGGAAGGACTAACGAGACAGGTGTGACAGAAAACAGGCGGGAAAACACACAAAGACAGGAAGTAAAACCAGACACCACACATGAGGAGAGAACCTACAAAATAAAACAGGAAGCAGATTAAACATGAATTAATAACACGAAACACAAACAGAAACAGTTAAATGTAATGCGTGTCGTCAACTAAAAAGGATCAAAATGACTATTGTGACTAAAACCAATCAGTATTTTTTTCTAAAGACTGAGACTAAATCTAAAATGGCTGCCAGCATGAACACTGGCTGCATCTGAAACTGTGAGGGACGTGAGTCCTCTCTGAATGCACAGTAAATCCACAGCAGGAGGACGAAACTAAAGTGAACGCAGGTTGAGTCTACAGGTGACGCGTTCCATTCAAAGGTCAGCGGAGAAAAACAGTAAAACGTCTAATTTGGGGTCGTAAAAGCAGAGACCTGTAACTGTGAGACATTTTAAATGTGAGGAATGTGTGTGTATAAATCAGGCGCCTGGAACAGAACGTGTCTTTATTGTATTTAATACTGGCTCCCTGTCGGTCCGTCCCTCTGTAACCAGCACGTTACAGGACATGAAACGTCTCTCCAGGTTCGCTGCCTCGGTTCGGAGCAGCTTTATGTGGAGCTTCAGACGTATTATTCTCTGCTGGATGTTTCTGGAAGGTTTCCCCCGAGCCGGCTGAATTACTGCGACCTCGCTCTGTTTGTTTTGTCAGAAATCCACGGCGGCCATCTTTGTTTATGTGGAGACCAAACGGGAGTCGAGTTTCCATCTGGTTTGATAATCAGTCCAGTGTGTGTGCCAACACACACACACACACACACACACACACACACACACACACAGAGTCAGTAGCTGATCTCCATCTGTTTACATTTTACTGCCGGTGTGATGGAGGCTGCTGGAGCTCTGGACTCTCTCTGTCTCCAGATGAGAAATTAGATTTCATTAAAGACGCTGCTGAAAGACACTGAGACACCGAGACAGAAAGAGACACTGAGACACTGAAAGACTGAGAGACACTGAGACAGAGAGAGACACTGAGACACTAAGACACTGAGACACAGAGACACTGAGAGACACTGAAAGACTGAGACACTAAGACACTGAGACACTGAGACACTGAAAAGACACTGAGACAGGGATACACTGAGACGGAGAGACACTGAGAGACACTGAAAGACTGAGACACTAAGACACAGAGACACTGAAACACACTTGAGAGACACAGAGAGACTGAGTTACAGAGACACTGAGACACAGAGACACTGAGAGAATGGGACACTGAGAGATTGAGACACTGAGAGACGGAGTTAGAGAGACTGAAACACACTAAGAGACACAGAGACACTCAGAGACACTGAGACACAGAGAGACTGAGAGATCCTGACAGACTGAGAGACACTGAGAACCTAAGAGACACAGAGAGACTGAGACACAGAGACACTCAGACACAATGAGACTGAGACACAGAGACACTAAGACACAGTGAGACTGAGACACAGAGACACAGAGACACTAAGACACAGAGACACTAAGACACAGTGAGACTGAGACACTAAGGCACAGAGACACTCAGACACAGAGAGACTCAGACACAGTGAGACTAAGACACAGAGACAGTAAGACACGGAGAGACTTAGACACAGAGAGACTCAGACACAGAGGGACACTGAGACATGGAGAGACTAAGACACAGAGACACTGAAACACTTAAGACACAGAGAGAGACAGACAAAGAGACACTAACAGACGCTAAGACACAGACACTAAGAGACATTAAGACACAAAGAGACACTGAGACACTGAGAGACAGGGACAGTCAGTGAGAGAAAACAACCATGAGGAGACACAACATGAGGACAAAAAGACACCCCAGTCTGTGTGTCTCACTCCTCTGTAGCAGAGGTGGTGGGGCCCTCTGTGTCTCTGAGCCTCCATTGTCTCATAATCCGTCCATGGTTAAATGTCCCCTGATGATGCTGCAGTGACATCACAGCTCACTGCTCCAGGTAACTAGCAGAGCGTCAGGTGAGCTCTGATTGGTCGAAAGTGTTCCTGCTGTGACCTCCTCTGCAGGAAGTCGTGATATTTGTCTGACTGATGCAGTTAGAGCAGAGACCTGCGGCCCTGTGAGGCTCTGTGACGTTTTATTTTGTAGCGAGGAGGAAGTGCGGAGCCCCGCGGAGGCTCCTGGTGCTCCGGTGTTTTTCCTGGCGGTGGTTGTGGGTCCCCCGTCAGGCGTCTGCTCCGGCTGCAGATTCTTCTTCTCTCTGAGGAAATGAGCTTTATGAGCCCAGACGGCTGAGCCACATTTATTATGGAAATCTCTACAGGAAGTCACGAAGGGCTCGGCTCGGCCTGCACGCTTCATTACAGCCCACATGTGACCAATCCTCCCCAAACTGCTGGTCCCTGCACAGAAACTCAGCTCTGTGACAGCACAACAGCTTTCTCTCAGTATTTACGACAGACTGACTCTCATTAGGAACTTCAACCTAGCATTAGCATTATTAGCATTAGCATTAGCATTAGCAGAGTTTCTCCTCTCAAGCTGTTTGTTCAGTGAACATCTGGAGGAACACTCAGATGTCTGACTGTCAACATGAATTCTGAACTCACCTTTTTTATTATTTAATATTATTTTGAGGCATTTTCTCTTTTATTTGACGAAATGTGTGTAGGAATGTGGGCGAGGTGTGATGTACGCTGTGGTTATGTGGCGAGTGCTGCGCAGCTACCAAGCCTCTCCTCGCTCATTCCTTCAGACACCAACAAGAAAGATGGCCGACTTAGAGTAACAGTTGGTGTTTCTCAGGCCATGTTTACACGAAAACGATCCTCCAAAACAATTTTTGTTTCGAAAAAAGTTCCGAGCTCAGACAACAACTTTTTAATAACAGTCGGCGTGCACACAGATCCACAAAAATGACCAACAGCGCTGTAGTACACATGCCAGGCCAGTAGTTGGTGGTGTGACTTTGAAATGAAACAACACGCACCTGCGCACATGTGCTTCCTTCTACAGAGCGGTGATGTGTAAACAAACAAAATGGCAACCCCACAAACAAATTGTGGGTACTTAACTTGCTGAGTACACACACATGCATCCTTGAAACTTCTCTGAATGAAGGAATTCGAAGGATCCTTGACTCTGGAACAGTCCTTAGGTTGGATTTAATGACGTAGCCTCGACTTTGAGAAACACCCAGTCTGTCTCACATCACATACTTCTGTACTAAACACTTAATATTTTGAGTGCATTCACACTGTATAGTACATGAGAATGCAGTGTACGACTGGTGCACTCAAAGTGGTCCAACAGTTGAGTGTGGAGTGACGGACACTTCTCACCCTTAACAGTCTCCACCTTTGTGACATCGCAAGCCTCTCAACTTTTGACACAGCAGGTGGAGCCTGTTAGTTATACATGTTTTTTGCACTAAGTACCAAACTGTTGTAGATTAGAAGCCGTCAGCTGCGATCATTAATGCGACTGCTAACGTTAGCTTAGCATAGCTTATTTTTGTCAGCTGAAACCATTTCCCTCAGTGGAAACAAAGCTTTTATTTACTTTGTGAAGACAATAAAGCCTCCACAAAAATAGCATTTCACATCTTGTGTGTGATTTATCCTGGCTTCATTTGGGTAGAGGAAATTTCTGCTAACTGCTAGGCTAATTTATGCAATGTAAAATGCCATAGGCTTGTGCTAATAATGTTAGCATGTCTCTATTAAGCCGTGATTACGGTGTGTTTTTAATCAGTCAGACTTTACAGCACTTCACAGAAACTCTGCCGCTGACTAGTGCTTTGGAGGTGTAACTGCAGAGTGACACAGACACACCACCGCACAAGTATAAATGCTCACAACGGCGTAGGCGTAGAGCTGACGCCCAAGTATAAATCTGCCTTCACTGGGACCAGACACTGACTGTATCTGTTGTCGAACTGAGTCCATAAATCAAAAGTCAATGACGGTGAGAAGCTTCTGATTAACGAGCCGCAGCTCAAACAGCTTCTCTGATTGGCTGCTGATGGAAACAGTTAGACCGATCTGGTTTTGCTGTTGCGAGCAGCTCTGTGAGGCGGCCATGTTCTCTGTAAAGAAAAACCAAACTGTTAAACAGATGATGATGAAACATGATGCAGATCGCCGCGCAGACCTCCATCAGCCTCTGAATGACGTCTCCCTGTGGGTAATGAAATAACATTTACTGTCATGTAAACCGGATTATTATGGGAAGCTCTTTGTTTATGGCCTCATGGAAACAGTCTCACAGTGTGTGCCGTTATTGTGCTCATAACTTTATTGGCATCATTATACACAGACAGGAATTTATGTGTCTCCTGAAATATTACAGACAGGTTACGAGCTCCTGAGGTGGAAACACAGAGAGTTTTATAGGTGTTTTTTTTTTACCTGAGGCTGAAATCTGCAGAACGTGTTCCGCTGTGAGGAACATGAGAGAGGAGGGAGACAGGAAGTGGATCCTTAATGTGTCTTTGTGTTGTTTCCTGCTGCAGGGTCATCACCTACGAGTGCTGTCCTGGTTATGAGAAGATTCCTGGAGAGAGGGGCTGTCCTGCAGGTATGACCTCTGACCTCTGACCCCCCCTCTGACACTCAACATCCATTACTCAGAACACTGAGGACATCTTTGTTAATAAAGTTAATTAACGCAGTGTAACTGATTCATAAACATGAAGGAGACGTGAGTTCATGTTGTCACCTGTAGAGACACAAAGTGATTTAAATTTTAATGAGAATGTTAATGATGAAATGTGTCAGTGATTGATGAACTGATTTCTCCTTAAGAATACCTTTTTAAAAATAATTTTAAAAACAGGAAGAGGAGAAAATGTTGACAGATGTGTTCAATTGAGATCAAACCAAAACCTCTTTTATCCAATTTAAAAAAAAATACAAAAACTTTAAAAAGAACTCAACTTATTGAAACTTTAATGTAAATGTATTAAAATGGCCTTAAATAAAACTTAATATAAATTAACTTATAAAAAACATCACACTAAAAAATCCATCCATCCATCCATTTTTGTAACCACTTATCCTCTTCAGGGTCACAGGGACATTAAAAAATGTAATTTATAAAAACAATTAACATATAAAAACTTAATTTATAAACATATAAAAAAACGTAATTTAAAGAAACTAAAACTTTGCTTTTAAAAACTTGATATATAAAAATTAAAATATAAAATATTACTCTTAAAAATGTAATTTATTAAAAAAAATAATATTGAAAACTTTGCTTTTAAAAACTTAATTTATAAAAAGCTTAAAAAACTTAACTTTTAAAAACTTTATTTATAAGAAAAAATAAAACCTTTGCTTTTAAAATCTTACTTGATAAAAAAAATTAACATAAAAGCTTTGCTTTTAAAAATTCCATGTAAAAAAAGCACAAAAAATTGACTTTTAAAATCTTTGTTTATATTAAAAAAATTAAAACTTTGCTTTTAAAAACTTAATTTATAAAAAAATTACATATAAAAACAAACTTAATTCATAAATAAAAACTATGCTTTTACAAATTTAATTTATAAAAACAATTATATATAAAAGTATTACTTTTAAAAATGTTATTTTTGTAAAAAAATAAAAACTTTGCTTTTAAAAACGTAATTTATAAAAAAAATAGGTTATTAAAACTAAACTTTTAAAAAAATGAACTCTCGAAAACTTAATTTACAGAAAAATAAATGAAAAAGCATCACTGATAAAAAGTTAATCAAGGAAATTAAACTTATTAATTAAACTTGTAAAAGAATGAACTTTTAAAAACGTTTTAAAAATGTAACGTTTGGAAAACTGCTGTGCTGCTGTGAATGAACCTTCGTCCCTGAATACAGTCACAGATGCATCGTGGGTGTTCTGCTGTGACAGTTTGTTGTTGTTGAGATAAACAGGAGGATCACTCTGATTTATTTTTATGTGTTGAGAGTTTGTTGATAATGAGTGTGTGTGTGTCTTTGCAGCGCTGCCTCTGGTGAACATCTACAACACTCTGGGCGTGGTCGGAGCCTCCACCACTCAGATGTACACTGAACGAGCCCAGCTGAAGGACGAGATCGAAGGGCCGGGAAGCTTCACCTTCTTCGCCCCGAGCAACGTGGCCTGGGCCGCCCTGCCGACGGTCAGTACAACCCCACACACACACACACACACACACACACACACACACACACAAACTCTGTCCTGCTGCCCCAAACACTGACTACAGCACCAAATGTGGATTGTGCACATGACAAACAAGTTAACCCTTTCACGACACAGTGATAACAGTGTATCCTTGTGTCTGTCCTCAGTGTGTTGTTGTTTCCATCGTTCTGAAACTTTGTTGTTGTTGTTGTTGTTGTTGTGTTGCAGGAGATCCTGGACGCTCTGGTGAGCAACGTGAACATCGAGCTGCTGAACGCTCTTCATTACCACATGGTGAACCGCCGGCTGACCTCCGAAGAGCTGAGACATGGATCCTCCTTCACCTCCATGTACCAGGACTTCCCCGTCCACATCCACCACTACAGCAATGGGGTCAGTGATACACTACACACACACTGTAATACACAACAATGTGTTACAACACACATTCAACAACACACACTACACACACTGTAACATGGACACTGTAACACACTGCACATCCACCACTACAGTAATGGGGTCAGTGATACACTATATACACACTGTAACACACTGACATAATAAATGACATGTTAGGACATGTTAATCAGAGTCTCCAGTAATCCAAAAATCCAGTAAAGCTCCAGTAAAGCTCCAGTTAAGCTCCAGTAAAGCTCCAGTAAAGCTCCAGTAAAGCTCCAGTAAAGATCCAGTGAAGCTCCAGCAAAGCTCCAGTAAAGCTCCAGTAAAGGTTCAGTAAAGATCCAGTAAAGATCCAGTGAAGGTCCAGTAAAGCTCCAGTAATGATCCAGTGAAGCTCCAGTAAAGGTTCAGTAAAGCTCCAGTAAAGCTCCAGTAAAGGTTCAGTAAAGATCCAGTGAAGAATCAGTAAAGCTCCAGTAAAGCTCCAGTAAAGCTCTAGTAAAGAACCAGTGAAGATCCAATAAAGAACCAGTAAAGATCCAGTGAAGGTCCAGTAAAGCACCAGTAATGATCCAGTAAAGCTCCAGTAAAGATCCAGTAAAGAACCAGTAAAGCTCCAGTAAAGATCCAGTGAAGGTCCAGTGAAGATCCAGTGAAGGTCCAGTAAAGATCCAGTAAAGAACCAGTAAAGCTCCAGTGAAGATACAGTGAAGGTCCAGTAAAGATCCAGTAAAGAACCAGTAAAGCTCCAGTGAAGATCCAGTGAAGGTCCAGTGAAGATCCAGTGAAGGTCCAGTGAAGAACCAGTAAAGCTCCAGTAAAGATCCAGTAAAGAACCAGTGAAGATCCAGTAAAGGTTCAGTAAAGATCCAGTGAAGGTCCAGTAAAGCTCCAGTAATGATCCAGTGAAGGTCCAGTGAAGATCCAGTGAAGGTCCAGTAAAGATCCAGTAAAGAACCAGTAAAGCTCCAGTGAAGATCCAGTGAAGGTCCAGTGAAGATCCAGTGAAGGTCCAGTAAAGAACCAGTAAAGTTCCAGTAAAGAACCAGTAAAGCTCTTGTAAAGCTCCAGTAAAGATCCAGTAAAGAACCAGTGAAGATCCAGTAAAGCTCTAGTAAAGCTCCAGTAAAGATCCAGTGAAGGTCCAGTAAAGATCCAGTGAAGCTCCAGTAAAGGTTCAGTAAAGATCCAGTGAAGGTCCAGTAAAGCTCCAGTAATGATCCAGTAAAGCTCCAGTAAAGATCCAGTAAAGAACCAGTGAAGATCCAATAAAGAACCAGTAAAAATCCAGTGAAGATCAAGTAAAACTTCAGTGAAAGTCCAGTAAAGATCCAGTGAAGGTCCAGTAAAGCTCCAGTAATGATCCAGTAAGGATCCAGTAAAGAACCAGTAAAGCTCCAGTAAAGATCCAGTAAAGATCCAGTGAAGGTCCAGTAAAGAACCAGTAAAGCTCTTGTAAAGCTCCAGTAAAGCTTCAGTAAAGAACCAGTAAAGATCCAGTAAAGAACCAGTGAAGATCCAGTGAAGATCCAGTAAAGAACCAGTGAAGATCCAGTGAAGCTCCAGTAAAGCTCCAGTGAAGATCCAGTGACGCTTCAGTAAAGAACCAGTAAAGCTCCAGTGAACCCTCAGCAGTAACATTCTGTACGTTGATGACTAACTTCTTCTTCTCCTCCTCAGATTGTGACGGTGAACTGCGCCCGTCTGATCAAACCCGACCAACACGCCACCAACGGCATCGTGCACGTGGTCGACCGGGTCATCACCGCCGTCTCCAACAACGTACAGACTCTCCTTGATATCGACGACGACCTGGAGACGCTGCGTGTGAGTACACCTGTCAAAAATCCAGAAGCTTCGGGAGATCAATATGAACTTGTTTTTTTTCCCTCACTGACTTCCTGTGTCCCGTTCAGACGGCGATGGCAGCTGCAGGTCTGACCACTGTGCTGGAGAACGAGGGTCAGTACACGCTCTTCGCTCCCACCAACGAGGCCTTCGAGAAGATTCCTCAGGAGACCCTGAACAGGATCCTGGGAGACCCCGTGGCTCTGAGAGGTGACCAGCAGGAGGCGCTCTGACCGCCGATTACTGTCTGTGTACAACATGGACCTGACTGTTGTCCACCTGTCCCCCCCGCAGACCTGCTGAACTACCACATCCTGAAGCACATGCAGTGCGCAGAGTCCATCGTGTCAGGGACGCCGATGGAGACGCTGCAGGGTACCGTGCTGGAGGTCGGCTGTGACGGAGACCAGATGACCCTGAACGGGAAGGCCATCATCACCAAGAAAGATCAGCTGGGAACCAACGGAGTCATCCACTACATCAACGAGCTGCTCATCCCCGACTCAGGTACTGATACTGCCAACACTACCACATCTAAAGCAGGATCTATACCCTTCGTACATCACCTACGCCATTGCGATCATTTCTGCATGGCTGTGGTGTGTCTGTGTCAGTCTGCAGTTACACCTCCAAAACACTAGTTGGCGGCGGAGGTTTCTGTGAAGTGCTGTAAAGTTTAGTTGATTCAAAACACATACTGAACACACATTAAACATGGCTTAATAGAGACCATTTCAAACACAAGTACACAAATCAGCTTCACTATAACTGGCAGCATTCACAAACACTTGTCTTTATCTGGACACATTTTCCCCACAAATACAACATGCTAATGTTATTAGCACAAGCCTATGGCATTTTACATTGTATAAATTAGCCTAATGGCCGCCATCTTTACCTCTTCTCATATGAAGCCAGCAACAACAGCAACATTTAACAAAGGTAACGGCACATAATTCGGCTCCATTACAACTCACAAGGTTCACTGACAAAACAACTGTCTTATACTAAACACGTTTTCCAAACAAATACAATATGCTAACGTTATTAGCACAAGCCTATGGCATTTTACATTGTATACATTAGCCTAGCAACGCACAGAGATTTCCTCTGCTCATATGAAGCCAGGATAAATCACACACAAGACTTAAAATGCTATTTTTGTGGAGGCTTAATTGTCTTCACGATTTATTGTTTCTTATCTGTGAAATTAAAGTAAATAAAAGCTTTGTTTCCACTGAGGGAAATGGTTTCAGCTTACAGAAACAGACGATGATATATCTGGGGAGGTGCATGTCAGGCTATGGTGGGGTTTATACTTCTGCATCGAATCGACGCTGTACCTACAGCGTAGGCTCTGCATCAACGTCAACACCTGTCTGTGTTTGCAGGGTTAGGGTTAGGTATGTCGTATGGATAGAGATTGTTTTTCCAGCCGCCTGTCAAATAAAGACACATGCCAAAAAAATTATCTTTGGAAAAAAAAAAAGAGGTACAGAAGTACAAAATAATAATGTCTGTTAGCATTAGCAGTAGCAGTAGTACTTGCAGTACCATCAGTAATATCGTCACATTGGTGTTTAACTATGAGTCCTTATTTCAGCCAAAGTTCTGCTGGAGCTGGCTGAGGATTCGTCCGTTGACACGGCAACCAAGCTGTTTGTGGATGCGGGTCTTTCCCCCCACCTGACGGGCTCCGAGGCTCTGACCATGCTGGCTCCTCTGGACGAAGCCTTCAAAGGTAACGCCGCTCAGGTCCCGACCGTCGTGTTGTTGATCCTCAAACAGGAAGCTCTACTCAGCTGTCGTCTTTGTCTGTGATGTATTCACCTGTCTGTGTCTCTGTAACAGGACGTGACACGACGATGACGCCTGAGATGAAGAAGCTGATGACCAATCACCTTCTGAAGGAGCAGCTGTCCTCTAAGTCTCTGTATCACGGTCAGGAGCTGGAGACGCTGGGAGGCCTCAAACTCCGAGTGTTCGTCTACAGAAATGTAAGATCTTTAATGTGCTTCCCTCCGCCAGAGAAAATAGTTCCTACATGTAAGAGGGTGAATATGTAGATTTGATTTTGGGTGAACTGTCCCTTTAAAGGATCAGCTGTGGCTTCACAGAGCAGAGCAGATATTTAGTCTGGCTGTGTCGCCTGTTGCTGGGCGGATTGGACGGATCGTTTGTCTCCATTGACCATAAATATTGTCTCTCAGCTTCCAGTGATGATTTCATGAGGTCACTGAGTTTCTGGCCGCGTGTCATTAATAACTTTAACAAACCCGGCTCCTCTGTTTGTGTGACATCAGCGAAGTGAGTCAGCTCCGTGAGGTTTTCATATTTTCTCTTAATGATGCGTCTGAGAGGAAACATCAAACTTTATTTTAATTTTAAAATCATTTTTCAAACGCAGGATGAGTGCAGGAAATGTGGTGAGGTCCTGTCCCACGCTGCAGCCTCATTACTGCGCCCACATGTGGCGATGATGTCATCCAAACTATCCTGTGGTGATGTGATTCAGAGCCGCCTGCAGAGACACGACCAGAACAAATAAAGGTTCTGCACGTGGAGGCCACCAGAGCGGCGTTGAGGCTCTGCACCGAGGCTGAGGTCCATCAACACTGAGGCATCAACCAGTGTCCAGTCGGACAACTGACGTGGCTTCACTAGTTTCCACTGGTTTCAGATTGTACAGTTGATGTTGCTCCATTAGTTTCCAGTTGTATTCCAGTTAGACAGGTGACCTTGCTCCACTGGTTTCTAGTCGTACAGCAGACGTTGCTCCGCCTTTTTCAGGTTGTACAGGTAACATTGCTCCACTGGTTTCCGTTTGTACAGTTGATGTTGCTCTGCAAGTTTCAGGTTGTACAGTTGATGTTGCTTCACTGGTTTCCAGTTGTACAGTTGACATTGCTCCACGTGTTTCAGGTTGCACAGTTGACGATGCTCCGCCTCTTTCCAGTGTTACAGTTGATGTTGCTCCAATAGTTCCAGGTTGCACAGTTGATGTTGCCTGTCTGTTTCCAGTTATACAGGTGATGTTGCTCCACTAGTTTCCAGTTGTATAGTTCATGTTGCTCCGCCTCTTTCTGGTTGTATAGCTGACATTGCTCCACTGGTTTCCAGTTGTACAGTTTATGTTGCTCTGCCTGTTTCAGGTTGTACAGTTGATGCTGCTCCACTACTTTCCAGTTGCACAGGCGATGTTGCTCCGTTTGTTTCAGATTGCACAGTTGATGTTGCTGCACTGGTTTCAGTTGTCCAGTTGATGTTGCTCCACTGGTTTCTTGTACGGTTGATGTTGCACCACTAGTTTTCAGCTGTACAATTGACATTGCTCCCCAATTTCAGGTTGCACAGCTGACGTTGCTCTACTGGTTTGTGTTTGTACAGTTGCTGTTGCTCCACTAGTTTCTGGTTGTACAGTTGCTGTTGCTCCACTGGTTTCTGTTTGTACAGTTGATGTTGCTCTGCCTGTTTCAGGTTGCACAGCTCACATCACTCCACTGGTTTCAGGTTGTACAGGTGATGTTGCTTCGCTGGTTTCTGCTGTTTCAGTCTGATCTTTGTTGGTCAGTCAGAACTATAACGTTTCCACGCTCGGCTCCTCAGATGTTTCTCCGTCCTGATTTTCTGGTCAGGTTTCCTCTACATTTATTGATCAACTTTGTCTCCTGATCAGTGACAGGGTGAACAAACTGAGAGCGCCCTCTGCTGGACCAGAGGCACACCTTATCATTAACAGATCATCATCCACTGAACAGATTCTCACTGGTTGTGTTCAGACGATCAGTCAGAGGTTTGATCACTTCAGAGTTATTGATCGTTGATTTGTCGGAGCCTTTGACAGCTTCCTGTCGTTTCCAGTCGACCTCTCCAGTTCAGTAAATGATGTCAGACAACAGCAGCTGCTCCTGTCGCCCAGGAAACACAACACACGTGTGAGCATGTGTAACGAGGATGTTATTGATGGTGCAGTGATCAGTGTGTGGTGTGAGGTTGTCTCCGGTGGTCTCCACAGTGGCTCCACATGTTTCAGGTCCCGGACCCGTGGGTGGCTCACATTTCTGCTCAGTAATGAACTCTGCAGACCACAAGAAGTTTCCTGCTTCCCACGACTGCTAAATCGTTCCAGACACCCGCCGAGTGTGTGTGTGTGTGTGTGTGTGTGTGTGTGTGTGTTTGTGCGTGTGTGTAAAAAGCTTTGAGAAAATGGCTGCTGACCTGATGTGAGTCCACTGACTGTGTGAAGTGTTTCAGACTAACATGAGGACACACTGAGTATTAACATCAATAAATATGATTTATTTGATGACGTGATGACATCACAGACATTTAGCGGAGAAACAAACATGCTTGATTCCATATGAGTCATTTTACATGCAGAGGAAACATTGTGGACACATCGTTTTGTTATTTAGGGACCAAATTCCCTCCGTCCTCCTTGACGTCACATCTTCAGTCAGCACTGACGGTGTCCACGTGCGTCCTCTCATCTCTTCTTCTTCACTCCTCTGTGTGTGCGTAGAACCTGTGCATTGAGAACGCCTGCATCGCTGCTCACGATAAGACAGGGCGCTACGCCACCATGTTCACCATGGACAAAGTCCTCACCCCACCAATGGGGACCGTCATGGACGTCCTGAAGGCAGACGACCGCTTCAGGTGAGCCTCTATACCACATATCTCAACACGCTCTCATTGTCCAGAGTGAAAGTCTACCTCTACATCTACAGTCTACATCCACCTCCTATTACATTGTTACTGGTGTCGTTTCAAATTGACGGCAACCAGCTGCATTATAAACTGACACACCTTTTTATGGTGGTATAACACGCCACCAGGCAGCGTTATAAACTCACACTGCACATCAGTCGGTCACATTTTCTTCACTGATTCTTGGCCAAACGTCTCTAATAGGGAAACCATTTCCCTCAGTGGAAACAAAGCTTTTATTTACTTTAATTTCACAGATACGAAACAATAAATTGTGAAGACAATAAAGCCTCCACAAAAATAGCATTTTAAGTCTTGTGTGTGATTTATCCTGGCTTCATATGAGCAGAGGAAATCTCTGCTCATCGCTAGGCTAATTTATACAATGTGAAATGCCATAGGCTTGTGCTAATAATGTTAGCATGTTGTATGTGTGGGGAAAATGTGTCCAGATAACAGTCCACAGTGGATAAACAAAGTAGAAAAAAAGACATGGTCCTTTTCCTCCCCTTTGCCATGACTAACTCTCGTTGCAAATTTTCAGCAGCGAAGACGTTTCAGGTTTTTGACATGGCATGCCAGCATTAAGATGATAAGGTTGGAGACGTACGATTCTGATTCTAATTTGCTATCGATTCTCAACTGGGACCGGTTTTCGATTCCCATCTCTAGATGGCAGCCACCTGTCACTCAAAGAGGCCCCGTCCCTAATTATGCATAACGTAAAGCCTAAATAAAATGTAAGCAGGTGAGTTCTTTAAAAATTCAGTTGTCATGAATGTTAAAATTAGCTACAGAGACCAAACAGGCTGTAAACATGTTTATTTCTACATGTTAACATGGAGGTCTGCGGGGACTGACTTGTTCTTGGAGCCAGCCTCTAGTGGACATTAGAGGAACTGCAGGTTTTGGCCTGGAGGTTTCTTCTTGTAGAAAATGAACCCCTGACAGATCATGCTCCTCATCACCTCTGGTAACCAGCAGTAAACAACAGTAAACAGAAGTAAACAGATGTTTCCCAGCAGCACTCTGTGGGGATCAAAGTGTCGTCTCCTCTGAACTAAAGCCGAAACCAGAACGTTGTGTTCAGCTTCTTCCAGGAACTTTTCTGTTCTGAGATTTAATGATGAGCAGTAAAAATAGAATCAGCTCACTCACAGCTGTAACACATAATAAAACTCCCAGCTGTAATTTAATCCTCCAATCTACCGATTACGAGCCAAATTAAACTAGAAAGAATCTCCTGAATAAAAGAAATAAAAAGGGTCATGTTCTCTGTTGCGATTAGAGGAAGTGATGTCATGTTCATGAACCTCCCTCCTGTTTCAGCCTTCTGGTCGGAGCCATCCAGACCGCAGGGATGACAGAGCTGCTGAACCAGCAGGGGGCGCTCACCTTCTTCGCTCCCACCAACGACGCCTTCAACGCTCTGCCTCAGCAGGAACTCAACAAACTGATGCGTGAGTTTAAAACTGCACAATTACAGCTGAGTTTATGGTGTTAGTTTGTCAGGGACCATAAACGACATCATTGACCTCGCAGAGACGCAGTTGGCATGTACGTACTCTAATGATAACATGTCCACAGGATTCGTTATTTCCACGCCTTCTGTTTATGGTCTGTGTGTAAGCAGCTGTACAGTGTGTTCTGGTAGCGCTGTGTTGTGTTTAAGAGACATTTGCAGAAGATGAATCCGGGCCTCTTTATGCACATTAGGGACGTGCAGCAGGCAGCGTTCAACGTGACCTGCTGCCTCTGGAGACTCCTGAAACTCTAATCGTTGCTGATCTAAAGTGAGGACAGAGTCAGCAGCTGCTTGACTCATTTGTCACCTTAGATGTTTTCAGAAACACATTTTAGTAAACTGTTTCCATAATGGTCCGGTTTGAAATCCAGCAGACTGCCTGCCAGACTGCACGCCCATCAAGCTTCAGATGCCACTAAGTGGCTCAAACCCTCACATTCTCAAAACTCCCATGGACAACCTATTCCATTAAAAAAAAAATTGGGAGAAAAGCGGTGGAGAAAATGGTGTGTTTATTCAGCCAGTAAGACAGATCTCACATGATTACTGAATGTACCAGTGCTGATATCCCACTTTAAATTAGGAAAATTTGCTTTGACTTTTTAAACATCCCATTACCTTGTATTTGTGTTTTATGCACCCCCATTTTAATGTTCATAAATTAAAAAAAAAAAAAAAAAAAAAAAAAACTGTAAACGTCTCAGCTGTCTGTCAGCAGCGGCTTGTCTGCGCTTACCGGACAGCACTCACCTGCTCACCAGGCAGACTGACAGCAGACATTTACTGAACAAAAATCTTTATTTCCGACTTTATGACTGATTATGTCATCTGTGTCATCGAACTGTGACACCCCTACTAACCACAACAAAACAGACTTAAGGGTAACAGGGGATTTATACTTCTGCGTTGAATCGACGCCATAGCCTGACGTGCACCTCCACAGAAATGTAACTACACGTGATGCAGTGACGCAGACCTCCTGTGTGTTTCTGTAAGCTGAAACCATTTCCCTCAGTGGAAACAAAGCTTTTATTTACTTTAATTTCACAGATAAGAAACTATAAATTGTGAAGACAATAAAACCTCCACAAAACAGCATTTTAAGTCTTGTGTGTGATTTATCCTGGCTTCATAAGAGCAGAGGAAATCTCCACTCGTCGCTAGGCTAATTTATACAATGTAAAATGCCATAGGCTTGTGCTAATAACATTAGCATGTTGCATTTGTTTGGAAAACGTGTTTAGTATAAGACAGTGGTTTTGTCAGTGAACCTTGTGAGTTGTAATGGAGCTGAATTATGTGCCGTTACCTTTGTTAAATGTTGCTGTTGTCCTTGGTTTTATACGAGAAGAGGAAAAGGTGCTAGCTGCTAGGCTAATTTATACAGTATAAAATGCCATAGGCTTGTGCTAATAACATTAGCATGTTGTATTTGTGGGGAAAATGTGTCCAGATAAAGACAAGTGTTTGTCTGTGAATGCTGCGAGTTATAGTGAAGCTGATTTGTGTTTGAAACTGTCTCTTTAAAGCCATGTTTAGTGTGTGTTTAACGTGTGTTTTGGGTGTGTTTTGAACCAACTAAACTTTACAGCACTTCACAGAAACTTCACTGCCAACTAGTGTTTTGGAGGTGTAACTGCAGAGAGACACAGACACACCACTGCACAAGTATAAATGCTCACAACAGCATAGGCTACAACATAGGGTCTGCACACAACTATAAATCCCGCTCAAAGACATGCAGAAGTAAACCTGGAAGCTAGAAAACTTCTTAGGCGCCAGGCGAGCAACTCCATGGGAATGACCAGGCGCCATGTTGGCGTCGTGTATCCAGATCTTGTTATAAATCTATGAGGTTGACACCTGGTGTGGCCATGTTTGTTGTTTACATCATGGAAATCAAGTTCTGTATGATGTGAGCTCTCTGCTGTGGAAACTTCCACTAACAGGTATTGTACAGGTATGGGCAGGTATGTGAACGATGCAGCTGGTTGTTTACATGAACGTGTGGTTAAACAGTCAAGTCTATCTCCAGCCTGATAAAACAAAAGTGTATATGTTTGAGTGTTTGTTCCAGTGTGGACTGTAGGTGTCTGTACGTGTCCACCTTTGGTTTCCTGCTGGAGGTAAATCAGCTGTTATCCAACCTAAGACATTAGCGGAGAGTTTCAGCTCCTTCTTTGGTTCAGAACATTTTGTTTATGTGACTCACAGCAGAAATATCAGCTTTATATAAACTGTGTGAGCTGCTCCAGCGGCGGCCTAATAAAGACATGAACGGACTGTTACAGGACGGAGCAGCTGTGGATAAACTTTATCAACAACAACGTGTGAAGAAGGTCAAAAGTTTCTCTCCATCATGATGGATCACGCTACAGCCCGTCAGTGCACCAAAATAAAAGTTTTAATCACCACAGTCTAATTAACTAAACGTTTAGTCGCTGATTAAAAACTCAACAGCTAAAAGTGGATTTATTCTGCATAGTTTTAATAATTTTTTTGAATTTTGGTTTTGTTTTTTATATATGTTTATTTACTGGTGCAGTATTTTTATGTTACTTTCTCTCACCGTGTTTATTGTTCTGCAACATTACACACATGTATGTTCAAACCTCCATCCATCCATTTTCATCCGCTTATCCAAGGCCTGGTCTCGGGGGCAGCAAGTTGAGCAAAGTACTGCAGACATCCCTCTGCTCAGCGATGCTCTCCAGGTCCTCCTGGAGGACCTCGAGGCATTCCCAAACCAGATGAGATATATAATCCTCCCCGTGTGTTCTGGTACTGCCCCGGGGCCTCCTACCAGCTGGACCAGGAGGATCCTGATCAGATGCTGAACCATCTGAACATGAAGGAGCAGCGGCTCTACTCCGAGCTCCCTCCAGATGTCCGAGCTCCTCCCCCTATCTCTAAGGCTGAGCCCAGACACCCCACAGAGGAAACTAATTTCAGCTGCTTGTATCCCCAATCTCATTCTTTCGGTCACTACCCAGAGCTCATGACCATAGGTGAGGGCTGGGACATAGATGGACTGGTAAATTGAACGAGATTTACCGAGACCGATGAAGCGCCTGCATCATCAGACACCGCGCTAAACCACCGATCCATCTCACGCTCCATTCTACCCTCACTCGTGAACAAGACCCTGAGATACTTGAACTCCTTCACTTGAGGCAGTAACTCTCCCCCAACCCAGAGGGGACAATCCACCAGTTTCCAGCAGAGAACCATGGCCTCAGATTTGGAGGTGCTGACTCTCATCCCGACCACTTCACACTCAGCTGAAACCACCCCAGTGCATGCTGGAGGTCACGGTGTGATGACGCCAACAAAACTACATCATCTGCATAAAGCAGAGATGCAATTCTGAGGTCCCCAAACTGGACCCCTTCCTGCCCCCAGCTGCGCCTCAAGATCCTGTCCATGAAAATCACAAACAGGTTTGCTGACAAGGGACAAGACTGGCGGAGGTCAACACCCACCGAGAACGTGTTTGACTTTACGCCGAGTATGCGGACACAGCTCTCACTTTGGTCATACAGGGACCGGATAGCTCCGATCAATGACCCGGTACCCCGTATCCTCGCAGTTGTAAGATTTCTCCAAGTCCACAAAGCACATGTAGACTGGATGGGCAAACTCCCACGACCCCTCCAGCAGCCTCGCAAGGGTAAAGATCTGGTCCAAAGTGCCACGGCCAGCACGGAATCTGCATCGCTCCTCCTGTATCCGAGGTTTGATAATTAATAGGAGCCTCCTTTCCAGCACCCAGGAGTAAACATTCCTAGGGAGAGTGAAAAGTGTGATACCCCGATAGTTGGAGCACACTGTCTGGCCCCCTTTTTTTAAAATGGGCACCTCCATCCCTGTCTGCCTCTCCATATTGAAACCTGCTGTGTAATAAAACTGATTCTGATTAACGACCATTGAATTTATAGCACTGAAATATCCCATCTCACCTTTCTGAAAGCTTTGTACAACAGTGTAGGTCTTTTTTCACAGTTTACAAAATCAGTTTGAATTTTTTTTTTGTGACCCGTCCACCACCTCAACCTGCGTCCTGATGAGTTCTTGTTTCAATCAGGAGAGACAGAAGAGTGACGTAAAGATGATATTTCATACAGAATATGAGTGCACAGATTAACAGATGATTTAACAGACGTCTTTGGACACTAGAGGGAGATATTTTGTGATCGAGACAGACACCACCAGACACTGGTGGAGGTGGTGGCTGATGACTCTGAGGCTGATGAATCCGTAAAGACTATGTGCTGATGGGGAGGTCTGTCTGACTGTGTCTCTGTCTGTCTGTCTGTCTGTCTCCCAGGTAACCGTCAGGAGCTGTCAGGTGTGCTCAGGTATCACCTGGGTGCGGGCCTGCTGGTCAGCGGAGGAGTTGGATCTCACACCAGAGTCACACCTCTGCAGGGAGACAAGCTGGAGCTGGGCGTGGTCGGTCACCAGAAACATTTACCGATCAATAACAGTTATTGATGACTGATTCATTGATTACATCTGCTAACGGCTGATTGTCTGTGTGTGTGTGTGTTTCAGCGTAACTACACAGGTGTACATCAACAAGGTGCCGGTGGCCTGACGCAGACCTGATGGCGACTAACGGAGTCGTTCACGCCGTCAATACCATCATCAGACCTCTGCGTGAGTTCTGCTTCAGCTCACAGCTTCTTCCTGTAAATGTAACGATGGTGACTCAGCACTGTGTGAAGTGACAGAGCGTTAACGATGAGCTGAGTCTGTACGGAGCTCCAGTTTCAGCTCAGTGTTTATCTGTCTGAACGTCACTGCTGTGTCACAGTCTGACCGCTCTCACAGCCATCGCACAGAGTAATACAGTACTGGACTTAAAGTCCTGTTACTTTCACGCAACTCAGGGTGCTGGCAAGACGCCAGCTGACACGGCAGTTCATTACCGTCAAAGTCAGACACCGCATGCAGGAGAAAGCTGGCATATCCTTCAAACAGTGCTGGAATGACCTGTTTCACATTGTGTACCACTTTCTCGTTCCACTAGAGGGAGCTGGAGAAGGTACTAATCCTACGTCATGTTTTTATACATTAAATATAGACTACAGCATGTAAATCACAAAGTAAGTGTCTGAAAAGACGTACTTCCTGTTGCCAGTAGGTGGCGCTATGCGTGATTCTGAATATTTTCATATAGAGGTAACCAGGGTGGGACTGTCATCAATCCTGTGAAGTTTGGGGAAGATTGGACCATGTATGCTGGAGTTATAAACTACTTCCTGTGTTGTTTTAGTACACCTAAGTTTGACGCCTTGCCACGGTCACACAGATTGACAAACACTCAAGCTTTTATAAACTTTTCTTCTTCAAGGTCTTCCGGTGGGACAGACCAAGGTTTGAAGTCGATCGGATAAAATCTTTTGGAAAGATTTGTTAATTTACGAGCTCTTGAAATGGCCAAAAATGCACCAAAATTGCACAGTAAATTCAAAATGGCCGACTTCCTATTGGGTTTAGAGCATGGCTCCAAGAGGCTTTTTTGTACGTCTTGTTTCATCAAAAACTGAAACAGTGTGAAGAGTATACGGCTGTCAGCTTAACTTTTTAAAGTGTTGTTTGACCCCTTTCAAACAAGATAGTACAACATGGCTGATACCAGTGGCTGCTTTAGTCGAGGAGGGATATTTGGATGAACCCAGAGACTCCTGATGAATCATCATGTCTGTCTGTCTGTCTGTGCAGCTCTAAAGGTGGAAACTGAACAGGCTGATGGACCTGCAGCTCCGCTCAGATCAGCTGCTTCCTTCAGGGTGAGAAACCTTCTGATATTATTGATAGTCCACCAGCAGATCTCCAGACAGCAGCTTCAGTGTTCGGTTTTAAGATTTGTTCCTGTTTCATCATTCAAAACACCAGATAGAGGATTTTTCAAACATGTAGAGGAGGAGTAGGACAGTATTATTTATTATCAGTACTGTTGTTCGTCACAGTAGTAATGCTTCACTTATATTGACTGTGTAGTTTACAGTATTATACTGTGGTCATGTTTCCATGTTTAAACATGAAAATACATTTGACCATACAGATTAGAAAATAATTTGCTTCATCCTGATTTGATTTAATTTCAACGTATGTTTGTGATGAAAGCTTCATGTTTCACATCATCAGTATATAACGTCTGACCCTCTCTCTGTGTCACAGGCCGACTCCAAGAGCTTCAGGAACGGTAAGTTTTATCGACCTTTTGAAGCTGATGGGCGGTTTTCTGTCTCTGACTTGATGTTTCCTGTCTCTGATGTGATGTTTCCTGACCTTGACTCGATGTTTTCTGTCTTTGACTTGATGTTTCCTCTCTCTGACTTGAGGTTTCCCGTCCCAGATTTGATGTTTCCTATCTTTGACTTGATGTTTTCTGTTTTTCTGTCTATGAAATGATGTTTCCCATCCCCGATTTGATGTTTCCTCTCTCTGACTTGATGTTTTCTGTCTCTGACTTGAGGTTTCCCGTCCCAGATTTGATGTTTCCTATCTTTGACTTGATGTTTTCTGTCTCTGATTTGACGTTTCCTCTCTCTGACTTGATGTTTCCCGTCCCCAATTTGATGTTTCCTATCTTTGACTTGATGTTTCCTGTCCCCGATTTGATATTTTCTGTCTTTGACTTGATGTTTTCTGTCTCTGACTTGATGTTTCCTGTCTTTGACTCTATGTTTCCTGTCTCTGATTTGATTTTTCCTGTCCCCGATTTGATGTTTCCTATCTTTGACTTGATGTTTTCTGTCTCTGACTTGATGTTTCCTCTCTCTGACTTGATGTTCCCTGTCCCCAATTTGATATTTTCTGTCTTTGACTTGATGTTTCCTGTCTCTTACTTGATGTTTCCTGTCTTCGACTCGACGTCTCCTGTCTCTGACTCGATGTCTCTGACTCGATGTCTCTGACTCGATGTCTCCTGTCTCCAGACGACCTGTTCCAGAAGGTGGTCAGCAGTCGCTCCAGCAGGGCGATGAATCAGTGAGACGTCAGCAGAACGTCTGAGGAACCAAAGAACAGAACATGTTCTCCTTTTAAAGGGTCAAAGGTCACAAAGCTGAGAGGAAAAATCCCCCTGAAGTCTTTTTACTCTGCAGGAAGTAACGTCACATTTCACAATAAAAGCACATCAGTGATTCATGGAGGAAACAAAACATTGAAGGCTTTAACACGTGAGAAGATAGAAACAAAATGATCACAGTGTGTTAGTGTTGTAATGAATCAGGTCTCTGATGGTCACACTAAAGTAGAGTCGATGCTTTCACGGCATTCTGGGAAATGTAGGAGACGTGTGAGTGAAGTGGACGAGGCTGAGAGCTGTTACTGATCACTGATCAATACATGAATCAGACAGTGTGGGAGGACCTGACGGGGATTTTTCTTCAGTTTGTAGAGAAGAAGATTTTTTTATTTTTTACCGACTCAGCGTTTGATTTTTTTTGTACTGTAAAAACACAGATGTCACTTCTGAAGTCCAAAGTTTGAACTTTCACATGTAAAACTTTTGTAAAGCGTGTTTCTGTTTTGTTGTTGTTGTTGTTTACCCTGTGTGTTGTCCTCCTGCAGCATGTCGGCAGGTCTGAGCTCAAACAAACAAACAAACAAACAAACAAACAAAGTGACCTGATGGATTTCTGGAGCTTTTTTAGGATTTTTTTCTTTGTGATTTTTTGTAAAATAAAACTGAAAAATGAGCTCTGACAAACATGTCGTCTGTGTGTGTGTGTGTGTGTGTGTGTGTGTGTGTGTGTGTGTGTGTGTTCAGAGGTCAGAGGGTCCATGTCTCTGCCGGTGTGTAAAAAGGCTGCAGAGCGTCACAGTCGTCATGCCGACTTAAATTATTTGTAATATCTGCGCACGTTTCCTGCGTGCACGTTTCCTCGCCGCCGCAGAAGGAGGATCAGAGTTATGAAATATTAATGTGGTCCAGCTGAGGTCAACATCAGCCGAGTCCAACAGAAACAGAGCTTCTTTTTACAGGGTTTAATGTGAAGCTGTGAACGCCACACTGAGTGAACCTTCAGTTTCCTCCGCAGGGAAGAAGAACACACAGTTTAACACACACACACACACACACATGCAGCCCACTCAATAAACACTTTTCTATGAAACTGAAGTTTGCAGATCAAAATTTTCTGATCCACAAAGAGCAGATAAGGTGTTTGTTGTTTTGTTTTTGTCAAAAAAAAAACACAACAAATACAGAACAATACAGGAAAAATATCTGCAACACTTTATTTTGTTAAGGATTTTTTTAAAAATTAATTTTCATACTTAACCGTGCACAGCAAAGTCTTAGAGGCTCATTATTTATAGTAAAAAGAGCTGACAGCAACAGAGGAGAGAGCAGGTTTAAAATGTTGCAGTAGCGTCCTGATTGGCTGAGATCATGGTGAAGTTTGATTGGATAACTAGAAGAGTGAACACCCAGAGTCAGCTGATTAGAAGAAGCAGTGGGAATGAAGAGAAAGAGAGCTCAATGTGTCGACCTGGCCTCCACATTACTCATCTGCAGAACATGCTGGTGCCCCAGAGGTCCTGTGTCCATGCCTCGACAGGCCAGAGGTCCCACCATGGATCAGACTTGGCTCGAGGCAGGGAGACAGGACCTCTGGGGGTGTCCTGTGGTGGCACCAGGGCGTTGGCGGCAAATCCTTTGAGTCCTGTGGGTTCCACAGATGCTCAGTTGGATGGTGTCTGGATTTTAGAGGCCAGGTCGACACTTTGAGCTCTTTGTCACATTCCTCGGGTCATTCCTGAGCAGTTTTTATGGTGTAACATAGTCCATTGTCCTGCTGGGAAGATGAAGATGATTAATAATATTCACTTCACCTGTCGGTGGTTTTAATGTTTTGGCTGATCGGTGTTCACTGTGATGTCATGAGAAACTTTATTTATATCACACCTTTATACAAGAAATGCAGCGAGATGAGATGAGATGAGATGAGATGAGATGAGATGAGATGAGATGAGATGAGATTCATCATCCCAAACGGGAAATTTGTTTGGCACATAGCGCGACATAGCTGCGTAGCAGATACAACCATCGAAACAGGATGAACATAAAACAGACAAACAAAGAGATTCAATATAAAAGGACATTTAAAAACAGTTTGAGGATAGTAATAAATTATAAAATCATATAATCATAAAATCAAGTTACATTTAAAAAGTGTTGCAGCAGTGTGAAGCGTAAAAACAAAGAGTGTCAGAGCTGTACGAGGAGTCAGAGCGAGTTAAAGTTTTTAGCTTTCTGTCTGAAATATTTAGCGAGCTAGCTTCTCTTAAATAGTTAACAAGGGAGTTAGCAATGTGGCTCAGTCCCAGCTGATGTGGTGCTTTGAATACAAGTAGGAGGAGCCTAAAATCTATTGGTAATGTAACAGGAACTCAGTCTCAAAGTCAAGGATGCTTCCTTGGTAGGATGGATCCTTCCAAGACTCCTCCAAGCATTCAGGGAACACACATTGGAACAGGTGAGTGCCCAGGTGTGCGTCATGTAAGAGGCCCTGCCTTTAATTCAGGCATATCATGTGCAAAGAATTATGGGTACTTCATACCCGCTGAGGAAACACACATGTATCGCTGAAAATTCTCTGAGGTAAGGACTCTGTCCTTGGTAGAATTTGTTTAAGGATCCTTCCTCTACTTTGAGGTGCAGCAACATTCCCTCCCTGACAGCAAGGACTACAAACCATCATGGCATCTAGTAAAAGACTACAAAACCCATAGCAAGGATGCACAGCAGTCAGGATGATGGCTGCTGCTCAGCTGAGACAGACAAGCTGATTGTTGCTGCAGTGAGCAGCTGAAAAGGAGGGAAACAGAGGAACAGGGCTTTAGTTTTTGTTTTGTTTTCATTCTGTCTGCAAAAATTCAGTTCATCTGATAAAGAATTGAAGTTGGAAAGCAGAGCTCAGCTGTCTTCATTTTCTGCGCCCACACCTCTAAAGCTCTGTAAGAAAAGCACCTGACCTCTCAGGACATCACAACACTGATAAACAAATTTAAACACCGCACTTTTGTTTTGCTCCCATGTTTCAAAGGTTTGAGTTGAATTCTGATGACAGAGATATATTCAGCTGCCCGGACACAACCACTAATGTGACTACTGTGACAGAGTGGGCGTAATAACTGTGCTTGGGACACTTTGACCTTCCATCATAAATAAAGCAAGCAGCAACGAAATCTGAAATCAAGCGGTCAGCTGGAGACGTGTGATAGACACAGGTGAGAGCAGCAACATGTCTCGGCCCTCCAGTTGTGTTTGAATCACCAAAATGCATTTTAATACCAGGTATAAACTGGCTCTGAGACTTTGTTATGCACACAAAACACTCATTTTTCTCAAGTTTTGGTCGCAAAGCTGTTAAAATCCATGTCGCCTCACAGCAAGAGGGTTCCTGCCAGGGTGAGGGAGTCCCTCTGTGTGGAGTTTGCATGTTCTCCCTGTGTCAGCGTGGGTTTTCTCCAGGTACTCCAGCTTCCTCCCACAGTCCAAAGACATGCAGGTTAACTGGTGACTCTAAATTGTCCGTAGGTGTGAATGTGAGTGTGAATGGTTGTCTGTCTCTATGTGTCAGCCCTGTGATAGTCTGGTGACCTGTCCAGGGTGTACCCTGCCTCTCACCCAATGTCAGCTGGGATAGGCTCCAGCCCCCGTGACCCTCAAGAGGATAAGCGGTCACGGAAAATGACTGAATGAAGGAATGGCAGGAGCAGCTCTACAAAAGTGAAAAGAAGCCACCGCTCATCTGTGGGCAAGATTCTTCTTAGAGGTGCTGGAGCTGAACACTTGAAAAGACAAAAAACAGCAACCGCACACTCACAACGCTGTGCAATCATCAACTTATTTCTGCAAGCTTTCGGTCTATGACCTTCTTCAGGCATGCACACCGAGTGAATGTGGCTGTAGATAATGCAGAAACCAACTTCACTTGACTGATTATGCAGTCAAGTGAAGTGATGGCCAGAACCCTTTATCTACAGCCACATTCACTCGGTGTGCATGCCTGAAGAAGGTCATAGACCGAAAGCTTGCAGAAATAAGTTGATGATTGCACAGTGTTGTGAGCGTGCGGTTGCTGTTTTTTGTTTTTTCAGGAGCAGCTCTACAGAAATGCTCCAAACAACTAGTCAGTATCTTCTGTGACATCACGCAGGGCGACACATCTCCTTCACACAGAGTCCATCAGGTTGTTGATTGTCGGCCCGCTCCTCTTCTCTGGTACACGCCGATCCAGAGCGTCACCAACATGCTCAGTGGGAGACATGTCAGCTGAGGTCTTGTTTTTACAACAACAATTTCAACCTGAAAACGGTAAACCTAAGTTGCATTTTGGCTGATCGTATACACGACAGCGGTGTTTTGGGTGCCTGAAAAACGCAACGTTTTGAAAACGGGTTCCAGACTGCATTTTTTGGAAACAGCACCGTCTCTGTTGTCATGTAAACTTGCAATATGCAGACTTTTCGCACATGCACATTACGGCTCCAGTCACTAGGCATGCGCAAGAAAGTCAACCATCACAACAACAATGGCGGACTCCCGAGCTCTGTTTGAATTTATCAACGCTTCTCCAGCAAAGTGTAGATTTACTGTAGCAACGCCACCTCGTTGTCCGTTCAGACAAACGTTCGTGGGGTCGCCATTTTGTTTGTTTATACATCACGGCTCTGTAGAAGGAAGCACATGTTGTTTCATTACAAAGTCATACCGCCAACTACTGGCCTGGCATGTACACTACAGCGTTTCTGGTCATTTCTGAGGATCTGTGCGCAAAGCGATTGTTATAAAAACGTTGTTGTCTGAAAATGGAACTTTTTTCATAACGAAAATGAGAAACGATTTCATTTTCAGAAGACTGTTTTCGTGTGAACATGGCCTGCAGGCCAAGACACAACTGGGATGTTTTCAGCTTCCTGCGACATGGGGCCGAGCATCATCAGGCTGCAACATGACGTCATGGCGGCGGATTGACGAAGGGTTTGGCAGATCTTTTCTTCAGGAGTTGGTGGAGAATATGGGAAAGTAAAAACCCTCCATGATGAGATGTTTGTTGGTCACTTTCCCTGTGAGCAGTTGAGGTCGACGCTGCAGGAGAATTCTGACACAGCTCAGGTCTCTGTCGTACAGAAGCTCATTTCAGTCAGAGAAAAGAAACAGATCAAATGTTTGGAAAGACGGGAATAAAAACATTCAGGGTAAATCAGAGTTACAAAGTAAAGAGTGCAGAGTTTGAGCTGCAGTGAGTGTTTTATATTTCTGTCTGAACGGAGCCTCCAGCTGCAGAAATCTGAGCGTCGACTGATCGTAACTTCAGATTAAATAAATATGTTCACTTTGGTTTTTTGACTTTATTAAATCAGCTCTTTTTATTTTATTGAACTCTTTGATTTCCTGTTCGTCTCCCTGAAGCTCCTCACTGGTTTGATTTTCTGCCTCAGTTGATACAGAACACGTTTCAGATTTCAGAGGTGTTGATGTAGAGACGAAGAGTGACAGCAGCAGGTAATCCGCCACAGCTGCTGCATGCTGCATGACACCGGCCCGAGACTGAGGAGGAAACACTGCGGTTTAGTGACGGCTGACTGATGGTTCAGTGACGGCTGACTGATGGTTCAGTGACGGCTGACTGATGGTTCAGTGACGGCTGACTGATGGTTCAGTGAGGGCTGACTGATGGTTCGATGACGGTTCAGAGTTCACAGCCCATGGAAAGAAACTGTTTTTCAGTCTATTCGTCCTGCTCTTTATGTTCCTCTAACGCCTCCCCGAGGGCATCAGGCTGAGCAGGTGGTGTGCAGGATGGAGGTGGTCACAGATTATCTTTTTTGTTTTTGAGAGGCAACGAGAGCTGGCGATATCATCCAGGGAGGGCAGAGGACAGCTGATGGGTCTTTCTGATGTCTCAATCACCCTCTGTAGCTTTTTATTTGCTGCGCAACGCACCACACAGTGATGGAGTATGTCAGCATAAGATGTTGGTAGCCTCTCCTCAAGTCTGTTCCTTCTTAGGACTCTCAAGAAGTGGATTCATTGCTGGGCCTCCCTCACCAGCGCTATTGTGTTGGCAGACCAGGAGAGGCTCTCTGATATGTGAGTCCCCAGGAATTTAAAGGTGGGGACCATCTCCTTAGTTTTCCTGGTGTTGAGGGTCACGTTCTGAATTGAGAAGTTTAAAACCTGAGCTAACTGGCTTGATATCCTTCAAAAACATGAAAAGACGGTAATGAGCAACGACAGCAAAAATTCTCCCCAAAATTTGCAAGAAATTAGTAAACAGAGAAAATTAAGAACAAGAAAATTCGTCAAAAAAAGAGGCAAAGAAAAGAAATAGCCTTAAAAAAGTGCTTGAAACACAAGAAGATCTTAAAGCTGTGTTGTCTGCACATGAGATGTTGTTCAACAAAAAAAAATAAATTTAATTAAATAGAATAAGAATAATAAGAATAAGATTTCATAAAATAAATAAATAAAGAAGTTGCTGCAGGAGAAGATCAAAATCAGGAAATATTAACTGTGTAATATGACTCAGTTTCAGAATAAAAGTCATGATAAAGCAGAGTGTCTGCAGTGTAAAGAAAACCAACAGCGCCCTCCAGTGACATTAAGACAACAGTGACCTGCTGAGTGTCAACATGAAGATGGAGAAATAAAGTCAGTGTGAACAGAGAGGAAAATAATCCAAATTAAAAACTTTTATCACAAATATATTCAGTAATCACTGTCTCATTTCAGAACAGTGTCACTGTGGCAAAGACAAAAATGTCTATTTTGTCTCTATATATTTAATATGATTTTTTTTTACATGCTATATTTATATTATGTAGCAGATCTTTACATTATATGCTATAATCTGAATTAAATGTAAAAGTGGAGACATTATTATCTAAATACTGAGACACAGAAATATGTTAGAATATCTTTAAAGGAAAAACAGATGGTTATAAATAATGTTTCAGTCATCAATAAAGTGTTGTTTAAAATCATCTTATTAATGAGCTAGATTTCTGAATTTTATTTATTTATTTACATGTCTGTAAAGTGTTACAGCAGGGGTGTTACTGGGGGGCCGAGCCCGTGAATTTTATTATTTTTTTCTCTATTATTATGCTTTTTTTATTTTGCTCTCTGACCTCTTATTTACCCGTAAAAATAGTTTTTTAAATTGTATTGTCCAGATTAATTGTGAACTGCGAATATTAGCAGTTGTTTGTAATTAGTGTTGAGTAGAAACAGAAAACTTTGCAACAGCTGTCACTAGAATTTAGAGACTTAAATAATATGTAAATAAATATACTCGTCTACATTTATATGCAAGACCTGGGCCCTTCAGTCTGTAAGATGTCTGTCACCTTTAAACAACTACAGCATGCATTAACTGTGACGACAGATGAGTCTTTAAAAAACTTCATTGTGTAAACTTAAACTTAAAATATAAAATAATACCAACTTTTTAAAATTAATCTTGAGTCTACACACAGATAAATCTTCCAGCTCCACATCAGATCTGAGGGAACAGTGCAGGGACAGAATCTTCACTGCTGCAAGAGACAAACAGACAAGTGTTAAAACAGACGTCCACAAGTCCAACTGTCCACTT
This sequence comes from Cephalopholis sonnerati, assembly GCA_019142605.1. Classification (NCBI taxonomy): domain Eukaryota; kingdom Metazoa; phylum Chordata; class Actinopteri; order Perciformes; family Serranidae; genus Cephalopholis; species Cephalopholis sonnerati. The sequence goes on along the minus strand of JAGQAX010000004.1, from coordinate 37,038,993 downwards.
TCTAGTCTGCTTATCTGACTCATCGTTGTTATTAAGACGATTAAATAAAATTGTAACACACAAACACAGTTACGTGGTTATGTGTAGTGTATGTTTGTGTGTGTGTTTCACCTTAGTTGTCTGGCTCTGGACGGGCACGTAGAGTTTAAACTCTTCGGGGAGCTCGTCATCAGAGTACAGTCTGTCCGCGAAGTACACTCTCCTAATTCGACAGTTAGCGTTGATCTGAGAGGAGAACAGGTCACACATCAGCGACAGAGACAGGACACAGTCTTAGAAACTCACTGTGGGCATTCTGGAGGCAGCTGGTTCCCCGTCCGTCTGTCTCCGTTCACTGACCTGTACACGCACAGTCTCCACGTAATTGGTCCCATAGGCCCTCTTGGTGAAGTCCTCCAGGTTGAACTGGATCTGGCTCCAGCCGTTATCCAGTCTCAGGGGCATGATGCAGTTAAACGTGCTCACTCGTGTCATGCTCTGAAAGTTACTCGCCCGAAACCGCCGGCGAACCATTTTGTCATCTAACACCTACGAGTTGTAAAAGATGGGGAGAGAGCGTGAGTGACCGTGAACCCTGACACACATGAGTGCATGTGTATCTGCAGGACCGCCTGCCCTACCTGGACTTCGAAGGTGAAGTACTTCCTGAGGTTTTTGATGATCATGACCAGAATGGGAAGCTTGATGCCCAGCGTCTTTGCAGGGTCTGCAGGACATGTTATATACGTGGTACTGCGAGGAGTAGCAGAAATAAAAAGATGAGGGTGAGAGGAGTTCGAATGAGTCGACCTGAGCTGAAGATTCAGTTAAACAAACACACCTGATGTTTTCTCCCCTCGACCTCCAGCACCAGCGAGCAGATGTCCTCGTCTGTGATCCTCTTGATGTGACCGTTCCTCACCTGTGAACACACAGACATATTTATACAGAGAAATCCAGCTGTATCGTTCTGCTAGGGAGTGCTGTCACCATATATCCATACTGATAGTACACCGATCAGCCAAAACCTTAAAACCACTGACAGGTGAGTGAATAACATCGATCATCTCATCACAATGTTCTGCAGGGACACCTTTGGTCCTGGCATTCATGTGGATGCCCCTTTACGCACTCCACCCTTAAACATTGTCATAGACCAAGAACCTCCACTAATTGCAACAGATGATGATGGCAGTAGCCCCTCAGCAAGGCAGTGCACCATGCCGCATCACAAACGCTGCTCAGGAACGGTCCAAGGAACATGACAAAGAGCTCAAGGCATCAGCGTAGCCTTTAAAATTCCCCAGATCCCAATCTGATCAAGCATCTGTGGGACAAACTGGAACGCCACAGGTCCTTTGCACGGGCCTCAGAGCCAAGTCTGATCTACGGTGGAGACTCTGACGACACAGTTTACACGTTTTTATAACTTCTGATTTATTAAAAACTGTTGTGAGTGAAACATGAAGCTGAATTTAGCAGCAGACTTCAGTAACAGTAATATAAAGTAACTTCTGGCATTCATTTTTTATATGATATAAAGGACGTACGATAAATCAGTAACACATTCTCAGCCCTAATGACTAAATACATATTTCACAGTTTATTTTCTAATGTAGGTTGAGAATGAAGTCAGACGGGGAAAGACAGGGACATCATGTACTGACCTTGAGTGGTGCACCTGTCAGTCTACGTGTCATTCTCTTCTGATAATTCTGATTTAATACTTTTTCTCTATGTCTGGTGAAACTCTTGTGGTTTCATTTCTCATATCAATGGTATTCAGTATTATTAAGCGTCGAGCTCAACACTCCAATGCTAGCTAGCTTTAGCATGGCTAGCTAATGAAGCACTGAGTCTGTTGCTCACCTTTGAATCCCAGATCGCCAGAGGTTTGCTGCCAACGCTGTACAGAATGGACAAGAATCCACTTTGAAATGTGTTTTTGAACATCTTCTCTGCTCTCAGTCCAACGTCCTGTCGCACCTGTGTTTACGGCTCAATGAAGCTAGTGCTAATTAGCGACTGTTAGCAGCTGTTAGTTATTTTGGTGTTGCTGGGGGAACAGTGTGTCCTGGTTCTGTTCATGCCAGTTTTTAAATGGAAGCACAACTCAGTCGCTGTGGTGACCAAAAGCCTGACCCATGTTTTCTGAGGGTTTACTGTTGATGATCTGATATATTCAACACATTTAAACTACAGAAACTGTGTTTGTAAACAGAGGTGACGTTTTTACTGGGCGGAGCCAAACTGGTGTCAGAAAGGGACGTAATCAGTCCCTCCAGAATCTCGCGGCAAAAAAACATTGAGTTTGCGGCCAATTTTGTCAAAAATTGTGATTAAATTTGCAATATTTTTATGTGATTTTTTTGTGGGAAATTCAGGAGAAAAAAATTTTGATTTTTTTTTTTTTAAACTACTGCCTCCAAAAACTAAGTGATGTAATGACTTGCTATAATAATCATAGTGAATATTACACAAACAGCTGCAAATGTTTCAGTTCTCTTCTTTAGTTTTATTGAATTAGTTTCAAAACATGGACTCCAATAATGTTTTTAAAAAATCCTGAGTGAATATTGTAGCTCTCAAAGCAGACAATGTGACTGTAAAACAACATGTAAGCTACATCTGCTGTAAACATAACATTTGAATCAATTCAAATGTCGTCACGTGCACGACGACTTCCAGTCAGCCGGAAAATGCAGAATATTGCAGAAAAATTGCGGGACTTCTGAAAAATTGCACAATTGCAATACACGTTTGACTGTGTCTGTGTGTATCTACAGATAGATAGATATCAGCCTTTAAAAGTCACCGTGCCCTGGATAAGGATCAAACCTTCAACCTTATGATCTCCAAGCAGCTCTTTAACAGCCTGAGCTATTCCACCTCACACTCCCACTGTGTTTCACAGAGTCTTTCACTCTTTCCTCTGGACAGCAGACTTTGAAATTCACTGAGCCTCGACAAGGATCCAACTCAGAACGTCAGGTCTTCCAAGCAGTCCTCTAACAGCCCGAGCTACCAGGCCAGAGACACTTAAACTGCGTTCCTTACAACTTTTAACTTTCTCCTTCAGACATCAGTGTGTAAAACAGAAACAGGTCTTCTATCTCCCTGAGCTAACGAGCTGGACACACTTGAATTAACCTCCTTGAAGATTTTCTCTTGCTCCTTAAGACAACACGTTAAAAATAAATAATAAAGGCCTTGTATAACTAATTAACAAAAAATTGTAGTATGTTTTGAAAAAAACTAAATAACTCGATACAGTATGTTGAAAAAAACTCAGTGTACGAGACAAAACTGTTTCAGATGAAGACCAAAGTCAGGTGACGTGGTATAAATAGTGATTAAGTCCCTGAGGAGCTGCGGACGTGCTGGATGGACGATGCATGAGACTTTCACACTCAGTACATTTACATGCACGAAGTAGTCAAGCTAAGCTCATAGCTCGGCTAATCAGTCAAGTCAGACCTCTCGTCTTGTCTGAGTATACATGCAGAAGAGAAAATCGAATTTCTGACCAAGTACGTCTGACTCCACATCAATAGGCGGCGCTGTGTCCTTTTTAATATGGTGCGTATTGAACTAGTTCCTGTTGACCCAAAGAGGAAGCTAACGACAAATGAAGATGGTGGAGATGATGTAGTTTCCTCATCCGTCCACAAGTGCGTCTTCTGCTTCTCGGTCGCCATGGTGTTTGTTTGTTTTTCCGGGAGTGAACTGCTGCTACGTCATCTCCTTCTTCTTCCAGGTGAAAGCCTGCGATAGAAAAAGTGGTGCATGCTCAGAACGCCGAGTCTGACCCCAGTGGGACTAAGTGGATACATGCAGCAATAGTTTGATTTTCAATCGAATTATCTAGGTGTGTTAGTCGAGCTACGGATAGTCCAATTTCAGTCGGACTAAGCAGTTTACATGCATTTAAAAGTCCGGTTTCAGTCAGACTAAGCCAATAATTCGATTTTCATAAGCTGCATGTAAACGGACTGACTGTAGGTTTGACTGTTAGCCTGAGAACTGTATTTTTTCAAAAAAGCCCTCATAAAATGTCTCAGTACAGTATGTTGAAAAAGTCATAGTATGATATATCGTTAATTACATGCAGCTCACTCCTCCACGCTGTCAGTTCGCTTCTGCCAACGGGCAGTACTCGGTTTTGGCTTGACTCTTTTCATCATGGCGGCCAGGTCACAAACTTTCTCATTTAACAGCTAAACAATTCACTAAAATATGTTTCTGAAATATTTGAAGTGAGCGATTGGACAGCTTGACCTCAGTTCACGAGCAGTGAATGACATGTTAGCTTTCCACTTTGACGCACGTTAAATACACCGGTCAGTCAAAAGTATTCAATCAAATGAAAACATGGACTCAGTGAACTAAAAATTAGAGACGACAAAACACAACAAAAGGATTTTGTAGTCTTTTAATTACGTTTTATTTGCATTGTTTCCTTTATAGTATTTTTTAAAAATATACACCCATTAAATTACAATTGCATTTTCTACACCATCTGAAGAAGGCAGTTGCCTGAAAGTGCGTTCTCACAATAGTTATCAATTAAAACATGTATCCAGGAAAAAGTAAGAATTCCCTTTAAAGTTCAAATGTTAATTTGGTGTGGCACAATAAGGGTTTGCTAATGCCTGATATCTCTTTACACCCTCTTTCAACCAGCTAAAATGCGGTTACAGCATCAACGTGTCAAAATGACCAATTCTCTTTCAGACTGACAGGAGCACCTGCGATGCCGTTTGCATGTCTACTTTTAAATGCAACCAAATATGATAGAGCAATAATTCTTTACGTTACACTAACATATCATGCATTCATTGTAGAGCAGTGCGCTGTTTCTTTGCACTAAAGGGTTTGTAGAAATCCAGTAAAAAGCGCACACAACTAAAACATTATAATCCAGACCGCAGGTATTCACAGCACTTCCTACGTTGGAATAAGCGTCATCACGCTGTGAGCATGAACTGACTTACTTAGAAATATGTGTAAAAGAAAAATGATTTTCATTTTTTTGTAACTTATTGCACTTTTTAGCATTTTATTTATGGACATAATTACATAATGTAAAAAATTTGGGATATGAGGGTTGTATTGATGGGGGCGGCACGGTGGTGTGGTGGTCAGCATTCTCGCCTCACAACAAGTTCCTGGTTCGAGCCCTTCTGTGTGGAGTTTGCATGTTCTCCCCGTGTCAGCGTGGGTTTTCTCCAGGTGCTCCAGCTTCCTCCCACAGTCCAAAGACATGCAGGTTAACTGGTGACTCTAAATTGTCCGTAGGTGTGAATGTGATATTGGCAGAACGGTTTTGGTCTAAACAGAGCGAGGCGGCTTTCCGCCTCGGGAGGGTCTGTTGATGACTTGTGGGAGGGGCTGTTGATGACACCACACGTGCGACCCACTGGCGTGGACTTCAAACCAGGAAACAGCTGATAGCAGGAATGAGTATCTAGCAGCACTAAGGAGACGCAAAGCAGAAGATGAGCAACTGGGGAGATAAAGAATTGTGCGCCCTCCTTGCCCTCGCTAACGAGGAGGCCATTAACCGTCAGATGACGGGAACTGTGAAGGACGGGCCGATGTACGAGAGAATCGCTGAAGGACTGACCAGCCGCGTCTTTCCTCGGTACGTCACTGTTTACGGCATTTTTCCATACTCCCCGATTTTGTTTTTATACTGCCAATGCTGAAAGAAGATCGATTGGGCTTTCCTGCAAATTTGCATAATTCCTGTGTAAAAAGGGCTCATGTGTCAGCCCTGTGATAGTCTGGTGACCTGTCCAGGGTGAACCCTGCCTCTCACCCAGTGTCAGCTGGAATAGGCTCCAGCCCCTGCAACCCCCAACAGGATAAGCAGTTAGAAAATGGATGGATGGGTTGTATTGATGGATAGCACATTGAGCGACTCCAAAAATGGCACTACAGCATGTAAATATGTAAAGATATGCTCTGGTGGACTTGTTCTATGGTAGGTCGAGACGATACTGATTAGTGTGTAAGGTGTTTCTCCAAAGTCATATTGCACTGGTGGGTAAAATGTGTTTCATGTTTCATATAAGATGTCATAAATGTGGAACTACACACTTTCAGGACGTTTCCAGTTTCAGATCTGTACATTCTCATCATTCATGTAAAATAACACAACTTCCGTTCACTGCTGTAATGTGCACGCGCAAATACTTTGCTAATACAGCTTCAACTAGTTCAAATGTACAGACGTCTTGGGGCCCACCGGGGCCTGCGGACCAAGGTGAAGGAGCAAAGACTTCCTGCTACCTACATACTTGGTAAGCACCTGTGCTGCTGTGTTTCAATAACGCAAACCAGAAATTAGCACTGTTAGTTGTATTTTATGCCGCTCACGATGCGGCCTAGGCTACAAACTTGAAAGGAACTTCAACTTGAAGAGCTGCACACTGATATAAAGATATAAATTACACTCACATTGTAGAGGAGTGTAAAAGCATTGGGTTTATCCATCAGATCACACAGTGGAAAGAAAATTAGGGAACCCTGAAAATCCTCCAAGAGGTTAAGTGTTATCCAACCGCAGCATGTTGCACACCAGAAGCCCTTAATTATTATAAAGACATTCAATTTATGATTTTATGATTTATGACTGCACTATGTCTATACCTGTAACCAGACTTCTCTGCAATTTAAACAGCACTTGATGATACATATGACAACACAACACAGCCACACAAGCACCATTAATCATGCAAACAAACTGAAGGAGTAACAGTGTCACTGGTGATAAGACATTTCAAGTGTGAGTCTTGCTTGACAGACTTTAAGAGGAGGCATTGGTGGCTCTCTGAGCGGCGAGTCTTCGACAGTGCAGGTAGACAGAAATGGGATGGATGAGGGCGAGCAGGCTGAGCAGCGTCAGACCGATGTTCACCTGCAGACACATGAAGGGAGAGAGGAGGAAGCAGTGAGAAGAGAGTTCACAGATAAATTTACTGAATTACTGGTGTGGTGAAAGGTAATTCATCATCATAAAGAAAACTCACAATTGTCAAGCGTGGATTTCTCTTACTGTCCTTGGTCAATACTTGCGGAAACATCCCCATATAATATCATTTAATGTGGAAGTAACTTAAGACAACTTTTCAACTAGCTAGCTAACGCTGTCTGCTTATTAACTTAAAACGTAGTACATTACTGGAACGCATTGTAACTTGTCACCCCAACACTGCTAACTACTGTTAGCTCTGTTAGCACCATCAGCAGAACTGTTAAATTACCTGCTAGCTCAGCGGGTAGACCTGGGGGGAGACTGGGGGTGGCCATGATGCCTCTGCAGCTACGTCATCCTGCCATCAGGACGATGTTAACAGCTGTAATCGTGAATAAGCACTGCCGCTAGCTAGCTCCCACCTAGCCCAGCTGCGGCACAGTGCAGAGAATCCAAGGCTAACGTTAGCTAACCAGTGGAGGACGGAGGGTGTGCAGTGGGCACTGTGTTTCCACATGTGAACGCAGCTAGCCGGCTGTCAGCAGAGCCAACAGAAAATACAATGAAAGACATTTACGGTACTTCACAAAACATTCTCTATTTCTCGCCACCCTCTAAATGGATAGGGCTTTAAGAAGTGGAACCAAAGCTCACTGAGGCAGTGGAGCACCAGACCAAGAGGAAAGGCCTCTTGTGTTTCATGTCATTTTGCATTTTTCTTTTCCTAAAAAGTAGCAAAATTAACCGAATCTGACATCCTTAGTGCAGAGAATATGTGGAATATCCTTCTACTTTACCTGTCCCACTCTCTGTGCACTACAGTCCTGGTTAGATGTGTTACAGTATCTGTTTGCTGTCTAACCCAAGGAAAACCTAAACTAATGGTTCCTGGAATGATGTGTTTAATAACCAACCATAGTCCTGCCTTAAACTGACCTCTACGCTGAACAAAGTCTTTATCACTGACCTTTACTGAACCTGCAATGCTTCTTTAAATAAGAATGTAGACACTCTGTGACAACACTCATTTTGTTTTCAATCAAACTATATATATATTAAAGCTGCAAGCAGCATTGTACGGGACCTCGCACCCACGCCCCGTGCACGTTGCCCGGTGCCCGTTGCCCGTTTCAGCCTCCAGCCCTAGCTGTGTGGTTTTTTTTTTATTTATTTTTTTTATATGTGTGTGCGACTCAACTGTTGATGTAAGGGATGTGTGTGTCCATCAAATATAGACCACATCATTTAAATGTCAGGTTAATTTAAAGAGAAGTGTCTGATAAGAAGTTTGTCGTTCGCCACTAAGTGGCGCTGTGACTATCACAGTATTCTGTCATATAATTGTATTCAGGGCAGGACTGTTAGCAATCCTGTGAAGTTTGGGGAAGATTGGAGCATGTATGCTGGAGTTATAAACTACTTCCTGTGCTGTGGCGGTACACTTAGTGTGATGCCTGACATGTGAAAGCTTGATAAAGAATGCACCAGGGATTGGTCATGATATTGCACATGAAATATAGACCACAGCATGTAAATTTTCGGTAAAAAAAAAAGGGTGTGAAAAGATGTACTTCCTGTTGCCAGTAGGTGGCGCTATGTGTAATCCCAAATATTGACACATGGGTGTGTTCAGGGCAGGACTGTCATCAATCCTGTGAAGTTTGGGGAAGATTGGCCCATGTATACTGGAGTTATAAACAACTTCCTGTTTCAGGGCGGGACTAATATGAGAGAAGCCCTGGTGTACCCAATATACATTATACTGGACTCAATCCACAGTGTGATGCTTGATGAGCAGCGGTCAATCAAAGACATCCGTACAGTCACAGCTGGTACGAGGTGATGTGTAACTACTGTTAGCACCATTAGCAGAACTGTTAACTTAGCTGCTAAGTCACCTGGTAGACTTGGGGGGAGACTGGGGGTGGCCATGATGCGTCTGCAGCTACGCCATCCTGCCACCAGGACAGTGTTAACAGCGGTAATTGTGAATAAGCACCACTGCTAGCTAGCTCCCACCTAACAAAGCTGACAGGATTTTGATATTTTACATTTAGAATAACTTTAGGGTGTCTGTCATGTTCATGTATGAAAGAGACCCATTCCACATATCATTTTTGCTATTTGGAATGCAAAAACTTTGAAACTCAGTGTCTCAAAATCACTCAGAACGCTGATAGAACCTTAACATTCTAAGGTGGCCTTGCTGTGGGCCTGTGGGCGGAGCTAGAACAAAATGATGATGATGTCATGTGCTTTGATGATGTCATCATCCTTTAATGTGTCCTGTATGACATCACAAGATTTAATCCAGAGTTTGTAAATAGGTCCATGCCACGCTGTAAATTGGCATGTTTTCTGTGGTGACTCGAGAACAGGTAAGTGGTAAGGTAAGCCTCAAGTGGTAAGCTTTCATTCAGTAGTGTGTCCCCCTTGCAGAAGATGGAGAAACCAAAACAACAAACACAAGGTACTGACGGCACTTCCCAAATGACACAGCCCACATCACAAACACAGAATCCTGAACATCGTAAGGATCCGAAATTTCTCCGCTGGCGAATAGAACAGCTGGAAGTAATCATAGATACACTGGAGGCGGCTAATGTGAAATTGGCATTGCAAATTCAGCCTTTTGAGGAAGAACGAGAGTCTCTCAAGGCAGAATTAGAAACTGCCAAAGCCAAAATCCAGGACCTTCAAAAAGAAAATGAAGAGAAAGAAACTGAAAAGGGAGAACTTTCTCTCCAAATCACTCAGCTCAACGACAGACTCTATAATTCTTATCTATATCGTAAAGACGATGAAGACAAATTCAAAAAGAAGCTTAGCGACAGCCACGACTGTAACGCCAAACTGAAAAAGGAGCATGAGTCTGATCTCCTTAGACTGAAAGCCGACTGTGACAGAAAGCTAGCAGAGCAGCAGGCTACGTGGGAACAACAGTTAGCGCAACAGAAAAGAAGAGATAGTAAAACACATGCTGCTGAGGTGAAACAACTCAATGATAGACATATCATTGAGGTAACTGAATACAAAAAAAAGCTGGCTAGTCTAGAAGCAAAGCTTGAGGACCAAAAACAGGACTTTACCAGGGCTCTGAAGGCTCTGGAGGCAGAGAAGTCCCAAAAAATGAGGCTTACAGATCAACTCTCAGAGCAGAAGGAGGTCAACTTCGATTTAAAGGTGACTGTTCGTAAGCAAAACGATTTGACAGCGGAAATATATGAGTTACAGGAGACTGTCAAAGAAAAAGACCTAATAATCCAGACCAATAAAAGGGACATCGCTAGCCTTACAAAGGAAATACGTCAAATGTTGAATGACTACGTGATCGTAAACACTTCTAAAGATGTTGCTGAGGCTTCAGTGGAAGGTCTCAAAGCAAGCAACGCAGATCTGCAGTCAGAATTACAGGCTAGCAAGGTTGAATTAGCTGAGACAAAAAATTTGCTCAGGAAAATCTGTGCAGACGCTCATGAATTAAGTCAGGAGAAACAACGCCTGTCGATTAAAAAGACGTCCGTAGAGTCACAACTGGCTGAGAAAACCAAAAGGGTCCGTGGACTGGAAGGTGCTCAGCAGCGTTTGAAGGCAGATCTGGATGCATGCGGCCCTGCAATGTCGAATTTTCGGTTATTAAAAGCCAAGGTGACCGAGCTTTGCAGACGCTATAAGCCTGATGAAGTGCAGCTGGATGAGGACCTTGAGACAGAGCTTCGAAATAAGATTGCCACTGCTGAAAAAAAGCTCAGCTGTTATGAAAAGGTCCACAAGTCTGACCGCAGGGATATTAAATGTATCCAAGAGAAATGTGACCGATTTATCAGCAGCCAACAATTTTGGGTCGAAGCGATCAATCGATTAGAATGCCAGAATCGCAGTTTGCATAAAGAGCTTGATGAGAGTAAACAGCTTCTTCTGAAGGCAACAAAGCCAGCATATCAGAAGGTAAAATCCTGGGTTAATAAAAAAGTCCTGAGAAGGTTACCTGTTGCCTCAGATCCTGCGGAGAGACCACCAACACTTTACCCAGATGACTGGCAGCCTTCAGACCTCCCAGATGACAAGATCATATCATCTGTGCATCCCAGTCCGAGCAAACCATCATCATCCTCGGAGCCAGATCCAGTGGGCCGTGTCATACTTGTGAAGCCGTATGTAGCGGAAGATCTCCCACCAGTTGACGTGTGAATTTCCAGCGTGATGCAGAGAAACACGGCAACATGGTGGCTCAGTGCGGTGAACGTCTGAGCGCTATGGTAGAAGGGGTTTTCTCCGGGATGCTCCGGTTCCCCTTACACTTCGACTCAATTCGGAAAGTAATTGGACAAAATGATTAAAATAGAAACATAACAAATAAAATGAATAACTACATCTTTCACTTGTGTTGTTTGTATTTCCTGTATACCTCATGTATGACTAGAACAGTAGTTCATTTGTGTGACATCAGTGACATCATCGTTTGTGACATTAAACAATGGTGTCACTGATAACATCGTCATCATTTCACTGCAATGGCATACATTAAAAGATTCAGAATATTAAACATTGTTTGGTAGGTTATATGTTCAAGTTAGCGTTAAGAAAATAAATCAAGTAATCTGGTAAATTTACCCCCACACGGCTTGGTGTACCCACTCACTCGGATCAATTTACCCCTAACTTGCAGCACATTGAGCCACAGCTCAACTGTTTTTCTTAAGTCATATTTTCTTTGTCATAAATGCATTCCTTATCATTTTAATTGATAAGAAACATCTTGAAAAAAGGCTAGATGTTTTCACTGTACTTTATCCTTGCTATTTATAGTCTAGCTATAGTTATTGTATTCTGTTATAATCAGGGAGTTATTAAGCAGACAGTGTTAGCAAGCTAGCACGCTGGCAAATTGCTCAGTTGTCTACTTCCACATCAAACACTTGAGTGTTCTGATGCAGGAAGGCCCACAGAGAGGACAATCCACAAACAGTCACATCAACGTCAATGCCATCCACCAGGACTTGAGGAACGCATTGTAACGTGTCACCCAAACACTGCTAACTACTGTTAGCTCTGTTAGCACCATCAGCAGAACTGTTAAATTAGCTGCTAGCTCAGCGGGTAGACCTGGGGGGAGACTGGGGGTGGCCATGATGCCTCTGTAGCTATGTCACCCTGCCATCAGGACGGTGTTAACAGCTGTAAACGTGCTGCATGTAGCTTACAAGGCCCTCCAGAAAACTGTGATCTTGTGATCCCAATAATTAATGCAAATTCAACGAAAGTCTGCAATATTTGCGGGGGCTTGCAATTTTTATGATTATTATAGCAAGTCATTATATGACTTATTTTTTGGAGGCAGTAGTTTAAAAAAAAAAATCACATTTTTTTTCTCCTGACCTGCAATTTTTGTCATTTGCTGCAACTTCCGGCAAAAAATTTTTATGTGATTTTTGACAAAATTGGCCACCAATTCAAGGTTGTTTTTTTTTTTGCCGTGAGATCCTGGAGGGACTGACCTACATACACACACAGAAAACATTACTTAAAATAACAAACATGCAGTAAAAAGTTTAAGAGTTAATGTTTAAAGAAGCAGCAGCACACATTAAAACCTTTCCAGAGCACCAATGACTGTATACAGTCATAACATTAAGCCATATAAAAATAATAAAGTAACTGGCATGCAAACTGGCATTGGGCAAAACAGACAGCAACACACATCCAAAGATTTTTCGATTGCACAGCTTACATACAAACACAGCAGAGTTGAACTTAAAAGAGACGGCAGTACTCATCCAAATATTTCCAAAACACCCGTGTTTGTATGCAATAACAACATCATGTTTCTCAACACACATTGGGCAGAAGACAACAGTGTTATAACAGAAGGAGCAGTGAGACAAACAGGAAAAGCCAAACAGCAGCAGCTGGTCAGGAAAATGCACGGTGTAACAGCAAGCAGACGACAGAAAGACAGAGGTTAGAGATTATTATTGGTTTGGGACACAGCTGCATGTATCAGAGAGAATGTCCACACAGTCATTCAAAGCTGACTTAGAGATAAAATTGTCCACTTAGGAGATCTCTCTGGCCTGTGGCTGCAGCACAAAGAAGGAACTTTCAAAAGATTATGTTGAGCAGAAGAGGCGTTGCAAATTTTTGCGCGTACCGAAACTCAGGGTGCATTCACACCAAGATAGTCCGGGGGACTCGGTTCAATTGGGCGGGGAATGCTGAAAAATTTCACACCTTCATTTGGTTCGGTTCACTTTCACACTGCCTGGACCTCGTCGTCCACCTACCTCTCATAGCTCCATTTTCCAAATGATCAAAACACAAACCAAGTGAAGCTTGTAGAAATGAAATAAAGTTTGCAGCCACACTGGCACGGAAGTGCGGAACGCTGCAAGTGTGTGTTCCACCAATCAGCGTTCTTCAGCCCCTCAAGAATTCCGGGGAATCTGAAAAGTCCTACCCCCTACTAGGTACTTTTTTCAGGGAAAGTTTGGGGTTGAGGGAAAGTTTTTCCCCAGGTAATTTCGGTGGAAACGCGTCAAGGTTTTTCAAAATCCTGGGTAAGGGATAAAAGTTCCTGCAGTGGAAAAGGAGCTGATGAAATCAACCAATGCTTAGGGATGGCGGTCAGAGATGGCAGAGGTACGGTCATGTTAGACCGTCTGAGATGTAACAGGTGGTGTGTTCCACGTTATGCTGTGAGATGGACAGAGAGCTGCTTAGCCAGATACTCAAGTATTTTTATTCAGAGACCTGGTCGAGAAAAGCCCCGTCCAGGGTGGTGATATCACGAGTTGGAGTGGGCACAGACATCAAAAACTATTTTTAGTTTGATTTGATTAATTGTTTGAGTCATTCTTTTAGTAACGGTGCTAAATGCTTATTTGGATACAACTTCTCCAGTTTGAGGATTTGCTGTTTGTTTTATAGCATGGTAAATTGAACATTTTGGTTGGATAAAAGAATCAAATATGTCAACTTGTCAAATAATTATCTTTTAAATCTTTGCTAGTCTGAACAGGTGCTTCATTACCTGCATGTTGGTCAGCTGAAAGAATTTGCCTCCTGCTGCCAGAAGGAAGAGAGCTGGGAACATCAGGTTGGACAAAGCTGATGGGGGTAAATGGGGAAATATGCATCCACAGCTGTTAGAGTCTGCTGTAACACTTCTTTATAGACAACAAGGTTTCTGAGAAAACACAGGACAACAAGAAAGAGAAATGTTTTTCACCTGCAGTCGAGAAGGCCACCATCAAGTTCCCCGTGGTGTAAAGCAGTCTGGTGGAAAAAAAAGACATTCCAGTGTTATCGTGTCGTTTTATTGACATGGGATTTAAAGGACAAGATTTTACAAAATAAGAATTTGAGATGGAAAATTGGTGTTAAAATGCATTTAAATCAATACACTTTCAGCAATTAAAAGGATGACGTCACACTCAAAAAATAACACAACAGTGAACAAATGTTAACAATCAGGTTCCTCTGCTGCTGTTTGCACGACCTGGTGTCACTCACAACTCGTCAAATACTGACGCTTGGTCAGTAGACACGTTTACATGCACGCAGTAGTCAAGCTAAGCTCATAGCTCGGCTAATCAGTCAAGTCGGACTTCTCGTCTTGTCTGAGTATACATGCAGAAGAGGAAATTGAATTTCTGACCAACGTCTGACTCCGCCTCGATAGGCGGCACTGTGTCCTTTTTAATGTAGTCCATATTGAACTAGTTCCTGTTGACCCGAAGAGGAAGCTAACGACAAATGAAGATGGCGAAGCATGAATGCAGTTTCGTCGTCCGTCTAGAAGTGCGTCTTCTGCTTCTCGGTCGCCATGGTGTTTGTTTTTGTGGGACTGAACTTCTGCTACATCATCTCCTTCTTCTTCCGGGTGAAAGCCAACGATAGAAAAAGTGGTGCATGCGCAGAACGCCGAGTCCGACTCCAGTCAGACTAAGTGGATACATGCAGCAATAGTTTGATTTTCAGTCGAATTATCTAGTTGTGTTAGTCGAGCTACGGTTAGTCCAATTTCAGTCGGACTAAGCTGTTTACATGCATTTAAAAGTCCGGTTTCAGTCAGACTAAGCCAATAATTCAATTTTCTCAAGCTGCATGTAAACGGACTGAATGAAACACGTAATTTTGTCCACTGTCTGCGCACCATCACATCTCTAATGTTACTGTAACAGCAACTGACTCACAGACAGTTCTCACTGCACCTTGAACTTGTTGTTTAACAATGACACTAATGAGCAACCTCTTGTTGTTCTTTACTGCTCAATGTTTGTTATTTCATTCCTTTTAATCTCACAGCTGGTTGGCTTTAAGTCCCCACACAAAGTCAGTGTTTTGATGAGAACATGATTGAGAAATATTTTAAATCCACTGACCCTTAACTCTTAAGTAATAAAGGTGTTGTTGGACTCACATTCCAAGGAGCCGAGCCACTGTCGAACCAAACCGGTCGAAGAGGAAACCGCTGGGCAGCGTCAGGATCGTGAACAAAAAGGATGTGATGGTGAAAACAAGAGAGAACTGCTCATCCTGTCCACTGCAATCTGTAGACAGAGAAAACGTAAGGGTAGATGCAAGGTTGAGAAATCTTAGGTCAAACAGGTGATGAGAAATATACATGGTAAAACTGAAGGATAAGCAAACTGATTCTGTTGTAATTGAAACTGACCTAAAACCTGCGTTTCATTGACTCCTGTGGTGTTGACGCACAGAGAGCTGAAGTAGCCCTCTGTCTTCAGGACAAAAACGAGCGAAGCCCATCCGAACAAGGCTCCAGCAAAACACAGACACTCCAATAGACCCGTAACTAAGGTGAGGCCGCGTCGCACCGTCAAGCTTTTCACAAATCCCGGCATGGTCCCAAACACACAAAGGCGGCTTCAGTCACTGCACCTGCCAATCAGAGGGAACAAAAATTAGAAATGTAACTCTCATACATTTGCAACCTGACCTGCATCACACATCAAAAGGACTCAAATAGAAAATAATCAGGAAATTAGGACACTAGCAGATAAAAAAAATACCTTTGTAACAACAGAGGGAATCAATTTAAATGTGCAAACATGACTTTTTAATGATTTTAATGAAGTTACCTCCTGTGAAGAAACAAAAAGCAAAACAAAAAACAAAATCTAAATTGTTTAATTGTAATATACTCACGGTTGATCCTCTGTTGGTCTCCCCAGATGCTCTCACAAACCACGCTTCTCGTTGCTCCAGTAAACACCCTCTCCCAACACTGATGCGGCCACATTGATCCTGACTGGCTAAAGGTTTGTTGCTGTCAACAAGGACCCTAGAAACATGTTGGTGTATCATGCCCAGAGGGAAGTAAGGTGCAGCACCAGCATTTCCAGTAACATTTACCAGGGTAAAAGAACTCCTGGTAATCTGTGTGGTGTGCGTTTCCACCACACCTTAAAGTTCTGGAAAATTTGTTCAAATCAGCTGAAGCTGAAGGCCAAACAAGCACGATGATGCCGTAAACGATGTCAGGTAAGCCCACATCATCATTTGTGCGACACAATACGCCAAGGTGGAGGACGCTCAAGTTGTTCTGTTGTTCCTCGTGTTTTACTACATCGCATATAAAACCATGTGATCTGCACAGAAAAGACAACAGGCGTTATTAGCAAAGAAATGCCTGAAGCTGTCGTGGTTTGTCGTGCTCAGAAGAACAACAGCCAATCCTTTCCCTCTCACATAGCTGACCATGGTAAGGTTGCCACTGAATCCAAATTATGTACTGTGAACCTCCCTGGACTTGGAAGTCTTCATCAGAAGAGAGATGTCTGGCTTGTTCTGTCATAGAGTCCCCACAATAGTGAGATCTGCCAAAGAGAGAGAGGTGTCGGATCTGCCCAAGTAACAGGGAATTTATACTTCTGCATTGAATCGACGCCGTAACAATGGCGTAGGCTCCACGTCAATGTAGAGCTTACGCCGTAGCCTGACGTGCACCGCCCCAGAAATGTAACTACACGTCACAGTGACGCAGACCTCCTGTCTGTTTCTGTAAGCTGAAACCATTTCCCTCAGTGGAAACAAAGCTTTTATTTACTTTAATTTCACAGATAAGAAACAATAAATTGTGAAGACAATAAAGCCTCCACAAAAATAACATTTTAAGTCTTGTGTGTGATTTATCCTGGCTTCATATGAGCAGAGGAAATCTCTGCTTGTCGCTAGGCTAATTTATACAATGTAAAATGCCATAGGCTTGTGCTAATAATGTTAGCATGTTGTATTTGTTTAGAAAACATGTTTAATATAAGACAGTTGTTTTGTCAGTGAACCTTGTGAGTTGTAATGGAGCAGAACTAAGTAACATTACCTTTGTTAAATGTTGCTGTTGTCCCTGGTTTTATATGAGAAGAGGAAAAGGTGCTAGCTGCTAGGCTAATTGATACAATGTAAAATGCCATAGGCTTGCGCTAATAACATTAGCATGTTGTATTTGTGGGGAAAATGTGTCCAGATAAAGACAAGTGTTTGTCTGTGAATGCTGCGAGTTATAGTGAAGCTGATTTGTGTACTTGTGTTTGAAATCGTCTCTATTAAGCCATGTTTAATGTGTGTTTAATGTGTGTTTAATGTGTGTTTAATGTGTGTTTTGAATCAACTAAACTTTACAGCACTTCACAGAAACCCCAATGCTAACTAGTGTTTTGGAGGTGTAACTGCAGAGTGACACAGACACACCACTGCATAAGTATAAATGCTCACAGCAGCGCAGGCGACATGTGAAGGGTCTGCACACAGCTATAAATCTCGCTTTACAAGGGTCCCAAAGTCAGCAATAGGTGTGGGAAATACAGTGTAGCTGTGTGCAATGCTCACAGCCAGAAACAAGTAGTTTCACACACTACAATTTTTTTTTTTTAATTTTAATTTTATATACTTTATTAATCCCTCAAGGGGAAATTCAGTGTTTTCACTCTGTTGTTGTTTCACATATACACACAGGTCCGAAATACACACACATGCACAAACGGGACCTATACATGCATTAAATGGAGAGATGTCAGAGTGAGGGGGCTGCCCATGGACAGGCGCCCCGAGCGGCTGGGGGGGGGTTCGGTGCCTTGTTCAAGGGCAACCTCGGCAGTGCCCAGGGGGTGAACTGGCACCTCTCCAGCTACCAGTCCACGCTCCATATTTTTGGTCCGGGCGGGGACTTGAACCGGCGACCCTTCGGTTCCCAAGCCAAGTCCCTATGGAATGAGCTACTGCCGCCCCAAATTTCTTGAAATTTATAAAAGATAAGTTAGAATTTTAAATAGGATATCAAAAACATGTTTTTGAGGAATAACTGGAATAAGACATGATAACAACGTTTTATTACAAAGATACAACCTCACTGTGTCATTTTTTACCCACGTGTGCATCTAAGGTTAATACTTTGTCACTCTGTCTCATAAAACTCGTGGTTTTTTTATTCTCCAAACACGTGAGGTGTGAACAGAAACACAGGAGGAATCACGCGTTGTACTATACAGGATGGGTGGCAACCCTCGTCAGCATGCCCCTTTGAAAACACAGCGCTTCAGTCAGTACTGCTCTGTCAGCTGGCCATCTTTACACACCTGTTGTAATAATCATTAGTTTATGCTTATCTACAAAACCCTCCCGAGTCTGTCCTGTCACTTGTGTCACTTCATCTGCTGCCTACAACACCTGCTCTGCTCAACATAATCTTTTGAAAGTTGTTTTAATGATGAGCCTAAAGTCACGTCATGCATCATTAAATTAAGCTGCTTTGGTCTTTTTTTGGAGTGCATGTGTTAAAACTCTGTGGAAATATTGTAGAATACAGAGAAGCTGTCATCTGAAGAAAAGAGGACAGTTTGTGTGCAATTAAAACTCAGTGAGAGTGCCACTGTGGTTAATGGTAGTTTCAACAGACAGCCAGAGGAGGATGCCAAAGACCACGGGAAGGAAAACTGAAGTGAAGGCAAGCTGGCTGAGCTCATTCATGAAAAGAAGGAGACTGAGATTTCCATGAAAGATAAAGCTATTGTTGATGTTATTAAAGAAGAAGCATTATTTATGTTTGGAAAGTTTTTGGGAGAATATAATGAGCTTAATGCAGAAACATCACCTCCTCCTGAAGATGATTGTTTATAAAGAGGATCAGGAACTGGTGCATGCTCAGGTGTGTTGATTTTGAGGACTTCAGGAGTTCAAAAAACAACAAAGAAGAGGACTAAAAAAAATAATGAGACGTTCTAAAGAAGAGAATAACAGTGATCTTATGAAGATGACAGTGACATAGATGATAGCACCTCAGAGATCATCTGTCTCGTCCATCCAAGAAGAAAACCCTGGCTCAGTGCACGGTCACTCATCAGAAGTGTCCAATGCAGCTCTGCTTGTGTGACGCTGGAGGCAGAGCGTGACGAGCTGTAAGCATGTGCTACTTTTCTAAAGACGAGATAAAGACATTGATATAGAGGAGCTCACTTAAAGGCACGAAAAGAGCAGTTGGAGCGAGAGGCCAAAATAAAGGTTTATGCAGATTATGAAGGTGGTCAAAATGACATGAATGGGTATTATGAGTCAGAAAGCAAATACAGAGCAGAGTTAACCCTTTGAAACCTGGATCCACATCCATTTTCTTGTCTTTCACAAGTGTTTACACCATCCAAACCTGAAGAAATTAGTTTGATTTCTATATAAAACACAGCAAAAAGGCAATATTGAAATATGTTATTAGAGAATTAGAAAAAAAAGTGTAGTTTATATTTGAAAAATTATGTGAAAGAAAATAAGTTTAGATATTATTTAGTTAGATTTTTAGCAATTTTTAGGTAATTTTTTTATTTTTTATTTTTTTTACTCTTCTTTGTTTGTTGCTTATTATCAGGTAACTTTCTTGTTGGAATTTTGTTTTTAATTTTTTTTTTTTTTTTTTGCTTGTTTCAAAAAATGTCCTTTGTTTTGTATTTTAACTTTAATGTTTTGGCTTAAATTTGGGTAATATCTTAGTTATCTTACAGGAGACTTCTTAAGTTTCTCATTGCCTTCATCCCATGTTTTTTTTTTTTTTAAGAAAGCCAATCTACTCAGGTATCAAAGGATTAAGGGACATTTATTATTGTTAAATATGGAGATGATGAGTAAGGCTGGGTATCAGTACTCAAAACCTGTGAGGTATCGATCAAAATCTAATGATACCTTCATTCGACCCTTTTTGTGCCCAGATCTAAAAAAAAAAAATGTCTCTTTGTTCAGGTTTACTCGCAGTCAGTTGACTCAAGTGTTTGATTTCTGCAGCAGCTACATCCCATACAGTCTGTGGTGTGGTGAAGTCAGTGTATTTGTTGGCAGCTCAGTGAGCCGAGATGCCACAAGAACATTTCAAAGTATGGCTAAACTACTCACCTGTGGTGTCTGGAGGCATTTTACACCACTGAGTGTTTCCTTTCACATGATGGGTATCGAATGAAGTGCTGTCACAGCTGTATGTGTTCTGTGCTGTTGTCCCTTTTCCCACTGTTGTAGATCTGCCCAGGTGTGCTGCATTGCCTAATGAGATGCATTTCACCTGGCATAGAGAGGAGGTGCGTAAAGGAGAAGTCCAGTATTTTGCACTTTGAGCCCCATTCCTGGTTGTTTATGATGAAATAGAGTGGTTAAGACCAAAATCTTGACGATTGCTCCTTCTCTGACAATTTGAGAGAATTTGTCTTTCCCCTGCCTGGCTTAACAATGCTGTCTATGGCCATGTGTAAATCTGTCCTAAAACCACCTTAAACGTTGGTTTTCAAAGCCATGAAACTCACCCAGTGGTCAGTGGTGTTCCTTGATGTTCCCACATAAAAATCGTAGCAAACTGTGGTTTCCGTGATGATTTATTTGACATTTTGTCCATGCATTGATTTCCTATAGGAAGCCTCATTGTCCGTTGGTAGTAATCCGCCACTGGAAACAGAAAGGGGGTTGTTTACGACAAGGTTGTAGTCATTGTAGTCTTTTAGCTCAGCCAAAGTGCCGGCTCGACAGTGCTGTGTGCGCTCCTCCTCTTCGGAGGAATTCTCCTGCAGTCGCTGACCACACAAAACTTGCCCATTATTACTGGCTTGTAAACAACCTTCGCAGTACGATGCCTTTGAACACAACACCAGCCTTCTTCTTCTGCTTCTTTCTGTGTCCCATTACATTGCAATGGTTTCCTGCCGGTTGGCGACACTCACGTAAAGGAGCATTATCACCATCAAGTGGGCTGGAGTGTATAACGCTTCAGGGTCAAACCAACGATCAGGCGGAAGTTTACACACGGGTGTGAGGCAGCTGAAAAAATAGTTCCACAATCCAGATGAATAGAAAACACGGATGGAAACCACAGTTTGCTACGATTTTCATGTGGGAACATCAAGGAACACCACTGACCACTGGGTGAGTTTCATGGCTTTGAAAACCAACGTTTAAGGTGGTTTTAGGACAGATTTACACATGGCCATAGACAGCATTGTTAAGCCAGGCAGGGGAAAGACAAATTCTCTCAAATTCTCAGCAAAGGGGCAATCGTCAAGATTTTGGTCTTAACCACTCTATTTCATCATAAACAACCAGGAATGGGGCTCAAAGTGCAAAATACTGGACTTCTCCTTTAACAGTTTCCGTGCCAACAGCAGAGGAGAGAGGTCCGTGATGTGGGGACTGTTGGTCCTGCTGCATCTCAGCCTGGGATCTTATTGTCTTGTTTTAAAGGTGTCTTATGGGGTTGTTTTGGGTCAGTGGTGGAGTTTTGACGGTCCCATAGGAGCGCCCAAGGATGGGTACTGGTATTGGTACTGGTATCATAATCTTTTAAACAATACCCAGCCCTGATGGTGAGAAACAAGTGGCTCTTCCTGCACGTGCAGACTCACAGCCTCCAGCTCAGACTGCTGATGTTCATCTCAGAGCGTTGCCTTATAGAGCTTTGCCAGTTCCACAGCAACTCCAGATCATTTACAGCAGGCGATCACGTGGCGTTTCTGAAATAATGCAGAGCCCAAAATAAGCCAACGGAAGTGCAAGTCAAGCAGTAAAACGTGACACAATTCCCACAGAGAGATGTTTAGCATTCTCAGGAGACCCACTCAGCTATCAGTCATTCAGAAGGGAGTTCAAACTGCTGGCTGACAACAACACTGATCAACAAGATTCATCAAATCTGTGTTTTACCAAGTCAGAGTTCTTGAAGAGGACTCAGATCTGTTGTGCTTCTTGAGGTGTCCTGATGGCGACCTCAGGTCAGAGCCAGCAGCGTAGATAATCTCCCTTTTTACACAGGGATTGTGCGATAAAGCCACTACGACCACCTTTGTATTTCTACACAGAGACTAACAACAGCAGCATCATGCCACTCCAGTGTGTGATTTTAGACAGCACGCTGGCATCACAGAAGCAAAAGAGGCTTGATGGGCTTGACATGTAACACAGCAGTGTGGGGTTCTGGTGTGACATACAACGTGCGTCAGCAGCGCTTTATAAACAACATCAGTGACATAACATAGCATTTAACAGTCATTTGCTGTCCCTGTTGCCCTCTGAGTGTCAGGAGCTCCCAGACCTCATCGTGTTCCCAGTTTGAGGACATTTTTGGCTGCTGTTTTTCTTTTTTTTTTTTTAGTTAGCTCCAACAGTGAGCAGCTACTTTTTAAATCTCCTGGAGTGGGCTGCACACATAACACATCTGTCAAAACGTCACACTGGTGCCGCCCATGATCCCATCTTTCCGACTGTCACGTTTATACAGACGTCATTTCGGCAGTGTTACTACCTCTGATGCTGACTTAAAGGCAAGATAACCCTGTCCCTCCTTTCCATAACAGGATGATATTCCCACCTTGAAGAGGCAGTGTAAAAAGGCCTAATGTGTGTGTATCAGTGTGGAGCAACTTCCTCCCCTACCTGCGCCCCATTTGCACTGAGAAGGACAGCCAAAGACAGAAAAGCTGTTGAGACAATCCTAAACACCTTTAATGTTGGCGACTGTCTAAGCCCAGTGTTATCGAACAGGCATGCTGTTGTTCTCTTTCAGGACTTTACAACATTTTGTGGAAGATTTAATTTGACCAAATGGACGAGCAACTCAGGGGCATTGCTCAGTCCCTTCAGGGGTTCTTGAGCGGTAACCAATTGTGGCGCAGAATCTTGCCTAAGGATACTTTCACATGACTACAGGGATCAACTGACCTTCTGATTAGAGGACAAACGCACCACAGCAAGCAGTGTCAAATAAGCCCTATCTTGTGAGGGTTTCAGGAGCCTATCCCAGCTGACACTGGGCGAGAGGCAGGGTTCACCCTGGACAGGTCACCAGACTATCACAGGGCTGACACATAGAGACAGACAACCATTCACACTCACATTCACACCTACGGACAATTTAGAGTCACTAATTAACCTGCATGTCTTTGGACTGTGGGAGGAAGCCGGAGCACCCGGAGAAAACCCACGCTGACGCGGGGAGAGCATGCAAACTCCACACAGAAGGCGTTCATAACTTGTATGTGGTCATTTCCTCATGGTGCGTATCTTTCATTAACACTCAACAGAACAGCAATTTCATATTTATATTTTACATTCTCCTCTTGCATAACTTGTCTTTTTTAGCGCGCTCTTTTATTCATCGAGCCCCCAGCAATCATAACTGATGCAAAAGTTGCTGCGGAGCATCTGGACCATTCACTAATAAGTTATTAATACTTACAACATCAGACCTGATGACTCATTGTTACAGCAGAGGAATCCTTTGTGAGGGATCTAACATTTTTCTAAATTACTGCAGACCTGATGGTTCATTATCGAGTGGAAAACTCACGACACATCCACACTGGTCATAAGCCATCCAGTTTACAATGGAGCGAAATAAATCAAATGAAATATGCCTCATTTGATAGTGGTGCGAAAATGTCTTCTAGAGTAAACTGCCTAAAAAATAAATGTGTGTTGAATGTGGTGATAGATATGAGGACATAAACTAACTAATACATTACCCAGGGAGCCAGTGAGGTCTAATCCTAAGTGTTAAGAATAGATGCTGATGGGTGCTTTGCTCTGTCTGTGGACCTGCCATCATTGTTTCTCTCTTTGGAGGAACTAGTGTGTGTTTTCATTTGTGTGTGTCTGTAGGAGAGAGCGAACAGGAAGCAGACCTGCAGGCCTCAATGCTTTCTCTCCTCCTGAGTACATTATACATACAACTGATACAAATGGTCCATCTCCCTTTATCACCATTATCTTTGTGAACTCTCCTCTCACCGCCTCCTCCTCTCTCCCTTCATGTGTCTGACGCTGCTCTGCCTCCTCGCCTTCATCCATCCCCTCTCTGTCTATCTGCACTGTTGAAGACTCATTAGCCCCTTTTCCTCCAGCATTTGCAGGAACTTTTATCTCCTGGAATTTCTTTACCTGGGTAAAAGAACTCCTGGTAATCAGGCTGATGACGCTTACATTTCTTCAACTTTTCACGACTTTGTTTCAGCATGTGCCCTATATTTAGCTCTGCCAGCTTGTCAGCTATTCTTCCACAGACTCGGTCGTTTCGAGTCACTGACTCGAAGTCCCGCTAAATTTCTACCTCGGCAAATACACTGAAAAAAGCCTGGACCTCGTCGTCCGTCTGGTGCCAAGTTTTATTGTCAAAATGCTTTTTTTCTGTATTTAAAGCAGCAGTTAAACTTTTTTGTGAGCTCAGCTTGAGTGTAGGCAAAGATCTGGAGGTCACTTTTCATTCAGTTCTAATGTTATTATTATACATATTATTATATGTTTTCATGTCTACCTGATTTTACAGCAGAAACTTTTTTAAAACTAAGCTACAAACACATTGGAGTTGTAAAAAACAAGATGCCCTCAAGTATATTCATCTGGAGATCATTAAAATAATGACTAATTAAAGGGGAACTCTAGATTTGACTAACTAATTAGTTTATGGAAGTTCAATGTCAAAATAACTCTGTGAAAAACACATTTAAGAAGTTTTAGTAGCTCAATCTCGCATGATACAGTTTGTGAGAAGTCAGCAGGTTAATGATGTTTTGTGTTGCTGGACTAAATAAAAAGTGATGCATTTGTTAAAACAGAAAACAGCTGATCAAACGCATCAACTTGGAAGTGTGTTAACTCCTCATTAAAGGGAAATTCCACCAATTTTACGCATGGAATAAAAAGCACTATAACAATATTTCTGGGTCTGCTGCATCAGTTTTGTCTGACCATGTTTCAGGACTTTTAACAGTTAACCAGTTTTTCTGAGACTCTAACAGCAGTCTGGGTAGGCGTTGCCATGTTGTTCCTGATGGTGTTGGAGAGGTTTCACACGGGGCAGAATCGTCTCTGGCAGGGTTTAAACCTGAAATAACAGGGACACAACAACCCCCACAACAGCCTCTCTCAAGTTCTCCGTACACCTGCTGTGTGATATTGCAGTGAGCCCAGAAAAACTTGATGCAACTGCACAAAGTCTGTTGCATCAAGTGTGTGTCTGTGTTTGTGTGTGTGCAGGGAACAAGTGCACGGTGGCAGGTTACTCCCTGGCATCTGCGTCAGTGATGATCAAAACCTCAGTATCTTGGCAATTTTAAAATACAGAATTGCATAAACCAATGTATGACAGAAATAGGAGCGAAGGCGGGAGGAGTGAAGGATACAAATAAGCCAGTCTGTTAATGAGGTGATTTGTTATGTGTTGTTTTGCTTTTTTTTAATCCGACAGAATCTGTTGCAGGGACTGTGGATATCTTTATGACACATATATTCGACAGGCCTACTCGAAATGTGCCAACTAACTCATGTCTGTTCTCTTTGACTGGAGCAACAGGAGAGAAACTGTAACGGCCTCACTTCATCAGCCTTAATGTGCTGTTTTCCATCTGCTGCGGGGAGCTGGTGGGAAAACAAATTAGGCTCTGACGCTGAATGAATGAGCTACAACAACACGTACACGGAGCTTATTGATGCTCTGAGTTATGTGTTGCAACTCAAATAGCAGACCTAACTGCTAAAGATTAGTCAATATGGTGACTTTTAGGTTTCTCTCAACCCTATCCGTCCATTTTTTTCCCACTTATCCAGGGCCTGTCGCGACGGCAGCAGACTGAGCAAGGTAGTCCTCTACAGGGAGTCGTCGAGGAGGCAACCTGATCAGATGCCCAAACCACCTTAGATGGCCTATTTTGATGTGAAGGTGCAGCAACTCTACTCTGAGCTCTCTCTGGATATCTAAGCTCAGACTCTCAGACTCTCTTCACCACAACAGCACACACCAAAACCACCTGCCAATCTCACACTTGATTCCATGTCCTCAGCTTTCCCCAGGATGCAGGAGAAATTCTTCCAGAGGTGGAGGTTGAAGACCTCATTGACAGGGGCCACAGCCAGATGTTCCCAGTTCATCCTTACTCCACGTTTGGGTTTATCAGGTCTGTTCGGCAGCCCTTTACCTGAGCGTCATACAGTATACAGCCTTCAACCTTTGGCGTAGGGTGCTGTGGTACCAAGTGCTTTCATGAACCACCCTATGCTCGAACACGAGCCCCTTTTCCACCAACATTTCCAGGAACTTTTATTTCCAGGAATTTATTTACCTCGGTAAAAGAGTTCCTGGTAATCTGTGTGGTTTGCACTTCCACTGCACCTCAAAGTTCTGGAGGATTTATTCAAATCAGGCTGAAGCTGAAGGCCAAACAAGCACGATGATGCCATAGGACGCTCAAGTTGTTCTGTTGTTCCTCGTGTTTTACTACATCACATATAAAACCATACGATCTGCACGGAAAAGACGACAGACGTTATTAGCAAAGACAATTGCAAATGCCCGAAGCTTCTTATAATCTTGCTTAAGTTTCTTCAACTTTTCACGATTTTGTTTCAGTGTGTGCCCTATATTTAGCTCCGCCAGCTTGTTAGCTATTCTTCCATAGACTCGGTCGTTTCGAGTCGCCGACTCAAAGTCCCGCTGAATTTCTTCCTGGGCAAATACGCTCCAAAGAGCCTGGACCTCGTCGTCCGTCCACTTCTCGTAGCTTCTCTTCTTTTGCTCCATTTTCCAAATGATCAAAACACAAACCAAGTGAAGCTTGTAGAAATGAAATAAAGTTTGCAGCCACACTGGCACGGAAGTGAGGAATGCTGCAAGTGTGTGTTCCACCAATCAGTGTTCTTCAGCACACAGCCCCGGCCCTCAAGAATTCCAGGGAATCTGAAAAGTCCTACCCCCCTACTAGGTACTTTTTTCAGGGACAGATTGGGGTTGAGGGAAAGTTTTTTTCGCGCGTGATTTTGGTGGAAACATGCCGAGGTTTTTAAAAAAAAAAAAAAAAGTTCCTGCAGTGGAAAAGGGGCTATGGTCTTTGTCATGGCCAATCCATAACTGACACAGAAGTCCAATAACAAAGTAGCACTTGGGTTCAGATTAGGCAGACCACTCCTCCTAGTAACCCCCTCTACAAGTTTCTCTTTGCACATGTGAGCACTGAAGTCCCCCAGCAGAACTATGGAGACCCCAGTTGTTATTCCTTCCAGGGCACCATCCAGAGACTCCAAGAGAGCTGGGTATTTCAAGCTTCTGTTCAGTATATAGGCCCAAACAACCGCTGTCACTTGCTCTCAGAGACTCACAATCACTTTGAGGCGGCCCCTCATTCCCTGGGTAAAATTCAAACACAGCGGTGCTCAGCTGGGGGCTCATGAGTATCCCCATACACACCCAGTGCCTCTCAACCTGGGCAACTCTAGAAGAGGTGAGAGTTTAGCTTCTCTGTAGGACTTTGGTTCCAGAATCAGTGTTATGCGTAGAGGTGAGCCCAACTATATCTAGATGGCACCGCTACAACTGCTGCACCAGCTCCAGATCCTTCCCTGCCTGAGAGGTGGCGTTCCACAATCCTGGAACCAGTCTATGATACCAGGGGTCAGCACGCCTTTACCTGCTCCATGTTGTTCTTTCAGGCTGTGTCTGACAGAGTCCCATGTGGAGCCATGTTTGCTCTTAGTCTGACCCCTCCCTGGGACCATATCTGGGGAGAACCTACCAGGAGCTACTGACCCCAACTCCACAGCTCCCAGGGTCACAGGGACTTGCAGGACCCTTTCATGAAAGGGGGTTAATTCTTCTAGGGCTGAAAAATGAAGCCATGTGTGATTTAAGATTTTAACCGTCTCAGGATGAAGAGCAAAAGGCGATGCTGCTCTGCTTTACTGAAAATTAATGTTTGAATTAACTTCTCACATCCAACAAACTAGAATTCAGACACCCACATCACATTTAATTACAATTTCAAGGCCTTTAAGAATCTCACCAGGCGTGTGTTTGAATTGTTTGCAAATATGAACTTTACACACAGAGGCTTCTCTTCTGACACTCCAACTAAATATCAAATGATTCATAAGCTCATTAACAAAGTCTTGTCAGACCTTTGCTGTCCCAAATGACACCCACATTTTGTCTGATTCATACACTTCTAAACCCATCAGCCTCACACTGGGTTTCATAGCTGGGATTTCAAAGAATGTGGAGAACTTTGATATTTAACTACTAGCTGAGGTTGAGATCCAACCTCCTGGGAGCCAGAGGAAAAAAAAGTTAACATTTTTATTATAATTATTTTTACACATGTTAAGTCATTTGGTTGTAAGAAACAGAACACAAAGAATTTTTCTCAAAATTGTTCTTAATTCATGTTTTACAGTATGTTTTTTAGTGGCCATCAGGTCAATCTTTTCCATAAAATGTACATTTAATTCGTACATTTGCATTATAAAATGGAATTTTAAGACATGCAACATTAAATGTATTGTGCACGCCTTTCACTGGTTATACATAAAGTGTGTGTACAAGAAAAACAATCTCTCTTAAACCCTTCCTTGAATCTGTGTTTAATAGCTAAAACTTCATAATCCTAGTTTACGTGTCACCTAAACTGGTGTAAAATGGTGCTGGATGTCTTATTTAGTACGTCTACATGCACGCAGTAGTCGGGCTAAGCTCATAGCTTGGCTATTAGGTCAAGTTGGACTTCTCGTCTTGTCTGAGTATACATGCAGAAGAGAAAATTGAATTTCTGACCAAATACGTCTGACTCCGCCTTGATAGACGGCACTGTGTCCTTTTTAATGCAGTGCGTATTGAACTAGTTCTGGTTAAAATTAATAAGATACAATAAAATCAAATAAATAATAATGATAAAAAGGTTAAATTTAAAAAGGAAAGAAACTTAAAAAAACAAGGAAATTGTTGGAAATAGGGCTTAAAAATTATAATAATTCTGTGACATAACTTTAAAATATAATATAATAATAGATATAGTTTTCCCCTATTTTTTTTTAATTATTTATATATTTTATTTTATTTTTTTCCTTTTTTTTTTTTTCAATTTGTGTGACATTTATTTCCAAGTTGCTGCCACCTTTTTTCCCATGTTTTTGAAAGTAAGCTCACCTCTGTTACTTTACATTAAGCATGTGAATTTGCATTGAGTACATGCATAATTTATGGGGCGCTAATTTGTAGGATATAGATAAGGCTTCCCCCTAACAGGTGACTGAACATTTGTCAACCAGACAGGTCATTAGTTGGCAAGATTTTATCGGTCGCAGAAAAAAAACAACTTAAAATGTAAAAAAAATAAATTTAAAATTAAAAAACAATTTTAAAATGTAATAATAATGATTATTATTGTTATAGTTTATTTTTCCCCTATTTTTAAATTGATAATTTTCTAAATGTATTTATTTATTTTTGCAATTTGTGTGACTTCTTGTTTTTTTTTTTTTGTTTTTTTTACCCAGTTGCTCATTGCCTTTTTGTTCATGGAAGAAATGGCACCAATCAGTTCAGGGTTCAGACAGCCCAAAAAAGTGATGGCACTCCAGGTTTCATAGGGTTAATTACACATAACTTTAAGCCTTAATAAAATGTAAAAAATGCAAGTTATCTTAAAGTTTTTGCATATTTATGCCAAGGGCCCATGTTCCTGAAATATGGAAATAGTTGAACATAAGAAAAGTAGGTCCCACTGTCTCCCACAAAGGTCACGGCTTAAAACGTGTAAATCTGAAAGACTTAAAATTAACATTCTCTGCTAAAATCCTACGTAATATAGTCAAGACTCGCATATAAAGAACAGAAACAATATATGTTTATACATTTGATAACTTATCTCTTTCACTGTTGGTCACACACTCATGTGTGTTACATCACTACGAAGTCCAGGATGTCCTTTGTAAAGTACATCAGGACTCAAACAGACTGTATGCATGGTGCTCAAAGTAAAGGCCCCAGTGTCACGTCCCCCAGAGAGGACAAATATGAATCGACAGGTCTCTGCAGTCACATTTCAAGTGAAATAAAAGTGTCTGGTATCACATGAATGTTTCTTAACGGGGGGAATCGTGATCCTCGTTCTCTGAGGAGGCAAAACATGATGTACCCAGTGAGCAGTAACACACACTCTGTCCACACACACGGTTTTCAGCACTGTGTGAGAGTGTGTGTGTGTGTGTGTGTGTGTGTGTGTGTGTGTGTGTGTGTGTGTGTGTGTGAGAGAGAAAGAAAAAGAGAGGGTGAGTGGGGGTTATAGACGGAGTCAGCGACACATTTTTTTTTTAGGATCAGGACAGATCTTTTGAACATGCTGTGTTTACACCAGTTCAAATGCCAGTGTCCCCATGATTCACTTTGACACAGCAGGCTAGTGAGAAGATGTAAGAGAGGGGATCTGGGAGTGTTTGTGTACGTGTGTGTGTGTGTGTGGGTTTACATACATTTTTTCTGCTTACGCACTTGGATGAAACCTTACACAAACACACAGTATAAGGTTTACATAACAGGTGTGTGCAAGTCTCAGATCAGAAACACACACACAGGTGCGCTCACGTGTCCACGGTGTCAGTCTGGATACTTGATAAATGTTATGAAAGGGGCACCAAAAACCTCCCACACACACACACACACACACACACACACACACACACACACACACACACACACACACACACACACACACACACACACACACACACACGCACACACATACTCCCACAGCCTCCCTGAACATGGAGTTTGGTTGGTGAGCTGGCTGCCTCCCCCAGTTGCCCTGGGGCCAAGAACAGTATGAATACATTACATGCACCCACACACACACACACACACACACGCCCGACCTTCTCTGTCCCACAGACCCCCGTAGAGGCTACTATGCCTGACTGGTGAGTTGTCTCCCCTAATCCCTGCACCGCAGCCAAGAAACAATGTGTCTCCAGATGCCCTGCGCAACTCACAGCTTGGAATTGCAGATGACCTTCCATGGAGCAGGTTTTGGTGAGTGTGTGTCCACTTGGGAACAGATGATGTGCATCATGGTGGACCTGGCCTTGACCTGTGTCACGAGGGGAGGATTTAGTTGTGAGTAAACCCGGCCCACTCCTGCCCTCACAAAGTTTATTCCCCAAGCAGACGACCTCCACGTCCAGTCCCACCTTCCATCCACACGCTGCACGGCGCCTTCCTAAACCCAGTTGACACTCAGTACGTTTACACGCACGCAGTAGAAGAGCTAAGCTCATAGCTCGGCTAATCAGTCAAGTCGGACTTCTCGTACGTCTGACTCCACTTGATAGGCGGCGCTGTGTCCTTTTTAATATAGAGCATATTGAACTAGTTCCAGTTGACCCGAGGAGGAAGCTAACGAGGAATGAAGATGAATCTGTCCAGAAGTGCATCTTCTGCTTCTCGCCATGGTGTTTGTTTGTTTGTTTGTTTTTCCGGGAGTGAACTGCTGCTACGTCATCTCCTTCTTCTTCCAAGTGAAAACCCGCAAATGAAAAAGTGGAGCATGCGCAGAGCGCCGAGTGCCGAGTCCGACTCCAGTTGGACTAAGTGGATACATGCAGCAATAGTTTGATTTTCAATCGAATTATCTAAGTGTGTTAGTCAAGCTACAGATAGTCCAATTTCAGTTGAACTAAGCTGTTTACATGCATTTAAAAGTCCGGTTTCAGTCGGACTTAGCTGTTTACATGCATTTAAAAGTCCGGTTTCAGTCGGACTAAGCTGTTTACATGCATTCAAAAGTCCAATTTCAGTCAGACTAAGCTGTTAACATGCATTTAAAAGTCCAATTTCAGTTGGACTAAGCTGTTAACATGCATTTAAAAGTCCAGTTTCAGTCAGACTAAGCTGTTTACGTGCATTTAAAAGTCCAGTTTCAGTCGGACTAAGCTGTTTACATGCATTCAAAAGTCCGGTTTCAGCCGGACTAACCTGTTTACATGCATTTAAAAGTACAGTTTCAGCCGGACTAAGCTTTTTACATGCATTTAAAAGTACAGTTTCAGCTGGACTAAGCTTTTTACATGTATTTAAAAGTACAGTTTCAGCCGGACTAAGCTTTTTACATGCATTTAAAAGTACAGTTTCAGTTGGACTAAGCCAATAATCTCTCAAGCTGCATGTAAACATACTATCACATTCTCCATCCATGTTCAACCCAATTGCCAAAATATTTGTTGGTAATGTGCGTCTCTGCAAACCACATTTGTATGTCATTATGTATCAGATACACTGAAAGATTACGTTTCTTTACATCTCTACAGTGCTCTGGTTTATGTGTGGTTAGGTTAAGGCACAAAAGTCACTTGGTTCTGGTTAGGAAAACATCATGTTTTGGCTTAAAACACCTGCTCTTCGAGATGCAGCAATGGCTTGGTAAAAAACAATAGCTTTTCATGGCACCATCCTAGCAGGAAACACTAGGATGATGTGTTTGTAAAAGAAAGAAAAACATCTCTTTTTGTGGCCTTATTCTGACAAGAAACACAGATATTGGTTGCTAAAATGGGCCATCCAAGTTTGGTGGCTGCAAAGCTGCTGGAAAAACAGTGGCAGGTCACTAAAACACAACCGGTTTTGTTGTGTGTTGGTCTTGGACAGTGGTCTGCTGCATCAAACACTTTAGTTTCCTGCATTCTGGTTAATTTTATTGCACCAATTTGTGCTTTTCTGTCTCAATGTATTGTGTTAATGGCTTTTAATTTTGTCAAAATAAAAATCCTCTCCTTCTTTCATGATTTTATTGTCTATATATCTTTAGCCCTTCCTCACAAATCCACATCTATGTGTCCCTGGTTTGCAGAAACGTTGTGCCAACATGTCCTCTGGTGTCTGGGCTGCCATGTCACTTGTGCCCATTGCAGCATTTACAGTAATATAATCTTGTCTTTCACTCCTTCACTAAATGCAGATTGACAAACAGTATTTGTTGGTGGGACAGCTGGATGTACAGTATGTGTTGTCCCACTGAAATGTATCAGTCAGTGGTACAGTTTGTCACCTCTCCTCCTCGCACAAATGTAACCAGTCCATATGCTGCGTTGGATCATTTCGCTCCACCGCTGGGTTTCCCTCTCATGTTCATCTGCTGTTCTGAATTGTAGGCGGCTCTCGGCTCCTTTCCAAAGTGGCCTACACTAAATGAGACAGATGATTTTTTGGCTTTAATGCCAAATGAGTTTTTACACCTCCTGTCCTCCTCCAACCCCCCTGTGAGCGCATGGGCCGCTGCAGCCACACAAACACTCCAATTAACCAGGAGTTAGTTATTCTTCCTCTGTTGTCACCAGAAACCTTCATCCCACTTTGCTTTCTCCTCAAATGGTAAATTCAGGGTTCATTTTTTAAAGGATGTGAAAATGTAGGCTTCTTTTCTCATGCTCTGACATTTCCTTTGTAATACTCTGTTTAATATGGTGCCTTAAATTACCTCATCATAATGAATAATAATCAGGTAGGCAACAATCTTACTCACATAGACAGTGACAAAAACCCGTCCTATCAGTGCCTTTCTTGTCGCTTCCTCCGGTGCCTCTCACCCCTCCTCCCGGGCTGACGTAGAGAAGATCCTCCGCTGCCCACGACTGTGGGCAACGACCCGGCAGCGGGTATAAATGGCTTCCCGGGACTCCAGCATGTCACTGCTTTGAGCCGCAGCAACTCGTTCACCAGAGCTGAACCTCAGCAGAGATAGCAGCAAGCAGGCACCTCCACGCCGCTCAGGCTAACTCGCTTTCGGCTTTGGTTCGAGATGGAGACTCGTCGCAACGTCAGGCGCTCCAGCGCACGTAACTTCAAGGGTGAGTTGATTTCCATCATGCATCTTCACTTTGAGTGCAGGTTTCTGACTTTGCAAATGCATTTTTGTGATTTAGTCTGATGAGTTATTGCAGTTAGTCACTCACTAGTGTCCATGTGTTAAGATGTATGTGATTTGAGGAACAATAGGATGAACTGTTTCCATGTTATTCCAGTATCAGCAGCGTGTGCCTGTAGAATACAAGTGCATTTTACGCACAGCCATTTTGCATGTAGGAGTATTTTAAATAGTAATTTGCACACTGCTGAACACCCGTTTAAGTTTGAATCATGTTTGTCAATGATGTGCGTTAGAAATTTAGCAGAATGTTGCACATGAAGGAGACTGGTGCGTACTTTGGGGGCATTTTAGCGCAAAGATTTGGCAGTAAAATCTCCACAGGAAATCAAATTTAAGTGTGAGTTTATTCGATATCGTCATCCATATGAAAAGTCCTTCACAACTCGTGATCAAAGTTAGTTTATATGTGATCCAGTCTCTCCATATCTCCTTTACGCACGGAGAGATGCAGATATGATTAATGCGCGCATGATTCTGAACTTTATTCCTCACCTCATGTCGACTGTGGAGTAAATAACACGTAGGAATACTCTAAAAAGGGTGTCTTATTCCACTTAAAGGACCCTTCTCCGGTTCTCCCTCAGCTTCCAGCGCAGCTAATAGTCCAACTTGTTAAGAGGTCAAGAGGTGATCCTCTGGAAATTCTTGCGCACAACAGATGAATGGGAACCTCATCATTATTTCATGCATGTACTTTTCCCGCGGTGGCTACTTTTGTGCAGCGTTATCCGAGCTGTGCCAAGAAGCTGTTTCATTATTGACAAGAACCGAAACTGATCCGGGTCTGGTTGCCGGTTTTACGCGTGCCCTCTGCGTGGCAAACCTCTCAACGGAAACAACCTTTTGAAAGCCTGAGAAGTGGGAAACCAGGTTAATTTAATGCGATAGGCACGTGATTCGTGTTTTCTGTCCCTTAAAGGTCTTCATAGTATATTTTTGGTGATTTACTGCTCTAAACAGCTGAAAACTAGAGTTATGTAACTGGTGTCACAACAGCCATGGAGACCTATGTAAAGTGATCGGGTGGATATGAATGGGTGAATGATTTCTGTAATGTAATCTGGTTAATTATTCATGCACCTCAAAGTTCTGGGAACCATCAACAAGTCACGGCTGAGAGCACAGCAGTGCTAAAAAGAATCACTGACAACAGCAACAGGTTTGATAGACAGACAGCAAAGAAAGACAGGTGCCAAAAGCTGAAATCAACCTCTCTGTCTTTGTCTGTCTCTCTATCCAGGACTAACCACTGCAACAATGGTCCTTTGCTGGCTCTGCTCCTAACCTGACCTCCAATTATGTTCCTTTCTTCTCATGAGAATTAACCTCCTCTCTCTCTGTCTCGCTCTCCAGGTGGACTGACTCTTTGGCTGATTCTGTGGCTGGTGGTGGTGAAGCCAGGCGGGGTGTCAGCATGCCCCAAGCTGTGTGTGTGTTACCCCACGCCCATGACGGTCAGCTGCCAGTCGCAGAACCTTACCATAGTGCCGGCCGGTGTGCCATATGACTCACAACGTGTTTTCCTGCAGAACAACCGCATCACAGAGCTGCGTGCAGATTCTTTTGGCTTTGAGACACAGGTAACACTGGCAGACTGTGTGTGCATCTGTCGAGTGCCACAGCAGTATTTGCAGACATTCTTAATAGTCTTCTATTTCTCCCTGTTCATCACAACATTTCTCTTCTCTCTGTGCAGGTCCTTTGGCTGTATGCCAACAACATCACATGGATCGAGGCCGGGGCCTTCAGTAACCTCAGGGTGCTGGAGGAGCTGGATCTGGGCGATAACCCGCTGCAACGTCTGGAAGGTGGAGCCTTCAGGGGCTTGGAGAAGCTGCAGAGCCTGCACATGCATCGCTGCAAGCTGGCCGCTCTCCCCCATGACCTCTTCCACAAGCTGTACAGCCTGCAGTTCCTCTACCTGCAGGTAAAACAAACGCACACACAAACACACACACATAAAGATACATTTTTGATTGTCATGCATGAGTATGTACACATAATGCCTGCAGGAATGTTGCAGAGTTGTTTTGTGGACACATCCGTTGCCAACACACAGGCTGAACACCCACACACATAAAGATGCTTTTATGCTGTGCATGATGGAGGATTGCTTTAAGGAGGTTCAGTGAGTTTAACACAAAGAAAACAAACTGAGAATGACATGTAAGTAAAAATTAAAGCACTGATAAGATCTAAACCAAAGCAACACATCAACACGTCTCTGCAGGTCCAATTAGCACCATTAATCAGAGGAAAACTAAACTGAGATTGCTGTTATCATTATATTATTAATCAAACACAACAGACTGTTCTCAGATTGATTGCACAGAATTAATGACACAGAATGATCAGTGACAGCACAGTGAGCAGCTGTCAGATCCTAAATTCACATACACAACATACAGTATATATCAGGGTCGGATGAAACAAGTACAAGACTCATCCTAGTAAAATATGTCAATATCAGTACTCAAAATGAGCAACAATCCTCATTGTGTAGCCTACTCTTGGGATAAAAATGATCTGAAGCTCAATTCTGAGAATGTTTTGTAAATAATTTTCTAATAAATAACAAATATTACAACTTCAATTTAAACTCCACCCACTTCAGGTATAAACCCCGCCCCTCTCCAAGCACAGATATGGATATGGATACTGATATTTAGTTGGTTGAACAGTTATAGAGACAGATAAAGATAATGGTGTGCTCGCTCATCCCTAATGTATATGTCCGCACATTTATGTGAAACAAAATGATATCACATAACTCTAGGAACAAGGATAGAATAAAAGAATATCATGTCATACACTCTTCTTTAAGGACACCAGCAGCTAAATGACTGAAATAATTATGAAACCAAGCAGCAACCTCAGAGCTGAAAAATGAATTCAACACAGAAGTGCCATAAACTGCAGCTTCTTTAAACGGCTGTTAGAGGCTGGCTCCAAAACAGAGTCAATCCCCATAGACCCCGTGTTAAAATGTCCAGCTTCACAGCAGAAATAAACATGTTTACAGATACAAAGATAGTTTTAGTCTCTAGTTTTAGTATAGTTTAGTCCCTGTAAAACAGGCCACTTTGAACATCAGGCAGTCTGTCGATAGTGTCCTCGCCAGCTTCTCAGTCAGATCCACTCCTTGCTCCGCCACAGCGCCAGCCTGTCACCCAAATATGGTCAGTGCTGGCTCCAAAAAGACAAGATGGCGACAGCCGTAATGCTGAACTCGATGCTTCAGATCCAGAGTCCACAATCTAGTGGGTGACTCACAGTAGCTAGGTTTATTATGGATTAAACACACCGACAGTGCAACATTTCACCCAGACTTCAGGCTACGATACAATGCAGAGGATAAAAAAACAAGTACAGGAAATACTTAACTAAACTCTTAAGCCAGTGTTTCACATATTTAAGTTTTCTCACTCCCCTTAAAATCAGGAAGGCCTCACAATGTCCTGTAAAGCTTTGGCGACCCCTACTGTTACTTAGCTGTGCTCATACAGCCCTTGACCCTTTGAAACCTGAGCAAATTGGCTTTTAAAACATGGGAAGAAGGCAGTGAGCAACAAAAGAAGAAATGACCCAAAAATTTGGCAAGAAATTTGTAAAAAAGGGAAAATTAAAAACAAGAAAATTAATTAGAAAAAAATCAAGAAATAAAGTTAAAAACAAACAAACAAGGAAATGACCTGGAGAGAGAGCTTAAAAATTATTATAATTCCACAACATAATTTTAAAATGTAATAATAATAATAATTATTCATAGAATTTTTCCTGAGCTTTTTTCTTTTCTCCCTATTTTTTTAAAGAATTTTCTAAGTCTTTTTTTTTGCTATTTTTTCCCATATTTTTTTTAAAAAGAAATCGCACCAATTAGCTCAGGGTTCAAAGCTTTAAAACCCAACACTGGAGAACCAAATAGCTGTGAAGCACAAAGAGTAAAAAAGAAAATGCTGTTGTCATTCATTTCAGTGCACCATGAACATTAGTGTTTTTTGAGTTGTTGTTGTCAGCTTTTTTGGAAGCTGACAGTGAGATCGCAGCTGTGAGTGTTCTTAAATCCATCACATTAATCTCTGTTCCAATTAGACAATAAGTCCCCGCCAAGAAATAAATCTCTCCCACACTCATTGTGGTTCCAGTCGACAGAGGTCACTTCTGATCACTCTAAAGTTACGTTCAAACAAGACACACCCCAAGTGTACATATATGGTAACTTTAGAGGAAGTGAGGGATTTTTTTTGGCGTCTGTCTCAGTTGATGGTAATCACTGCCAGCTTTTGCCAACTAGAGCAACAAACAGCTTTGATTTTTCCGTGTGCTTTTCCACAGCACTTAATCTTCTTGTATTTTGGTTTTTCTCCAGGAGAATCAGCTCCACTTCCTGCAAGATGACCTGTTCTCCGATCTGGTCAACCTCACTCATCTCTTCCTGCATGGAAACCGCATCCGTGCCCTCTCTGAGAATGTGTTCAGAGGCCTGGTCAACCTCGACCGCCTGCTGATCCATGACAACCGCATTAGGCAGGTCAACCGTCGGGCTTTCCGCGACCTGGGCCGCCTGACCATCCTCTACCTGTTCAACAACTCCCTGGCCGAGCTGCCAGGCCAGGCCATGAGGGATGCCCAGGGCATCCAGTTCCTTCGCCTCAACGGCAACCCCTGGTCCTGCGGCTGCGAGGCTCGTCCCCTGTGGGAGTGGTTCCGCAAGGCCCGCATCTCCTCCTCTGAGCTCATGTGCACTTCCCCATCCCAGCGCCGTGGCCAGGACCTCAGATTCCTCCGTGAGTTGGACTTCGCCCTCTGCCCTCTGCCTGACCCCGGCTCTCTGGCAGGAAGCACCACGACCACCTTCAGCACCAAGACCCGCTGGTGGTTCTCCAAGCACAAGCCTGCATCTTCATCCAAAGCCTCATACCAGAAGAGCACAGAAACAGTGAAGGCCTTCCCCTTCTCCGCCGTAAAGCCCCAGTACCTCCCCAAACCCCCCACTGAAACCTTCTCCAAGTATGAAATGTCAGAAGACGAGAAGGCGCTGCCCAAGGTGGACCCAGAAGAGTACTGGACCAACTACGGCAATGAAGACTCCTCCATCCGCTGCTTCGAGCTGGACTGCGCCCAAGGCTATGACAACCCAGCCTACTCCTCCTCCTCCTCCTCACCCAGTGCCCTGTCTCTCCTCCACTTCCTCTCCCTCTCGCTAGTCACATTCTCCCTCCACTTCCTTTTTGGCTGAACTCTTCTCTCCTCCACCTCCTTTCCCCCCCTGTGATTTCTCCCCCTGCTCTCTCGAACTCCAACAAAAACCTTGATCTTGATTCCTTT
This sequence comes from Cephalopholis sonnerati, assembly GCA_019142605.1. Lineage (NCBI taxonomy): Eukaryota > Metazoa > Chordata > Actinopteri > Perciformes > Serranidae > Cephalopholis > Cephalopholis sonnerati. The sequence continues at coordinate 36,999,495 of JAGQAX010000004.1, read as the reverse complement.
CAGTTACCTCCTCGCCTTGCAGGAGGTGCTACACTGACACAGGAGACAGGTGAGGCAGCAGGGAGCTGTTTTAAAGTGCAGAGATCAGCTGAGTTGATGTAGAGCGGGACAGGATTTCAATGTTGAAGTAGCTGCTGCTTGTTAGTACAGGATCAGATCATGAGAACTGACTCTGGTAGTGACGGTACAAAGGCAGAAACCTACGACAACATGAGGATAGAGACACAACACACAGACAGCTGGTGGTGTCTCAAGATGTTTTTTGATATCACAGCTGTGAACAACGCAGGCGTTGTGAGTCTTTGACAGCTATTTTCTATATCAGCCAGTGCTCGCCATCCGCTAACCACCAACATTGTCCTTCACTAATTTATTTCTTTTATCATGAATACAAGTTTTGATTAATTATACCAGAGGAAAGCGGAAGGTGTGGATCGACACAGATCACGACAGTCAGGGAGTACAGGAGAGAAAAAGAAAGACTTAGAGGAGGAAGTGGAAAGAAAATCAATACAGTGTGAGCAGAGTGAGCTTAAGATGTTCATCTGAAGGCAGGCGAGGATGAGAGGACCGTCAGAACGGTAGCCAAGAGCAGCTCAACTCTCTCCTTCAGATCCAAACTCTTGTGTGATCCCCGAGATGCCAGCAAACCACCACCGCCCACACTTGTACATACCACTCATCATCACTGTACATACACGTGTCCTCAACTGCTCTGTGTTTTGGACTAGCTAGATTTTTACATTTCATTTTAGAGCTGCTTCGTAAACGACAGCTTGTGGTGATAGAAGAGATGCGTAGATTGTAAGTGAAGGGCAAACAAATGGCACGCGGAAGCTCCTTTTTTTAACCCCTCGTGTTCTCCAGTCTCGTCTCTTCCTCTGTCAGACAGCCTAAAAACTTTGAAACAGAAAGGCACCAGATTCAGATTTGTGTGTGTGTGTGTGACTCAGTTTTTGTTGTGTGAGTGGGACTGGACTGTTGTAGACTAATAACCAAAGTCCTGAGAAGACCAGTTTGATTAGGTCTCTTCTTCAAATGAGTGACTATGTGTTTGAAAATATGGCCTTTGTCTATCTGTGAGTCCAAACTGACACCGAACAAGGTGAAAACAACTCCTACAGAGCCCTTTGTGTAGTTTGAAGCCTCCGATCTCTGTCCTGCAGGCTCCTGTTACATTACACGTTGACCTGCAGCAGGTCTCCGTCAGTGTGTTTGTATGAGGATGTGTGTATTTCTTCAAAACTCAGACTGAAAGTCCTTTATGCACAGATCGACTTAGCAGGACACACAACTGTTAAAAAGCTGTATTGTTTCAGAAATGCATGGGAGTATGTGTTTTGTACTATTTCTGAAGACGTTTGACAAACCATCTGATTTCAGTGATATCTGTATTGTATGGCACAAACAGACCATGCAGACCTGGCACACATAAAATCATCTCTCCAATATTAAAGCTGTACTTTATAAGAATACCTTTCTGACTCCACTGTGTGTTCTTGCGTAATGGGATGGGTATTTACTCGGAAAATCTGTTCAGCACAAACCCAACGGTCATACGTCCCTTGTCAACCCTGAATGTTAGCACGCCCATACCAACCTGAACCATGACTGTGAGTTTCTGTGTGAAGGATACTGTAACGCTGTTAGATTCTGTATTTTTTAATGAGAAAACGTGTTAGGAAAGTGTTTTGCTTTATTAAAAAATAAACAAACAATCCAACAGAAGTGTGTGGGGGTTTCGTTGTTGCTTCAATGTCGTCTTTGTTCGCTAAGGATGCCTCAAAGGAAAACAAAAAATGGGCAAAAGTTAGTGAGCTGGCACATGAGCACAAACACGGTGTGTACAGACAGTAGTGGGATGTAAGTACAACACTGACGTACTTAAACTTTACTGGAATATTTCCATCATTTGCTACTTTATACTTCTACTCCACTACACTCTGGAGACACATATTGTACTTTTTACTCCACTAGGTTTATTTTAAGCTCTAAAAACATCTAAATAAACTAATAAATTATGACCCTGCAGTATATAAAGTTAAGAAAATGAGCTCCACCTTTAGCAGCTGCAACATTAAAGTGATGAACACATTAACAGATGACTCATCATGATCTGAAACGGGCCATTCTGCAGAATGAGTACGTTCACTCTTAGTTATTTGAGGATATTTTGATGCTAATACTTTTGAACTTTTGCGTATTTTTAACACTTTAATATTGCTCCTTTTACATAACATCTAATTACTTCTTCCTCCACTACATACAGATAATATTAGATGGTAGAAACATTGACTTAATCAAGCATTGCAACAGTTCATTCACTAAATCTTGATAGCCCATTGAGTAGAGCATTTACACACCCAATACTTTACACTTTCACACTAACAGCGCAGCACAATAAGAGACTCATGAGCATGAATGTGATCAGATACATCAGAGCAAACGTAATTTTAAAATCTGATAACTTTGAAGCCAATTTAGTCAACAGTTGAGACTTTGTTTTTAAGAGAGCCACGTCACAGTGCGCCTGTCCAACCTCTTAAAAAAGGGAGTATTTGTTGTGTGTCTGTGTCGCTGTGTGTACGTGTGTGCTCACGCAAGTGTGTGAAGTGTAAGAAATCCATTGTGACAGTGTGAGTGTGTTCAGAGAAGGTCATCAGTCTCAACTGTGTTCACTCCTCGCCCCAATCCTGCAGCTATATCAGGCCATGTTATATGGAGAGATGGATGAATAAGAAGTCGAAGTGTGGTGTGCGTGTGCATGTGTGTGTGTGTGTGTGTGTGGGTACATGGGGGGGTAATGGTGAGGTATGATTCAGGAAAGGGGCCGAATGGGACACACGCCAGGATGAAAATGTGACAATGTGTCCCGGAATCAGCACACCCCCTCAACAGATTAACTCTCACCGTGATAATGATGGTGATGCATAGATACACTCATGCATGTGTTGCACATATACTTACATGTGCAAATAGCCTACACACTAACACATACACACACACACACACACGCACAGATTATAAAGTTCAGAGAAGTTTGGTTGTTTTGCCCACTAGTCTTTTTTGCCTTCCAGTTCACAAATTATTCATCACTTTCGCACCTCACTTGCGTTCTTCCTCTTTTCTCTCCTTTATTTTTCTCCTCTTTGTGACGAAAGCTCTTTCACCCCTTCCAGTCATCAGCAGATAAATCATCAGACCCACCTACATCATTGTGCCATTTCTCTCAGAACTTTTTATTTTCTCAAACTTAACATGCGTACTTTGACCACAAATGAGATAAAGTTAAATCTGGTGCACTGCACTGAGGCAACTTTAGCCCCTTTTCCACCAACATTTCCAGGAACTTTTATTTCCAGGAATTTATTTACCTGGGTAAAAGAATTCCTGGTAATCTGTGTGGTTTGTGTTTCCACTGCACTTCAAAGATCCGGAAAATGTATTCAAATCAGGCTGATGATGTATGGGGGAGTGGTAAAAGAAACTGCACTACACCTCCAGTCCAGTAGGTGGCGGTAGGAAGAAGCTGAAGGCCAAACAAGCACGATGACGCCATAAACAACGACCGACAAGCCTGCATCATCATTTGTGCGACACAACACGCCACGATGGAGGACGCTGAAGTTGTTCTGTTGTTCCTCGTGTTTTACTACATCACATGTAAAACCATGTGATCTGCACAGAAAAGACGACAGGCGTTATTAGCAAAGACAACTGTGAACGTCTGAAGCTTCTTATAATCTTGCTTAAGTTTCTTCAACTTTTCACGAGTGTGTTTCAGCGTGTGTCCTATATTTAGCTCCACCAGCTTGTCGGCTATTCTTCCGTAGACTCAGTCGTTTTGAGTCATCAACTCAAAGTCCCGCTGAATTTCCTCCTCTGCAAACACGCTCCAAAGAGCCTGGACCTCGTTGTCCGTCCACTTCTCGTAGCTTCTCTTCTTTTGCTCCATTTTCCAAATGATCAAAACACAAACCAAGTGAAGCTTGTAGAAATGAAATAAAGTTTGCAGCCACACTGGCACGAAAGTGAGGAACGCTGCAAGTGTGTGCTCCACCAATCAGCGCTCTTCAGCACACAGCCCCGCCCCTCAAGAATTCCAGGGAATCTGAAAAGTCCTTTTTTCAGTGAAAGTTTGGGGTTGAGGGAAAGGTTTTTCCCTGGGTAATTTTGGAGGAAATGCGCCAAGGTTTTTTAAAATCCCGGGTAAATGGTAAAAGTTCCTGCGGTGGAAAAGGGACTAATGTTAAAAAACCCTGTTGTCTCCCGATCTAGCTGTAAACTCTGCTATTTGTGTATCAACAAGATCTCACTGGTAAATGAACGAGATTGAAAGAGTCTACAAACATGCTAGCGATTTTCTGTGGTTGTATTTTGGGAGGTCTGAGCTAAATTCTAACATCAGCTTCACATACTATGTTTACAATGACAATGCTAACATGGCACTGAATTAACGTCACAATCATGGTTCCATTTTGCTGTCTAGTGTTGTGTTGTTGTTGTGTGTGTGCGAGTGTGTGTGTGTGTGTGTATGTGTGTGTGTTCCTGCAGATACAAAACATACAGAAGTCATTCAGAAAAACAAGAGCAGAACTACATTTCTTTGCAGTGTTAGCTAATGAGGGCCGAGCGAAGACAACCCAGTGGAAGCTGAATACTGTTCATCTGCAAACACAGTCTGCGATGACACATAACTGGTTAGATAATTTCTCTGTCGTCTGTCTCGATCGCCAGGTAGCGGTTTACTTTTACATTGTGATCTATAGGCTCGGCTTTAGCTTCTATGTTTATCTTTTTAACCTGTAACCTTTGACCCCAACATATACTTCAAACACATATTGAAGACCCTTCTTTCTGCTTGAAATCACCTTTTTGTTATTACAAAAATATGATAATATATTTTAAGGGACTGCAGTTAGATAGCGTGTATGTTGACAGACCATACCAAAGGGGCGGGGCTTAGCAGGAGGTTAATTCTAAGATAATCTTAGAAAAGATAATCTTTTCTCAAATGAATGCATCTGGCTTCAGTACAAACAGGGTACCATGCAATAATTAAAGTATTTTGTCACTGCAGCTGCAGTGGATGTTCTGGAAGAACAATATCAGACTTTTATCTCACAACAGTACAGGTGGATCACTGTTGCTAAGGCACTGCCAGAACTTTAGATTTGTAAATGGTTTGTGAGGCAGGGAAAACTTAACTTGCTTCATCAGTAACTTCCACTTTAGTCCGGTGTGGTGACGCCAGCATTACTTCCATAGACCATGTATAACAATGGATGTAGCGACTGTGACGTTGTGCATTGAAGCCTCAAGCTCAGGGTGTCGGACGTCACCATCTTTGCTTTTCTGGGGGCCAGAAGTGACCATATTTGGATGACAGGCTGTCACTGTGGAGGAGCGAGGGGTGGATCTGACTCACAGACTACAGTAACCAGTTGTGATGCCTCACAGACAGCCTGTCATCAAGCGTCTCCGCCCGTAAATATGTGTAACTTTGGGCCTCAATAAAAAGCAACCGGGAGAGTTGTAAAAAAAATTCACCCCCTGTACAGCTGTCAGGAACGCTGAAATTACCTATAGAGACCAAAACCGTTTTTTGTACCAGGCTTTAAACACGTAGTCGTATTTGACACTTCAGTGTCGGTGTCATTTCTCAGCCTCGGAGGTTACTGCTCGATTACAACGCAGGAGTTGAAATGTATGAGAAAATACACGTGTAATAAAAGAGAGACTGACTGAAAGTGGAAAAACTGAGATGTATTATTTTACTTCAAGCTTGTCAGGCTGTTCATCTGTTTTGTAAATGGATGAACATTTCAGGATGGACCTCTTTATGCTAAAGGGAAGTTAAATATTCAGAGGTGCGTTTATTTAAAAGTTATTATGCAGTGGTTTTATTGGTACGGCACACTTCAGATCTAGAGTTTCTCACCCCCCATCGAGATCATCGTCTGACCTTCATAAATATAACAGAGGCAAAAGATGCCAAATTCCATAAAGAGACGAGAATGTAACACCGTCACAAACCATGCTGTGTTTGGACAAAGGAGTCCAACTTGTTTTTCTCAACTATCTTTGTTCCCAACATGCAACTGCTACTATTCACAGTTATATCTCTTTTTTCATCCCAAAGTAGGGACTGTAACAAGTTTACACTTGGTGCACTGGTGCTTGGCAACCGGGGAAAGGTGGAAAATGACTAACAAACAACTCAGACTTGTTGAAGGAGTCAGCGGGGTGCCAGTGTGATATAGCGTAAGACAACTCAAGGGTGGAGTTCTTGAACGTTCTTTGACGTCAAGGTTTAAGCGCTTTAAAGGAGTAGGTTGATATTTTGAGATAGATGCTTGTGGCGTACAGTGAGATGAGAGGATTGGTACCACTCGTACAGCTCTCACACTACAGCGAGCAGCCGCCTGAAAAGCAATTTTGTCATTGTTTGTCATTGGACAGAAGCAGGCTAGCTTTTTCACTGTGTATCCAGACTTTGTGCTAAGCTAAGCAAAGCGGCTGCTGGCCGTGGCTTCATATTTACCAAACATAACAGTTGTATCAGTGTCCTCGTCTAACTCCAACTATGCAACTTTAGCTTTCAGGATGTAATAAAGTAAGACCATGGCTTCTGGCAGTCAAGGCTTCAAACTAGAGGACTGCATTGGGACTGGGGACCCAATACAAATCTTGTGGTACCTGGTGTAACAGGTGTGACTGAACCCAAATGCAGCACTCAGTGAAAGCCGTTAATTCTTCAGGTTCAGAGCCCACACACAGAGTCTCTAGGTACAGGGGCCGACAGGTAGGCGAAAGGACGACACACACAACTGTGGTGTCTCACAGATAGTGTCTGAGCTGAAGCAGGCAACTGACAAGCGGGTGGGAGCACTCACGGTGAAACGTCGCGGCAGCAAAACACCACACAGCCACAGGCAGAGACGCTGAGGCAGAACTCGTGGTCGGGGACAGAAGGCTGGTGAGTTTACTGGTAAACACAGGACATAAACAAGTGCTACGTGGTGGAGAATGTTGGTGGAGCAGGGCGTAAAGCATCCACTGAAGGATAATAATAATTAATGATTAGCCCAATATGAAGTATTGCCCGTGATCAGGATTGTGCGTACACAACGATTAGCAATATGGATTTATATTAGGCCTACCTAACACAACCAGAAGTCTCGTGGCTCTGAAAAGTGCTTTCTTCTTGACCTTTTTGATTGGTCTCTCACGTAGGCCCATGCGATCATTAGAAGAATGTCCATCATCATGACTGACAACACACCGAATGCTTCTTCAAGCGCCTCTGTCATCGAAAAAACTAGTAGTAAGCGCGTAAACAGGACGTGACGAAATTGTGTTTGCACGGGATTAATATTACCCGAGGTATTTTCTCCAGACTGTTTTACAGAAGGTAATAGTCGCTGTAATTTTTACTGACATTATCCGTGATGATTACAGACATGGCGCGCTCGGACGGGACTGAAATCCCTGGTAATAATTATTTTACCCCACGTCTCCACGTTAAACTAATCCCGTCCGAATAGGGCTTAATAAACATGAAGGATGGAGACGTCAACAGGTGAAGCAGAAAACAGACAAAAGCAAGGCAAGTCAGACATTTGGAGGATTTTTCTCAGAAATATTACAGATAATAAAAAAACACACTGAATCCCAGAGACACCAGAATTACCTGAATCATGGATGTAACTATACACTAGAGCATAATTAAGCTACTTATTGCCAACAGGTGTGCGTATCTGTCTTAATACCAGAGTAAAATAACATGGTTTCCCTGCAGGACAGGAAAAGACTACTCATACTCTATTGTGCCGACATATATGGTCAGAATGCCTGCAGGTGCCAACAGGAGCTGACACACTTTGTGGTGATGGGCGAGAGTAGATAAAATCCTCTGTGGGCGGTAATGGTCAGTAATCCAGCGGGTGTAGGCAGGAGTGGGATAGGAAATCAGTCCCGTGCAGGGCTCTGCTTCAAACATCAGTGGGTTTAGACTTAATGTACATTATGCGTGAGAGGAAACAAGTGAAATATCACTGCAGCTGACGTACACTATTTAAGCTTTTCAGAAAGAGCCACATGCAGGCAGTAACCGAGTTCAACTCACGGTATGATTAATATTTCACCTTATGACCAATGGCACGGCAGACAATCATTGTAAGCATCAGAGTGCACTTTAAAGTTATAGTGTGTACAAGACGTTTTAACTCAGGGTCATAATTTCACAGAAAAGTGCAGCTGGCAGTGGATGACTGCGGACATCTTCTCCTGCCAGGGTTAACCACCTCGAGAAATGCACATCAAAAACTTGAATCGTGACCAACGTGCTTACTCTTCCTGTATTTCCAAGTTGCTCTTTTATGGCAGAAGTGTAGGCGTTCGGCCTATACGCCTGGAAGCAGCTGCCTGGGTGGTCATGGGACATCTTTGCTGTTTTTTCCGGTGCAGGAACACAACAAGGCCATTAGCAAAGAGAATGTCTCTGAAGTTGTCAGACTTTGATGATGTGCGCATGTTACACACTGTGCCCACTTATTCTCCCCCCAACTCTCCATCCCATTTTCTTCCCCGTGCCTTTCTTCCTCTCCTTTGTGTGTTTGCTTGCCTTTCATATGCTGTCACTCAGTCTTTGTCTGAACCCCTATCACTCCAGCACTTCTCTCTCCCTCTCTCTGCCTGTCACACAGTCTCTCCCACATGGTTCTGCTTGTCTTGGCCGAGCCTGCCTGTTGGCTCGTGTGAGTTGGCGTGTGCGTTTGCGTGTCACTGGCGTGTTCGCTGACGTTCACCCTCACACATGTTCTTATTTGCAGAGAGATTCACACCCTGACGTCAGAATGCCCAGGAAAGGGAACAAAGAGGCTGAGAGAGACTTTTAGGGGATGAGAGGCATTCACTGCCACTGAGTGCTGCCCTGATACAATAGAATATACAACTATTGTCTTTTCTTGACCTTATAGGGGAGAATATGACTACGCTGTGACAACGTGACATCCATAATTGACGAACATCATTTGCAGCACTGTTGCACTCACCAGCTCCCATTGTCCAGCACTGGGAAACTTGAGCCTCCAGGGCAGCGAACCTCTGCTGCTGAAAACTTACCTAAAGGAAGAGAAGAGAAAAAAGAACGAAAACAGAGTGAGGAGGAGATCCCCTGACTATCTAAATAAATCATTTTGCATGGAAACACTGACTATTCTCACTAAACAGTGAGACTTTGCTGTGAGTTCACCCACTGAGCAATAATGAGCCTGTTGCTTGTGTGTGTCACTGGATAAGATACAAAGGGCATCAGTAGGAAAACTCGAAAATATTTACGAAATGCCCCCCAAAAAATAAAGAACACTTTTGCAGAAGAAAACAAGATGGCCTTTACTTTTAGTCACACAGTTTTATTTCATGTCAACTGGTTTTGAAATGGCAGCACAGCGGTGCAATGTCTGCTCTGTGTGGTTTGCATGTTCACATCAGTGCCACTGTGGGTTTTCTCCAGGTACTCCGGCTTCCTCCAAAGACATCCAGGTGAGGTTAATTGGCAACTCCAAATAGTGCATAAGTGGGGCACCTAGTAGTTTGGTGGGTAGAGCAGGCACCCCGTACACAAAGGCACTGTCCCTGCTGCAGCAGCCACAGGATCAGTTCAAGCCCACTGTCCCCTGCTGCAGGGGCGAGGCCTGTCCCGTCTGATGAAGGCATAAAAAGCCAAAAAAATCATCTTTAAAATACTCATAGGTGTGAATGTGAGTGTGAATTGTTGTCGTCTCCACAGCCTCTTTTACACTGCCTGTTCAAGGCAGAAATTTCACATTATTCCGCCTCGCCGTTCTTTATAAAAGGTACAATCATGGAAAGGAGGTATTTCAAAAAGCCAAAAGCTGGAAACCAAAAAGGTTCATGTTAATTCTTCAAGAGCACCAAAAACATAAAAATAAACAAAATCAGAGCTGCACTGACACACAAACAACCGAGCAGCAGCTTTCAAAATACACTGTAAAATATCCAGTGACGGAAGAAGTACAGAAGTAGCCAGTTATGAGGAAAATGTCACACGCAACAGTCGTGTTATAATATTGTTAATACTGGTGCATCAATGTGTAAGAAGTATTTTACTGTTGTTTCTGATCTAGGTGGAGTTAGTTCAACCTACTTTTATGATTTTTGAAGCCTGGATGCAATCGCCAGAGGCAAAAAGCTAATGTTAGGCTATGAACAATCTACACTACGGTCACAAGACTTCAATGTCACCACCATAACATGGCTGTGGAGCCTCTGTTTGACGTGATGATGTTCTGTAGTCTCATTTAGCTACTTGTTAGCAACCGTCTTTTTAAGACACGTAAAGGCTTCAGAATTCATGTGATGGGTATTTATTGACATATTTTATGTCATAGAACAAAACATGAAAGTCTCTTGAGCTTGTGATTATCACAGACCTTATATCAGGCATCTAACAAAAAGCCATTGACTTTGAGATGAGGGAGCCAGGAGTGCAAAAATGCTAATTAATTTCCAGGTTTTAAGACTCATTCCTGCACCACTCTATTACAAAAGCTTTAAATGTGCCTTTAATCCATCCATCCATCCATTTTCTAACCGCTTATCCTCTTGAGGGTCACGGGGGGGTGGAGTCTATCCCAGCTGACACTGGGCGAGAGGCAGGGTACACCCTGGACAGGTCACCAGACTATCACAGGGCTGACACATAGAGACAGACAACCATTCACACTCACATTCACACCTACGGACAATTTAGAGTCACCAATTAACCTGCATGTCTTTGGACTGTGGGAGGAAGCTGGAGTGCCCGGAGAAAACCCACGCTGACACGAGGAGAACATGCAAACTCTCGAGCCATCTTGCTGTGAGGCAACAGTGCTAACCACTACACCACCGTGCTGTTGTTGGCATCATGTTGAACATAAAATAGACACTCTGGTTTTTTGCCAGATTTTGAGCAGGAGCAAATCCTCTAGTGAAGTACACAAAAGGTTACAAAGTTCTCAGACTTTGAGGCAGCCTGAATTTGCCATCAATTGTTCTGTTTGAATTAGACTGTAAATAGATACACATGTAGATAAACATGCAATAAAAATTAATGAAGACACAGAAGGGCTCCCTCCTGGGATCAAACCAGATTACAGGTATTAAGTTGCATAGAGTGGAAATGCTCAAGTACAGCATGAGTACCTCAAAACTGTACAATACTTGAGTAAATGTACTTAATTACTCCTGACTGAGCCACTGAACCTCATACAAGAATTCACTGGAAACGAGAACATTTTGATCATTAATTTAATGTAAATACATTATTTTTATTAATTAACTTAAAATTGGGTGGCACGGTGGTGCAGTGGTTAGCACTGTCACGTCACAGCAAGAGGGTTCCTGGTTCGATCGCACGGTAGAGAAGCCCCTCTGTATGGACTTTGCGTGTTCTTCCTGTGTCAGCGTGGGCATTCATCTGGGTACTCCGGTTTCCTCCCACAGTCCAAAGACATGCAGGTTAATTGGTGACTCTAAATTGTCCGTAGGTGTAAATGTGAGTGTGAATGGTTGTCTGTCTCTATGTGTCAGCCCTGTGATAGTCTGGTGACCTGTCCAGGGTGTACCCTGCCTCTTGCCCAGTGTCAGCTGGGATAGACTCCAGCCCCCCCGTGACCCTCAAGAGGATAAGTGGTTGGAAAATGGATGAATGAATGAATGAATTAAATGTTTTGAGAATCCTTAAAATCAGACTTCCCAGTATGTAAGGTTTGAGATTTAAGATTCTCCAGAGACTATCTTATTTGAAAAAAAAAGATGGAAACTGTTTTTTCAGTACATACAAGATGTGAGCAACATCACGTTTTGTTTATGTACAAAGAAAAAGTATACTGTAAGCAAAACCCTGTGAATCTACTCTTTAAACTGAGAGAGTGTAGCTGCAAAGTAAATGTGATTGTTGTTGATTGAACTTAATATACTAAGCACATTTAACTCGTACTTGTTTATGTTTCATCCATTTATCTCCAATTTTCAAGGCAGCAGGGGAACATATGTTTTTAAGTTGATCCAGCTTGTAATTTTTCAGTGTAAATTTACAAAGTGCTCAACCACTGAGAGAGAAGGCAGCACAGCAAGACTATCAAACAATTAAACATCAGAATATATCTTCACCAGCTGCAGTGTCTTAAAGAATCAGAGTATGATGCATAGCCGAGAGAAGCAAACACACAAAAGACCTGAATTCATGAATGAAATTTCTCTGCCTTCTGTTGTTGTTCCTCTGCTTCCTTGAGTGTACGCACAGAAATATCTGCGTGGATGTATGATTGTTTGTGAGCACTGATCACCGGCTCCACATTGTGCAGTGAGGAGGCAACCAGGAGCTCCGCATCCGGTCCTGAGTCAGTTAGAAGTAAAAGAGGAGAGCAGGGTGAAGACAGGGCACATCTGTCCCACGGTCTGTCCGCCCCTCTGAAGGTTTACGCACACGGCTAAAAATACCCTGCGACAGACTGTGGAGACAGATTGGGATCCGAAGACACAGAGGAGATTTAATGTGTCTTTGTGTCTGGTCTGTAAAGGGTGACACGCAGAGTGAAAGATTTAATAACACGGCAAAGACAGCAACAGTAAAAGTGACGGCAAGGCAAGGATGAAGTGGGTCTTGAGTTTGTTGTGAACAAAAGAACATTTATTAAATGAGCGCTTGTGAGTCACTCACACCGCCTCGCTCTGGGGAGTTGTATAGCCCATGTTTGTTGGCACAGACGCAGCCTGTGACGTCCTTTAGACAATTTGTATGAGTGCCCAAAAATGTGACTGCCACATCCACTGTGAAAGACACGCGGATTCTGTATTGCTATTCCGGTAACACCATATTTGCTCTTAACTTTGGAGTACTCAAACACATCCGTCTGCAGTGCTGCAGGGTTTTCTCTCACTTTCTTCTTGTTTGTTTTGGATGCTGTCTTTCTGCCGTCTCTCACACGGCTGCATTTGGGAATTAGGTGATGCAAACAATTACACAACATAGGAGCACATCACTTGGGACCTGCATTAATCTTTCCCACTGTTTACCAAGGACGTTACGCGGATCTTGAGTTGAAATAGCCAGAAGGGGGTATTGATCTCAGAGTGTTTAGGTCTTAGCTAAATGGGATGACGCAAACATGAGACCAAAAGAGCCTGTCTGACTCATAATTCTGTCAGAGGTCCCGACACACCATCTGTGTATCAACAGTGGGCTCTTTGCTATGTAAAGCTGTTTTACATTATGTGCATCATTTCATGCCATTGTCAAAGCAATTGTGATACAATTTCTGGAGACAGTTTGCTGATGACCTCCATCTTATGCTCCTCTGTCGCATTGTCCAACACCTCAACCTGTGGATGAACCATCAGTTGATCTGTTGGCATCATCCGTCCATATTGGATGGGACTGGATTCGTAACTGCTTATCCTCTTGAGGGTGACAGGGGGGGCTGGAGCCGATCCCAGCTGACATTGGGCGAGAGGCAGGGTTCACCCTGGACAGGTCACCAGACTATCACAGGGCTGACACATAGAGACAGACAACCATTCACACTCACATTCACACCTACGGACAATTTAGAGTCACCAATTAACCTGCATGTCTTTGGACTGTGGGAGGAAGCTGGAGCACCCGGAGAAAACCCACACTGACACAGGGAGAACATGCAGGGTATGTGTCAGCCCTGTGATAGTCTGGTGACCTGTCCAGGGTGTACCCCACCTCTCGCCCAATGTCAGCTGGGATAGGCTCCAGCACCCCCTGTGACCCTCAAGAGGATAAGCGGTTACGGAAAGTGAATGAATGAATAAGAAATGTTGTGTTTTCGTTACCTCAGAATGAGCCGCTTACATCTACCACCATGGTGCTTCACCATGTTTCTACTGTGACCCAGGACAACAAACCCAACACTGGTTCCAGATAGGGCCATGTCTATTTACCGGGAGACAATGACGGGCCGCTTGCGCAGCACCTGCTTTTTTCTCTGATAACCTCATATGTGCCTGAATTATCCACAGAGGTCTCCTCCTCTCTAAAACAAATGGACCAGGTGAATACCACAGTAAAAACACTACATAAAGCAGTTTCATGTTACAAATCAGTGTTTCTTCGACACTGTTTGGCATGTCAGAGACAGGCCTTTAGCTTAGCACCTGCTAACGGTGTGTTCTTTTCTTTTCTGTGATGACTTAAGATCCAGACTTTCAGGTGTTTTTACCACAGAGGTCTCCTCCTCTCCAAAACAAGCAGTTTCACATTTAAAAAGTTCATCTGACGTTGTTTGTTATTGAAAGGTTTCTAACTAAGGTAGCGAAAATGTGAATGGCCCTATCTAGAGCCAGTATTTGGTTTGTAAATTCTGGGCTATTGTAGAAACATAGCGGTGCGACATGGCGATCTCTGTGGACTAGGACCTGCTCCCTCTGTAGACATAAACAGCTCATTTTAAGGAAACGAAAACACATAATTACAGTACTCAAAAACATGTGGGTATTGGTGGAATACAGAGTGGGAGCCCAAGAGAAAACATGCTTATTACCTGTCTGAGAATAAAACATACTTGATTAAATGAGTGGGTGACATGGTTGGCAGTGCTTAGCACTGTGGCTTCACAGTAAGAGGGCTCCTGGGTTCGACCTGCTGGCTGGCCGGGGCCGTTCTGTGTGGAGTTTGCATGTTCTCCCCGTGTCAGCGTGAGTTTTCTCCAAGTTCTCCTGCATCCTCTCACAGTCTAAAGACATGCAGGTGACTCTAACTTGGCCGTAGGAGTGAGTGTGATAAGTGATTGTCAGCTGCGATGGCTCCAGCCCTCCGCAACCCCCACAAAACTCTCCATAGGATAGGCTGCAAACTGTCAGACATAAATTAACAGATTTAACAGGTATGATAAAAGAAGGGTGTTAATAACAGGACTAACTAAAGGAAAACACAGTATTACATAGGGGAATCTACTGAAAGAGACATCAAGAAACATAGTTAAGCTTCTCATTGATTAGGCAAGAGTAACATGTATGATAGAGAGAATGTAGTTGTTATTATTTATGTATTTATTTGTCCTTTTTTGTATTTATTTGTTTTCCTGCCAATCTACTGCTCCACACCGGTCCAGTAGATGGTGGTAATGCACCTAAAGCTGGTTTATAAACTGTCAGTTGAACTCAAAGAAGAGAAAGTGGTGAAAATTTGACTTACTTTTAGATGATACACTGAAGAAAACATTTATTATTTTGTATTATATTCCGTTTCTGTCAACATATCCCCCTACACACCGGACCTCAAAATGGCGGAATCGTAAAATACGTCTATTCTATTTTTCAACAGTATACTGATCCTCATACATTATGTAAGACGAATATTTTTTCAGTCAGAATTTACAACTGTTAATACTTGTGTCTTAATCTTAATACGCGTAATACATGTGTTTTTTTTCACGAAAAACCTGAAGTTTGAATGAACTGTTTCAGAGTGATGGAATAATGGTTTGGTCCGACACCCCTTCAGCCATTAATTGTGGTACAGTCTTCCTGCGCGGCGCCAAACTTTTGTAACAACAATGGCGTCTACAGCAGGTGAGTAGTTGTATTTGTAGTGTAAACTCCACTGTGGACACATAAACTCTTTAATTTAGCAACATGATACAGGTGTGTTGTAGCTTGTTTCCAGTTGATACACAGATACAGTGTGTTGTAGCACTTGTTACAGTGGTTATCATGTTGTGATTAGACTTGCAAGCTTCAGGTTGCCATGGAGTTAGCTGTTAGCTAGCTAACAATGCTAGCTAACAGCTAACAGTGGAGCAAAGCAGCCAGACTGTGGGGATTTAATGATCAAAGGTTTACATCTAGTGTTACCACTTTCTAATGTCAGTCACAGAGGTGTTTCACGGGCTAAAGCCATGACTCACTCCCCAAGCTAACATATTTTTCTACAACACTCCAACACTAATTAGTCAGTGTTATGAAAACAAACGTAACGTCACGTGTGTTCAGGTCGTCGAGGGAGGAAGCGCAAAGCGGAGGTGCAGGCAGAGGAGGAGAAACCATCTGTAGAGGAGAAGAAGGACAAGGGAGAGGAGGAGGAGGAGGATGGCCAAGATGGCCAAAGAGTTGTCATTGAACACTGGTGAGTTTCTCACTGAGGGGGCAAAATTAACCTTTTCATACAGGGGCCACATGGTTAGTAAATGTACAAACACTGCCAGCCTTTCATTACATTACCATTGTTTCTTATTGGCTGGTGAGTGAAGCAAAACTACCAGCCACATGCATGTGTTTGCCAGCATTTGGCTAGAGGATGGTGCTAATTCTGCATCCTATTAGTGGTGTCTCATTATAGCCTGCAAGCACGTGGATACTGAACTATAAAGCACACTTAGTCACATGTAAAAGCAAAACATTAATATTTTCAAAAGCTTAATTTGTAAAAGTACCTACAGGTATTATTTGCAATTTCCTTTTCCTCCAGTTTTACTATATCAGGGTGGCCACAGGTCCTTAAGAAGTCTTTAAATAGTTAGTTTTAAATACACATTTACTAGGCCTGTTAAGATGTCTTAAATTAGGATTGAATGGGTCTTAAATGCTGTTTAGTCACATCACAGATGTAATTTTTGGTGTTGGAGCTATAGGAAACAGAATTTTATCAGGGGGGAAACACTATCCGATGGGGTACCATACTTGAACACAACACCTGCATGTGTGCAATGCCCCTAATTTTGCTCCATCACACATTTAGATCACGCAATGAGTGTGAATCGTTACACTAGGACCTTGCAAGCTATGGAAAATTGGGGAAAATGCATGTGTAAGGACAAATGGTTTAAAAGAATAACAACAATTAAATGACGATTTAAAGCCCGAGCCTGGAAATGTTAACGCAGCAAACTGTGCTGTATGTTAAAGGTTTTAAATGTGGTAAAATGGGGATCAGGGCGGTGGAATCTCACATGCAGAGCCTTAAGCACAGAAAGTATTATCAGGGTAATTTTTACAGTTAATTTTGAACTGACATCAATGTGTTTACTGGAGAAGAGTGTATTTTTGCTTTTGGCTTTTAGATTTAACTTGTTTTAGTTGTAGACACCCTGAATATTTATTAATATCCACACTGATTAATATATTAGCACGTTAAGCAACTTGGAAACCAAACCTACTGAAAATAGAAAAATAAACCCTCAAGCAGTGTAAAGATCACTAAGTCTCTCATGCACTCACCTGCAACCATTGAGCCACCCCAATTTTCTCTGCAGTCCGTTACTGTCGGACAATTCCCCAAAACCAATCCTATCTAATGCAGGGGTGCTTGAGCCCATTGTATGGGGTAGTTCGATAGAAAGGATGGGAGCCACTGCTTTTTTGCACAATGCTGCTGTGTTTTAGGCAGCAAACAAGTGTAATAGCTTAATAAAACAAGCAGCAGAAAAATGAATATGACCCTTAATGTCATTAACTGACACTACTGAAACCACATGACTCCTCCGTAAAGCTCGTGCAAGAAAGTCTACACGCAGTATCAGTGATTTAGTGCTCCTGTTTTGTAAGTTATTGTATTTGTTTTGCTGTCTTTAGAATGCAAGTATAAAATGGTTACGCTAAAGTAAAGTACCTCAAAGTTGCACTTAAGGAAAGTACTTGAGTAATTATGCATTGTTGCTTCATCATATGCTGCATGCTCCGGGTGGGTAACTGTGATAGACGGTACAGATGTCCACCTGATGGTTGATGTGTTATTTCTGGCAGTAAGAGCTGACGAGTGTATGGGCGTAACGCTCAGGAGGTGAAAACTGCCCTCCTGGCTGCCCACCCTGAACTGACTGTGGTCCTCAACCCCAAAGCGCCCCGCAGGAACAGCTTCGAGATCACTCTGCTGGATGGAGGCAAAGGTGAGGAGGACAAATCGGGTGACATCCTAAAATAACTCGGCCGTTTGGCGTCCCCTGAGAAAGAGCATCATCATTCTCAGCCAAGTGGACTTCTACAAGGCCTGTTGCTTTTTCACAGGAAACTGTGGAAGAGCAACTAATGACTACAAGTTATGTACAGGCGTGTGATGTGAACACAGTCTGTACAAATAACCAGAACTGAATAAAACAACTCCACAAAACACCACACCACAAAATTTAATTTCATCTTCAAGTTTAAAAAGTTTCATATCAGCTGTACATCCAAGGTGTTAACTAAAAAAGTAAAATTGTCTTAGATTTTGTACTTGTGCTCAGAGTGGTTGTCTCTTAGGCCTCATTAATCCGTGCTCAAACAGTCAACAAGAGGCTGCGTTTACCAGGATTAGCTGTTAGAGAGAATTAAGCCTGCACAAAGAATGAGACGTGCCCGTGTCCTATCAGCTGTGATACGTGTTAATGTGTGTGATTATTTTGCTCTGAAGGTTAGAGATTTGTTTCGTGTTTGAGTATCAGAATAAACACGGTGAAGCATTTCATTTTACTGCCATCTTCTAGAAGCTTTTTAATACACTGATAGTACTGCTCATCCTCTGCATTGTTCCCACAAATGACACGGTTATACGACTACATACTCTGCATCCCTTGTGCTTTTCTGTCTCATCCCTAAAGAAACCTCACTGTGGACTGGAATTAAGAAGGGTCCGCCTCGTAAGCTGAAGTTTCCTCAGCCTGATGTCGTCGTCGCTGCCCTACAGGAGGCTCTGAAGGCGGAGTAGACACCCAGTGAAGGTTTGTCTTTTCAAAACTGTCAGACAGAGCAATGTAATATGTAAGACACTAGATACAAAATTAATCAAGGATTGCCTGATCACCCTAAATAATTATCACAGATGTAATAAATGGAATCTTGATAACTTGATAACTGTACATTATTTTGTATTGGAGGTGAAAGGGCGTGTTTTTTTTTTTTGGTGGACAAGAATTGACTTAGGTATTAAAAAAAATATGAAACTGTTAGTATTTCTGCACCTGTGACATTTTCTCCACTAACACATATTTAAAGCTTTAAAAGGAAACGTCTGTATATTTCAACCTGAACACTTTTCCCAGGGTTTTGTGTCTTAAGTGAATATTTGGGACAACAGTTTTTAAAATTGGTCCAGTATTCAGCGAGGCTGCAGCAGTGAAACAGGCACAGTGTAATCCCAATGGGCACTTGTGCACTGTCAGTTTACGTCCACTAAAAGTGCTTGTTTTTGCCACTGATAGGAAGAAGTGTGTGACAACATTAAAGAAAGGATCCTACAGAGATATGAAACAGTTTTCCACACTTTTTGCTGGTCCGTTTGTTCTCATGATCAAATCTCGTGCTGAAATATTGCGAGAAGTTTTGAGGGAAAACAGCGGTGGAAACGTTTCAGTGATAAGCGTCGGGAAGCATTTGTTGTGTTGAAGGTACAGAAAGTGTGTCTTAGTGTTATCTAAAAGACTTTTAGGGCGCATTTACACTGGCGCTTTTTGGTCCGCTTCCACGGATAGTTTGGTTCATTTGTGAGTGGTGTGAGCGTTTATTCGAACTCTGGTGCAGACCAAAAGAGCGAACCCTGGTCCGCTTGAAAACTGGAAACATACTATCCAGCTAACCAAGGAGAGGACGTGAACCAAAGAGAGGAAGTGATGTAGAGCACAGTGCATTTTGAGTAGGAATAAAAAAACAAAGCCAACAGCGCAAACTGGGAGAAGCAGAGGTAAAAAAGAAAAAGTTGGAAAATGTCTCGTGGGCAGACGTAAAACAGAAACCCCAAGACTGCATACATTTGGTGTTGCTCCATTGTTGTTGTGGTGAAGAAGCCGGCTGAAGAGGATGGATTTCCGTTTTCGGTCCTGGCCAATTGATGAGCCAGATTTTCTTCCTGGTCAGCGGTCGTTTCGGGCAACACTGCCCCCCAAACGAGCAGCTGTTTGGTATGCTTTAAAAATGCAGTGTGAAAGTGAACCGAACCACATGAAGGTGTGAAATTTTTCAGCATTCCCCACCCCATCGAACCGAGTCCCCCGGACTATCCTCGTGTGAATACGCCCTTAATATCAAGGCAGAACTTTAAGCGAATTTTGACAATGAAGAAAAGTCCATGATCGAGACTTCAGATCAAGACTACCTGAGCAAGACTTAGTTACACATAATAACAGACAGAGCAGACCAGGTAAAGCAAAAATGTTTCAGTCCTCCGTGGGTTATTTTCTGTTATGGTGTCAGACACTTATAATGATAACATGAGCCTGACAGTGGCTAAAACAAGCACTTGTAGTTGTCATAAATTGACAGTGCACAGTTTCCCACGGGCTGTTTCACAGCTGCAACAGTCCCTCTGTCAATATCAGATCAAACATGAGAAAATAAGCTCCAGGTACTAAATACAGAAGTTTCCCTTTACAGGCTGGATGTCTTAGTTTATACATATGCTTTCTTTCCCCTAAAATGTATATAGATTTGTTTTTGTCGATGTGTACCTTATTCTTTATTATCATAATGATTTAGACTCAAAACACATTTACTCGTTTTGCTGTTGCACCTCTGAGGATATTTTACCACTTATATATTTAAGTATTTTCCCTCAGGGCCATGCGTCATAGTCTAAACTTGGATTTTCTTTCATGTCTCTGCATTTCATGAGTCACCAGCCCAGGGGAGACGTTAACTGCTTGTTAGTCGAGCTTATGACACAACCTTCAGCCGTCAGACCAACACTAACAGACCTCTGGTGTGGTGTGAACCCCTCTGAAAAACAAAATTAGCAGGTCTGAAAATAAACAGAGCCCAGTTATTTTTGTTTTGTTTTCTTGTCAAACAACATGCAGTCAGTTTTACACAGTTCATTTGAAATGACCTCACCCTCCTAGTTTGCAGACGTGTCCATGTCTCTGCTGGCTGAGAGTGTTTGACTTGTAGGTAAACAGGGCTGTAGTACATGACAGTAATGTGTTAGGAGTGTTCGTATGTCAGAGTTTAACTAATGAATCCTTGTCTTGCATGCAGCCAAGAGTTCAGGAGATGTGGCCTGTGGAAGCAGAATGATGAGGAGAGACCAATGGGATGTTCTCAGTCCCTCCTTTGATGAGCCAGGCTCCGTCTGCTCACATCTCCTGGGCACGTGGTGACACCTAGTGGTTGTCTTGAGCCAGTACATTTTGTCAGATGCCGTCCTGCTGTTTGTGTCCGTCCTCTTTTCTCAACAGTTAATTGTGCTTTTATATCTTGTTGTTCGTGAATAAAGTGTTACTTGTTTTTCTAATTGTTTTCTGGGTGTGTGTTTTTTGTTTTTTACTCTAAGCTGTAGGTGTGTGAGGAAGTTTTTATCAAGTGCTGTATCATGGGCAACTGGACTAGCTTGAGTTTGTTGATGAGATTTACTGAAGAAACTCAAGCAAGTCCAGTTGCCTATGATATCACACTTAACACTACCTTGATCTAGATGACTGAGAATCTTCACCAAAAGTTTTTCATCTCAGTAGTTTCATGAATCATATTGTAGTTTAGAGAAGAATCACAACAACATCCCACAGAGAATCTTTGCTGCACTAGGTTGGATTGATGCAATGGTACATGTACTCTAATAACTCCATTAAAACACTGAATTTATGAATTATGAAAGCTGTATTTTCTTTATATAAAATGTCATTCATCCACTATTGATTGGATCATTACCTTTTTTAAATTTTACAAATGTAAATAAAAATAAGAACTACATTTGTCTCAATGACATTCAAAGCCTTAAGATGGCGCTGGTGACCATATTACAAAAAAAACATGTTTTTCTTGGTCAAAATTATTTTTATTTGTGACTAAAAAAAGTAACCTATGTAGCCACTTTAGGCCTCATAAGTTTTGGGGAAAAAATGGATGGTATTTTCATGTTTTTCACATTAGCATTATTTTTAACTGTTTAGGGAAACACTGGTCAGTCTCTGGCACTTAATTAATCTTCCCTTTGGGTGGGCTTGTTTATGTTGGTCTATAGACCTAACGGTGATGCAGATTTAGCTAGCAAACCTTTAATAGAAACTGGACTTTTATAGATCAAATATGTCTTAACATTTTTCTTCATTAATAGTTTAAGGGTTAAGTATGATAAATAAACACCATTACACATGGGGGAAAAAAGATGGGTGAATGTTAATACTCACCCTCCTTCGCTCTTGAGTTATCAAATGATTATTACAGGTCCTGAAATTGGTCTTAATGGAATTGTGGCATTTATTTCTTTATTGGAAAGTAACACACTGCTAACAGGGTGGAAAATGAAGTCAGTATATGAGAGCTTAACATGGCGCCTCTAAAATAATTTAACTGTTATAGTGTCTTATAGTTTTGTGATTCATGGTTCTTGTGGAAGTCGACACACTGAGGACATGTTAAAATTCACTACATGTACCAAAAAAAGCTCAGGAACGCTTTTTATTTAGTGTTTCAGTGTGCATTATTTGGTTTAAGTGGTAAAGCTGTCCTTAATTCATAATTGAAGACATTATCATTATTTGACACATTTGAAAGTGGGTGTCGAAAATGTGAAGAGGAGGAACTTTCAACATGATTGGTCGGAGGAATATTTCTTTTGAAAGTATCAGATGAAGGTTTTGACCTTTGTGGCAACAGTTATTAACTGTACTGCAGGAATAGAAAGAAAAAAACGGAGAAAACTAAAATATTCATATGCAACAAGGAGATTTCTGGAAGATGTACAGCAGCTTTTGAGGGAAGCTTTCAGACTCAAACAACTAGGAAAAAGGAGCAGGAAATAGATGGGAAGGGCTTTTTATTATTATTTAGTTTAGTTTAGTTTACTTTTATGTTATTTTATTTTTACTTTTTTTTTAAATTTTATTTACTTATTTTTTATTTCATATTATGTTATTATTATTATTTTTTATATAGTGGACTAACGCTAGTTAAACCATAGTTTAACTTCACTAGGTGGCGTTAATGCAACTGTTTGGATGCCAAGCAGTCGTTACAACCCAAAGAAGAAGAAGAGGAAGCAGATGATTGGCATGGAAAGACGACACGTCATCATCACGCGACCAGCTACAGCGTTAGCTCATCAACAGTTGGGATATTATTTTTCATTCAACAATAAGGCTGTAAATTAGTCCGTAAGTACTACACACTGAAAATAATTAACTCGTAAACTTTAATTGTTGATATATGAGTCGTTTACGGACATTTGTAGCGTCTGTAGGCCGTTATACTTCCTTAACTACTGACAGTAGTAAGGCTAAGTTAGCTACGGCTTGCTAACTGCTAGCTAGCTGATCTTGGCCAGAAGTGTGCTCATTGACAAGTACACATGTAATAAAATATTTTAGATTACTCTTATTGAAGTTTTAGACCGGACTGTCTCCGGTACGATAGATAAGAGTTTTCTGCTTTACGTTAAACCTGTAAGAGTGAGCGTTGAGTTGCTACTTAGGATGACAGAGGCTCAATATGACATGAGCTATCACACTTTGGCTGTGTGGGTATGATGAAGTTTCCAAAAATATAATAGTAAAACGCCACATTAAGAAATGAGGAATTTAAGTGTTAACAATTAGATAAGCGCCTCTCTGCATGGTTACGTCTGGCTACACACTCGCGTTGCCCTCTTGCATGCCTCTCTGGTGTGTCTATGAGATGACGCAAGTGGCTCCGTGGCGCAATGGATAGCGCATTGGACTTCTAGGCTGAGGCGAAGGGATTCAAAGGTTGTGGGTTCGAGTCCCACCGGAGTCGCATTTTGGGCTGGTTGTAGCACAGTCCACAGGGATCCCGCTTGGGAACCACAGTATAGATCAGTAGCTGGAGAGACGCCAGCTCGCCCCCCGGCCATTGGCGAGCCCCCCGAGCAAGACATTGAATTCCCGACCCGGGGCACATGTCAAAGGCAGCCTCCTTGCTCTGACATATTTACGTTTACTGCATGTATAGGTCCTGTTCGAGCATGTGTGTGCATTTCTGTTGTCAGTGTATATGGCAACAGAGTAGGAACATTGAATTTACCCTTGGGGATTAATGAAGTATATTATCTTCTTCTTAATAATAACAATAATAAACTTTTATAAACACAATTAAAACACAATAAGATTAAAACAAATAACAGGTCATAAAATGTCAACTAGTAAAAGATAAAATAAGGAAGGCCAAAGTTCAAATCAAGTTAATAAACTGGGCATTGAAATCAGTGAGATAGCAATAAAATAGACAGCTCAGATAAAGTCAGGATATGCTTTACGATAAAAGTATGTTTTTAGGAGAGACTTAAATGAAGCCAGTGACTCAGACAGCCTTATATCCTCGGGCAGGTAATTCCAGAGCCAGGGGGCGCTAAATTCAAAAGCCCTGTCCCCTTTGGTCTTCAGCCTGCACTCTGGGACAAGCAGAAGACCTCTGCCCGAGGATCTCAAACTACGCAGAGGTTCATAAGGGACTAACAGGTCTGAAATGTAATCTGGAGCCATGAAGAGCCTTAAAGTAATTAGTAAGATTTTAAAATCAACCCTAAAACAAACAGGGAGCCGATGTAAAGAGGCTAAAACTGGCGTGATGTGGTTGTAAAAGTCGCTAAAAGCGGCAGAGTTCTGAACAGTCTGAAGTCGTTGTAAAGTTTTGTGATTAAGACACGATTAAAGGCTGTTGCAGTAGTCAAGACGTGAAGAGATAAGAGCATTGATCACAGTTTCTGTATCTCTAAAAGTTAAAATAGATTTTATCCTAGCAATGTTTCTGAGGTGATAAAAGCATGACTGGACAAGTTTAGTGACGTGTTGTTCAAAACATAAATTACTCTTCAGGAGAGACTTAAGTGAAGCCAGTGAGTCAGACAGGCTTATGTCCTCGGGCAGGTCATTCCAGAGCCTTCTCCCTCCTCCTCCTCCTCCTCCTCCTCCATCTTCTTCTTCTTCTTCCTGTATGTGAATATTGTAATTAATTGTGTTAATACAGGTGTTATTTTGACTTGCGTAACAGATGATTTTTATCAAGAGACTTCCTGGATAGATAAACTTTGTACCTCAGCTTTTGACAGACTTGTCAATACTCTTGACATTTTACAGAGTCTATGTTTAGTTATAAAGAAATGTATTAATACAGAATGAAAATATTAGAGAATTAGAGACACTGTGACAACTTGTTTTGAACTGTACATGCCTGTGACTTTTACTTTAAATATAACGCTCTTATTTCCATGTATTTTTAACCTAGATTTCCTCTCCTCAGTCATGGCTACAGAAGGCGTGGAAAAGACGAGTGAGGACACTCCAGTGCCTGGGAAGTTAAGCAATAGGTTCGACCTGGAGAAGGAGACTGAACTTAGGTTCGAGGTGGAGGCCGGCGAGGCAGCAGAGCAAGTTGAGCTGGAGCTCCTCTCGGGTATGGCCGAGGTGTTCGGCTCAGAGCTGAACCGCAACAAGAAGTACACGTTTGGACCAGGCTCCAAGATCGCAGTTTTCACCTGGCAAGGCTGCAGTGTGAATCTTTACGGGAAGCCAGAGGTGAGCACTTGAAAGGAGGAGAGTCTTTCACATTTAGCCTGTGTGGCTTTGTGAGTTTGACATATGATGAACGAGAGGCTCAAATAACCAGCGTGTGTCCCTTATCACCACAGGTGGCTTATGTGTCCAAGGACACTCCCATGCTGCTCTACCTGAACACACATGCTGCCCTGGAGCAGATGAGAAAACAAGCAGAGCGGGACAATGAAAGGGGACCAAGAGTAGGTTTGAATTTTTAAAAAAACGTGCCAGTCTTGCCAGATCACAGTAAATACACTTTCCATTGACTCTGAATAATTAATCATCCCTCAGGTGATGGTGGTGGGACCTACAGACGTGGGGAAGTCAACAGTGTGCCGGCTGCTTTTAAGCTATGCCGTAAGAGTGGGCCGGAGGCCAACACTGGTGGAACTGGATGTTGGACAGAGTGGGGTAAGATGAGTTGGAGTTATCATAATAAACATTAACACAGACTATGGAAAATTAGAGGAAAAACACCAGCTGATATTTTAAAGCCACTGATAACCCAAATCCGCAATAACCTTGTAACTATGTAATTTAGGATCTTATGTATCTAATAGTAAGCACTTAAAAAGTACTAGAAATAAGTTTCAGTCCAAATTTGAAATATTGTCATTTACATTTTTTTGTTAATTAATTAGTTTAATCCATACTTCAGTGAACCAAGTCAGTTTTACCACCCAAACAGGTGCAGTTATTCTCGTTTGTGCTGTCACTGAGTGCAAATAACTGGTGAAAAAGGTGTGTTATTCTGTTATTTTCTAACTGCGGTGGACTTGGAGAAACAGTGGACCACATTTTTGGTCAGCCATGATGAAGTCATCCACAAAAACTCCCACATATGTACCAATTTTCCCCAAAACTGGCTCAGTAATTACGCCTAGAAAGTTATGGGTTTCGCAAAATGGCTACGTTTTGCAGCTGAAGCTGTGACCTCTCTCCCTCCACTTACCATCTCCCTGTCCAGACATCAAATATCCCTATTGTCCTGAGTATGGAGGATAATAATATCAGTTGCTAGATAAAGTTAGGCTTTACGTTATAAATCTTATGAGGGAGATGCCAATTAAAAAGTAATTTGTATTGCCTAGATAGGCTTGAGAAATGGTCAGAACAACAAAACATGCTGGGTTTGTGTTGTTTTCTGCCAGTTACAAACATTTATTTTCACTCAGATTTTTGTGCATGCTGATGAGACAGTCAACTTTAATATCATATATGCATTTTACTACTTCTAGCAAAATTTCCAGTGGCTTAAATTATTTTGCATCATGTCATGTAGACTTATTATCTTGACTTCATGCAAAGTAAAACTACAGCAAACACTGAATAGTTATGATGCCTCTCCTCTTGATGTAGAGTAAAGAATGCCTGTGTGGGTGGTTCTGTCAATCAAGTTTGAGTTTCTACTTGCATTCTGTTTTAACAGCAGTCGTAATCAGTCCCTCCAGGATCTCGCTGCAAAAAATCCTTGAATTTGCGGCCAATTTTGTCAAAAATCGTGTAAAAATTATGACATTTTTATGTGATTTTTTTGCGGAAAATTGCAGCTAATGACAAAAATTGCAAGTCAGGAGAAAAAAATGTGATTTTTTTTTTTTCTTTAACTACTGGCTCCAAAAAATAAGTGATGTAATGACTTGCTATAATAATCATAGTGAATATTCCAAAAACAGCTTCAAATGTTTCAGTTCTCTTCTTTAGTTTTATTGAATTAGTTTCAAAACATGGACTCCAATAATGTTTTTAAAAAATCCTGAGTGAATATTGTAGCTCTCAAAGCAGACAATGTGACTGTGAAACAACATGTAAGCTACATCTTCTGTAAACATAACATTTGAATCAATTCAACACATATTGTATGCATTTAAACAAAGTGACAATTCTGATGTCAATACAGAGCCTTTCTCCATACTGCAATGACATTAGCGCCATCTGATGACGTTTCAAATGATGTTGCATGTGCAACATCTTCCGGTCAGCTGGAAAATACGGAAAAATTGCAAGCCCCCGCAAATATTGTGGACTTCTGTTGAGTTTGCGTTAATTATTGCGATTTCCTGGAGAGACTGAATAATATGGTGAGGTGTATTTGTAGCATGAGAATGACAGCAGCGACCTGCTGCTTGTGAAGTACGCAATCATTTATTGTACCTGAAAATGTTAAGTAAAATTTCAGTTTGAGTGCCATTTGTCCATGAAGTGGACATAAGGCAGTCAGAGCAGTTATTAATGCCACAGTTTGTAATATAATGTACCATCAAGCTTCATAATATCATACTCATCATCTCTCAGAGTTTTTTTTAAAGTGCCAGAGTCCACTCAGATCTTATCAATATTAAGTGTTAAGTACATTCTGCTCCTCAGGTGTCTGTACCTGGGACAGTATCAGCACTGTGCATTGAGCGCCCAGCAGACGTGGAGGAGGGTTTCTCAGTCCAGGCTCCTCTGGTCTACCACTTTGGCTCCACCACCCCAGGGACCAACATCAAACTTTACAATAAGGTGAGAGAGGAAAGATTCTGGTTGTTGCATAACATGACAGTATGGAGCCAAAAGCCCACGACCAAACTACAGATTTAGTCTGAGGTGTTATCAGTTATTTGGCTTTTCTCTGCCCACTTTAACCTTTTCTTTATTTCATAATGCGTAGCTCACGTCATGCCTGGCCGAGGTGTTCTCTCAGCGCTGTGAGGTGAACAGGAAGGCCAGCGTGGGAGGCTGTATCATCAACACCTGCGGCTGGGTGAAGGGCTCTGGATACCAGGCTCTGGTCCACTGTGCCTCTGCCTTTGAGGTGGACGTGGTGCTGGTGCTGGACCACGAGAGGCTCTACAACGAACTCAAACGAGACCTCCCTCACTTTGTTCGGGTTGTGCTCCTGCCAAAGTCCGGAGGGGTGGTGGAGCGCTCCAAGGAGTGCAGGCGGGACGCTCGGGATGAGAAGATCCGTGAGTATTTCTACGGCTTCCGTGGAGTGACCTTCTACCCCTTCTCCTATGAGGTGCGATTCTCGGACGTCCGCATCTACAAGATCGGAGCGCCGTCCATCCCGGACTCGTGCTTGCCACTGGGAATGTCTCAGGACGACACGCAGTTAAAGCTGGTGCCTGTGACACCAGGGAGAGACCTCACGTATCATGTGCTGAGTGTGAGCAGTGCTGAGGACGGAGAGGAAGGTGCGAGAAAGGGAATCGTTGAGAGCCCTGTGTGCGGCTTCATTGTGGTGACGAATGTGGACACGCAAGCGCAGGTGATGAAAGTGCTGTCCCCGGCACCCCGACCACTGCCCAGACACACTCTGCTTATTATGGACATCCGCTTCATGGACATGAAGTGAAGCACCGCGTCAGGAAAGAGGATGAAGTGGGGATCGTTTTGGGAAAGAGTTCTGTTGAAAAGATTTTTTTTCCTAATTGTCTCTTTGTGCTTTGTGAGGACTGCAGAGGGCAAAAGAGCAAAAGATTTAAGTGCGGACGTTTGTAGCTGCTGTAAATTATATCCCATTTTGTAGACCACACTGTACAGATGTTTGGGCAATAAGTGGCACGGGATGTTTTTATCAGTTCAGAAATTATTTTCTTGATCACCTGTTTTATAAGCATTGTTTTGCTCTTGGGTAATAAATGTTTCAGATATAAAAACATCTGTGTTTTGTGTTAATAACTTTAATTTTCCCACCCTTCATATGCACTGTAACATATGTGTGTCTGTATTTAATTACAACTTAATCAAGCCTGAAAATAGTTTCAAAATTCAATCTCTTTTGTCTTTACAGCTGAAGAAACACAGCACAGATTATTTCCACAAACCCTCACCCAACATTGTAAACTCATTCTGACTGTGAAGAGGAAGATGTGTCCTGCCTTCTCTGTTGTATACATCCTGTAGTGCTCACCATGTCTGTTTAGACACCCAGTAAGTGGGGCAAAGGACACTAAACTGTAAGCTGTATCTGAACTGACATGACCAGTATGACAGTCACTGTTTAGGAGCACCACAACACGAGCTGCTTTGCTGTTTATTCTGTAAACACCTGCCAGTTCATGCTGTCAAATATTCTACAGGCCTAAATGCTGTTTTAATGATTTCTCTAAATGTTATAACAGCTTTAGCAACAACACTTGAATTTAGACTCAACTTTTTAAACATACAGTTAACATTTTAAATGACACATGCTGAGGTGAGATGGCCAGACAGTTATGTATAATTAATTTATGTCCTGGTTTTATATTAAGCATGTTTTCTTTACTGTTACTCTTTCCGTGCTTTGGCTCGAAATGTTGGCTTTAATAACACAATGTGGCGTCACTGTAGGCGGGATTGTTGTGGGGGATTTGAGTTGATTGTTTGGGAACTGTGGTGAAAACTCCTTCACATAAGCACTAGTTTTTTGTTTTTCATCAACTGATTTGTTAAGTATAGAAAGAAAGGACACACTGGAGGAATAATTTGATGTCAGCTGTCAGTCTGAGTAATTAAGTTTCATATCAATTTAGTTATTATATCTATATGTTTGGTAATTGAGCTTTACAATCAAAGATGATGAAATTATTCTTATTATTTCACAAAAACACATTGTTTTACACAGAAATGTAAAGAGGGGCAACTTACACAAGAACTGCACAATGCAAGTAAATTAATTTGCTGATCTGTGGCAACTTAATCTAGACACTAATTAGATAAGTAGGTAATCATATTGATTTGTACTCTTCTACAGCTGACCTTTCTCTGTTGTAACTGGCATTTGGATTGTCTTTAAGAACATGAATTGGTAATAATAATAATAATACATAATACTTATATAGCGTTTTTTAAGGCACTCAAAGACACTTAATCGTTCATGTCTTCATAGGACCGTTAATTATTGCCTCATTAAAGGCCCGGTGTTACAGCAGTTCCTAACCTTTGTGACTGATGACCTGTTCCTGTGAAGCTGTGTCAGCTGATAAACTCTCGTCATAGATTGAGTGTGTCTATGAGTTTCTCTGCTGATGTTCTGATACTGTTTTATCTGGAAAGGATAAAAATTGCCACACACTTCTTATTCATGGACCAAAAAAAAGCTTACAGCACTTTTGTCAGGTGGAATTTGGCCTCTCCTTGATCTGTGGGTTGTAACTTCTTTGCATGTTGCTTTGGACAAAAGCTGAATAAGTACAAACCTAAAATTATCCTGGATTGATGGATTTCACAATAAAAACCCCCTACTAATTATTCCCGATTTATGGATGTGGAAGTTTCCAGAAAGGCGCAGAGGTTTGAGGGAACCGTGTGTTTCCAGTTGGAAACCGTTTCCAGTATTAAAACCCACGACCCAGACATCTGACTCTTTGAGTTCCCTATGCAGAGTGATATCTCTTCAGCAGTGGGCAGAGGAGGGACGATTGTGAAATATGTTTTCTTCCTCTTTGTTTCAAAATGAGCAATATGTGGAAATGTTACCTTTATAAGATCTAGAATAAGAAGTGGGTGGTTGCAGCAGCACGAGGACAAAAATGAATACAGGAATTACAAAACATAACATATAAAAATAAATAATAGACAGGCAGGCAGACTTTACTCCGGCTTCCTCCCACAGTCCAAAGACATGCAGGTTAATTGGTGACTCTAAATTGTCCGTAGGTGTGAATGTGAGTGTGAATGGTTGTCTGTCTCTATGTGTCAGCCCTGTGATAGTCTGGTGACCCAGTGTCAGCTGGGATAGGCTCCAGCCCCCCCGCGACCCATCAAGAGGATCTCTTTTAGCGGTTATGAAAATGGACTGATGGATGGAAAATTAAACTTCTCATTCCAGGCTTTTCAAGGCCTCCTCCTACTGGGGCCCTCGGTCATCAGTCCCAGCCCCCCCCTCCCTTTGTGACAGCCCTGGTGATGTGATCAATAGCAGCATAGTCAACAAGTCTGTGTAAACACACCAGACTGATATATGTATGGTATGATTAAGTAATGGTACTTAGTATTTGTCTGTATTAGTTTAATAGATTATAATGCAAGAGTCAATGTAGCATATTAACATACTATAGTATAATGAGATACATTATGATATAGTAAAGGATATGAGAGATAGTATGAGCTGGGAAGTGTAATAGTGTGACATAATAGTAAGATAACGTATCAGTACAACAATATAACATAGTATATAGTATAACGTAGTGTAATATATAACATAATATGCCGCATAGTGCAGCAATATAACAGATTATCAAAGATATGGTATGATATGTTTTACTATAGCCCAGTGGTTCTCAAACTTTTTTCAGTGATGTGCCCCTAGTGCAATATTTTTTCAGCCAAGTACCCCCTAACCAGCCCAAAGCATTAAAAAAAAAAGATGTAATACACAGCGCTGTGCCATCAGTGTCTGTTTTATTAAACTATGTAACTAGACACTTTCACATTTCAAACATTTGAAAAACATCAACAAAACATTTAAAACTCAATGTGCATAACATTGCTCATTTATAGTGGTCTCTCTTGAACTATTTGGAAATAAAAAGATGTAAAAATAACTAAAGACTTATTAACAAAGAAATAATTATCTCAAATATAAATTAAAGATTTGTGCACATAAAAATAATCATCAACTTAAAGAGCCCTCTTTTGGGATCACAATAAAGATCTGTTCTCAAACTGAACTCATGAACGTAATTATAGATAAATAAACACTTCCTCTCAAAACAGAAATCATTAACTTGATTTTACATTAAATCTTTTTGCTAAAAATAAAAAATAAAAATATTTATAATCTTAAAATATCTTCTTGAAGGGTGAAAAAGAAGACTGATCTTGAATTTACAAACTGTCAACACTTAAGATTGAAGTGATTGACAGGTGATGACAGGTGGCGTGTGCCAGGTTGGGTCAAACATATAATGTGAATATAAAATTCATTTTATGGACAGGCACTTATGTTTTGTCTCTGAGTATTCTGCTTTTTGCTTCGTTTGTCAAAGCACTTTGTAAACTCTGTTTTTAAAGGTGCTATATAAATAAAGTTATTATTGTTATAATTTTATTGAATATTTATTAAATAACAATTTTTAAAGGACTTTTGAATGGATGCTAATTTTATTTTATCTTATTTTTTTTATTTCATGTACCTCCTGGAGTGCCTTCACCTACCCCCATTTGAGAGTCACTGCTATATCCTAATATATAACAAGTGTAATATTTATGTGTTATTTTAAGATGTATTCCTTCAATTTTAAGTGTTATTAAACATGTATGAAGGTCACAATAATATATTATTTCTTTAAATAAATCCATACTACAGCACATTATGATAATTAGTACACACAGGGCTGTTTGAGCTTAGTTTAGGCCACACCTCCTCGGCCTCTGATTGGCTGCTCATCCCACCTGAGAGACGACGGACTAGTTCCGGGATTCCGATGTCGGCCTAGCCAGCGAGCTAACTAGTTTGCTAGCGGCTAACTCAAGGAGGACCGTAACGACCCACACCCTACAGGCAAGACAGCTCGCATGCTCGGTATTAGGTATGTCCTGCTTGTTTTACCTGCTCTTCGTGGTGACTGTTTATCTGAATATAACCACATTAATCTCGCCAGCTCCCAATGAAAGCTACTCGGCGAGTGTAAAGCGTCCATGCTAGCCAGGTAATGTTAGCTAACTCTTTTAGCTGTGGTAAAGGACTGAGCAGTGTCGCAAAAAACTTTCGAGGCTAGGTAAGAGCTAACTGATTATAAGTATGGATCGCGTTTAATTCAGTCAGTAACACGCTGAACATTAAAGCATCGAGGTAAAACATCGCAGTGTGTGATACTCGGTTGAAAAAAGTGAAGTGTGTTTTAATGAGGTTCATTGTGGTAACGTTAGTTGCTTTGACTGAGTCCTAGCACTGCCCTGGCCTGTTGTTGAACGCTTGGTGTGTGTCAACGTATGATCCAAACATGACACGATAGTCAATCAAATGGTGTGGATTAAAAATGGCAGCAGCTGGCAGATGATAGTGTGTCACTGTTGCTGTGGAAAATGGGTTAAATGTGCTCGACCGGCCACTTAACGACGTAAGTTAGCCCCGCGAACCGCAGATTGTTGCGGTGACATGACAGGCTCGACACGGAGATTTTAGGATTAACATCCATTATAGTCGGGGGGGATTTGTTGTGGGGCAGATGAGATGATTAACAACAGGCACACCGACACTCAGCCTCGGCCACAGCTCTGTGTTTGTTAGCACTGATGATTGTTGAACAGAGGGGTGTGTCCTAACTATCAGGTTACACTGATACTCCAGATCCGTTTTCAGTGTGTTCACACCGCACCGACTACTTTTTATCTGGCGATGAGGGATATTAATCTGATGTGTGTGTCAAAGGCGTCTAGGCTCGTCGCTGATAGTTGTCTCCGTGGTGTTTTGACTCTCCATGAGTGGGAGGCGTTTCATTTGACCACCTGAGGGCACTGAGGTGTCAGCTGTGTATTTAACAACAGCAGGCAGTTGAACAACTCTGTTTATGAGTAATGGTTGGAAATGCACAGGCACACAGTGTAACGCAAGCTTTTTAGGACAGTTAAGAGCTGGTTAGTCAGTCTGATTGTTGTGAAATCAGGGCAACACCTCTGCTCACCTCTGTCTCTAAAAAAAAAATATAGTTTCATACATTGTACTCTGGGAGTACTGAGTTGTCCATTCTGCTATCAAGTCCACAGCTAAACTAAGGACTTTTGCGTTTGGTAGATTATTTCTTTGTTGTAACAGTGCTTCTTGGCAGTAAAACTTATTCAGCTGGAAAGGCTGTTTATTTCCCTTTTAAATGGTGCCACATTTGTAAGCAACATGCATTTGTGGGATGAGCAGCAGAGCTGAGTGTGTTGGTTGCGCCCATGAAAAAATTGCCAAATCTTCTCTGCCAATGCCAAACAGCTTTGTTTTGCTGTTGACTCTTGTTTTGTGTTGGTGGATTGGATGATTGAAGTCTGAAGAAACAAGACAATATTGGCAATTGTTTGTAAGTGGAAGAACCATACACAGCCACAACAGCCTGGCACCTCCTCCTCATGCTGGTCACTCTCCTGGTCACACACCGCTGTGGGATGGCATCCCATTCTTCAACCAGCATTTGTCAAAACAAGTCAGCCAACGTGGTTGTGTTGGTCACTCTGGCACGAACAGCACCCCCAAGCTGTTCCCACAAGTGTTCAGTGGGGTTGAGGCCAGGACTGCTGGCAGGCCATCCCATCCTCTCCACTCCCAAATTCTGGAGGTAGTCTTTGAGAAACCCTGTTCAGTAGCAACAGCAAAAAAAGCTGTTTGGCACTGGCAGAGAAGATTTGGCAAATTGTGAATGGGCGCAACCCACGCACTCAGCTCTGCTGCTCATCCCACAAATGCACTGTATACGATTTATTGCCAAGAAGCATTGTTTCAAAGAAATAATCTATCCAACACAAATTTGCTTACTTTTTGTGCTTAGTGTATTTATATGATTTATGTAATTTTTCACTAAGTTGTTTGGTCAATGATATATATTAAAAATAGTAAAAAAAAATCAAATGAAATGGCCTTGAAAAGGGCTGGGTTTTGTTTAAAAAATGAAGATACCAGTACCCTTAACGCCTTTACCAATACAGTTTGAATCTGATACATTTTTAACTACCAACTCTGATAAATACAAAACGTTATTACCAGAATAAATGTTGGCATTGTACATTACACAGCTGTATTACGTTTCCACATTTGCAGCAGATACGTTGAAACTTTATGTTTCAACAATGCTGTGGTTAGCATGTGGTTAGGTTTAGGCACAAAAAACACTTGGTTATGTCTAGGAAAAGATCATGTTCAGGCTCAAAATACTCAGTTTTGATGGTTTAAAAGCCGCTGGAAGCGCAGCAATGTCTCATTAAAACAAATAACTGTTTTTCATGGCACTATCCAGACATGAAACAGCAGCAGCAACCATATTTGGTGACTAAAAAGCGGCTGAAAATGCTGGTTAAAAATCAACCTGTTGAGTTGTTGGTCTTGAACGGTGGTATGCAGTATCCCAATGACAAAGTCAGCTTGTGTACTATATGACTTTTAAAACTTTGATATGATACATATGAAACGTACAAATGCAACACATGTGGTTTGCTGTAAACAACAATGCCAACATTTTCTTCTGGGGATTATACTAAAATACACCACGCTCAAATTCACCTCACCACAGACTGTATGGGTTGTAAGAGGGCTGGGCAATTTATCAGTATTACATTGATACTGTATATGAGACCAGATATCGTCTTGGATGTAGGATATCATAATATCGAAAGGCGTTGTCTTCTCCTGGTTTTAAAGGCTGCATCTCAATAAAGTGATGTAATTATCTAAACTTACCAGACTGTTCTAGCCCACTTGTCAATATATCCAAATTACTGGTGATTATTTATCAAAAGTCTAACTGTGTACATATTTTGTGAAAGCACCAATATATGGAGGCATTTGTTAGAAATATTGTGATATTTGATTTCCTGCATATCCCTTAGCTGTAGGTAATAGCACCTGTGGTAGTGGGCCAATCACTTGCACTTTAAATCGAAGCTCTTGCACTGAATGGCTGTGAGAAAAACCATATAAATGTCTTTTTTTTTCTCGATCTGGTTACAAAAAGGATCCACACTTAGGTCAACAGTGGTTGTTTTTAAATGTGCTATACAAATAAAGTTTGACTCGGCCTCACTTGAATCCAGGTATCGTTTGACTGGAGATATTTCCATACTTCTTGCTACTGGGTTATTCTGGTCAATACCTTTAAAGGTATTAAGTACCAATATTCAGCCCTACCCATTACAGTCATTACTTAAAGACCAAAGCACTGTTATTATCTAGCCAACAGTCAAAACCCCATAATTTGTGATTTACTTTGACGCATGACAAAGAAAAGTGGCACATTCTCACAACTGTGCAGCTGGAACTATCACATATTTGGAATTTTTGCTTGAAAATTGTGCTGAATATTGAATTAGCTGCTTGTTTCAGCTGTAATTATTAGCACTAGTAATTTTTGTCCACTTAAGTTTTGCCCAATGACACTGTAATATGTTTTGTTTTTTACAGGGGCGTCCAGCAGCTGATGCACAGAGCCAGTGGGTGAAAGAAGACGGGGGCAAAAAGAGGAAAAAGGGACTAACATGCATCAGACTACGTAACGCCGCTGATGCACATGGCTTTGTTCAGGAGATGCAGAATGGGAAAGGAGGTCTATCTGCAGAGAATTTGGAGGCGGGAGAGGTCTCTACACGCAGACCCGGCCAAGTGCGGTGACACCTCGATGACATACACAGGGCTTCTTTTTGGAATGAGTTGATTTTATCCCCATATTTACGCAAAGACTGAAGGCGGGGGTCTCACAAGAACCAGGGGACTCTGCTTGGCTATTTGAGCTATTTTACCTGTACAGGCAAGGCTAGACATCATTTTTTAAAACATTTTTTTAACAGCTTTTTGAAAATAAATTCCAGCTGGACCTTTGTTTGACGTTGAGCAGCTTCCTGCAACTGGCTTAAAAGTGAATTTGTTTGTTTAGTTGTTTTCCCCCTGCTGACTTAGTTTGAAACGCTGGAACTGTCCCTCCTGCCGCCATCCTCAGTTTCTTCCACCCACCCAGTGCCTAAATAAGCCCTCTCGGGACAATCACAGAAGTCATCAGCAGCTGCTGCGCTCAATCCTCTGCCTGTTCTCCTCTATGTGCTTCTGCTCTCGGCCTGCTGGCTATCCACCCACTACCTCTTTTAATTTTCTGGTCTTTTCTTTTTATATTCATTTTCCCTGAGAGGCATAATCAGTACTCAAGCACAGTGACGAGCATTAACGTAAACACTGAGCGTCAGGAACGGAGAGAAACCTCGGCTGAGTTTTAGTCGTGAGCGCTTTTGTGTTCACGCGTGGTAGTGTTAACGGCTGCACTGGTGCCAGGGAGCAGTAAGATTAGATTTATTTATATTGTTGCACCAAATACAGTTACATTAAAGCCATACAAAAATATTTATGAATTACCTACACATATTTTTGTATCACATTGCTCTTGTATAGTTTTGCTTTTGTAAGCTTCTCTTAAGATTATGCAATGCAAGTAAAGCTGTATATTGCTATATAAAGAATACCTTGTTTTTGAGTGAGTATTTTAGTGCCAGGAGACATTTAGTGTCCGCACACAGAGAATCCTTCATGTTTCTATTCAGTTGCTGCTTTGCATAGTGTTTTCTTTTCCAGTCTGTAGTCATGGCCCCTCCTCCCCAACAAACCCCATACTCGCCATTTTGACCTGTAAAGCACACTTTACAGTAGGTAGACGGTAGATATCTACCTCTCTCTCTGTCTTCCTCCCCTCTCTCTCTGTCTCTGATGCCGGGCTTCAGTGGTGGGGGGGTTGGGGGAGGAGTAGGTGTCCCTGCTTCTGCTCCTCCCCGTCCGTTTCGACCCAGCCGATATGTCCCAGTGTCTGCGGCCACCACTTTCCTTGTCGGAGCCACCACCCTCTTCTTCTGCTTCACGTAAGTATCGCGCAAACACGCTCACACAGAGCTCAAACATGGTGCTAGGGGCCTACATGTATGCACAGAGTTGTGCCACTGCTAGTTATGATTGTACAGAAATATCTGCGCTCATGATTTATATGTTGATTTTTATGTTTGTTTAACTTTTATTTATTCAAAGGAAGTTCACTGAGTAAAATTACCCTCTCTTCAGCAACACTTGTATTCACACAGTTACACCTGTGAGCTCCCAACTTACTATGACAGACTTGTGTTTCTGGCCTCTGAACAGCTTCAGTGGAGCTGTTTGGGGGTAAATCGCCTTGCACAAAGGCTTGTCCACAGTTGTTGATGGAGTATAGAGTGCCACTTGTCCATTATTCTCACCTGTGTATTGCCAGCAAGTGCATGGATGCGATGCTGCTTGTGTAACATCAACTTGCTGATGTCTTTGTCTTAAATAAATCAAGAAAATATGTCCCTCTAAAAGACTAGTAGTTACGGCAAAAACATGTCAAGCTGTAATTTTATTCCCATTTTTTTCGTGCTGTCTAGGTGCCCATGGTTGTCAGAGTATCTGTCCTCTGTCATTCCCATCTACAATGCCGTGATCTTCCTCTTCACCCTCGCCAACTTCTGTATGGCCACTTTCATGGACCCCGGCGTCTTCCCCAGAGGTAAGCACATGTGAAGAGCGTTGGTATGCAAGTCTTTGCCCTAGAAAGTTAGTTATCAGTGGGCCCACAAGGAATCTGTGCCGGCAGAATTCCAACAACACCTCTGCAGATTTTCAGCTGATTTCAGAACAAGACTACTGCAGGTCAAACCCCCAGTATATGGTTGGCAGCATTCAGTCAGTCATGACGTTTGCTTACCAGCGCCGGCCCTGCTGTTGCAGTCCAGGCTAAAAAGTAAAGTCAGTACATTTTGAAATGAAGAGCACTACACTTAGGATACTACAGGACACTACCAAGGCTTTAGCTAGTTATGTTTGGCTAAGTCTATGACAGTTTACATTCATAAATTAGCCTGGCAGCTAGCAGTCTCTTCCTCTACTCATGTGAAACTGTGACAATGGCAACATTTAACAAAGATAACATCACAAAATTTACAACTAAATGATCACTGACAAAATAATTGTCTCGTACTAGACATGTTTTCCCCACATATTCAACATGCTAACGTTATTAGCATTAGCCTGTGACATCTCCCATTGCATAAAATAGCCTAGACAACTTCTCATCTGAAGCTAGAATAAATCACACACTTCACTTACGACTTCAAATACTACTTTTTGTGGAGCTTTATTGTCTTTGCAATTTATTGTTTCTTATCCTTGACATAAAAAGACAATAAAAGCTTTGTTTTCTCTGAGGGAAATGGTTAACAGTTTACAAAAATAAACAGGTGCTGGGTGCTGACGGTGACAGTCGCCACGGTTCTGTGACAGTGAATGGGGAAATGCCAACACTTGCGTCATCAGTCACTCCAACCAATAGTGTAACTTCATCACTCACTTAATGAGAGACTTTTGTGTTTATATGGCCGCCCTTGTATTCTCGCTCCAGCCAAAAAATGTTAT
The DNA here is from genome assembly GCA_019142605.1 of Cephalopholis sonnerati. Taxonomy (NCBI): domain Eukaryota; kingdom Metazoa; phylum Chordata; class Actinopteri; order Perciformes; family Serranidae; genus Cephalopholis; species Cephalopholis sonnerati. The sequence goes on along the minus strand of JAGQAX010000004.1, from coordinate 36,959,940 downwards.
CTTGAATGAATATTATTTATCACATTACAAGCAAAAAAAAAAAGCCGCTTTAACATGCAATGCTTCTGAGCACACGACAGAAATAGTAAGAGTGAAAACACTCTATTATAAAATGACTGAAATATTTTACTGAGTACAAAACAATGCAGGGTGAGGATATGATCAGGTTTTATGATGCTGGCACAGTCTCAGTGTTTGTTTGTGTCTCTTGTCTTTAGCGGAGGAGGATGAGGACAAAGAGGACGATTTCCGTGCTCCGCTCTACAAGACAGTGGAGATCAAAGGGATCCAGGTGCGCATGAAGTGGTGCTCGACCTGCCGCTTCTACCGCCCGCCACGCTGCTCACACTGTTCAGTCTGCGACAACTGTGTGGAGGTACATACGCACGTTATTATGGGCCTGTATTGTGGTCCTCATTACAGATTAATTTATGTCACAGTGTTATGCAAATATGGGTGAAAGTTACACAGGGAAATGAGGAGGAGCAGTGAGTGATTATCTAGGCTAATTTCTGCTTGTTTTAATATCTTATCTTCAGGTTGTCTTGTTATTAGTGTTACTGTATATTTTTCACACATCCTTGCCTTTGTAATTATTAAAATATTTTAAATTAACATATCACAATATCAGCAGAGTCAAGTCTGAAAACACCACTTCCCAGAGTTTGAGTTATGTATACCTGTGTGTGTGTGTGAGAGACCGTGTAGTGTGTTTTAGTTTGAATAGCAAGTCCTAATTTCACAGTGAACTTTAATAAACTCCTGTGCGACTTGAAAGCTCAACCTAGATCTGTCCTATTCTTAGTTTTCGGTGTGTGAGTGTGGGAGGTAGATGTTGTTTGATGTCGAGGTGTTGTAGCCATTGCTTATCATCATTGTTCTCCTCTCTGTTGTATCCCTACTGGTGCTTGCACACTCATGTTTGACCTCTGACCCTCTGCTCTCTCAGGATTTCGACCACCACTGTCCTTGGGTGAACAACTGTATCGGTCGGAGGAACTACCGCTACTTCTTCCTCTTCCTGCTGTCACTTACCACCCACATCATGAACGTGTTTGGCTTTGGCTTGGTTTATGTTCTGCACCACCGCCAGCAGCTGGACACGCCCCATGCTGCTGTTACGTATCCTTCACTTGACTCGTAGCCATAAAAACGCAGGCGAAATTATGGGACCCTCTTTTTTTGCATTTTATTGCATTGTGATTTTTAGCTGTGGTCGTCGTAACCTCCTTGACCTTCTCTTCCCAGTATGGCTGTGATGTGTGTGGCTGGTCTGTTTTTTGTCCCAGTTGCTGGCCTGACTGGGTTCCACATAGTGTTGGTGGCTCGCGGTAGAACCACAAATGAACAGGTACGTACAAGAACTGTCCTGCGTTGTTTTATTCATGCAGACAGTTTAGTGCATTATCTTTAATGATCATGGTTTTCCTCCCGCTGTAGGTGACAGGGAAGTTTCGGGGAGGCGTTAACCCTTTCACCAACGGCTGCATAAGGAATATTTCTCATGTGCTCTGCAGCTCCCAGGCCCCCAGGTCAGTCCTCCTCTCTCCTCTTCACTCCTCTGTTTACTCCCTTCCTTTAACACCCTGCTCCGCATTTATTCTTTTTCCACTGCCTCTTTCTTTCCGTCGCTCTCTTTCCCCGTCCACTTTTCCAGCCTCCTCTCATGTTGTTCTCTCTTGTCTGTTTTGTTAATGGAATATGTGAGTACAAGCATTCAGTGCGAGTCGCTGCTGGTGTTTAATGCTTGTGTCATTTTAACTACAGTTTTAAATGTATGCTTGTGTCCCTCTCACAGATACATGGGCCGGTGGCGGAGCCCTCAGGCAGTGGATGTACAGCCACCGTTTCTCAGACCGCCTCTCACTGAGGCTCAGCTAGAAGCCAAGGTCCTGGACAACGGCATCCAGAATGACCGCCACAGCACCAGGGTGAGCGATACTAAATCTGACAAATGCACAAAAGCAAACAGTCTGCATATGGAAGCTTAGATGTAGAAACTCCACTGAGATTCTCAATGATTTTGAAGCACAAGCACTGCACAAGTGCCTGTGACTGTGCTGTTTACAGCTCTTCCATCAAACTGGGAAAAGACAAAGGCCACTGTAGGTCCCAAAAATAGTAGGACATAACAGGAAGAAGTTAAAAAACAAAGTCACTGACAGCAGCAGATCTGAATCAAAAACCTCCGTCTTCAGTCTGGAGGAGTGGAGTCAACTAATTTAAAATGTAAACATTAAAGTTTTGTGATAAACATAAGTTGGATGCAGTGACAATGTGCTGTGACAACTTGTTTGTGTTTTTAGCCACGACCCAGATTTTTAATGGTGTTTTAACAGACCTCTGGGAACAGTTGACCTAGCAGGTAGAAAGTAGTAGCTGACATTACCTAGTAACATCAGCCTTGACAGCAGCTTTATCCAAGTAAAGTGCTGAAATATAAAAGACAGTTATACTCAAGCACATGTACTCAACCGGCCAAAACAGGACAGCAGTTCTTTTAGTCGTGGACCCAACCACACACAAAGTAGTTACGCTCCACTAGACTCGCTTTTATCGGCTCGCTGTGTAACTTTGTAACGTCAGGAGGTTTGCAGGATGAGGTTATCTGTAAAGATGATCATGTCCACACCAAAATCGGTCAAGTTGTGGGAAAAATCACTTTTATGCGTTTTGTATGAAACATATCCAACATAAGTTTTAATTTTCTGACCATATCTGCTGCCTGCAGGTTCGCCCAACATTTTAAGTGTAGTCAGTCTTCTCTATTTCCAGTTCAAGCAGAATATAGATTTATCACTTCCTGCCCTCAATCTGAATTTTGTGTGCATAGTAGTTGTGTGATTGCAGCAGGCAATTTATTCTGTTTTTTAAATCGCAATGTCAACTTAAACAATAAACACATCGAAAAGGCTCCAATTTTGGACTCAAAGATTTTTTTAAGTTATTGAAAGAGAGTACGAGTAGAAACTCTTTTCTAAACACTTTAAGATATAACTATTATTTTTTGGTGACTTTTGTGTGCTGTTCAATGTTTAGTTTGTTATTTCAATTCAATTTTATTTCTAAAGCCCAATATCACAAATCACATTTTAAATTACGATTTGCCTCAGAGGGTTTTACAGCATACGACATCCCTCTGTCCTTAGGACCCTCACAGCGGATAAGGAAAACCTCCCCAAAAAAACCCTTTAACAGGGAAAAAATGGTAGAAACCTCAGGAAGAGCAACTGAGGAGGGATCCCTCTTCCAGGACGGACAGACATGCAATAGATACACGTCAGAACAGATCAACATAATAAACTAACAGTAATCCACTGTACTTACAAGTAATATTATCATCATGATATCCAGCATTATTGCCTGTTGCATAACTGACTGATATTATGCTGCCCTACTATTTTTATATTACAAAATTTATTTTTATGTGTAAAAACTATCAGGTCGTAATTTTAAAAAAAACAACTCTCACACACCATTAAGCCTCAGTGACAGATGTGCAGGATTAAAAACTCCACCCTTGAAAAGAAAACCAAAGAGTTTCACGCACTTTCTGTCTCTTGAACTCACTTTATAAATACAACATTTTGGTGTGCAAACGTTCATCAGGCAAAAATCTACACCGACAAAACAAACACACAAAAAAAACATAAAGAAGTTAAGTGAGTCCTGGTGGTGAACATTGTGCAGGATTCTTTGGTTTCCTTTTCACATTTAAAATGCGACTGACTGTATACAGGCAGGTAATGTTTGTTGTAGCTGCTGGCATGAATGCTACACTGGTTATAGTCCTGCAAACGATAGTTATTGTGGACGAAAAACATCCTGCTCCATGTGGATGATGAAGTCCATGTGTTAGCAGCTGCGTCAGTGGGTGGTGAGACTAAAAATAGTTTGAGTACATAAGTGAGTTTGAAAGTTTATCAGATGCCAAAACCTTGAACAATGGTTCATGAAACAGGACTTTATACCTCAGCGAGTTGTTATGGCAACAGCCGTGCTATCATTGATTGTCCAGTGCATTTCACGTTGGCAGATGCAGCAAACTTTGGGTTCAACTTTTTGGTAGATGGCTCTTTGTGTTTTTACGCAGTCTCATAATTCATTTCACTGAGTGTGTTTTTGAGCCTGACCCCGGCCTGATACTGTGTGTGTGCTCACATGACGTCTCTGTGTGTCTTCTCCAGTCCAAGAGCAGTCTAGATCAGATGGAGAGCCAGTCAGCTGATGCAGAGCCTCCACCTCCTCCAAAGCCGGAGCTTCGTTACCCTGGCCTGCCCCGTGCTGACACAGAGGGTGAGACGCACACACACACACACACACACACACACACAACACACTGTATCTGAACCGGTGTAGCTGCAGCTATGTCACATGACATGTCAACACCCAAGTACTTCAAGTGTTGTACCTCTTATGTGAGCAGATGTTTGTTTTCTAATCACAACCACACCTCTTTCAAATGTCACATTTGGTGTCTCGCCACTCAGAGAGCAGCTTGTTGACTGAAGCTCCACCCACACCGTCAATGTACAAGTACCGACCGGCCTACAACAGCCCAGGAAGGAACCACACTGCCCTCACACACCCCAACAAGGTACGTGTCAGTGTACTCCTGCACAGACCTCAAAGTATTGGGTATGAATTCACAAAGCAATATGTAGATACTGTATATGAAGAGTACTGAAGGAACATTTGACATATCTTTGCCTGATTGGACACACAGACACATGTAAGACTGATGTAAATCTAAATATGTTCCTTTAAATACACACATAGCCTTGTTGATGATCACATAGCAAGCTTGTTTCAGGATTTATGAAACAGAAAGGGATGTGGTCAGGCTTATTGCACTAAAAGAACAGAGCACGTACAGATGATTGTAACAGATGGTCTGGTGGCTGATATGCCCTCACCCTTCTAATTTCCTTTGTGGTTAATACCATGCCCCTCTTTTTTTGTTTTTACTTTGAATTGATCATTCAGTGGCCATCGGTTGATCAGTAAGTCTCAGCTAGTGTCATCTGTGTGTATCCCTTTGGCTGTCTCTGTGTGTTTGAGTGGATCTATCCTTTCCCCCCGAGACTGCATTGACTGGAATGTGTAGTTCATGTACCGTATGTATTTGTAACTCCATTTATGTGTTGATACACACAGTCTTTGACATGCAGTGTCAGTGCTTGTTGAAGCCAGTCAATGTTTCCAATCCAGTAGTGTGATGATGGAGTAGAGCACCGGTCAAGCATCCAGTTTCTCCCCACCACTCTTTATTTCTGTTAGAATCTGTAGAGAAATGGTTGTTTTTGTGCGATGTTATCTGTTCCTGAGGTAACATGGTGATTCTCATCTCTCTTCCCCCTCTTCACTCCTGCCTTCATCTTCATCACACTTTTCCTCCCCCTCTCTGCCTTCTGCCTGTTTCTCCTCTCAGATGATCCGCGGGGAGAGTCTTGACTCTCCGTCTCCCTCCATCCTCCAGTCCAGCCGTCAGCCTAGCTACCGCTCGGAGCCGAGCAGCCTGGACGGGACCACAGTGGTGGGGGGAGGTGTAGGGGCGCGCAGAGGGGGAGGGGAGAGGGGTGAGGGCCCCGGAGGCCCTGGCGGGACTGCTGGGGTGATGACAGGGGGCATGTCAGGCTACTCTCTGACTGGGCGCTCCTACACCTCCTACCCATCCTCTCTGGTTCTGTCCACTGGCGGCTCTCGCTCCTCCAGTCTGCGCTCAGCGCACACGGCACATAACCCGCTGGCCACGCTCCAATCAGAGGGCACCACAGACACCAGCTACAAAAGCCTGGCCAATCAGACGCCTCGGAATGGCAGCCTGTCCTATGACAGCCTTCTGACACCATCCGAGAGCCCAGAGTTCGAGTCGGCCGCTCACGAGCTGTCACCGCAGAAGCCTCGTGCTCCGTTTCCCCCAGCGACTGTAACAGGCCAACATGAGGTGGTGTCACCCAGTAGCCCGCTGCAGGGCTACACGTCGCCCTTCCTCTCAGCTCAGATCGCCCAGCAGAGGGAGGGGCAGCTGCTCCAGGGCTCTGCCACTTTCTCCTCCCCCCACAGGGCCTACCTTCGTGCCGTCAGCCCGCCCCCTCCCTCCTCTGGGCCTCCTGAGATCCAGCACCTGCTCCAGCATAACCAGGACTCCTCTTCCCGAGCCCCTCGTAACCTCTCCTCCTCATCCTCTTCCCCCGGGGCTCGCTCACTAGAGCCCCCTGTCTCCCCGCCACCTCGCGGCCTCTCCCTCGGCAAGTCCCAGTCTTACATTGGGGAGGCAGGGCCTCAGCACAAGCCTCGGCCCGCAGGAGGAGGCACTGTGCTGGGAGGGGGAGGAGCCGGAGGAGGGCAACAGGCTCCACAGTGAGTAGTGATCCGTCGCCAGATCCGTCAGCCTGCTACTCTTCTCCTCCTTTCCCTCCTAATTCTCTTCTTCTTCCTCCCTGGTTTGTGTCAGCCCTCCTCTTCCTCCCTGATCTGTGTGAGTCTTCCTTTTCCTCCTCCATGGTTTACAGTCTTTGCTTGTTTAGTGTTTACCAGTCGGAAGTTTTTGGTGGTCTGTGTGGATTAGTGTCAAAGCATGCCAGTGTGTGTTTAGCTCTGTGACAGCATGCCTAACCACGCTGCTCTTTAACCTGTCCTCGTCTTTGTTTCTTACTCACCAAGTATAGTTACCAAATGCCTTACAAGACCAATGCTAGAAACACATTTTGCTGTGTGTGTTTGTTTGTTGTTATTTTTGAAGTAGCACCACTCACCTCCACACTCATTTATCCTCTGTCCTCACCCCTACTCTGCTCCCCCACTCCTCCCCTCCCATCCCCTTCCCTGATGGCTGTCCAATCAGATCCACCTCTCGCCCAGTCTTGGCCAATCACACCATATCCAAACCAGGGGGCGGAGTGAAGAAGGTGACAGGCGTCGGCGGGACCACTTACGAGATATCGGTTTGAGTGACAGACATCCTTCACGGTCTATCACGAGGGAGGGGGAGAAAGAAGTCATCGGACCGCTTCCTCTCCTCACCTGAGCTGGACATTATTCACGCCTGCAGGCTCCTGAAACGTGACTGGACTCAAGGAGCAGGCCTGTCTGGTACTCACTTTGTTATGTTTGTAACGCCACTGGCCACTCTCCTCTGCTCGCCTTTCAGATCTGAACAAAGAGTAAAAGGGGACACTGGTTCGTTTTTGTTTTTTTCACAGGATCAAGTTGTCTCCATTTCGCCACTTTGTGAGCCATAGACTGATGTGACTGTATCATCGCGGCTGGGTACAGATATGTCTATAGAACACGCATAGCTATTCAATGAGTTGCTGTTTTATTTGGTACATTAGCACACAGAGTATTGACCACCGTGTCCGACACTTAAGGAGAGCATGGCCTTTATCCAGTGGAGTTTTAAGAGCGAGGATTTGGGACTGTTGACCAATAGAAACGTCTTCTCCGCTGTCTGAACGGACCACACAGCCTGTTTATGGATAAGAGTCATGGAGAGTCCAACCTATAAACACAGTATCATTTTAGTTTTATAAATCTTTTTTTTTTTTAAATATTGTTTTATATAAATGTATAAAATCTTACAGATTATTATTGGGTCAACTTGTCAGGTATTGAAGATGATTACGGATGAGGGTGGAAGATGAACTGTGTGTTATATTATTCATGAAAGCGATTTCAAATCAGTTGCCTGTTTGTATTTAATGGCTGCATCAGCCACTCATGAGCTCTTGCTGGAATTTTTTCATCGTCCAAAGAGAAAGACGATCGTTAGGTGGAAAGCTGAAGTGGCAAATAATTGAGCTTAATTTTTTATTTTATTTTTTTGTTTTGAAAGCCACAAAGAAATTCTAAGTCACGATTGCAGCACAAGTATCTTTGTGGAATGTACGCTTGTAATGTTTATGCTAGAGACATTATGCAAAATCTGTTAGTAGCTTTAAGATCATCGTATGTCTTTTCGGTGTTTCTTTTTCTTTTCTTTTTTTTTTTTGCTGTAATGTTTTTGTCTGTCAATCAATCAAAATGCTAGCAGGACCTTAAACCTTTAACAAACGGCCAGCCAAATAGGGGCAGCGAGGGAAGGGCTTATTTATTTCACCAGACAAGACAACCTTGTAGTTTTGGGCACCATTTCAAACCAGTCTCCACCAGTTTGTTTGTTTTTTTTTTGAGAAAAGATGAGAAAGTATGAATATTTTTTATGAAAAAAAAAAAACTTTATAAATGAAATTGTAAATGTGATATGCCACTGAGTAGACTTTCAAGCGGGGACTGGTTTGCTTTGGACTGTGTTGATTTTTTTTGCCTTGAGACCATTCATAGTAAAGCATGCACATTTTTATTTTTTCTATTGGTTCATATTTTTTACACTTTACTGAGGAAAAAAAAAGTGAGGCAGATTAGATTTTTTTGATTGACTTGCTTGTTTTTTTAAAAACTTCTGTAAAAGGTACAGTTAATTTTTTTTACCCACAGCCATGTTAAGAAAAGAATAATTAGAGGAAGGGAAGTGTGTGTGGGAGTTTAAAGATCGGGCATTACGGTTAAGGTTTTATTTATTTAATTTTTTCCTGTCGAGACCTACAGCGGTGTTAGCAGTAGAATGTCAAAGCTGGCTGAATGTAGCACGTCTTTGGGGGGAAAGTACACGCTTGAAGCACACAAGTATCATCGTTCAACCCAAGAGACCGTGTTACGAATTTTCAAACCCTCCCAGGCTATGTCTTCGGTGTGCATGTGACTTTTGTTTGTCGTGCTGAATGCTTCACTGGCGTGCGTACTTGTGAGAATATTGTCAAAAGCCCACCTGGTTGATGTGTGGGTGGCAACAAGAAAAGAAGCATCATCAATGGCACGGGCAGCCGTCGTACAGAGATAAAGAGAACCTGTGTTACTTTTCTTCCTTTCTGGCCAGGGATGATGGCCGCTGAACAATTTGAAACTATGTGAGTACAGTGAGTATACTTCTATGTGAGATAAAATATCGCTATTGTGGGCTGTGATGAATGGAACGAGTTTCACAAATATCTGTAACGAGTACATTAAAAACATTTCCAAAATGGCCTTATAAAGAGTTTTTAAAAAGATGTCTTCTCAGAATAAAAAGGTCAAACTGATGAAAAACTCAACGCGTTATGAATCCTTACTTGTCACACTTTTACTTTGGTTTTGAAACATGAGACATCAGTAAACACAAAAAATACAGGCAGCAAACGTTTACACGTAGTGATGAGATGTGGCTGAAAAACAATCATTACAAAAAAGGCATTTTCTTCCTTAAATAACTTAATAAATGTAATAAAATGTCCCCAAGTCATCACTTAGCTTGTGCATAGCTGCGTCCACACCATACTGCGTCAGACCAGGGAAACATGGTCCAGCTTTTTTGGGTATTATTTGCCACAGTAAAGACTTAGTGTAGAGATGACATCTAGTAGTGGTCAAGCCTATTTTCCTCTTTTCATTCCACAGTATTTTGCAATAAAGTAAGGCATGGCAATGTCAGAAGAAAAGAAGACTTCCTGCAGCCCCTCTCTGGATTATGGTTGATGCTAGAATGGATGATCTGGAGGGACAAGTCCTGAGCTGCTGTGCTGTAATGGTCTAGAACGCGACACGATGTTTGTCCAGTCTTAGCTAACAAACATTCGGAGAGCAAGGGCACGAAATCCTTATTAAAAAAAAAAAAAAAAAAAGCATAATATCCAGGGGTCTATGGACAGTTGAGGAAAGCTGACAGAGGGTTAAAGGCCCTGGGCATGGACCCCTGCTCACCCCCTGGTTCTCTGGTGGAGCAGCAGAGCACAGCCTGGATCAGTGGGGCTTGCTGGAGGCTTTACTGAGGCTGGAGAGGAAGAGCTTGACAGCATGTTGGAGGCTCCACATCCAGGGGCGAATGAACATTGGAGGACGGCAAGCAGTGGGCACTCGGCCGTGTGCACAGACCCCTGGCTGACTCTCAGCTGCCTGGCTCTATCCCACAGCCCCTAAGCAGCCTTCAGCAGGCCTCACTGACCCAGGCTGATCTGCTCCTCTGCCAGAGAACCAGAGGAAGGGCGAGAAGTCAGCGAGGTCTGTGCCGACAGTGGTGAGCCCTCTGTCAGCTTACTGGAGTCCACATACCTCTGGACGTGGAGCTGGGGACTTAAAGAATATTGCAGAGATGCAATGATGGCAAAAAAAGCTTCGTGGCTGTGGCCAAAATTAATTCTGACAGTCCCTCCCCATCCGTTCTAGCATCAACCCTGAATCATCCTCCACCTCACTGGTCTTTCTTGCTCTCTGTAGGCTGCTCCAGGTTGTTGGTTTCAGCATCGAGCTCGTCGCTGCCCTCCTCTGGCTGAGTGCCGTTCTGCTCCCCTTCTTTCAAAGCCCGACTCTTGTTCAGCTTCTTGTACTTTTGGAAGAGCTCGTTGAGGTTAAACTCTCGGATGATGTTCTCCTGGGGGCGAAATACGCTACATGTTAGCATCTGTGTGTGAGTGTGACAGAACATGCTCCGTGTGTCGGTTACAGACGAGACTTGCCTCGTTGAAGGTCCAAGACACTGCTCTGCCTTTATTGTCCACCATCGGACGCCTCATGAGTTCACGCCCTGCTTGGAAAAGCACCAGTGTGGGCAGCTGCTTAGCCAGAGGAGACGTACTCACCTTGTACCTGTTCAAAGACAATTGATGGGACGGTTAATGCCTGTACTCAGAGAATTTATGGAGAGCATTAAATAATACTAAAATGCAGGTGCAGAGAAAAGGACTGACTTCTCTGAGACCTCTCCATAGCGTCCAATGTCCACCTTCCCAAACCTGAGTCCAGCTGAGTTGTACCTACAATGTGGAGAGAAGACGAACAAGGCATTTAGGCCAGTCTTGGACAAACATCTAACATGTAGTCTCTACTTTTTGGGAGGGAATTTGAAATTTGAGGGCTTAAACATAGCAGTTAATCCAACCATGTAATTGTGAGCACTGAAGGAAACATTCACTGCATCTTACAACTAATTTGCAGCTCATTTTGAATAAAATCTAAACTTTAAAAATGTCAAATTTTGGCAGGAATACAACATGAAATATGGAAGGTTATTGAGCCAATCTGTCATTGAATAAATGCTCTCAAAACGAAACACAGTCAGCAGTGTCAAGACATATATGGGTGTTAAACTTAATATTATTTATCATAAGGTTGATCCTCCTTAAGCAATATACTTGTATATCCGTAAATATATAACAAGTCATGGCTGCTTTTTTAAGTAAAGGTGTGATTAGCGGGTTAATAGATAAACGTGTGACTTCGTTCAGTATTTTGTCTTGAACACAGCTCATCTGTTTTTACCATAAGTGACTAATTAACTTGTTCGAGGGCCGAAGGAAACCCTGACTGTGACACTGTAGGCCTCGGTATCTTGCGTACAGGAGAGCCTATATCTACTTATCTCTTACTTGAGTGAAAGGTCGGCAAAGACGGGGGCGAAGGACTGACAGTCAGACGACCAGTTGGCGTAGAATTCAACAATCCAGGTGACACGACTGTCACTCTGCAGCTCCTCCTGATGAGTCAATAACAGTAATTCCATTACACAGGTGTAGATCTCTGACTTATACATCTACTCACCTCCAAGACTGGGGCATCATCATTTAGGAAGGTCTAATATTTTGCTATTTCAATGTCAAATGTCTGACATTCAGTTTATATAATACAATGTTAACTGGCATATTGCTATCATAACAGGCCTTACATGTTCGACGGACACTGTCCAAAATGCAAAGCCTTTTTTGGCCTGAGGTACCGCTGTACATCCAAATGGCCGTGTTACATCACAAAGGAATTTACAAGCATTCAGACAACTGCAGTCCAGCACAGTCTGTAGTGTAACACTCACATCTATGGTCTTGTCACTGAAGTACTTGATGTACTCGGGGCCCATGTAGAGTGGAGGCTTACAGGTCATCAGAAAGGCTGGAGACAAGGCACAGATACACACTGATGAGTTCACATGACAACAAAGGCTAAATGTAAGGTTTACATTTTCTGAAGAGGACTCTAGAGTGAAAGAGGAGGGTGTGTTAATTACGAGCGATATAATCATAAGAACCATGAATGAAGTGCTTCATATGATATGAGATGAATCAGGGAAGCGAATCCCCTGCAGGAGTGCTCACTTTTAGAAACAGTAAAAGTCATATTCACTGGAGTGAAATGTAAACGACAGCCTGTAATCTTACAGAATAAGAACACGTAGAAACACTACAATTTATAAAAAAGTCTATCTGACCTAGATGTTGTGTTTACAATCACGGGAGCCGACTGACAGTGCGTGGATTATGTTTCTAATAAAAGACAATCTTTTGTTTTTATTTCCAGTCACCGTCACACAGGTGTCTCCTGTTATTCTGCAGTGATGGAATCAGAGTGTAAAATTAGCAACACTGTCAGATATCCTGGGATAAAATAAACTTTGCAGAATTACAATGAAACTAAAATCATCATTCTAGTGTCAGAAACAATCTCTCCATTGGTTATAAGTTCGGATGTAAAACCAGACTGGCGCCAAAGAGCCACAGTGGGTCACGAAGCCCTCTTGATTTTAAGGGGTGTAACAATTTTAATGTGTTACGTGTCAAAATTTAATTAATTTTTGTGTCAAAAACAAATAAATTTAAGGGTTATATTAAAAACCTACCCATTTATTAACGAATAAATAAATACATTTGTATAGAAAATTTTAAAAATATGTACCGTGAGGATACAGGCATGTCTAACACGTGTGTGTGTGTGTGTGTGTGTTACAATGGTATAAATATGGGTCCCTCGAGAACAAGGTTGGGAACCACTGCTCTACAGGTTAGCTTTTTAGCAGAAGTTACCACATTGATTTATCCCAGTAAAATGTCAGTCAGCTTCATAGTACTTGTACCTCACTAACCTCAAATCCTTTGTGTTACAGGCCTCTGTTTGAGGGTTTCCTGCAATATTTAATGTGTAATTTGCCTGAAATAAAAACCACCTCCACTAAAATTATTAAAATGAATACACCTTTATGAAATAAAACAATAACATTCCTCTCTGTCACACAGCAAATATCATTTACTTGATGAGTCTGCCTATTGTTTAGGCTGTCATCTACTGGAACAACTGACTACAAGACCAAATGTGATATGGATCTATCTCTATCTCTGTGCAACAATTACCCTGCATCTAACATGAAAAGGCACATTTTAACTGCACCACTTTGAGGTGGAGGTGATGGGCTAATGTGACACTAATGTAATGTGACCTTCTTGATGGAAGACAGTGTTGAACGAATGCCATGAGTCAAACAGTATTTGTAACTGTAGCTATAAGACCACTGACCAACACACAGCGCCATGTAGAGGATGCCGAGCCGAATGTCCAGCCTGAAGAAGAGGATGACGTTGGCCACCTTACTGAACAGGAACAAGTTGCCTACGTGCTGCTCCAGTGTGACTGAGAAACAGAGAGAAGAAGAAGAAGAAGAGAGGAGGAACAATGAAAACCTTGACGCTGTTGATACAAGGTCACAGGGAGGCAAGATTACACTGCCACTGTGATGTTTACACAACAAAGCAAAGTTTTTAGTGAAGCACTTCCTGGATGTGGCCTGCTGCAGGGCCTCTCGTCTGGTCTCAGGTTGAGGGTTTAAAACAGTAACTCATTAGGTCGCAAATACCTTTTTGGTTGTAGTTTAACAGTTAGGACACAGATATATTGTCCCTGTTGTTAAATACAAAGTTGAACTAAGTTTACAGTTAAAGTTAAATATGAGGTTTAATTCAGGGATAGATTAGACATATTCCTCTATATCCTCCCGAGACCCATCTCATTTTGGGTTTACTGGACCATACACTTCATTCTGCTTAACTGAGACCTGCTGTCCTCGTTTGTGGACACTTTTTTGTCCCATCTAGTGGCAGTAAGAGCACAATACACTAATCCATGTCAAAACAAGATGGCAGCCATCTCTGCCAAGTCAGTCTGCAGCTGATCCCGACACAAAAGTGGACAAGACGTCTTATTTATTTCTTATTCTTAACCATCTTTGGAAGTTTTGATTTGTCTTAACTATTTATTGTCCCTTGCCCCATGTTCTTAATCTGGCCTTTTATCGTGGCACTCCAGTAGTTTGTTTTAAAATATGGTTTTTATTTCGGGTTTTACTTCCAACTTTTGCAAAATCCTGATCAGTAAGTCTTCTGAGTTGTTGTCTTTTATGTTCCTATGTCCTGTCTTTGTGCGGTCTGATGTCCTCTGTTCAATGTTAAACGCTCTTACTGCAGGACAAATCTACCTACGGGTACAATTAAAGTAACCTGAACCTGAACCTGATCACATTTTATGGCTGAAACTTGTTTATTTATGATTAATGATGTTCTAGTTTGATATGGCAACAAATTTGACCAATTTAAGCCACAGTAACAAGCTCGTATGAAGACTTTGGGACTTTATTATTGTCTCGTTTGAGGACACTGGGACCTAGTTCCCTTAGTTTTTATATACTTATCGGGTCCTACTGATCCCAGATATGTAGGAGAAATTAAAAATGCTCAGGAGGATATATCCTGGTGGTTCCCTGCTCACAAATTGAGCATCACCTGCTTGGTGCATATGGGCCATTACTGATGATGTGAGTGTTTACAGTGTAAACAAGCACTTGTAATAGTATGACATCAGTTGGTTTACACATATACAAATGTGTGTGTGTGTGTGTGTGTGTGTGTGTGTGGTTACTTACTCGCCCTCCTGTTCTTCATCATCACTATTGCACTGAGGAACATGAGGATCTCCACCTCTCTCTACAAAAACAAAAACAAAAACAACTTTGTAATGACTGATTAAATCCGCTAACTCGTCTCACACCGGCTGATCTGACCCCTCCATATCTAGCAGGCAGCACCGCAACACTACCCCACCATGCTCACCCAGTCAAAGTCGCAGGAGTTGCCGTCCTCGCGCTGGGTCGCCAGGTGCTCGCACAAACCGGGAGCCTTTCGGACCACCAGGAAGGCGACGGTCATGAGGAACGACGTGATGTAGTACGGCTTCAGCAGCCATTTGTAAATCTGCGGTAAGTGGTAGAAGAAAGTAAAGAGCCCTGTGATGAGTCCCATGCTGCCAGAGACAACTGTCAACCTCGAGGGGTTGAGGAGGAATGACAGCTGCTGGAGAAACTGATTGGACAAGGCGACTAAGTGAAGTTGCGCATGCGCCAACAAACCCGATTCGATCGTTTCTGGGCGCTGCGGCTCGCCGTAGATTTGGCGGGTACTGCAAAACGTAAACACAGGACGCTGAGAAATGGAGGAGAGCAAAGCAGCAGCACAAAAGGAGGCTGTGGATAACACATGCGACAAAGACTCAGCTGAAAACCAGAATAATGACGCGACAGGAGAAGTTTCCGCACAGATATCAAACCCCGGGTCCGTGTGTAAACCGTCCGAGGAGGCGGAAACTCGGTTTAACAGGCTGAAGTTGTTCGACAAAGTGATGCAGAAGAGCCTGGAGAAGTTCATCGAAACTGCCAGGTAACATGTAACATGTGATTATAGTGGAAATATGTTCCTAAAACGACAGTGAAAGCCGTATATGCAGTGTTAGCTCACGTGTTATAGACCATTATTACCGTAAATGACAGTGTAATGTTATTAATTCGCACCGGAAGCACAAATTGTGATGAGCTGAAGGGAACTACGCCCATTTTCAAAATCCATACATTATTCCTATGGTCTAAGACAGACCAAAAATATCAGTAAACATGAACAACTCTCCCCCAAATCCAAAAACGAGAGTGCTACAACTCAGAATGTATGATGTCATCAAGTATGAAGTCTGGAGCTGATCCATACACAATGAGTTGGGAAAGATGTTTTGAGGGCACCCAAATTAATATGAATGCATTTATGTGTCAGAATTGAAAGCACTTCAACAGAATAAAGCTTAGCTGGGTCTAAAACAGAAAACAAACACCACTGGTCCACAAAATCAGGCCCCTATTCACTGTCTGTGGAGCAGCTCCAGACTTTACACCTGGTGACGTCACAAATTTCAGACTGACTTCTCTGGCTTTTGGCTTTTGGAGACAGTAGCTCATGTTCACGAATATTTATTGACCTTTTCTAGGCCATTGGTTCCCAACTGGTGGGTCACAGGTCCACTCTGAATGGACCACAAGTTTGTAAAAAACACACTTTATTTTAACTATAGTGAATTTCCTGCACAGAGCTTTTATTTTGTAGTGTCCTTTCCTGCTGTAGAGTCAGTGACTCATGGAAAGCTACGTAACAGAAACAGCAGATTATCTCGACAACAGTGCAAGAATGACACTAATTGTTTTTTAACTGGACCTTGAACTAATGACGAAGGAGAAATCTGGACCCCGAGGCTGAACCAATTGGGAACCACTGTTCTAGGCCATAGAAATAACATATTGGAATGTTAATTGTTAATTTAGGTGGTGCCCACCTTTAAATTGTTCTAATCCCAAGATTTAAACTAGTGAACGTGAAAGTAAAGATAAGCTACAAAAGCCTATCCCAGCTGACATTGGGTGAGAGGCAGGGTACACCCTGGACAGGTCACCAGACTATCACAGGGCTGACACATAGAGACAGACAACCATTCACACTCACATTCACACCTACGGACAATTTAGAGTCACCAGTTAACCTCCATGTCTTTGGATTGTGGGAGGAAGCTGGAGTACCCTGAGAAAACCCACGCTGACACGGAGAGAACATGCAAACAATATTTGACATTTTCTCTTGATAAATGACCTTAACAAGTACTCATTAATCAATTCTGTTGTTATCACTTATTTGTCTGTTGATCAGCTTATATATAAATAAACTAATAATTTCAGTACTAGTTTAGTAAACTGGGAAAAACTATGGTGTTTTGGGAAAAGCCACACTTTTGCTGCACATTTGATTGACACTGCTTTCACTCACAGTTTTAACAGATTCGCCAGCACGTATGGTCCGCTGTACAAGAAGAACCCTGAGAAGATCGTGAGCATTCACAAGCAGTTCATTGAGGAGTTGCAGAGGACTATACAGGTGTGCAGCACAGTATATTAATGCTATGTATGAAAACAAAGACCAATGGAAGGTCTACCCCCTTGTTGTTTGTATTATATATGTGAGTGCAGTATGTACTTGTCTACGTGCTTTTGATTGTCACCTGTTCACATGAATGCTTGTGTCTGTGTCTGTAAAGGAGGACATCAGCAGATTGATCGAAGAAGGCCGGTTAGAGTTAAAACTGAATGAGCTGGACAAACTGGAACGTGCTGCCAAGAACAGTGCAGACCCTGCATGGTCCGTTCATAACAACTCTTCTTCTTCGTAAATTATTATTGTTCATAACAATGAGCATGTAGTAAGCAGTGAGTTAGTTTTTATGCCAAAAATATAGTGCAAACTGCTGAGATTGTCTCCAACCATGTCTCATCTGATGAACTAAATTGTGTCGAATGGAAACTATTGCTGCTCAGATATTACCTAAATAATATTTAAGAGTGAATTTCCACAATTCTTCAAAGTAGATACACAAAGATGGATAAAGAACAATGCTGTCGGCAGTTGTTGAGGAACAGTATACCAATGATTTGCCCCAGTATTGTTGTGTTAATCAATATGGAACATTACTGTATACACTGTCTCACTACAAGACCTGTAATACAGGTGCATTGTATTTCTTTATTCTTTAATGCGCTGTGTATCACCAATTATTCGATTCTGCTACATGACTACAGTATAAAACATTTTCATCCTTAACCCTCTCACTTGTTCTGTTAGGCGGCCGAGTGGGGTTCCTGAGCAGGACTTCTGCAGCTTTTTGATGCCATACTATCAAAAGCAGGAGGCCTACATGCGACTGGAGCTGAAAAAGATCCAAGCAGAGAATGCTGCTCTGGCACAGAAGGTTCAGGCTGGTAGAGACAGTGTTGCTCAGACTGAACATCGGATTTCTACCGCCGTCGATGAGTGGAAGGTGAGAGAGAAACAATCAGCAAAAGAGACATTAGAGCTGCACAGGATAACATTCACAAAAATCATGTTCAATATTATTGTTTTTTACATTCACAAAGGGGACGTATGTTTAAGTAATGGTTGAGTCTGTATTCCATTTATTACATTGGAGGTCTCATAAATTATGTAATAGCTGCATGATTGAAACACATGTAGGATTTAAGGGGATATAGTGGCAGAAATGGAATATAATATAGTGTGTTTTCTTTAGTGTATAATAACCTGAAAATAAGAATTGTGTTTTCTTCACCTTAGAATAAAGTGTGTATATCTAGATAAAAGCAGGTCCTCGTTTATGGAGATTGCCATGTTCACTGCCATGTTTCTACAGAACAGACAAACCAAACACTGGCTCCAGATAGGACCATTCACATTTTGGTGTTGGCTCCCATAGTTAAAAGCCCATCTGCAGTGAGCAGCGTCAGAAAAATATTGATTTGTAACATGAAACTGCTTCATTTAGTGTTTTAAGCGTTTTAAATCATGGAGAACGTTTATTTGGAGAGGAGGAGACCTCTGTGGATAATTTGGCTCCCAGTGAAAACCTCCTGAACGTCGAACGATCAGTGAACAATCTTAAGTTATCAGCGAAAAAGATGAGCAGACGTTAGAAGGTGGTGGGCAAGCCAGAGCCGCTTGTCTCTGACATGCCAAACAGCGTTGGAGAATCACTGATTTGTAACATAAAACTGCTTTATTTAGTGTTTTTCGCTGGTTTTTATCACTTTTTTTCAACCAGTAGAAGTTTCAGCTGGTTGCAGTCTGCAATTCTCACCGCTAGATGCCACTAAATCCCCCTGAATCTTAAACATTGAACCTTTAATATACTGTTAATGGGTGTAATGTGTCTTCATTTAAAAATGAAATAAAATAAAGGACAAAAAACATGGTATCAGCATGAGTACAGTTTGAAGGAGGCCACTGTCTGACAGCTGTTGCTGATAGACAAAATATATCCATGGACTTTGACATAACTAGAAATATAAAACAGAAGTTTGCCTTGAGTATTAACAGTTTTTGTATGCTTTTTTTCTCTCACACACTTTTAGGCATCGGTCACAGAGTTTGAAAGGCTGGCATCTTCCCTCTGCCCTGTTGATGTCTTTGATGTGTGATCTTCAAATTATTTGGCTTGGAGATATAGCCACTAACTTAACTGTACATATTGGTTTTGTATGCAATGCGTGTTTGTCTGAAAATAAACTTGAAACCTTGAAAATAAAACTGTTATTGTGGCCTCAGTGATTATATCCGTATGGGCCAATGTACACCAGTCATTATGGTAATGTGCGTGTTTATGCCTGGTATTACGGTACGTGTGCTGTGAAGATAACACCACAAAGAAGTGAAGAGTCGAGTAGTTGACAGTCGGCTGTGTTCCTGGGAAACACCGTCAGATATCACAGGCCACACGCTTGAGGAACCCGGCTATTTCTTTCCATATAAATGTATTATTTGTTATAGATATGACAGAAATGTTTTCAACTCTGTTCGGGCAAAATGAAGCTCAGGGACCGCCCGGCTCTTCGTCTTTGGGCTTCGGACCGGGGAAACCTCCGCCGCCTCTGCCGCAGAATCAAGTCTCCATGGCGGGGCAGATGCCACCGCAGCTCGGGGATGAAGGGCCTGCTCTGCGGAAGCCCGGAGCCATGAATGAGCCTTTCTATTTACTGCGGGAGCTTCCTGGTACTGTCGGACTCTTATATGTGTTGTATGCCTTGTATTTTACTCGTCATATTATTTAAAGAAAGAGTTGAGCTACTATGAAAGGTGTTGCTAAGCAGTTTGTAAACAATGCTAGCTAACGTTAGCCAACAAGATAAGTGTTACCGAAGATACTGAGCGAGCTAATAACCGCAATTTGCCCACTTTTTTTCATAGGTATGCCTGTTTTATGGATACATCTTGTGTTTATGACGCTAAAACATCCACCTGAGTTTACGTTTTCACTTTGCTGCTGTGTTGTAAAGTTAATTGTAATGTAACTAATGCTAGCTGTGGTGGCACTTGGTGATATTTTAGCTGATGGTGAAGTTGTAATCTACAAATAAGTGACATTATGACATGGCTTGTGGTGTTTGTATGAATTAAACTGATGCAGATGTCTGTGTTTAGTGGGCAACGAGTTAACGGGCAACACCAACCTCATCACGCACTACAACCTGGAGCACGCCTACAACAAATTCTGTGGGAAGAAGGTGAAGGAGAAACTCAGTAACTTTCTGCCAGAGTTACCAGGTATGTTATGGGCATGGGCAGAGGTGGGTGCCGTCATTGATGTGCAAGTCTCAAGTTAGTCTCAAGCCCCAAGTCCTAATCTGTGAGAATCGAGTCCCAAACAAGTCATAATGTGCTTCTCAACAAATGTAAAGTCACTGCAACAATAGAGTAATATGTCTGCAAAAGTCATGCAAGCATTTTGAGAAGTGGATGCATCTGGTTAAATACGTTTGTTAAAACAAGTGTGACTGAATTTGATCATAAAAAAGTAGTGCTGACTTTGCATTTTCATTGCATACAGCACAACTAACCATCACCACAACAGAATTAATTTTGTATTTTTTTCTATCCTTCCTAACTCACCTCATATTAAAAAATGTACCATAAAACTTAAATTAAAAGCCTACTCCCAAGTTAACACCTTTTTATTAGCCCTGTGTGGCTTCACATTTTGACAAATAAATGCCTATCACAATGAGACACCTGGTCTGGTTGCCAAGCAGTTCATTTTTTTAATAGAGGTTCTTCGGATGTGTAAAACCTGGTTGTTGGCTACCCTTAATTATGTGTCCATTCCTTGATTACCCTGTAAGTTATTTATATTCCTTTAGTCCCCAAGGGTTGTCAGATCAAAAGAATCAGGGTTTTTAATAAAATTTAATCCAAGTTGTGAGCATTGCTATAACGGAGCAAGGTGGTGTTGTGTCCCTATGTCAGTTGCTGTAATCCTCGATTGCTGTAACTCTCTCTAATGCGCTGTCTGACGGAGCTAGATCAAATGAATGAGTCATAATTGATATGTTAAATCTAATTTTTTTTGAACAAGTAATATTCATACTGGCTTATATAAACTATTTGATTGTATTTCCCATCTTTGCAACAGTTTTGTGTGAAAGGAATTAAAGGCCTGTCTCATATAGACGCCTGTCCCAGATATAGGCCTGTTCATTTTAGTGATTTAAGGAAACAACAACGTCGGCTGTTAATTGAAGTTTTAGGATATATAACTTTATCAGAATCAGAAATACTTTATTAATCCCCAAGGGGAAATTGTTTTCGTCACAGGTGCTTCTTACAAGTGTAAAAAGAAGAAGATATAGTGCGAACAGAAGTAAAAATATAAGAAATATAAGAAGCGCAGCTTCAGTATATTGGTGATAAAATACAAAAAAACAAGTAGTAAGGTATAAAGTAAAAAAAAGTAAGAAATTAAGAAAATAAGCAGGAGCGACTGCAACAGGCTGCACGCACGGTTGGTGCATGCACACTTATGTTGACTTGGGGGAAGGTAGGTCAAAAGATTCAAGTCCAAGTGAAGTCATGAGTCACTGGCATTTAAGTTCCAGTGAAGTTGCAAGTCTTGTTTGATTTTGTCAAGTTGGTCCTAAAGACCAACTTGACAAAGTCATGGCTGAGTCCACACCTCTGGTTATGGGTCGGCACCATAGCCTGTAAAAAAAAAATGGATGTAGCTACCATGATGTTACTCATTGGTTTGTAGACTCCCATTTTGAAGCCTTGATTTTGGCATTATAGCCATCACTGTCCTAGTTTTTGGGAGCCAGAGGGGGCCATGTTTGGGCGAGAGGCTGGCGCTGTGAGGGTCAGAGTGAGGGGTGGATCTGACCGAGAAGCAGAGGACGCTGTTAGGAGACAGCCTGTCACTCAAAGTGGTCCGCCCTTAATTGTGTGTAATTTTAAGCCTTAATAAAATGTAAATGAGTGAGTTATAAAACAGTTTACCTCTGTACAGGTGTAATGAAGGGGGAATTGGCTGTAGAGACCAAAACCGTTTTTTTGTACCAGGCTGTAAACATGTTATTTGTTTGGCATTTTAACATGGGGGTCTATGGGGATTGACTGGCTTCTGGAGCCAGCCTCAGGTGGCCAGCCTGTGGGCGCTTGGTAGGAACAAATGTGATCTGGCAGTCCAGTGTTAATTATGGAGGCTGCACACATCTCATTAGAGGAAATTATTGTGGTGAAGATAGTGATTAGGTTCAGTATAGGGAACTAGTTCCCAAGTTTGTTGGTAAACTGAGTGCTTGATGGCATTTGGTGTTAGTCATCTCATTCATTCTTTGACCCTGTATGACTGAGGTTGTGCCAGAAAACCCAACTCTGGTAATGTAGCTGTTCTTCTAAGAGCAACTGTAACCTCTGTACATGTTGAAGTATATGTAGACTTAACATACAACTGTCAGACTGGTGGTTCTGATTTGTAAACTTCCCACAATAGCATGATATGGTGATGAAAATTATATCTGCTCAAAGAAACCCTTAGCATGCCGCTACTTTTGTTTTTGCCGTCCAAATGCCTCTTGATTTATCATTTATTTAGTGGTGAACACAGCTGAACACTTTTACATCTTTACAGCTGTGTTCAGTGCTCAACACCTTGCTGTTTTATTGTTCATATTCTGACCTCATTCCAACTTGTCCTTCCTCTTCTGTGCTGCAGGTATGATCGACTGTCCGGGCACTCAGGACGGCAGCTCGTTGCGCTCTCTCATTGATAAGCCTCCGGTGTGTGGGAACTCCTTCAGCCCACTGACAGGCGCTCTGCTCACAGGCTTCAGACTACACACAGGACCGGTACTCACTGAATATATTAATATATTAACAATAATTATGGCAAAGTCTTTTAAGTGAGCAGATTCGGGCCCAGCAGATATTCTTCATGTCTTAACTCTGTTGTTCAGTTCAGTACTTACAGGCATGCCTCTTCTTGTGTTTTTCCCCCCCAGCTACCAGAACAGTACAGACTGATGCACATACAGCCTCCAAAGAAGAAGAGCAAACACAAGCACAAACACCATCGACCACAGGACCCATTACCACAAGGTATGACACAAACAACACTGTGCACTGATATAAAGGATTGTAACATGTGTGCAGACCACTAAGCTGCTTCTGTTTGACGTCACAGAAACTCCATCAGACACTGATCCCAAGAAGAAGAAGAAGAAGCGGGACGACGATCCTGACCGCAAGAAAAAGAAGAAAGACAAGAAAAAGAAGAAGGTAAGAAAACCTATCAAGAACAAAGTAATAATAATTAAACTTAAAATTGTGTTAATTGATTTTGGACCACTAGAAAGTGAAAGAGCTTCAAAGTTAGCTGGGAGGCAAGTCGCTCTGACTTTTCATTGCTTTATCCACCTTATTCCTGAGGGCGCTACTGTAGAAGTGATTATGTTCGCAACTTCCTGTGAGACAAAGGAAGTAGCATTAAGCTAGTTAGTCCCATAGACTGTCTGTGGTTAGTCCCAGTGGCTACTCTTGATGACTAACTGCCAACGCTGGTTCTTTTCCAAAGTAATTTGCCTTCAGTCTAGCAAATACTGATTTATTTTTTAACAAATATTTAGCTAATGTTAACTTAGCATTTTCTAAAATGTCTTTGTGGAGCTCTGGTACCTGTTGCACTGTCCGTGTCTGTAACGACTGACAACCAGTATAAGCTACATTTTTGTCTTCAGCAACTGTGTGTTGAGCCTCCAATCTACTAGCCTCCAATGTCTGTACGGAATTCTGGGATCCATTAATATACACGGTTCAGTCTCCTGAGAACACACATGGCTCCTGAACATTGTTTATGAAAGGTCTTTTTGCAACCAGGTGCAAAATCAAAGCAGATGACAGGCAGGTCACATCTCCAATTCCCAAAATATATGAACATGGAAATCCTCATCAGCTCCTTCCCTTATAGACGGCTCATTTGTTCCCCTCAGTATTAAACTGACTCTATAATGCAGTGGATACGTCTGCTCACTGACCTCAAGCTCAGCGTCGGTGTATACATCAACCAGCAGCAACAACAAAGCAGCTGTGGCTCAGATCTCATACACACTTTAATCCCTCGCATGTCTACCCAGTAAATCATAGTCTGTCTAAATCACAGGTTTGCTAATACACATGTTGAATATAGAGATGAAATTCTGATTACAACACTTTGCAAAACACACAGTAAATACTGTCCAGACCCAACCAGAGTCAGCAACAGTCTCCCAGATGCAGGGGCAGCATGCAGTGTGGGTTTGTTTTGATGTTCCCTTGCTTACAGAGTGGGCGTGCTGCAGGTAAACCCAGTGATGCTACTGGTCCCTCGTCCTTATCTACAGCAACACAAGCGCTCGAACAAGCATTTCAAACACAGGCTATCTTTGATGTTAACGCACATTGAACATGGTTTTCATATGTTTGAATAAGACATTGTCATGATTGTAATGTTTATACAAACATAAAGTGCCTGCTAATTTGTGGTTTCCAGTGTGTATCAGTGCTTTGGACATTTTCAGCACATTTTAAAAAACTCCTAACTGTAATATCTCTCTGTCCCCTCCAGAACCGCCACAGTCCCGACCACCCCGGCCTCGCTGGATCACAACCCAACAGCAACAGCCTCAGATAGACAGGAGCCCACTGTGTGCACGCCTGTGTTTGAATGTGTGTGTGACTGTGCATTTTGTAGGAGGGATGTGTGTGTGTGTGTGTGTGTGTGTGTGTGTGTGTGTGTGTGTGTGTGTGTGTGTGTGTGTGTTTTACAGATAATTGTATTATTGGGAGTATGTTCAATGAGAGAGGGGATGAATCGAGTAATGCAAATGGTTGTATGACAGGACGTGTGTGTGAGCGTGAAAGGAGCAGCGACACAGTGGACGTGTGTGTGATGACGGACGGAAAGCAATGTTACAGAACAGTGTAAAAAAAGGCAGGAAGCTGCTGATGGGCTGTATGGTGTTATGGGTGACTGAGCAGGCTCT
Organism: Cephalopholis sonnerati; assembly: GCA_019142605.1. NCBI lineage: Eukaryota > Metazoa > Chordata > Actinopteri > Perciformes > Serranidae > Cephalopholis > Cephalopholis sonnerati. The sequence continues at coordinate 36,934,910 of JAGQAX010000004.1, read as the reverse complement.
GTATGTGTGTCCCTCTTTGATTTTGTTGTGATATCTTTTGACCATAATGCCAAAATCAAATAAACTTTGGTTATTATCTTTGCTTGTGTCTCTGTGTGAGACCTCTTGGAGGAGGTTAGATATGTAGATTATATGATCGGTAGGTTGCATTTCTTTTCTCTGCGTAGAGATGTCTGCCTTCTCTCAAATATAATGGAACTAGAAGACATTTATAGCTCCAAAAAATACATTTGAAAAACACGACAGCAGCATTCATGGGTAACAGTCAACCTATCACTAATGTTGTGTACTGTTCACTAAATAGGTCTTTATGACTGGCTGATTTATCTTTGCTAATAATATATTAGATTTACGTTAATGTGGATTTTCAGGCTCATTTTACTTCCTCAAACTCTAATTAATTAAATTAATTAGAGGTCATTAGGCGGGCCCTCTGCAGTGACTCTGAGGACCCTCTAGGGGTCACGGACGCCCTGTTGAAGACCCAGGCCTTAGGTCATTCTTTAAGGGAGAATGACAAATATTAAATGGATTTTATTTTCTAAAACTTTAGAATTAGCTGGTTTTCTTCTGCAGATTTCTAATGTTTTATAAACCAAATGATTAATGAATGTATCAAAAAAATAATGAAAAGATAAGTTGCAGCCCTGTTTAATCTGGAAACATGGTAAGAGATTTTAATAGTTTATCGGAAACAACGTAGTGAAATAGTTTGTTAGGGGTTAATTCATAGCCGTTTTCCGCACTCGATCATCAACACTGCAGCTCAAACCAAAACAATTTAGGCTGATAAATAACACTACAGGTAAGAGGGAGAATTTATATTTTTGATTTTGGAGTAAACTGTCCCTTTAAAACACACTGTCCCTCACTGGTTCCCAGTGTGTGTGTCCAGACCTCCACTAGGGGTCGCCAAAGCCTCATGCAGGATGCAAGGTGTCACTCAGGTTGTGGAGCTTATGATGCCAAAAAAATTACATTTGAAAAACTCAACAGCAGTGTCTCTCTTGTGCACCTACTGCTAGCTCACTCAGCATCACTGAGCTAGCTAATGTTACAGCTCAGCTGAGGACACATGGGTTGGTGCACGTGTCCTCCTGCGTAGTGATACAGTTGGCAGGTGTAGTTCAGTAGAGAGAAAATAGTTCCAACATGAAACTGCTCACAACAAGGTCTGTGGATTATCTTGACTCTAGACTGATAAATAACACTCTAGGTGAGAGGAAAGATTTCTATTTTTATTTGGGGGCTAACTGTCCCTGTAAAACACACTGTCGCTCAGTGGTTCCCAATGTGTGTGTCCAGAGCTCCACTAGGGGTCGCCAAAGCTTCACAGCAGCTGTAAGGTCTTCTTGAGCTTAAGAGGTAAAGAAACTTTATATCTCAGCATTTTATTCTTTTTTTGGAAGATACTGAATTATATAGTTATTTTAAAAGAAAGATTGTAAGTCGGGATATAAACTAAAACTGTGAAGATTTGAATCAAGCTGTATTCACAGCTTTCCTCTAGGCTTAACAGCTTTTTCCTGCATTATAAAAGTACACAGTTAAGCCTTTGAAACCTGGAGCGACATTACTTTTCTTGTTATGCTTTCAGACACCTTTTGCAAGTCTTTAAACTTTAAACTTTGAGCAAACTGGTGCATTTTCTTTTTTTGAGAAATGTCCCACAACTTGCAAAAAATGAATAGATTTAGAAAAGCATTTTAAAAAGCTAGGGGGAAAAGAAAAAAAGCTAGGGAAAATATGGGAAAATTTGTTATTTATGTTATTTATTGTTATTCATTACATATTTAAAATTACTTCTCTTTTTAAAAAAAAAAACAAAAAAAACGAGACTTTTTAAAAAATTATTTTCTTTATTTTTATTTTCTCTTTTTACTAATTTCTTGCAACAGTTTTGGGCCATCTATTTTTTTCGTTGCTTGTGCCTTCTCCCCATGTTTTTGAAAGAAATCAAGCCAATCTGCTGTCAGGTTTCAAAGGGTTAAACAACCAAAGAGCTAACAGAACAATGGCCGAGCGTCAGGAAGAGGAAAACACTGATTTTTTTCTCAAAAAGTTTCCTATTAAGCTGGTATGATTGTTAAAAAATTAAAAATACATACCACAGACAGAGAGTTGTATATAAAGGTACTAAAAATATAAGGAAAGCTCATCTCTGAAATCTGCTCAAGTTTTATTTTAATCTCCAATTTAACTCAAATTTCCTGCAGTTATAAAGTTCACTATTTGGGTTACTTGCACAGATTATCAGTTGTTCTACACTGTTGTTATAATGCATTAAATATAAAATGAAATATCCCTGAAATATGTCACTTAGGCCGCCTCGGTTTACTCAGTGATAGAAAGGGTGTCTCTTAATGAAGACAGTCGATGCTGAGGCACTTTGTTGCTGAGAGACAATAATTTGCAGTGCAGGCAGAAATGAGGCAACTTAAACAAAACATTAAAATTAATTCATTTATTTGTTTATCAAATGCACAAGCTGGATATATTGATTGAAGGCAGGGAAGAAAGGCGTACATTTAGCAAGACATGCCAACACTTCAAACCCACAGGTGAAGACAGAAGATCAGATAAGCCACTGTAGATGACGGTCGTAAAATACAAAAGATGTGTGTTGTTGTTGCAGAGACAGTCAGAGGTGTTGATTAAACGTCACACTAACACTTCAGGCAACAAGGTGAAAGCATAAAGTTAATACTCAGCGACTTCTAAGGCCATTTGCAGAGGTACGAAAAGGTCAGACAGTTGGAATTACTGGTACATTTGTTTAAAACGTTGCTGTACAGGAGGAAAGTATTGATATATGCCACACTGGAGAACATGACCAACACTGACTGTGAAGCACTCAACAGTATTTACACTAAGAAACACAAAGTACAGCCTTAAAAATGACCGTCAAGACCCAAACTTGTATTTACTGTAGGACTAATGCACTGTGTTGTTTGCTCCTGAGGAAAGTGCTGTGTTATCGACTAGCTTACAGTCTCTACACATGGCTTTGGTTTACAGAGAGAGGCGCTTGGCAGAGGCATTAATCTCACATTCATATCTATTACTGTGAAGCCAAGATGGCGGCGAAGGCACAGAGTTGAAACAGGACACAGAATCTCCTTCATGGCGAGGAAGCAAAGGACACATTGTATGTACGAAGGCAAACAGGAAAGAAATGCATCAAACAAGAAAGAAAAAATCTACTAAAGCTGTCTTGACACTGAAATGGATCGAGTCGAAAAAATCAAAATGTTACAACTGATTCTGTAAATCTACATGATGCTGTCGCTGTGTGCAGAACAGACACGTACGGGAGAGACACACTGTGGTGTCACTTTGGAAGACTGTACATTTTCTGTTTTGATCTGCAGCTGGCTGAAACAATGTCACATAAAAACACAGCCAGTGTTCCTCCAGCATTCGTTAATACACTGTACACACCCATATATAGTGAAGCAAGCAGGATACGTAATAAAACTCAAGACACACCTCAGCTCTATTTACAAACACAATTTGACGGAGGTTTGTTTGCTCCAAAATCGAAACACGACAAAATAAAAAGCAAAAGCAGAATACACGGTGAATCATCCGAGCTTCGTTTATAATTAGCACTCTACAAATAACTGATACTGAAACAAACGCTTCCCTTTTTAATGCTATCGCAGCTAGAGTATAAAAAGACACTTAAATACACAGTTTATACACACACTAGATCATTTCTGTGCATAAAGCAGTACAAAGTGATTCAAAACGTCGACACACACCGTGCGTCAGGATTTTAAAGTCAGTCGTTTTTCCTTGTGAATTTTTCCTACATATAAAAAAAAAAAAAAATCCAGAAATGCATGGGCTGACTAAAGATCATGGATGCACAAGGAGAAATTCTGCACTGATTAAATTTGTCATTTTGGGATTAATAGTTCCTAAAAAAACAGACATAGGAGTCGGTTGCAGAGAGACAGTACATTGAAGGAAACAGAGGAGGTAGATATGGCGTCTCTACAACCAGCCTATCTGTGCGTGTGTGTCTTTGTGAGTAACTGGGCTCTGAAAAAATACCCTAAAAGCTTTTTTATCGTACCAGAAGTCTGGTATTCAGATGTTTGATTGTATGCTTTCTTTTATAGAGTTATGTTTATAGCTTTGCCGGAGGGGTTACAGTAGAAACAGCACAACATACTAAAAAGTTTGCTTCGTTCAGCACACTTTTGGAACAATACTGAAGTAGAAAGTGCAACTTTCCTAATATCTTTAAGCTGTTCTTTGGTGTTAGCGAAAGATTGTGATTATCAGAAGTCTTTGAAAACTATATAACAGTGTTTCAAGTACCGTGATATCCGCAGTCTGACACACAAGGCCTTACCAGGATGTGCGCGTGTGAGTGAAATCTATGGCTTTAAATCACACTAATTTGGCTCTTTGACACTAAACCAAAATAAATAAACAGCAACAAATGATGATGACACATCTTCTCTTCCCAAATCACGAGGAACTGAAAGTCTAACTCTGAGTCAGAACAAAACACGAGGGATCCTATTTGCTCTGTGGTATGGTGGTTTGTGGTGATGTGCAAAATGTGCACCAGCAATGACCGAGGAACAAAAACACTGGAAACATCAAAACAAATTACATATCTGTGGATGTGTAAATTGCTGGTGCTCATTTTGAAGGCACGTACAAAAATAAATCCTACAATTTCCCGAACGCTGGGCTCCGTCGTGGCGCTCTAAGCCTCCACAGCGGCGAGGCCGTTGCTGTAAGGTTTGTAGCCGTTGGCCTCCGAGTCGTTGAGCGCCTGCATCTCCTGTCCGGCCGCCCGCTTGTCTCTGGCCTCCTTTTCCCTCATCAGCTGTCTGCGGTGGTAGAACAGGTAACCCGGCAACAGGAAGCCAGCCAATGAGAAGATGAGCAGGCCGAGGTTGATCTGAGAGTTGGGAGACAGAGATGAGGAGTTACAGTCACGGTCGAACAGTAACTGGTGAGCGCCAGAGTTTATTTTGTCACTTGCTGCATATGTAAGAAATTCAAGCTTCCACACACTGTATTAAAAGCTCTCAGTAGTTTTAATTGTGCAGTGTTTTGATCCAACAGAGATCTTCGTCAGACATTTTGAAATTGATTTTGAAATGCCTGACCAAGCTCTCTGTGTAGGAGTGTGACTTCAGTTGCAAGCCATATTTCTTGCCGTGCTTTTGACGACATCAAGCCTGGTCTGGCCCGCACTTTCTCTCTGCTTGGGCTGCCTGCTCCAAATGTCATTAAAAACACTGCTTGTATGATCATTTTATTTTTAGCAATGCTGAATTTTCTATTTGAGAAAACAGGATCGGGGCAATTGTCTGGAAACTTAAATATTATTTTGAAAAACCTTGGTGCGTTTCCACCAAAATTTCACAGGGAAAAACTTTCCCTCAACCCCAAACTTTCCCTGAAAAAAGTACCTAGTAGGGGGGTAGGACTTTTCAGATTCCCCAGAATTCTTGAGGGGCGGGGCTGTGTGCTGAAGAACGCTGATTGGTGGAACACACACTTGCAGCGTTCCACACTTCCGTGCCAGTGTGGCTGCAAACTTTATTTCATTTCTACAAGCTTCACTTGGTTTGTGTTTTGATCATTTGGAAAATGGAGCAAAAGAAGAGAAGCTACGAGAAGTGGACGGACGACGAGGTCCAGGCTCTTTGGAGCGTATTTGCTGAGGACGAAATTCAGCGGGACTTTGAGTCAGCGACTCCAAACGTCTATAGAAGAATAGCCGACAAGCTGGCGGAGCTAAATATAGGGCACACGCCAAAACACATTTGTGAAAAGCTGAAGAAACTTAATCATCATTTGAATAAATTTGAGGTGCGGTGGAAACACAAACCAGGAATTCTTTTACCCAGGTAGATAAATTCCTGGAAATGTTGGTGGAAAAGGAGCTATAGGTAAGTGTGTCTCCTCACCCAGTAGGGGTCTCCTTTCAGCGGTCCGACCATAGCGATGAAGAGCGGCTGCTGCAGCAGAGCGATCACAGCGCTGATCATGGACTGGAGGCCTGTCAGGGTGCCGAAGTGGTTGGATGGGTAGCTGTGGGAGAGATACAGGTGGTTACCAACAGTTTATCAATAGTTTTAAATGACCTAGAGCCCTCAGATAAGAGAATAAGACATTATTAAAAACTGAGCTGTTGCTTCTGTGGTACAAAGTTATGATGGGAAACTTTTTGATGCTAATTTTGGAGGGCACTGGTCAGCCTGTTGTGGAGGTTTTCACACTGTCAGAGTTAAATGTATGCACATATTTATGCTGTGTGCAGGCCCGACACACTGTCTTGTGTGACAATGGGCTTTGACAAACATATAAATCCTACATGACAACATGTTCTGTAAGTAAACAACAGGGGCTGAATATTAAACTGTATCTGTATCATATATCATAATATCCATATTCACAGCCGCCATTTTGTTTTGTCACAGTATGTTTGTAATAACAGCTCCTTTCCCACTGACTGACAGTGAGCAAGCACGCAGGATACCCGTGCTTTTCCTACTGTGACAAGTCAAAATGTCTTCCGTGAAAAACACCTATTGTTAAAGAGCAGACTCTGTCAGTGGCAGCAGTGGTGTGGTTGTTTAACACACGCAATACAGCATCCCCTGCTTGTGTCTCCACATCTGGTTGCTTTTATCACACTGTAAAGTGCTGCTTTATATTTGGTGTTTATGTGGTGCTGGGAAACAAATCTAAATGGGCCCGGTCTCAAATATTACACTGTTATTAAGTTGAATGTTTATTATCTTATTAATGAACTGGAAACTACAGGCAAACATTACACCCCTAAGGTTATGTTTTCCCCATCTCCTCTGAGATGTGTGTGTGTGTGGTTGATGATGAATTAGCGGTGCAGCACTCACACAGCAGCGTAAAGGCCTCCGCAGCAGGAGTGGATGAAGCCTCGAACCATCGTGTGGAGGATGAAGGTCAAGATCTGAGGAGGAGAAAACACAATAAATGGATCTGAGCGTCTGGGACTATGTGTTCTTTGTATGTTTACGTGTGTGTGTGTGTGTGTGTGTGTGCGCGCTACCTGTAGAGGCAGGTTGTCTATGAGGCAGCAGCATCCGAAGGCGATCAGCAGCAGGTTGGTGAGAATGAAGGCCCTCATGGCGTTGGTCACTTTCTGGATCTTACGGTCTCTCTTGGGAACACTGGACTTTCTGATGGGGCACACACACACACACACAGTGGAGTTTTAAAAGATAGTTCACCTCTTTTAAAATGGGGTTGAGACAGTATATTATAAACAATAGATGTCAGTCAGTCTGTCTCCAGTTTGGAGAAGCAGGCTGGAGTCCAGGCAATCTACTGCTGTGGAGGGGGTCAGCAACGAAACGTATTTTAGCCACCTAAAAAAAATCTGTCGGTTTAGGTGTATGCAACATTGAGAACACTGAATCTTTTTTTTTGGACGTTGCATCATAAAATCTCAAAATAATTGGTAATATCTAATTTAATTTACCGTATGCCTCTCACATTATCATCATGCAGATATAGGATAGAGGAACAAACAACACTCATTTAGATTTACCACATGTTACAGAGGCACATGTCAGCCAATTTTATCTTTCCTAGTAAATTAATACTTGAAACATTTTCTACTTTCAGAGGTTCTTTAAAGGCAAAAATATACTTAAGGGTTTTCTCAACCTCTTCCCAAAAGGGTATCAATGTTGGACATGTGAGGAATATCTGTGAACAGTACACTGCTTTTTAACCGTCACGTCTCACTGCATGTACCTCTGATCTGTGGTTAAGGGGACGGCTTTCTCCTCTTCACAGTCCTTCATCCTCCAGTCCATGATGTATCCGATCAGAGGACACGTGACCAGGCAGAGCAGCTGCAGCGTGCCGAAGATGGATGAGTAGAAACTCACTGAAGGAGAGCACAATAAATCAAATTAAGAGGAAGAAACGTGAAAATGTATGCAAGACAAGTTGTATACAGTGATCAGATGTAAAGCTGTATTACGACACTACTCACCGTTCTCCTCTGCTTCGATCACCAGCTGATCAGATGCTGAAATATAAAAACAAAGATCCACTCTGTCAGTAATTCTTACATGTTCTTGATGACATGAAATACATTTTAAAAAGCCCCATGCTAATGTTTGATGGGTCCATGGTTGCGACACTCACGATGCTCTTCGCCGTGGGTGACCATAAACTCCAGCATCTTGTTCATCGCCCCCATGAAGAAGATGATCCTCAGCTGGGACATTCCCATTGTAACCAGACTCCAGAGGAAGATGGGAGAGAACACAGACCGTCGGAAGGGAGGAGAAGCTGAAAGAGGAGGAGACAGTTCGTTTTATCCAACGATCCAACAGGTGATAAGGATCAGTGATACCAAACTTTGGGGGTCACATCCCACTGAGGGGAGCCCCTTTCCTTTGTTGTGACCCCTCTGATATATCTTGTGAAGTCAAATGAGGTGTCACAAGTTCATTAACAGGACAGAAAAAGCTAATTTCTGTGAAAATTAAATTGCTTCTTTTAAGACTTTTCTTTCTTACTGTTTATATTTATTAATATGAGAAGACAGAATCACATTTGGCTGAATTAATTCACACCCTGTTGACATACGCCACCTGATGTCTTATGTCAACACAGTTTTGTTTTAGAGGCACACAAGCCCAAAAAACAGACTGGGAGGCACTGGTATAGAGTAAACGGCCGAGAGCGTAACTGCTGAGTGTGTTTGTTGACTCACTGGGCGCAGCGTCAGGTCCATTAGGAAGTTTCTCCTGTGGAGTGTCTGATGTCTCCGTTTTTCTGGCTCAGTCTCTCTCCAACAACCTTCTGCTCGGATGAGGGCACCTCATTCAGAGTGAGGATTTTACTGGTAAATAAAAACACAAACACGTTGAGGTGGGCGTGAAGGAGCTGTGCTCTGATAAACATCTGTGTCTCTGGGAAAGAGATGAAGCAGCTGTCGGACACACTCACCTGTAGTCTACCTCCTCAGGTGTTGGGAAGCCTTCAGTCGGCCAGTTGATGAAACAGTTGCAAAAGACAAACCCGGCGAGACCTGCCCACATCCACATGATGGCATGGAAGGCCACGCCTGCATCGTAGATCAGCTGGGGAATAAGAGAAGAGGAGGAAGAGAGTTGTTTTATTCTTTAAGTTACTTGCACTTGCTTGCAAAGTTGTACTAACTGATGTATTTTTGGCCACTTGAGGGCAGCAGAGCAAGCTGTAAACATAACACTGAGTACTGTTGTTATGATGATGGTAGTGTCCACGTGGCTCATTATCTGAAAGACACTAAAACAATCTGTAGTGCTGCAGCAGTCAGGCGATGATTCTCTGTGGACTCATCACCATGAGAGACCGCTTTCATTTTCATGATTATTCGATTCATTGTTGATAAAACAAGCTCAAATTTGCGACAGCTGCGACCACAGACGCTCATGCCAGTTGGGATGAACAGTTAAAGGTCCAATGTGTAGAATTCAGGAGGCTTTAGTGGCGTCTAGTGGTGAGGATTGCAGATTGAAACCGACTGAACTTCTCCTAGTTAAAAGTCCTTCAGTGTTCATTGTTCGTGAGGTTTTTACCAGGAGCTAAATTACCCACAGGGGTCTTCTTCTCTTCAAAACAAATGGACCAGGTGATTTTTACCACTGAAAACACTGAATAAAGCAGTTTCACATTACAAATCAATGTTTCCCTGATGCAGTTAAGCATTTCAAAGAAATGCGTGGCCATCACCACAAAAATGTTTTAACATTTTCCATCCATCCATACATTTTCATCTGCTTATCCGGGGCCGGGTCGCGGGACACCCCAGAAATCCCTCTCCCCAGCAACGCTCTCTAGCTCCTCCTGGAGGACCCCAAGGTGTTCCCAGGCCAGATGAGATATATAATCCCTCCAGTGTGTTCTGGGTCTGCCCCGGGGCCTCCTACCAGTGGGACGTGCCCAGAACACCTCTAACAGGAGGCACTCAGGAGGATCCTGATCAGATGCCTGAACCACCTCAACTGACTCCTTTCAACGCGAAGAAGCAGCAGCTCTACTCCGAGCTCCCTCTGGATGTCCGAGCTCCTTATCCTATCTCTAAGGCTGAGCCCAGACACCCCACAGAGGAAACTCATTTCTGCCGCTTGTATCTGTGATCTCATTCTTTCAGTCACTACCCAGAGCTCATGACCATAGGTGAGGGTTGGGACTGTAGATGGACATTTTGTCATGTAAAAGGTGCATCATATGTCTACAGCCTGGTGCCTTTTTCTCTAAATTTACCTAAATAGCGGTGGCTAGTCTTGAGTCTACCTGGCTAGGCTAAATTAGACTTAAAGGGTTGTGTTACCTTCATTATGAGGCTCAAATATGTTTTGTGGCTCCAGATAGATTTTTTTTTTGGAAGAGAGAGGGGGCTAAAATGGCTCTTTTGGTAGTGGTTTGATAGAGGCCACTCCCCTTGCCGTGCCCCTTTGTAGCCAATTTGCATAACACAAACAAACATCACACACATAAGACTGGCTTTACTGAAAATGTATCGCTCGATCCTGTCACCTGGGATGTCAACACAAGACCTCATTCAAAAAAATATGTAATATTTTGGTATGAAAAACATCCACTAAGGCTCTCTTATTTTGTTTACATCCCCAAAGCACCACAATGAAGTACTGATGCACTATTTTTGTGAGCTTCATTACGGAAAACTGTGGAGAGTGTGTCAATATTAGTGTCCATTTTGTTCCTGTAATTTACCTTGACTCCAGGGAAGGTGACAGCAGAGGAGGCGTAGGAGCCGATCATCAGAGACATGACGGTGGAGCTGAGAGCGCCAAACATGTTGGGGAGCTGCAGGGACAGAAGAGCAGATACAATGTCAGTTATAACATTAATCAAACATGCTTCTTTAGACCTCAGCAGTGTGACATACAGCAGTGTGTTACTTTGACCAGCAGGGGGCAGACAGCTGCTGCGTGTCAGCAGGATGAAACAGACTGGTGCTCCCCTTGATCAAGACACTGTGACCTGTACCTACCTCCTAAGTTTGCACCCAGTCACACTTCTCTCCCCCGTGGAGCAGACTCATTAAAAAAATATTAGTTTCCATGTCATGAGGAAACAAGAAACAAAGTCATGACCCAGTTTGGGTCCTGACCCCATAGTTCAAACACAGACTAAGCTATACTTAGACACACGTCCACCGTCTTTATTCTTGCTTTTTCAATAAATTCTTTGACTTAGGATTAAAAATGCAGGAGCCGATGTATAGCGAGCTCTTGTTGAACTTCAGAGGGCTCGGAGCACCCAGCGTGAGGGCATGCATGACACAGGGCAAAAGGGAACAAGGTGGTGGGCACCAGGCACTAACACATCATATATTAGGTCGACCTATTTACAGTAGTAAGAAGCTTAGCGAACATAACAATGACCTATTGTGCTGCCAGCACACTCAGCGTTGTTTGATTAGAGTTTTAAATGGGTCAATCACGATTATAAAATCACATGTGTGGGATTTTAGGCGTGCTGCATGACAAGCTCGCTGTTCTCGCTCAACACCGACCACAGTTTTCCGAACTACTGCTGGCGTCACCTAATCTCCCCGCTGGGTCAGAGTTCGCCACGTGGTGTCAGTTTCCCTTTTTGTCTCAAGCTTTGCATTTTCCCCACTGACTCACTGAGGCTGGACCAAATTATGTCAAGTCAGAGTTGGGAAATTGGGAAGGCGTTGACAATGATGCACTCAAAATATTTTTTCACTTTTAGCAATTACGGAAAACGATGAACTAACCACTCAACACATTTATTTATTTATTCATTCAAGATTATGTTTGACTTCCTTGGATAGACTGACGGTAACCGTTTCAGAAAGAAAATACAGGGGAAAACCTGCACCATGGACGCTGCTGCTACAGTGGTATACATCTTGACCTTTGGGTCACCAGAAAGCCAAATTCAGAAGCTGATGAGTCTAATTCTGACGTGCAGATATAATGTGTGCAGGATGCGAAGTAGATGAAGGAAGGGTGGAGTGATGAATGCATAGAGGTGTAAGGATGTGAGGTGATGACAACTATGATTACAAATATACAAACTTTGCTGACAAATGCATGTCAAAGTGAAGATAGGTATTACAAAAGGTGCTGATTCTTCAACAGTATTTCAGTATCTGTTGAAGCTCTTTAAACATGAATTTAGCTGATTTCTGACCACTTGAGGGCTGCACAACAAGCTGCAAAGCACAACCCTGACACAGTATCACATTTTAAAGTTGATAAAAAAAAAAAACGTCACCTGAGTAATATAATTATTTAATCTCCTTTTGGTCTGCACTGACTCATGAGGGAACTGGCTGTTTAGCTGCTAAATGCTAACCACTAACCACTAACCTTGCCATTTGGTGCTGAGCAGGTCGCATACGGTGGGATTTTTTAATGTTCTTTATTGAAAAAGATGACAGCAGTGAGAGTAAACCAAAAGTTGGGGGCCAGGAAACCAAAACAATAAGATGAAAAGTTTTAAAGAGCGGAGAGAGACTGCAGTCAGAGTCTAGCAACTTTATCTGTGGGTTTGTTTTTACATGCGGCCCCTATCCCTTACAAGTGGTCACCTGATCCATTGTTAATATAAAAATATTGAATGACATTCAGAGCATAAACATGTCAGCAAACAACTATTTGCTATGTCAGGATGTAGTGGAGTAACAGCGCCCTGAGCAGAGAAAGAGGTCACGCTCCCTAAGCGTCTGCATGTTACTGCATGTGAGTCCCTGTGTGTGTCCTACTGGCTATCTAATTGCAACCACTCTGCACTGCGCTCATACTGCGGTACGTAGCACCTACCTTCCAGTTTCCCTCCAGGTTAACACCTTTAGCTCTGTCAACACTGTGTTAGCGCTGTTTGTGCTGTTAACACTATTAGCTGCTAGCCATGAGTAGGTATAACTGCAGCTGGAGCAACTTTGTGACGTAGCCTCAAGCTACATGACTCACCCACCATACCTCCAAATCAGTCCACCATTAGCCCCCTTCACTCCTTGGCCTGGAGGCAGAGGTCCCGACGGAATTTTTAAGTTAGCAATTGACTAGCTATGAAGTATTACGCTTAAAAAACAGCTGGTTAAGGTTAGGGTAAGGGTAATGGAAGGCTACATCTCGTTACTTGTGCTAATGCTAGGTTAGCAATTAGCTAACGTTAGCAATGAAGTCTTACCTTAAAAGACAGTTGGCTAAGATTAGGGTAAGAGTAATGGGAAGGCTGCTGCTAATGTTAAGTAACCGATTAGCTAACGTTAGCTATGAAGCAATGCTAAGTAACCGATTAGCTAACGTTAGCTATGAAGCAATGCTCTGTAACCAATTAGCTAACATTAGCTATGATTAGCTATGAAGTATTACATTAAAAGGCAGTTGGTTAGGGTAAGAGTAATGGGAAGGCTACATCTCGTTACTTATGCTAATGCTAAGTTGCCGATTAGCTAACGTTAGCTATGAAGTAATGCTAAGTTACTTATACTAAAACTTGGAATTTCCCCTTGCGGGACTATTAAGGGTATATAAAAAATTAAAAAGTTACAGACTAGCTAACGTTAGCTATGATTAGTTATATGGAATATTACATTAAAAGACAGTTGGTTAAGGTTAGGGTAAGGGTAATGGGAAGGCTTCATCTCGTTACTTATGCTAATGCTAGGTTAGCGATTAGCTAACGTTTGCTATGACGTATCACATTAAAAGACAGTTGGTTAAAGTTAGCACAAGGGTGATGGGAGGGCTACATCTTGTTACTTGTGCTAATGCTAGGTTAGCTAGCATCAGCTATGGAGTATTACATTTAAAGAGAGGCCATTAAGGTTAAGTTAAGGGTAATGGGAAGGATTACATCTTGTAAAGTGAGTCAGTCTTCATGTATTATGAAATATAAAGTGGATTAACAGTGTAGCATTGTAGCAGATAGCCGTTGTTTTGGTGGGTTTTTCTTGCACTAGTGGTGGGCTAAGTTTGTAGGGGTGTGTTGTGTGTGCTACAAACAATGTATATGTCTTGCTAGCCATCAGTTCAGCTACCTCCATTTTGAGAGCCATGTGCAGGCAATTCCAGCTCAGACTCTGAATCATAGATATGCCCTGAATGTGCACAGCATCTTTAGGTATAATGTCTCATTGTCATGGGACTGGTGCATTTAGGGGACTTCCTGGTGGGTCAGAGACTGTAAAATAACTTTCAAGAAGGGCTTTCCAGAGCTTTATTGCCCCATATGTACATTCCTAGAGCTGCTTTTATCTCCTGAGTCCAGCTAGATGTAAAGGTGGAGGATGAAGATGAGAATTTATGTATGCTTCTCTTTGAATGTGTGCATGGGGGTTGGCTGCTGTCTTGAGATAGGGCTGTGGTGACAGTTTTTGGTGTGTGTGTGTGTGTGTGTTGCAGAGGGAAGCATGAGGTCACTCCGAGCTGACACAACAACAAGGTTGGCAGGTAAACAGGAAAAAAAGCTTTCCTGAGGATGTTCGAGAAAGAGCCTGACTGTCTGAGCGAGATGAGAAAAAACATCCCGGAGAACACCCGTCCTCATTCAGCGCTTCTGAGAACCGAAATAGTTCATGGCCTGGCTGTGGCCGTGAGATCTACAGCGCTGGACTCTCTGTCTGCGGAGGTTTGTGGAATGTGGGCGAGAGGGCCCTCTGAGCACACAGCAGAGTTTGCATCTCTTACTAATGTTAAAGCAAAGTTATTCCAGCCATGTGAGATGTCAGCTAAACGGTGTTTGCTTTTAGAAGTGTAGAAGTGGGAGAATATCTATGTTCCCAGGGCTCTATATTCCCCAGATCAGTGTCGCCTTAAAATAACACATTGAGGCTTTTTAAAAGGGTTTTAAGTTCTTAGTTTTTTTTCCCTTTAGATCAAATGTTTAGTGTGTTTCACTGCGTTAACATGTTGAAATCCTACCTACAGCTTATAGCTTACTGAAGTTATACTCCTCGAAATCTACACCCTCCAATTTGCAGGCATAACAGTTTTCTTGACTTTAGACATTGATATCTCCACAGTGGCTGAGCGGATATTTACCACTCAAAATGAACTGCATAGACAGACCATACCTATCTCTGACAGTATATAAATGCTTGTAAATCTTTTCAAATTGGCAGGAAGACAGACATAGAGAGTGCCTAATGTGTTATATTTAAGGTTAAGTTTGCATATTTTGAAGTGGGGTTGTATGAGGTACTTTTCCATAGTCAGTGTGTTAATGCGGATTTATACTTGTGCGTCAGCCCTACACCGTAGCCTACATGCATGGTCTACACTTGCAAGCATTTATACCTGTGCGGTGGTGTGTCTGTGTCACTCTGCAGTTAGTTTAGTTGATCCAAAACACACATTAAACACACAGTAAACATGACTTAACAGCGACACTTTCAAAAACAAGTACACAAATCAGCTTCACTGTAACTCACAGCATTCACAGACAAACACTTGTCTTTATCTGGACACATTTTCCCCACAAATACAACATGCTAATGTTATTAGCACAAGCCTATGGCATTTTACATTGTATAAATTAGCCTAGCGACTACTCATATGAAGCCAGGATAAATCACACACAAGAGTTAGAATGCAATTTCGTGGAGGCTTTATTGTCTTCACAATTTAATGCTTCTTATCTGTGAAATAAAACTAAATACAAGCTTCATTTCCACTGAGGGAAATGGTAGAGAGGGCTGCGTCGCTATGACGTGTACATTTTAGACATTTTAGAGGAGGTGCATGTCAGGCTTGATATTGCTCTCTTCAAAGCCAGACTCCGTTTGAGATAAAGTGTGATTTAACTTCACTTAACACAGGAGCTGCTGGTGTACTCCTGCTTCGATCAGTCAGTTTACACTATTGTGTTGCTTTGGTGTTTTGAAGAGTCAGTGCGGATTCACCAAAGTCACACAAAGACAACACAAAGACACTAAATGATTGTGGCACTGGTAGACCAGCTCTTAGGGTGGCTACAATATGTTGCTGCTGCCTCCGTCCACAGGAGTACATCGCTTAGCTTCTGTGGTGGTACTCCAGCAGTGCCTCTCTAAACTGAGGGCGTGTCGACCACCTTTACAGTAGATAATACACTGACTATATACCTCATACAACCTGACCTCAAAAGACTGTGCCTTTAAGTGAAAATAGAGCTGGAGAACACAGGGATGGCCTCCTGTAGGGGAGTGTCTCAGAGATTTGTGTGAGAGGCAGAAAGCAAAGAAAATGCGTGAAACGTGTGTGTGCATGTGGCAGCAGCAGGCGTGATTCTCACCACTTTGGTTTTGGCAGTGCTCATAAATAATACTTATTTCAAACAGCACATGTGCTGCATGCGAACGCTAACCATAGAAACACGTGCCTGTATGGAGGCATCACGGGGGTCAACTGGTGTCAGAAAGTCACACACAAACGGAGCTTTGGCTGTTCGCTTGTCCTGACTAATCAGTTCAGGCTCTATTCCTGCTGTGCTCACTCACTTGGGTGTTGTAAGACTTTGGCACTGAGTTTAATTAAGACCTTAATCGCTGAGAGAACGGGCCAAATAGTAGCTTAATGAGCACTGAAATTTTGGTGCAGCTCTGAACACGTGGAAGAGAGGCAGAATACGGGAAGAGAAAGTGGAATAAAAGGGAGCAGGAGAGGGAGAAAAACGGAGAGTGGTGTATAAAAATAAGCAACAATAGAAACAATGGTAAAGAGAGGTAGTGGGAGGAACATTTTTTGGTTTGACTGATCTCCCCGAGCCACAGCTGCAGCCGCTCTCTCTGTGGAGACCCCAGCAGGAAACACTAAACCACAGCTGATTAGCACCGGCTCCCTCTCTCCACCTCAATTCCCTGCCGCCCTTTCTTACCATTCATAGATTGATCAAACCCTTATCCCTCACAGCGTTGGCACAGCACTCTTGGCCAGCTGCACTAAACTTATATAACACAAAAAAAGTAGTCTGATATAAAGATGGTGGTTCAGCTGCCTTCTATGAAAACCTCAAGCCATGACTCACGGTGTGACTCACTTTTGAGGTTTCTTTGTATTTTACCCCAAATCTTTCTAAGAATCATCCCCGTGTCCCTGCAGTGGCCTCAATTTGTTGAGCAAATTTAGGAGAAGCTCAGCCTCTGAGCCCAAGTTAGCACATGGGAGACTGACAGCTTTCGCAACTGCAGCGAGGAAAGCACTTTTATCACTAGCGTGTGATCAGACAGGCCCCTGCACGCAGCCAGTCCCGTTGAAGGGCAATGCCACCTCTGTTACAGTAAATCCAAGAGGACTGTCCTCATTCCTTCACTGCAAATGTGACTCACAAGGTAACAGTCATACCGTACATAGCTATCATGCATCATTAATGCTAGTTAAGTATGTGGGAACCAGGGCGTTCTGAAGGTTGTGTGCCTTACGTAAACTTAAAAGGGTGTGTTGGCACAGGTTAATGGAGTTAGAGATCGGATCAAAGAAGGTCGAGAAATGTTCTGGAGCATGATTTGGACGTTATTCGAAGTTTTTTGTTTGTTTGTTTTTTCAGATCAGACTTTATTTTCGTATTAGAGTAAAGAAAGACGATGCGTCTACATTGAGCTTCACAGAGATTATCTTTTGGAATGTGAAAGTCATTTTATAGGGACCTACTTATTTTATTGAATGCCGTCTTGACAGGGTAATTTTATTATTGTTAAACGTCGTGTATACCACAACAGGGGGGTGCTGATATAGACTCTACTGGTGATCACCCTAAGCCGAACGCAGCATTATACTTGGGCGTTGCTCCATTACGTAGGTGAGGACATTTCCAGTCGCCTCTCTGTCAGCTCCAAATTTACGCTCTTATATCTATTTAACAAGTGCTGGTGGTGCTTGTTGTGGTTAGCTCTGGACTGATGTGGCGTGTAGCTGGGAGTCACTCATCGGGATGAGAAAATCAGCTCACCAGCCTGTAAATAATTACAGGGTTGAGGTTTTCAAATGTAAACTTAAGTAAACACAAAGGAGAAGATGAGCGCCAGCTGAACTAGCATGCTGCTAGCCATTGTATAGATGTTGGAAACTAAACTGGGTGACCTCCTTGCTGCATCAGTTTCTAATGGGTTATCAGGAACTATAATATCCTCTGATTCCCCAAAACTTGTTGTAGACGGTCACATAGTAGAGTGATGTTTGTTATTTATATGCCTGCCACTAG
Organism: Cephalopholis sonnerati; assembly: GCA_019142605.1. Taxonomy (NCBI): domain Eukaryota; kingdom Metazoa; phylum Chordata; class Actinopteri; order Perciformes; family Serranidae; genus Cephalopholis; species Cephalopholis sonnerati. Next base: position 36,916,706 of record JAGQAX010000004.1, on the reverse strand, counting down.
AGCAAGTCCACCAGAGCATATCTTTGCATATTTACATGCTGTAGTGCCATTTTTGGAGTCGTTTAATGTGCTATCCATCAATACAACCTTTATATCCCAAATTTTTAATATTATGCATGGACTTCAGTCCCTACCAGTAAAATAAAATGCCACAAAATGCAATAAACTACAAAAAAATGAGAATCCTTTTTTTTTTTAACACATATTTTTCTAAATACATCCAGGAAAGTCAGTTGATGCTCACAGCACTCTGCGATACGATGAATGTATGATATGTTAGTGTAACTCCCCCAGTTTTATATGCAAAAAGAATTATTGCTCTATCTTATGTGATTGCAATTCTACCGGCATTTAAAAGTAGATATGCAAAAAGGATCGCGGGCGCTCCCGTCAGTCTTCAAGAGCTATGAGAGTTTCTCTTTGTCACAAAACTGATGCCTGATGAAGGTCTAGTACCGAAACATTACAATAAATGGATTTTTTTGCGAATTAGAAAAGAGTTTGTGAAATTTTGTTCACTGTAAATGTGACACACAAGCTTACAGTAATGCTGCACATGTGGTAGTTAACATGCACCATTAATGTTAGTTAAGTATGTGTGAACCAGGGGTCGTATTCACAAAGCGACCTAGTGCTAAGAGTTGCTCCCAGAGACAAAATTCTAAGATAATTCTTACAATTTCCCCTTTAAGTTAAGAGTAGTTCCTAGTTAAGATGAAAGTTATTCACAAGGCATCGCAGACCTTAAGAGAGCTCGTACGGTGACAAACTGTTAGGAGCAGGGACGAGGACTTTAAAGATGCTTCAGAGTTTCTAAAGCGAAGGAGAAAATGGTGGAAACACAAAGAGGTCGATGAAGTATTCTCTAAACGCTGGATGACAGTGAGAAAATAAAATGCTACAGATTAGATTGTGTGCACGTGTCCCTCATTAGGGAGTTCCTGTTTCACTTCCTGTCCAATGCCATAAGACACAAAATGATCACAACACTAAGATATTTGGAAGACTGGAAAAATGCATCAGTGCAGCAGTGATGACTTTGGTCTGTCTCAACCTTCCATCAGCAATGACAACACTTTCACAGTCAGCAGTTCATTTCATTTCCACTGAGTGTCCACACCTTGCAGGCTCATAGAGGGGTGTGTCTCTGACAACCAATCACATCTGTTAAAGGAATGCATCATACCTAGTGACAGGGTCGACCACACCTGCTCACTAAGGTAAAAGTTTCTGTCCCTTGATTACTCAGGGTTGCTCTGAGAACTTTCCTTAATCACTCCTAAGCTAGGACTCCTTCCTAAAATGTTATTAGGCTAAGTTAGGAGCTCTCTGAGTGTTCTCAGGATGTTTGTGAATACGCCCCAGGACGTCCTGAAGGTTGTGTGCTTTCGGTAAACCACGAGGATGTGTTCAAACAGGTTAATGAAGTTAGAGATCAGTCTAAAATGTTCTGAAGTTTTTTTTTTAGATCAGATTTTAATATTGTATTGAGCTACAGGGCAAACCTCAAGTCTTCATCAAGTTAAGTAACAACTGTAACTGCGTCATTCCTGTTAAATGGAAAATGACTCACTGTGTCTGCAACACAGGCTCTGATCACTGTTGTTATATGGAAATTAAAACTGTCGGACGTTTGGCTGCTTCTTTTTAAAATCAAATGAAAACTGATTCCTCCTCTTCTTTTCCCATTTCATTGTGATATCCTAATGGATTATTTTTACAATTTAATTATGTTTTTTCCTGCAAACACGTAAACCCTCAGTATAGACGAATCACATTTGAATGCAAGCTGTCCTATCAGGTGTACAGTTTTCTCCTTTTACCTTTTGTTTTTATGTTTGTAGCAGTGCAGAAAATTCCTCACAGTAGCACCGATTAAAGATTGTTTTCTTCACAACATCAGCATGCTGAAGAGCTGCCAGGTGACTGGCAAGCTCATTATAATCCCCGGCTTGGCCATTTTTAAGTAGTTTACTCATACTTTAATCGTTTTTTAAGGTAGCACGAAGGTAGTGGTACCATAACCTAAGGCATGATTCAAGGCTGGTCAGGGAGAGGTTTCTCTCAAATATGCCTGAGATCACCAGAAAGGGCTTCGAAATAATTGAACGCCTTGTTGGCCTCAGTTTTTTTTTTTAAATCAAAGTGTAACTGAAGGTTGTGAAATTAACCAGAAAGGATGAAAAGAAGTTTGCAGTGTAGGCACAACAGAATGCAGACCACCTTTCCCCCAAACAAAGATGGCAGTGAGCTTGTGACATCATGTTGACTCAAATAATACATGCTCATCTGTGTTTATTATCGACTCCAACCATTTACGGAAGTAATTACAGGCAATGACGGACGCATTCGGCTGAAAGTTACCATATAAAACGGCCCTTAAACCGAACACCTGCAGCTTTATGTTTAGTATTAGAGATTGTTTTATTAAAACCACATACTGTCAATAATATATGCGTTTGTTATCAATTAGCTGAAGTAAATTAAAAAATCCACAACCACTGCTGCTGTCACTGTCAGCAGACACTGCGACTTAACACTGCAGTAATGACAGCAGCGGATCACACAAAGCAGCTCCAGATTTGTGTATACCTCCACACACACCTGTACTTTTTAAATAATTTATCAGCCAGATTGACACATAAATTATATTCATGTAGTTTATTTATTGTTATACTCCCAGTGTGCAGTATATGTTCACACTATACCTTGTATGTGACTATTTTATTGAAATTTAAAAAAGAATTTCTCCCCTTTGACCATCCCGACTCTGACACTTAGTTTCTAAAACTTAATGTTTGACAAAAGGCAAACCATAATGTGTCGAAAATAATTAGTTTTTAAAGACAACACACAAAATAAAGCTGAGCTGGTGCTGTGTGACTCATGAATGTCACTGCTCCTTGAACTTAAAATCCTTTGTTGAATTTATTGGCTCCGTCCAAGGTGTTTATATTTCTCTGCCAATTTTATGCTTTTGTTTGCAACTTGTGTGTATTATTACTGTACACATAATAAATGTGCACACAACATGAGTGCAAATATTGTCTCCAGGGCGAGGCGCAGTTAACCTCGATCAAGGTCGTACAGGGAGATTATTTCATTAACTCAAAATATTTTGTATTGGGACGTTATGCCACCACACCAGATAATGTTTACATATATTATAGTGTATTCTAAATTGCCTAATCTAATTGTATGAAATCATATGACAGACCCTCTGTAATGGGGGTTACGTCCCTCATTACATGTAACAGACTATAGACGGACTCGTGCTCTTTCCTTATACAAAAACAGAGATTTTTCTTGTTTTGAGCCATAACTCTAAAGCACATGATCTCAATCATGACGGGATATGTGCGTATGTCTCAGTCCATGTGCTCTGCTGACATTCGCTCTTTAGAACAACAACAACAACAGTGTGGAGGCCAGTCGTTGCTGGTACAGCAAACCCAATTAAAGGGACGGAAAGAGAGACACAGAGGTCAGACAGGGACAAAGAGGAGGAGGGGGAGAGTTAAGCATTACTCAAGTGTATGAGTGTGTGTGTGTGTGTGTGTGTGTGTTATATTAATCTTTTGTTTGTGGGTGATTAATCGAGTAGAAAGAGTACAGTGCCTTCCTGTGTGAGAGTTATGTGAGTATGTGTTAGTGGCCAAACACTAAGAGGAGTTTCCGTGATGTTGCCATCATGAGTCACAGACACTATCGACAGATATAACTGTCCATCAAGGGCTGTTCTTTATTCATCAGAGGAGGGGTCGCTGGGGTGTGACTCCAATTTTTCTGACCCTCTCCTAAGCTATATATATTATTCCTTGAGCCTCCCTGAGTGACTGGCTGAATGTGTGACTCCTCCTTCACCATAAATTAATCATTAGATATTTAAAACCTACCCTCTGATGTTTGAAAGTTAAAAAAAAGTCACTATTTTAATTTCATAGTTGGTGATTTCTTTTTTTGGTGGAAGTGTTTGTCCGACATCATGTGTTCAAGGACCGTCTGAAATTTGAAAATCCTACAATTATTTCTGTTTTTACAGTTTCTGTCTCTGATAAATGGTGCAATTTTGGCAATTTTCAAAGAAAATATGCATGTTTTGAAATGTATTAGTAAGTATCGACAAAAGATATGGTCGAGTGCGGAAAACTTCTGATTTTCATACATACCATTTCATGATTTTGTTTCCGATAAGCTTTGAGGCTATTAAAATCTCTATGTTTCCTAATTTTCGGGGCTGCAACTTATCTTTTGATTAATTTTTTGATAAATCGATAAACATTACAAATCTGCTCTATAGTACAACAAAGAAAACGAGCAAATTCTAAAAATTTAGAGAATAACATCCATTCAATATTTGTCATTTTTTTCTTTAAAATGACCTAAAGGATTTATTAAATACACAAATGGTTGTCGATAATTTTCTTACGATCAGCTAATTAACAAATAGACAAAACGTTGCAGCTCTTCCAGATGTTGTGTGCATCATTTCACATTTCTCCCAAAACCCAGTCTGACATATTTGGTATATCTGGCAAATTTGGGATCACCTTAAGAAGTTAAAGGGACCAAATCATAAATATATATTGTTCCTTTTACCTGTAGTGCTGTTTATCAGTCGAGATTGTTTTGGTGAGCTGCTGAGGGTTGGAGATATCAGCCATAGAGACGTCTGCCTTCTTTTGAATATAATGAAACTAGATGGCACTCAGCTTGTGGTGCTCAAAGCGCCAAAAAATACATTTGAAAAACTCAACAGCAATGTCTCTTTCCAGAAATCATGACCCAGTTACTCAAGATAATCCACAGACTTTGTTGTGAGCAGTTTCACGTAGGAACTATTTTCTTTCTACTGAAGTACACCTGCCAACCGAATCTCCGCTCAGAGGGAAGCGTGCATCTGTTCATGGAGGAAAGGCTCTTGCTCCTGACAGCTGGAGACGTAAACATTAATGGCGTCCCCGCCATTTGCTTGATGGGTGTAGTTTGGTAGAAGAAAGAAAGACGAAAGGAAATAGTGTGCATGTGGTTTTGTTTTTGGTTTACTGAAGGTTTTTTTTGCACTTTTAGCACCACAAGCTGAGTGGACAGAGAGGACCGACAACTCTATGGCCGATATCTTCAGCACTCTGCAGCTCACACCAAAACAGTATGGACTGATAAACAGCACTACAGGTAAGAGGAACAATATGTATTTTAAAATTTGGGGTGAACTGTCCCTTTAAACTACATTTTAGTTTAATAAATGTGTGGTTGCACAGCATGAGTTTGTAATGACTGGCCACCAAGAAGATGCTTATTGTTGTTAAATTGCCATTTGTCCATTAAAAAGGAACATAACTTGTTAATCGACTTAAACAAATAAACATCACATCTTTTATGTGGATGATAATGGGTGAGTGATCTGATGTTTTTCTTCTGTAAAACAGCCATGTCAGCTGTTTATTTCCATTGTCAGCAGTTTTCAGTGAGATACACAGGCACAGCTCACTGTAAATGTGCAGAGTACCTATTTAATATGAGCCACAGATGGAGACAGATGTCTTAGCTGCAGTCACCATACAGGGGTGTAAGGTCACAGGAGAGGGTCATGTGTCCATACTCAGCTTCATTATCTAAACATCTGTTTCATGTTTGACTCCCTGTGTGTACATAAGCATGTGCACACATGTGTACATCCACATGTGTGCACAGTCATGCAGAGTTAAAAAGGTTCTGCATTGATTTTCTGCTGACTGCTGGGCAGAACAGAGAAACACAGAGAGTAGGAACATGGGAAGACAAGAACAAAGGAAGAAGGAAGGAAATAAAGAGGGTATAGAGGAGACAAGAGAAAGCGTGGCCTTGAGTGTTTTGAATAGAGGTGAGAGGGCCGAGCTTTGGGGAGGGTGTGTGGTCAGCTGCAGGTCGTGATTGGTGCAAAGACAAATGGGAGACTTTCCATCTGGGAGAAGTCATGTGCAGCTCTGATGGAAACACTGTTAACATGCACACACACGCAAGCCAAAATACTTGAAGTGACACAGGAAGCGACAACAATAAAAGAGACCTGATAATGTTGGTACCAGCTGACACATCACAAGCAAACGCACATGCCTGACGTGAATGTAAACAAACACAGCTCCCAGTCACAGCACACACTGTTTCCTCAGCTGAGACAAATAGAGGCCCCGACCACGCTGAGGCTGTCAGCTACCAAAACTGTTCTGCTCATTTGTTCCAGGAACACAACCCTACATTAGTACTTTCTCAGAAAATGAGTTATGTAACCACAGCACAGACTGTTAGGGAAAGGCTGCATGACAGAAAGGAAAAGGCTAATTTTGAAGCCAAAGTTGTGACTAATGAAATGATCCTTTCCTTCTTGATGACATCATGCAGAGTTAACATGGCGCTTATGTAAGAGACATGTCTGTAGAGATAAGCAACTCAAACCCTGACAGACAGAGGAACAGAGAGAAATTTTGTGTTTCTCTGTGGCTCAGAATCTGACATTGTGTGTTGTACCTTGAACGACTGACCCTGTTCACGTTACTGTAGGGACAACATTTTGTCGTGGCTGTCCTCGCACAGCTTTAAATACACATACCACTACATTTTTTGAAGGTTTGTCAGGGACACGCATACAGCACATAGCGTGAAAGCAAATGACGCCTCAGAAGAATCAGACGACCGTTTCAATTCGGGGCATCAAATACTCAGTACGTTTACATGCACGCAGTAGTCGAGCTAAGCTCATAGCTTGGCTTATCAGTCAAGTCGGACTTCTCATCTTGTCTGAGTATACATGCAGAAGAGAAAATTGAATTTCTGACCAAGTACGTCTGACTCCGCCTCGATAGGCGGCGCTGTGTCCTTTTTAATATAGTGCATATTGAACTAGTTGACCCGAAGAGGAATGATAAATTCAATTAAATAAATCCGCAGTTTCGCATTTTCCTACCATCCATAAACTTCAAAATGTTTAGCTCCTTTAGCTGTCGGAGCATGAATGTATTTTCCTCGTCTGTCCAGAAGTGTGTCATGGTGTTTGTTTGTTTGTTTTTCCGGGAGTGAACTGCTGCTGAGTCATCTCCAGTCAGACTAAGTGGATACATGCAGCAGTAGTTTGATTTTCAACTGAATTATCTAGGTGTATTAGTCGAGCTACGGATAGTCCAATGTCAGTCGGACTAAGCTGTTTACGTACATTTAAAAGTCCAATTTCAGTCAGACTAAGCTGTTTATGTGCATTTAAAAGTCTGGTTTCAGTCGGACTAAGCTGTTTACGTGCATTTAAAAGTCCGGTTTCAGTCGGACTAAGCTGTTTACGTGCCTTTAATAGTCCAATTTCAGTCAGACTAAGCTGTTTACGTGCATTTTAAAGTCCAATTTCAGTCGGACTAAGCTGTTTACGTGCCTTTAATAGTCCAATTTCAGTCAGACTAAGCTGTTAACATGCATTTAAAAGTCCACTTTCAGTCAGACTAAGCTGTTTACATGCGTTTAAAAGTCCGGTTTCAGTCGGACTAAGCCAATAATTAGATTTTCTCAAGCTGCATATAAGCATACTGATTGTTTAGTTCAAGGGCCACATACGGTTCAGTATGATCTCACGAGGGCTGAACCAGTAAAACCATTGCACGGTAACCAATATATATAACACATTTTTCCCTTTCTTTTAGTGTGACAAAGTCTTTTCTGAAAACATTAATCCATTTACAAAATGGATGATGATCAGCCTGAGGTATCTTAGGAAAAATAAGTGCAATTTTAACAATGTGTATTTTTCGATGTTCAGTCTCACTGTGATTACATGTGCATTTTTCTGTACATTCCAACTGCTGTGTCATAATGCTGGCGTCATCACAGCAGACTAAAGTGGAAGTTACTGATGAAGCAAGTTAAGTTAACTCCTGCCTTACAAACCATTTACAAATCATAAGTTCGTAATGCCTTATTAAACAGGGCTCCACCTATATTGTTTAAAGATAGAAGTCTGACACAGATTCTTTTCTACTGAAGCTGCTGACTGACTATACTTGGCACAATGTTTAATATCTTTCAGTATTCAGAGAACTGTATTTAGGGTGGAAAAGCCCCTTAAGCAGCAGACCTGACACCAGTGCTTCAACAAGAGGTGTGCAAAGTCATCCAGAGGATCGAACTAGACCCGTTCTAGCCCACAGGCCATATGTTTGACACCCCTGATCTAATCCAGACACAACAAGGCTCCTGAACACAGTCCATTCAAGATGTGAGCTGGTGATTTCTTTTTCTCCCTCCGTCTAATGTTTTTCTTTCTCTTTGAAGCGAGAACAGGCTTCATGCACAGAAGTTGATAAACACAACAGCAATCAAAATACGGGTGTCGTTGGTGATTTGGACAAAACCTCATCTACCAAAACAATGGAAATTGACCTTTCGATAAGCCCCGCCCCTTTGTGATGGGCTGTGCTCGTGTGTGGGAGTTTTGGTAAAAAAAATAAAAGGGCAGCAGCTGCTGTTGGAGCTGTTATACCATCTTCCACCTGTTCATTGTTTTATTAATCGTTCAGTAAGGCAAACCCAAGAAACTCCGCTATAATACTGCTTGTGTTGTAAATCTGAAACTAGCTTTTCCTAACAGTTTGAAAATGATGATGACAGATCTACCACTGTGCTCATTAAAGAGGATGAATTGTTTGACCTCAAATACCTAAAGTTAACTCTTTTCGTTGTAAATCTGCGATACACTTAAGATATATCTACAGTTTGTGCCACTGATTTTCACATCACCCGGGTGCTATCGAGTCTCATGAGTTAATACCAGTATCATATTTATTTATAGTCCTCTTGGTTAATCAGTGAGAATCTGTCTTTCTCTGTTTCCTGTTGGTTGTGTGTCTCACCGTGAGCGAGGTGAAGGTCAAGCAGATGCCTCCGAAGCCGTTCAGGGAGAGAGCCAAGAAAATGAGCGCTGACAGAACTGCAGAGAAAAACAGAAACACCAAGAGTTAGAGCCAAAATCAACCCTCTCAGGAAGAGGCTGGAGGACACGTCTTCCACCTCGTCCACCAAAAGTCTGACATACTTTTTTTCTTTGATTATACTCAAAGATAAGGTGAGGGGCTGATTGTCATAAACAAGGTAAAAAAAATCTGGAAAAAGTGATTAGAAATTCATACGCTCTTTATTTACTCAGGGGGAGGGGGTACCAGATGCTGCTCTGTGATCTAACAGACAGTTTGTCTGAAGCATACTAAGGTCCTTATAAAGAGCAAGTAACAGTTGGCAGCACAGGAGCTCAGTAAACGTGCTGCAGGAAGTAAAACATTGTATTTTTAGGTAGTACACAGGCACTTCCTGGTGTGTATTTAGTACCATGTGTGAGGTGTGGAGAGAGGCTGATGATAGCTACATGGTCAGTTGTAAAAGAAGGAATGTATGGATCGTTTGGAGTCTGTCCATTTTTACACCTTTGCACACCTGTCCAATTGCACCTGGTTTAATATTGGGTATCACAGCCTCACTGTCTTGTCCACTGAAGTTTTTTACTGCTTTAAAACTCTGTTCACAGCACCTCTGAGAGAATATGTACATGTCATGTGTCATTAGCCCCCTTTCCTTTTGCAAACTTTATTTCATTTCTACAAGCTTCACTAAGGTTTGTGTTTTGATCATTTGGAAAATGGAGCACAAGAAAAGAAGCTATATTTGCCGAGGAAGAAATTCAGCGGGACTTTGAGTCAGTGACTCAAAATGACTGAGTCTATGGAAGAATAGCCGACAAGCTGGTGGAGCTAAATATAGGGCACACGCTGAAACACATTCATGAAAAGTTGAAAAAACTTAAGCAAGATTATACGAAACTTTGGCCGTTCCCAGTTGTCTTTGCTAATAACGTCTGTCGTCTTTTCCGAGCAGATCACATGGTTTTATATGTGATGTAGTAAAACACGAGGAACAACAGAACAACTTGAGCGTCCTCCATCCTGGTGTATTGTGTCGCACAAATGATGATGGGGGCTTGTCGGTCGCCATTTATGGCGTCATCGTGCTTGTTTGTCCTTCAGCTTCAGCTGATTTGAATACATTTTCTGGAACTTTGAGATGCGGTGGAAACACAAACCACACAGATTACCAGGAATTCTTTTACCCAAGTAAGCTGACCTATGGAGACACATACTGCACCACAATTTTAGCTGTAATAATTTAATAACTCTAAATGTAGCCTGTCTTGTCTTAGCTGTGAGTGCTGTGTTATATAATGCGTGTAAATGGACACGTCCTCAGTGACATGTGTAAACATTAAGAATGTTGCTCTTCCAGACGAACGGCTGAGCCTTGTAATCTTTAAGCAAATCAAGATCTCAGGTGGTGTGTTTCCAGCTGTCACTTAAACACCTTAAACTTAAAGATAACTGCAACACACAGACAGTGTTCTTACATCACATTTTGCAGTTGATTTATTGATATCTGGCACATGTTGTATTTAGAGTACGCGTTCATGTTTGTACTCACCATGAGGGTCGTAGGCAGACACGGCCATCATAGCACAGGACAGAGCGAAACACGAACTGTAACAAAAGGACAATGACATTTTAAATTCTTTCATTCTTTTTCATACCATCATTCACAAAGTCACATATATATAATTAGTACAAACAATGCAACACGTGTAGAAACTCCCAGAGGGCCATTACACACACACTGCAGAGTAACTAACTCTTGGTGACTCAGCCCATGTCTGCGGGTGTGAATGTCATGAGTCATACAACTGCCATGCCATTCAGTGAAAGTGTGATCACATGAGTTCAGACAGGTTTTATTGTGGCCAGCAGATGTTGATATACCGGGATAAGTCACACAATATTTTCATACATGAATGAAATTAAACGTATGATTCACAGTACAGCAGTTAAATCGTTGGTTATCTGCCAAAGACTGAAACTGTCAGTTGTTAAACAGCCTGCAGCTCCAGATAAACCTCTCTTTTTCCAAATTTATCAGCGTTCAGTGTGTTATCAAAGCGTTAGGCTACTCAGTTTAATAGCTGCTGAAACTGTGAATGAGAATGAGAGAAGGCGTGTGTGTGTAAGTGTGTTCGTAAAGCAGGTCTGTGCATGTCTGTGCAGATACTACGACAATTCCTCTGTATTCTGGCAGTACCATTGTGTTTACGTGTTCCCACACCCAGTGAGAAAGAATTTCACTACTCACTGTAAAACACAATGTGAACACACTCTACCGCTCCACCTACATTTATTGATTTACACACTGAGGAAACCACTTTTGGAATGTGATCTGTTTACTTTTTTGTTTTACTATGACCCTTGTATTCAGCACGTTCGCTCCAGATTCTTATCATGATAACAGTTATAAAGGAAATGTGACGCAGTCAAACATTCAATAAAGAGAATCTTTATTTTAAAACATAGATTTACGTTTTTGCGAATTAATCCGAACACAAAAGGACACTTAAACTAAGTCAACCCCAAAAAGATGTGAATTCCCCTACAAATGGGACATGTCTGCGTTAAAGCCATTACCTGCCCATCAGGCGAATTGGGCGCGGCCCAAACCTGTCCATCAGGATACCGAGAGGCAGGGTGGTGGCGCTGAGCAAGAAGGAGCCAATGGTGAAGCCCAGATTCAGCATCTCCTCCTGGTCCACACAGCTGAGCCACTCCTCCGCCTCACCGCTGGAGGAGTTGCCCAAGGACACGACCACGGACTCATTCACTGTGGGAAAGAAATAAGAGGGGTGAAGAATCTAAAATATTTGATGTCTTGTGTCGAGACAGACTTTTCTGTTATCTTTGCCTTTTTAAAGTAAATTATAGAAAAAAATCCCTCTAAAGCCTCTAAAAATAATCAGCCACAGCTGGTGTTCGTATGCAATCAGAAACAGACACTGATCACAAACCATAAATGTTGGAAACCATTGTCTCAACCTGTGTGTCTTGTTGACATCGGCTTCACCTCATTGCATCATAGACCCTAAGTAGCGTATCTGAGTGTCCAGAACTCATTCACTGGCAAAGAAATGTTCAGTGTGTCATACTACATGGTGACATTACAAATGTTTGAGGTCAATTAGACCCCAGAAAACAAACAAACACAAAATTCCAACAGAAGGAAAAGACTAATCTGGGATTCAGGGATCTAAAGTGCTGCAAAAAATGACAACACCATTCACAGACAGAGAACATCACAACCCTCTGCAAAAATTTATACCTGAGACCTGAAACAGTTGTAGTGCATCATTTTCTGTAGCAGAGGTCTAAAATACATCATCAGTTAAAGATATCTGTTTATTGCATGGCCTTTAATTACGGCCACCACACTAGGGAGAAAAAAGGTTTTAGCCGCAGTGTGTGGAAGAACATGAGGGATCGCTGTAAAGTTAAAAAATGAAACACAGCGGTATAGAATAATGTCGTCACAAATGTAATGTTTGGCTGTGTTTATACTGTTGGCAGGCGGCGTACTTTTCTCTTAACATTTCTACAGTAACACTCGTTGACTTTGTGCTTGCAGAATATTTTGTTTGTGCGCCCCCTGATGTTTCGGAGCACATTGCAATAATTAGCCGTTGAGCAAAAACACCTCTCTGCATAGTCATAGCTTATGCGCCATCTACACGAGCACAAACGCCCCCTGCTGCTGACTGGCTGGAATAGCATTGCATAGCTCCACCTGTGCCAGTTTGTTTGTTTCCGATTTACAGAGTCATGACTGTGTATGAACACCTTATCTTTCTGAGGCGATATTCGCTGAATTTGACAAAGTGTGCTGAATTAAAATCGCTGACTGCACCTTTAAGTGAAGGAGCGCTGCTGTAGTTACCTGTGCACAGGTGGGAGTAGAAGCCTTCCCTTTTCAGCATGATGAGAAGCGAGCCCCAGCCCAGCAGCACGGCCGAACACAGCAGGTTTTCAATCACCGCTGTCACTGCCATCCACCAGCGCCTCCTGTAGGCCTGGGGGAGAGAGGGCGCCATCGCTGTTGCTCTGTGATGGAGGAGAGGCGAAGAAGAAGGTGAGAATTAATTTGTTTTCAAACAAGCATTTTGAGATGTAAGGCCATGTTAGCGGGTACGTGACATAACAGAAACAAACACACAGAGCGGACCAACGAAACACGTACGAAGGGCTAGTTTGCAATGCCTGTCCCTGGATCAGCCTTTATACAAACGGACAAAACTCAACAAGAAAATGGATAAAAAGAGCACAAATCGTGACAACTCAACTTGAGAATATATGCAAAGATTACTGATCATTCTGTCAATTTTTACTTGATTAATTAATTAGTGTTGGAGTTCCCAGAGCTCAAGGTGACACAAAATACAGATATATTTAATTTATTATCAAAGAACAGTAAGAAAACAGGCAGATATTCACATTTTTAGAACCTGAAATGAAGCTATTTTTGCTTAAAACATGCTAAAACTATTATCTGATTATCAAAGTTTTTGCTCGTTAATTTTCCATGGATTGACAAGTCGCTGCACCCTTTAAACCAACAGCAGAAAACAAACAATGATGCATTAAATAAACCCTTTAACTCAGTGACAAACATTAGATCATTTGTGTCTAACCATCTGACTCCAACCTGAGTTTAAAAGGAACCATTTTGAGTTTTCTCCACATGTTAATCAACAGAGAACAGATTTAAAAAGGGCACATCCTGTTTTCTCCACTGAGTTTCACAAAATAATTTTAAAAAAAATCAGTGATATTTAATGTTTACTTTGCTGAGGAGACTTGATGGAGCCACTCCAGACGGGACATTTTTCTCCCAGTTTGCCTAATGAGTGCCCATGTGACCAGTCATTGTTTTGTAAATCCCAGTTGGGTACCTGACACCTTGCGCTGCATTGTCCTCAGAAATGCACCCACTGAGCAGCTATTTCACCCTCAATCCTGACCGGAGGAAACAATGCTGAGCGCTCGACGTGTCTGCTTTTGTTCTGGAAATAGGGACAGAATCTTAAAAGGGCGACATTTCCATCTGAAAGTTGGACACAATGAGTCTTTCAACAGCCTCTAACCACAGTTTAGCTTCCAGGCTAATCTCACTGGGATTACTGGGTCAAAAGTGAGTGTAAACAAACTGCACACACACAAACAGAGGAGTTGTGACTCACAACTTGACGGAACAAATATAGTCAAGTTAGTCGTGACCACCTGAACACACACACACACACACACACACACACACACACACACACACACACACACACAGGACAGGTCATCAGTCGCTGTCACCTGGGGCATTAGTGAGAATACAGTTGAGATGGCTGTGACAAAATAACACACACACAAACATCTGGGAAACATCGACACAAGGAACAAAAATCCAAATATAACCAGCTATTCTGTTTTGGCAGAGCACCACAGAAGAAGTGGAAAGGAACAGAGGGAGGAAAAGTCTCAGCCACTTGATTTGAAGAGAGGCGTGTGCGTGAGTGTGTGTGTGTGTGTGTGTGTGTGTGTGTGTGTGTATGAGGGTCAGTCAAAACCTCAAACAGGAAACAGTGAGCAGTTCCTAATGAGGGCTTCTCCTTTGCGTGTCTGTGTGTGTGCATGTGTGTTGAACTGGAAAAGACGAGAAGATCTAATGGGACAGATTTGACTCTGCGTGTGTCCATGGGTCTGCGTATGTGCTCGTGACGCGTGCATGTAATGCGATTATTCACAGCCCGCTGAACTGCCTTTGTGCTGAAAAGGAAGTTTGAAAAGGGGGGATTTCTATGTAACTGACACCCCATGCTGAAAACCCCTTTATCACATACACACACACGCTCCCCAACTCTCAATAACGAGGCGACGGAGCAAAACGGCGCTCATTCACTCAGTCCCGTGAATGTATAATCCACATATTGACCTGTTAATTAAACCACAAGAGCGTATACACAGAAAAGAGGGTAACTCTTTGTCATGAGGTGACTTAAATCAGGGGTGAGACTATAACCAACAGAGTGCCGATTATTGCCACGTAGGTGTGCACATACTAGAGTTTGCTCTGGTGTATTGATGCATAACATAAACATGAAGTTAAAAATTAAAAACAAGAACAATTAATGACTTTTATAATTGATTAAACTTCGCTATAATTTGATCAGCCTATTAAACATTAGAGAATCTTCAAAAATGTTCATCGCAACTTCCTACAGCCTAATACGTCCATTTCAAATGTCTTGTTTCGTCCGACCAACAGTCCAAAACTCCAAAATATTCAATTTTCTGTAACGTAACATCAAGAAAAGAAGTAAATTTTCTCATTAGAGAAGCAGAAACTGTCCAACTGATGGTAATTATGCTTCAAGCACTACAGCTTCAGGGCCCAGACATACCAAACCAACACCAAATAACTAATGGCGATGAAGGCCGCCTCACATCGTCTGTGTCTCGTCCAAAAGTTGCACTTGAACACACCACAAAGACCACAGCCAAGGCCGACTAACAGGTGCATTCTGCACTTGCATGCGAGAAAATAACTCCACACAGCAGCAGGGGCTGGTGCTCTGCATTCATCGTTCAAATAGGGAAACTGGAAGTTAGCCAGTGACCACATTAATACCACAACCCGAACAAAAAATATTTACGTACATATTTGCGTGCGGGTGAACAATAACGCAAACAGTTTCTGTAAAAGAGCACAATGGCTAAAAGATAATACCTCAGATAGCAAGCTTTGCTTTGATCTCACGCCCTCTTGACTTTGGGCCATTTCTTCGCTTTTGTCGCTTGCTTTTTTCTTCTCGTGCCAATCAGAGTGGTTTGATTTACCGCCGAAAAAGCCAACAAGGGCCGACTGGTTCCAACAGTGCGGGATATGTTGCAAAAACTAGGGCGACAGACGCTCATTGACAACCCAACTTTGACTACCGTCGGCTTATTGTTTCAGGGCCCTTGTTTGCTTCCTCTGACAAAATCCACTGCGATCTTTTCGCCTCTGCCGTAATCTCTGTACTGAGAATACCATTAGTTTTTTTTTAAAACCACACCAACATGATAAAAGAAAAGATCTGGATCCCACACAACAACATGAGCAGGAACTTTTATCATTTATTTTGAAAAACCTTGGTGCGTTTCCATCAAAGTTACATGAGGAAAAAACTTTCCCTCAACCCCAAACGTTCCCTGAAACAAGTACCTAGTAGGGGGGTAGGACTTTTCAGATTCCCCAGAATTCTTGAGGGGCGGGGCTGTGTGCTGAAGAACGCTGATTGGTGGAACACACACTTGCAGCGTTCCGCACTTCCGTGCCAGTGTGGCTGCAAACTTTATTTCATTTCTACAAGCTTCACTTGGTTTGTATTTTGATCATTTGGAAAATGGAGCAAAAGAAGAGAAGCTACGAGAAGTGGACGGACGACGAGGTCCAGGCTCTTTGGAGCGTATTTGCCGAGGAAGAAATTCAGCGGGACTTTGAGTCGGCGACTCAAAATGACCGAGTCTATGGAAGAATAGCCGACAAGCTGGCGGAGCTAAATATAGGGCACACGCCGAAACACATTCGTGAAAAGTTGAAGAAACTTAAGCAAGATTATAAGAAGCTTCGGGTGTTAGCAGTTGTCTTTGCTAATAACGCCTGTCGTCTTTTCCGTGCAGATCACATGGTTTTATATGTGATGTAGTAAAACACGAGGAACACAGAACAACTTGAGCGTCCTCCATCCTGGCGTATTGTGTCGCGGGCTTGTCGGTCGCGGTTTATGGCGCAATCGTTCTTGTTTGGCCTTCAGTTTCTTCTCACCGCCACCTACTAGACTGGAGGTGTAGTGCAGTTTCTTTTACCACTCCCCCATACGTCATCAGCCTGATTTGAATACATTTCGGGGGGTTTTCTGGAACTTTGAGGTGCAGTGGAAACCCAAACCACACAGATTACCAGGAATTCTTTTACCCAGGTAAATAAATTCCTGGAAATAAAAGTTCCTGGAAACGTTGGTGGAAAAGGAGCTATGGAAAGCCGAGCTAACGGTGCCATGAAGCGTTACGTTCTGGTGATCCGCCCCACTCACCAAAGTGACATAATGCAGGAACAGGCGTGGGAATGTGGAAACAACAGAGCCGCCACTCTCCCTGTTACCAGCCGTTATTTAAAAGTAAAAAGTTGCATGATGTTGCTTTAAGCGCAGAGCTATCTCAGAAGTGTCCACACTGTAGACGTGAAAAGTTCAAAATGATCTGTTAATGTGTTAATGCATCAGAACGGACAGAGCGAGCGGTCTGTCAAACATGAACTGACACACTCCATTAAAGGCCTAAGTATAGAGCCCACTGTCACATGGACTGGATTTACAATGCTGTGGCTGCAACTCACAACAAACACACATCACACACACACTCATTGCTCCGGAGACAATGTTGTTAATACAACACAGAGTCATGGCTCCTTGGTGTCACGACGACAACAGAGCACATGTGTGTGTGTGTGTGTGTGTGAGGATGGTATCAGTTGCTCCTCTGTGTGTGTTTGAGCTCAGGTTATAAAACCACGTGGACTGACGCAAGAGAAGTCATACAAGTTCAATACAACCATCTGGCCTGCTGCCACTTCTGGCTGCCACACACTCTTCCTCCTCTCTGATTTCCCGCCAGTTTTGCGCTGCCTGTCGGGGCAGCAGTTATCTGGTAACGGCACGTTGTCATTAAGGAGCGTCCTGGTGTGGAGACGTGGGAAAGGTCAACACTCAACAAAGACTTGCAAACAAGCTAAAACACAAAAAGGCAAAGACTCTTTGGGGTTGGCACGCAGTTGTGAGTCCTTGTCATAACACTGTGAAGTGTGTGTGTGAGTGCATGTGTGTGTGTGTGCTGAGCTGAACACCAAATAAGGAAGCTGCTTCTTGAAATACCTGAGCACACAGCTGATGCAATGTTGCCATGACTGAGTCTGTTCCTCCCAAAGAGAGGTGTGGTGTTTATAGTTCCATTGTGTTATATTTTGTATTATTATAATCTAATAAAACCTTTTCCTCTGCTTCTGTGACCATATTTGAGTGATCACGTGTCCTGCTTTCTTTCATGTCTCTGTGTTGATGCTCCCACTCAGCCCTGCTCTTTTTTCCCCGCGGGGATGATGCTGACCTTGACCAGCCGTGTTTATCAACCTCCGCCGGACACAAAGGACCGCAGGCCAAACTCTTTATCCTCACAAGTTCCCAACAAAATAAACCGCGCACCCCAGGAGCCTCTGTTCCCCGAGGAGTCCAGAAACGCAACCCCCGAGGCTCCCCGGCCGGCGAGCAGCTGTCTCTCCGTGGGCATGACCTCAGCCCGGGGTCCGGTTACCGGAGACCCGTCCCGGAGCTGGTCTGCTGCCGCGTTCAAGTGCTGTCCGAAAAGTCGGAATTGTGACCTCAACGCACAAGAAAGACCCCAAAGAGGTGCAGTTGGGAGTTTCCAACAGGGCTTTCTATCAGAAAGGGATCTCTTGGTTCAGGTTAGAAAAATGGTTTAAATGAATAGATTTCTGTCAGACAGCCTGCAAGGAAAACTCCAATGTGCCCAAAAGTGCTGCCGTTTCCCATGATACCCCGCATACTTACAGGTGACAGTGAAGGAGACACAGACAAGAACATGAGGAGAATTTGATTCATAGTTGTGCTGGGGTGTTTAAATGATCAAGGGATAATTAATTGCCAGAAACTCTATTAACTTGTTAAATATTTAACTAATTTAAAATGTATTTTATAACACTGTACATTAGATATCTTCCAAAACAATAATCTGAAGGTGTCACATTTTGCTCTGGATAAATGGTGATGGACATTTTTACTATTTTTTGAGGATATATTTTAATCAAGAACAAAAATAACCAGTTTAAGACACTTTTTGGCAACCAATTTTTGTTCATTTTATTTTTTAATTTGGTGCAGTTAGTTTGTGACAGTGTGTTTTTTGTCTTAATTTTGGACTAATATTGACTGTTACTGATTCTGTGTGATTTTAAATTGATGTATTTTTGTGAGTGGAGCCCAGGAAGACTTGTGACCACTTTGTGGAAACTAATGAGGGCCCGAATAAAGATTAATTAACATGACATACGCCTGCTTTTTGCCATTATAAGTATCACCATCTCTGTTTCTGAGTGACTTCAACCAACACACCCCACTGAAACACGTCGTCATACACGCATATTTTAAGTAATTTTTTCATTATGTTTGTACAAAGTCTGACTTTAAGGGGTGCCCCTGAAGGCAACAAAGGCCATGTCTTTATCTCACTAACCCAAACATGTCTGCCCACATCTGCTGGCTTAACTGTAATTTAACACTTAAATTATGGTGTGATAAAACAGATGTAGCTGTGTGATTATTACAGACTTACAAATGATATAATTGACCAAAGCAGGAGTTCACCACTTAAAGGAAGATAAACACAGGAGCCACTATAACAGCATGAGCAGCCACACATCTAAATGGTCACTTCCTAAACAGCCCGCTGCTTTCAGGTTCTTACTCACCCCCTTTTTTGTGGTTTCTACTCACACTTCTCTCTCTGTGTGTGAAAGCCCATAATCTGAGACTTTTTTTTCCTATTACACATACTGGCGAGTTTAACAGAGACTGTGCACAGAGAGAATTCAGTATGTTGAATTTACTCTTTGTATTTGACGTCCCAGTTTCATGCCACGTGTGAGTGTCTGCAGCCGGTTAGTCCTGCTGTGGCTTCATGCCGCCACTTTACACAAACGTCATTACAGTGAATAGGCCTGCTGTACTGAGTTTACACACACACAAAGCAATACAGTGGATGTTTAAGGGAAAAAACTATTTTACTTACTTCAGTCGTGCGTCTTTTCAGAGAAGAAAAAAAATGCTTGAGATGTTTTTGCTGCTCACTGAGTGAAAAAGTGAGGATTAAAAATCTGCTCTAACAGCTGATTGTTGCTGTTGTTGTTGATTAATAGGCAGTAAACCCCTGAATGAAACCTTCTCCTCTCCCTGCTTCCTTTCTTCCCTGTCGAGGTTTTAGTGGTAGTCCTTAACAGACTCCACACTACTTTCCCCTCTCTGGTTTCATTACAAACTCCCCCCCTTCTCCTAATTTGACTTCTAATTCCCTCCCTCTTTCTATGGGTGGAGAGAAGTCATTCACCACCTCACAGGACAAATGTCTCCACTCAGCGCGATGCAAATGTCCCTCATAGAGCCTGCGGCTAAAACGCCTCAAATACAGTGAATATGGTGCCTTAACATGAGCTGTTAAACAGAGATGAAGCTGTAGCTGTAATATTCATGTGATTATTAAACAAATAAGCAGTGCTGGGAGAAGTGCTGTCTTTTATTTGAGTAAAAGTAGCACCGCCACAGTGTGGAGACACTCTGTTACAAGTACAAGTCCTGCATTCATATACATAAATTATTATACTACTGTTTTATAATTGTGATGCAACAATAAGAACAATTAAATTTTGTAGCTGGTAGAAAAAGGGCTAATTTAAATTACTTTACACCATAAAACTTCAATTAAACATCCAGTCCCTTTTAATTCAATTCAGTTTTATTTATAAAGGCCAATATCACAAATCACAATTTGCTTCAAAGGGCTTTACAGTATACAACATCCCTCTGTCCTTTGGAGCCTCACAGCAGATAAGGAAAAACTTCCCAACAAGAAGCCTTTAATGGGGAAAAAAAAAAACTAGCCCAGCGTGGCTACGCACTTTGACAAATAAAGGCCTGTCTCAATTAGAGGCCTGGTCTGGTTGTCGAGCAGTTCATTTCTCTTATAGAAGTTCTTCACATGTAGAAAACCAGGTTGTTGGCTACCTCAAATTATGTGACCATTCCTCAATTATATTCCTTCAGTCCGTAAGGGTGCTCAGATCAAAATAATCAAAAGGGTGTTTCTTAAAAATTAATCCAAGTTGTGAGGATTCAATCAGTCAATCAAACTTTATTTGTATAGCACTTTTCATACATCACAGTGTAACACAAAGCGCTTCACATATTCAGAACAAACAAATACACAACAGGGGACTCAGGAAACGCCATCATAACTCTTAGAAATCTGCAATGAGGAAACACCAGAGGTAAGATTAAAAAAAAAAAAAAAAAAAGGATAGGAACAAAATAAAATAAAGAGCTAATGAAAATTAGTAAAATATTAAGACTATATAAAAGGAAAAAAACAGAGATATTAGGTGTAAATGAGTAATAGTAACGAGGTAAAACAGACATAAAAGGTGGATTACGAAGAAGCAACAATAAAATAGAAGAAACAGAAGAGTAGTAGGACAGGCTAAGATACAAAATAAAAGGCAGATTAATAAATAAATAAAAATTTAATAGGATAAAGTGGTGTTGTGTCGGTATGCTGGGTGTCG
Source organism: Cephalopholis sonnerati (assembly GCA_019142605.1). NCBI lineage: Eukaryota > Metazoa > Chordata > Actinopteri > Perciformes > Serranidae > Cephalopholis > Cephalopholis sonnerati. The sequence continues at coordinate 36,895,400 of JAGQAX010000004.1, read as the reverse complement.
TAATCCTCGAGTGCTGCACCTGTCTTTGTCTCTGACGTCTGTTGGAGCTAGATCAATGAATGACTCATAACTGATCTATTAGCTAACGCCTAACTTTTAAACAAGTAATACTGGTTAATTAAACTATTTTTCCTGATCCTTGCTGAGCAACATTTTTGTGTGAAAGGAATTAAAGGCCTGACCCAAATGTAGGCCTGTTGATGTCAGTGATTCAAGCTAATTATAGCCCAGAGCTATCTGAGGTTTTACAGTATATAGTACTTCATCCTCTGGGCTGCTTGTGAATTTCCCCTGTGGATCAATAAAGTCTTATCTTATAGGCTAAAAGTAGATCATGATTTTTTGTTGATTACATCTTCTTTTATTAACCCGAATCGGCAAGTTAACCCAAGTTATCAAATAAATGTAGTGGAGTAAAAAGTACAGTACTTGCCTGTGAATTGAAGTGGAGTGGAAATAGACCTACAAAGTAGTATAAAATGGAAATACAAGTACCTCAAAACTGTACTTAACTTAACTTAACTGTACTAATTTCCACTACTGCAAACAGACCTTAACACACATTTAATCTTTGTAACCTTTTGGCTGTTATTTCCTTGAAAGTTAATGCTGCATGTGAATGTGTTGATGGGCATCTACCAACAAATGTCTCTGTTGTTTGTGTGTAAATAGTGTTCAAAGCTAAGCAGGAAAAACACATTTTGGGTTACCAGAGCAAATTAGTTCAGCCATGCTTTCTACAGAAAGACTGCACCGTTGCTTTTAATGGTGGCTGTTCTTCTATCTGCTCATGTCAGAGTTTTTTAAAGTAATAAAAGTAATAAACACACAGTTTACCTTTAACTTTGCACAGCACCCTGTTCATACAGAAATATAAATACATATTTTAACAGTGTTTAAGTGTATAGTGAAGTTCACCCTCTCTAAAACCAGCATCTCCCCACAGATCATACAACGATTATACAACTACTTACAGCTACTTATTCTGTGCAGTTATCCATCATGGACATATCTGTGTAAGTGAAAGGTGTATGTAGTGAAAACAGTGGTGGTCTATTTACAGTATACTCACCTATCAGCTAAAAAGCCTTTGGATTATAGATGAGCATACCCACTTCCTCCTCGTTAACCTACCCACCTCATCAATTACCACTGCACTGTTATATACATTTTATTAAATTAAATGAATTAATTAACTAAATTATTTGTTTATCTATTATTTTTGCCTTTGCCTTATTTTGATCCATTGTTATTTACTCGCTTTATTGCCATTTTTTTCTTTGATTTTGACTCATGAGCTGTTGTAACAAGTGAATTTCCCCAATGTGGGATCAAATAAGTCCATCTCATCCTCACTAATGTGTCTCTGTTATTATTGACATTTGACACCTTCAGCCAGAGCAGACACTCTTAGATATTGGTTCAAAAAAACAAACAAATTTACCCATATATATATTTTTACTGAAGCCTTCAGCAGCAGTTTTCAGTGGAAATACTTGACTCATAACTTAAAGTTAAAGCTTTAAATTTAAAGTTGAGGTAAAGAAAAATCTGAGATTGACATTTAAACACATTTTATATGTTAGGAAACACTTATTGTAAACATGTGAAAAGGCCGGGAACCTAAATAGTACAGTAGACAGTTTTTTAGAACATTTCTGTGTCCAGAATTTTTTGGGCAGGGCTACATGCCTGCTTGATGAGGTAATGGAGCAATCTTTAGCATAAGCCCCGCCCCTTCACTGTAGAAGAACTAAAGGCATTTTGTAGTAGAGTTTTGTAGTTGTTTGAAAAAATAAAAGTCATAATTCTGTTGCAGACTGAGAAGAACTTTTGAGCAGGTCCCTGTCCTCTGGCTCTGTAATTTAATTCTGGCTGTGGTGGCTCAAACGTGTATGGCTATACAAGTGCGATACAGCCGCTAGACGAGGCATCCATTGTAGTGCTACAATTAAAAGAGGGTGCAGCATTCCCACGAGGGGCCGTGGCTCAGGTGCACTCAGCGGACACACCCTCATCATCTCAGAGCAGAGAGTACTGCCTGTAATTTTATAAAGTGAGTTACTTTTTCAGTCATTCAAATTTGGTTGGAGGCTTAGCGACATATTTTCTCTGGTGTGACGTATTTAATTTAGCTTTACTCAGACATTAAAGGTGCACCGTGGAGTTTTCTCATAAGCAAAGTTCTGTTGACATTTACTGTCACTCACCCAAACGAATTGTTTGTACTCTTGAGGCCTGACAAACACAATAAAAACATTTCTTCCCTCAACAAATATTTGCAGAGTAGATGTTCCTTGTTTTGTTTTCTTTCTGCCATGTTTGTCTGCAGGTAGTCTTCTTTTTCATTTCACAGACACCTAACCCTTTTACTACCATAATAATAGATATATTTATTAAAACGCCTGGGTTTTTTTGTCTATTTTTGTCAATAATTGTGTCAAAAAATGCCCAATGTGTAAATAATTTACACCCTTTTTCCAGGAGAAGTAGAACTTTCAAAGTCTGTCAAGTATTTACCATTCTTATGTAATTAAATACCTAAAACTGTGTATTATAAGAAGAAAAGGACAAAAACGGAATTGAATTTTCATCAACTTTATTTTTATAAATTTTTGAAAAGTGCAGATTGAACATTTCTGAGATTGCAAAAATCTAATTCAAACTATTTTACAACAACTCAGACAGTTTCACATTTCTGGTGCTTTCTGAGTCCATGTTACAGGCTGTTATATTGTCATTGGCCAGGCGTTTTTTATTTCAGCAGTGGTAGCCTCTGAAACAATTCCTGTCCACCTGAAGACAGAGACCCACATGACACTCATCACACATCCAAGGTGTGCTTTTGTGGCACAGAGTGCACTTTTTCCTTCCCAACGCTGTCTTTTGTCTTTTGTCTGTGCACTCGTTTCTGTTGGTTGGGACAGGGAAGTGGCCTTGAGTGGGAGGACGAGGTGGGCCGGTCAGTGGTACGCCAAGTAGGTGTGCACTCAACTCCTCCTGGAAAGCCTGGCGGGTCATGGCCTTCTGCTGCTGTGAGTTGCTGAGCTCCTTGTGCACAATGAAACTATTTGTGACAGCAATGTCCAGCAGGTGCTGAAACACAGTCATTGGCCATCTTCTGGTTTTTCTGTGCACCGAGTTTGTTCCCAACATCTGGTCAGAGGTATCCACCCCCCCCATGTATTTGTTGTATGCAGCCACTGCTGTAGGCCTGGGCACGGGGATCCTCTGACTTTGCCCATCATTGTCCTTCTGCCACCGCAGGACAGTCTCCCCAGTGTAAACAGGATGGACAGTGGTGCACATGGACACTTCCCTGGTGTCCATCCATTTGACAAAGAGCAGCTCTCTGTCACGTATCCACCGGATGGAGCCTCTTTTTGATTTCTTGTTGAGAGCATTCTCTTGGGTTGTGGGGACACCAACCCTGCCCTGGCGGTAAGTGCCACACGCTCCAAACCCTTGTTGGCTAAGGTGATGAAAAAGGAGAGGGCTGGTGTAAAAATTGTCACAGTACACTGTGTAGCCGCTGCCCAGGTACTCTTTCTTCACCAGCCCTGTGACCACATCGAAAGAAAGCCCCTTCCCTGAAGCTGCATTGGTCTTGCCAGTGTAGAGCTTGTAATCTACAGTGTAGCCATTTACATCAGCCAGTACAAAGAACTTTAGCCCCCACTTTGTCGGTTTGTCCTTCATATACTGTTTGATTTTTATCCGGGCTTTAGTGGCAACCATCCTTTCGTCGACAGAAATGTGCTGTTTTGGATGATAAACACTCTTGCAGCGTGTTCTGATCATCTCCAGGAGAGGTTGTAGTTTTTGGAGTGGGTCGTACTCCTCTGTTCCCCTTTTCCCCTCATTTGCTGCATCCTCCTCTGGATCACTCATATGAAGGTTGCTGGTGATAGCAGTGAACCTGTTTCTGGACATCACTGTTGCTGGGAAGGACACGTGAAAAATAGTTTTTTTCCGCCAAAAGTCTGACATTTTGGGGAAATTGCAGACTGACATATACAGCAACAAGCCCAGGTATTTTTTTAGTTCTTCGGGCGTGAGGTCAGTCCATCTGTCCATCTTCTTTCCCATGGCCTGTTTCTCCCTAACATATTTATTGGTGTTGGCACACACAACTTTGAGGACCTCTTTGTCAAAAAACAGAGCAAAGATGTCACCTGGTGCTTGGTTTGCAGTTGTTGTCAGTACAGGCTGTACACCAGGGCAACGTTTGGGGGCAAATCGAGGTGGGTGAATGTTGTGAGTGTCAGGGTCTGCCTCCGTTTTCCAGCAGACGGTTTCTTGAGGCCTCAACGGTGACCGGCTACGTGCGGCATCTCCAGCAGCATGAGTTCCACGGCGTTGGCCCCGGATGTGGTTCCTTCCCCTGTTGACTGGCCCTTCATCAGGAGGATTTCTAAAAAAAAAAATAAAAATAAAAATTTCATAATACATGCACTCTTTACACAAAACACATTTTATTTCAAGAAAAAATGTTCCAAATTCATACAAATAGGAGTAAGTAATGGGAGTAACTCTTAGGAGTAAATCTTACACAGTAAAAGTAATAAAATACCATTTGAGATAAACCCAATAACAAAAAAAATATGATAATAAACAACGTTATAAAGTTGGAAATAAATATCTGATGTAAACAAACAGTTTTACTTACTGTGGTTGAGAAGGTGACAGAGGGGACATGGCTGACTCCTGTTCATCTTCCTCAACAAATCTCCTGGGGACCCTCTTCTCTCTTGTGCTCTTCTTTGACATTTCCTCTTATATTCACATAACCAAGAAGGAAATGTCCAAAAATGTCGAAAATCACAATGCCAAAAACTACAAAAAGACGGCAAATTACACAGCAAAAAAACTAGCCAAAACACGGCAAATTACTCAGCAAAAAACTAGCCAAAACACGGCAAATTACTCAGCAAAAAACTAGCCAAAACACAGCAAAATTACAGTGAAGAACTCGATCAAAAACACACAAAAATAGCAAAAATACGATAAAATCACTAAAGGAAAAACTATTTTTTACAAGATTCGGATTTATTTACACAGAATATACCTCTAAAACTCCTCCTAAACTCCAAGAAACCGCACCAAAATTGAATTTGAATCCTCCGCTCTGTCACACAGACGCCACCTGCTGCTGCTGCTCATTCCCTTCCTCTCCCGACACGGCACTCAGTCATTACCGTAATGCATGTAATAGCACCAGAAAGCCCCGTTTCACAGCTTTCAGGGGCAGTTTGAATGATTTAAATTGCACGAAGTAGCGAGGAGTTACGGTAATTTGAAATACACATGCGCAGCGGTGTCACCGGTGATCCCCGTGGTTTTAAAACACAGGAAGTGTGCAATGCAGACATGTGTAGCTGCAGACACATACCATTTGTAGCGCGCATGACACGCCCCCACAAACCGCGCCCACCACTAGAACAAGACAAGCCCACCAGTGACAGCTAGCTGAACCCTGCTACTACACCATGTGTCATGAACAGGGCCAAGAATAACAATGATCCACTTCATAATCATCATGTACGTAGACATGATTCACCTTTAAATAAATAAGATGTAACCCCTCCCATGACCCTCACCATAACCTTAGCCACCTCTCTTTTAGCTTAATGCTTCATAGTTAGCTAAATGCTAGTTTAGCATTGTCTCCTGCTTTGCCAAGGAGTGAGGGGGCTGAGTGTGTGACATGTAGGTTATGGTGGGCGGGTCATGTAGCTGGTCTAGCTGCAGCTATACCTACTCAAGCGATGGGTCTTTCGCTCAATCAGTTTCCTTTAAAACGTTACTTCAACAAATGTATTTTTAGTTATTTTATCTTTTTATAGCTTATGTTTGACATGATGGTCTATGTTTTACTCTTTTATGTCGTCATATTTGGATTATAAGTTGTTTATTTACCTGATTATTTCTTTCTTTTTTTGTAAATCCCTTTCTAACCTTGTTTCGAAAAATGCTATATAAATAACGTTTAAAGACAACATTGGTAGAAATGTATATTGCGTCAAATGTGACATCGAACGTATCCTCATACAACGGCTTGTATGACATCCTATGACCCCATGACTGAAGTTACATCCTTAGTGTAAAGTTACGTAATTACTATAAAGTTACAGAGGTTTTGTTTTGGTTAGGTTTATGAAAAAAAAACATGGTGAGGGTGTACCTTAAAATGACACAAAGTTAACTCAGAGTTCACACGGCTCTGAACACCAGTCTCCTGGGGGATGTCCCATGTTTCGTGACCCATTTACCACGGCAACCTGCTCCCTAACTGGACCACACAGGACCGCTTTTACTCCCATCAGGACATCGGTCACTTGATCGCAACCTTCCAAAATATATACGTTTATGCAAGAATTACTGGCTCAGCATTTTGTGGGATATGTGTGAATTTTAGTATATTGCTTTTAGTAGGAAAACATAGCACACTTCCCTCTATGCTGTGATTCGGTTGGCTGGTGTACTTCAGTAGACTGAAAATAGTTCCTACATGATACTGTTCACAACAAGGTCTGTGGATTATTTTGAGTAACCGGGTCATGATTTCTGGAAAGAGACATTGCTGTTGAGTTTTTCAAGTGTATATTCAAGGCAGACAACTCACATCAAAACAATCTATAAAGGTAAACAGCACTACAGGTGACAACACAAATATATATGTTTTATTTGGGGTGAACTGTCCCTTTAACTTTCCTGTATGTATCTTTATTACTTCCTTGACAGCCGAGCTCTAATAATTCTCCTGTAATTTCAGGTTTCCAGACTCAAGCATTAGTCCTGCTTATTCATTCACTCCCACAGTGCTCATGCCACGAAGGAAAATCTGCACCCTGCTGGGCTCTACGGGGAAGTGTCCCGTTTTCCACTTCAAACATACAGCAATTTGCTATGGTCAGTTCCTTACACTCACAGCTTTACAGTTAGTCCTGAAACATTTGTTCCAGCTGCAGGGATAAAATCTCAGTGCTCTGGGCCCCCAGTTTCTTAATAAAATAATCCGGTTGGAATTTGCGTGAGCTCTCTCCAGCTGTGGACACCTGGAAATGTCACCTTTAACCCCACCTGCAAACTGCAGCGTCCACGTGAGCAAGTCCAAGTCAGGTCGATTTATACTCAGGTGGACAATGGAGTACTGTATTTACCTCACAATGGGGACGCCTGATAGAAATATGTGATTGTACACAGAGGGGACACGATGCAGGAACACCTCCACAGTATTTCACAACAACAGCACTCGATTAATTAAAACCTCTGTGAAACTCTCACGTCCAACTGCCATTAGGGCTGGAAACTGAAAGACAGACTAGTAGCTCAGGGTTATTAAGAGGGTGATTGAACGAGGGAAAAATAAAGAAATGTTGAGAGATCAGTTATGAGTATATGAGGATTTATACTATGATATTTTTGCAGTTTTTAAATGTGGTTTTCTCCCAAAATTTCAAGATACTTTGAGTCACTGCAGAAATGCCATTAATACATTACCACTTTAGTTCAACCTACAGTTCACTCCCAAATCAGAAACACATATTCTTCCTCTCACATGTAGTGCTATATATCAACCAAGATTATTCTGGTGTGAGTTGCTGAGCAGAGATCAGCCATAGAGATGTCTTCTTTCCAAAATAATGGAACTGAAAAACTTAACAGTAATGTCTCTTTCCGGAAATCATGCCCCGGTTACTCAAGATAATCCACAGACCTTGTTGTGAGCAGTTTCACATAAGGACTTCTTTCTTTCTACCAAAGTGCACCCACCAACCCTATCATCAAAAAGGAGGAAGCGTACATCTACTGCTATCTCACCTAGCACCACTGAATTAGGCTAACGTTGCAGCTCAGCTGAGGAGATTGCATAGAGGGCCCTGACACACACACACAGTTGGCCACTGGTCAGCGCTGTCACCCTAATTTTTGGCGGTGTGTTCCAGCATGTCGAATCGGCATCGGAGGTGCTGGGGCTTGATGATAAATGATGATAAATTCTGATTGGCGGCTCAGCTCAGTGGACACGAAGAAAAACCAAAGTGAGAAAAGCAAACAAATGACTGCAGTAAAAAGGGCATAAAATCTAAACAAACATATTATATTTGCAGAAATGGTTCGTAACTGTCTTTGTTATTGTACAGATGATGAATATCTTTTGTTCTGTCAATATCCTGGCTAGCTAGCATCTGGAATCTGTCCTGTTGGTCTTCTGCATAGCTGGATTACTGAACGGGCCTACCAGGCACAGGCCCTGGGGCCCAAAGTGTCAGAGGCCCCCTGGCTGTCATCTGCAAAATGTCACTCAAATTACTGTAACATGTACCGACCAGGAAAGGACTCAACATAACCACAGAGAGACACACATCCACAAACAGATGCCTTACGACTACACAGAGATTCAAAACAGTGGGAGTGTTTTACTCCGGTGTAGGGGAGGTGGTGGGGCCCTTTGCGTAACTATACCCCAGGGCCCACTGTCTCATAATCCACCCAAGGTTTTCCGGTTTCCCTTTTTGAATGATGAATACAGAATACACCACCTGCTGCTATGGAGAGTTATTTTTGAGCATGCAGGCACAGAGCGTAGTGTTAGCTGGCCATTGGTTGCAGTCTTTACAGTGTGTTCAAGTGCAACTTTTTGACCAAGAAAAGGCAACACGAGACCAAACAGTCTGCCTTTGTTTCTACAAGATATTTGATCATCGTCTAGTGTGTCTGGGAAATCCATCTTACGAGCACAAGTCACAAGTCTCTCCAAGAAATCTAGACTGATAAGGGGTAAGAGGAAAAATAAGTATCCTTGAATTTGGGGTGAACTGTCCCTTTAATGCTTACTGTTTGCTCCAAAATATATCTTGCTTCATAGAGATCTATTCTCCGCCAATGATATTGTCTCAAGAGCATGTACTTACTGTAACAAGGGAGAAGAAAGGAGCAGAGCGTATGTCTCAATGTACAGCCTTTAATAATGCAAACATCAAGGTCCTGTTTTCATTATTGAAGGCTGTTAATTGAGCAGTGTTGGATGATGAGGGGGGAACCCTGTTTCAACCAACAAATACTTTATTTTTTATGTAATTATAATCTTAATTTGCACACACATGAGATCACATCAAATCCAGATACTGACAAATAAGACGTGTCAGCAGAGGTCAAGAAGTCACAGGGTCATACAATGGACGACCCCAACTTAAGGAGGAAAGGAAAGAAGAAAATAAAATAAAAACAAAGGAAGAAAAAGCTAACATAATTTATAGAAAACAAACAAAATGAGCAGAAAAAAGAACCAATCACTACACAACGATCCAATAAATGCAAAGAAGTCCATGAAAGATGTGTCTATGTTGCTTCAGATCTTACAGAGAGGCAGTCTGTGCCTATCAACATCACCCTCAGTCTGACACACTCAGCAGCAGCCGTGGTTGCAGTTATCTTCACACAGGATTCTCGGCTTTTACCCAAATTTGGCTTGTCAGACTCCACTAACTACAAAGATGGTGAGAAACCCAAAATCAAAACACCACATCAGTCAGTGTTTTCCTACAGTGAGAGGTCAGAGATTGTTGACTCCAGTAGTGCAGTCATTTTCATGTCTCATCATACAATACTATAATTATTGTGGTGTCTTTCCTGTTTAGGATGAAAGTGCCAAAATTCAGTCACACTGTCATTCCTTTGTTTATATGATTATATGTGTGTATTTAAACATCACTAAACACTGAAGTGTGAGTTTGACAGTGTATCACAATCTAATAATAAGGAGTGACTACTGTACAGACACACACTGTGCTGTAGGGAAGTGCACCATGTTTAGATTATTAAATGTTTTTCTGTATGAGGTCAGACACTCATTTGGTTTCCATCATGCTCAGAGAAGAAAACTTGTAAAGGATGCTAAATGTTTGGACTCCTGTTAGAGAGCTCCACCTGCTGGACAGGCCGCAGTAGTGACGAGGGATGCAGACGACAACCACAGGCAAGGATAAAGGCACACATATTCAGCTTCATGCATCTGCTCTGTCTGTATATGATGGAAAAGCCTAAATCAAAGAAAACATCTGTCTAAATACACTTTGTATTATCATCTTGCGTGATAAATAACAGCCTTAAAGGGACATTGTGTCACATTTTCTGTTGTTTACTGGCCTAAATCGAAGTCTGCATTTATATTGTGTTATCATTGGTGTATTATGACCTCCGCTAATAATCTGACACACTCTCCTAAGCGAAGAATTTTAGATTGGTTTATACATACGACTGGTAGGCTGGTGGGAAGCGCCATGACGGTCTGCCATCTTGAAGCTACAGTCGCCGGCAAGGGACAAATAGCACCAACGCGGAATAACTCCGCGTTTTCCCTGCGAGCCAGCGCAGAGTAGGAATGACGTCAGTGACTGAGACGGAGGAGAAGATCACTGATTGAGGCTTACTACCCGGCAAGTTTGAAAACCTGCACCACTGCAGCATAATGCAGGAGCATGTATATGCAGCAGCAGCTCAGGAGAAAGCGACAAAGGGAACTTAAAGGCAGCGTGACCGGAGCATTCAAAAAAGAGGATTAACATCGGGCTAGCCTTCCCCAGGTGGAAGGAGCCATGAAGGAGAGAGATTTTAAAAGGGACGCTGAAGTTGCCAGCTTTCTCCTCGACAAGTAAGTCAGCTGTACTGCCTAAATTAGCCTGAAGCTAACTTTGTTCATTGGGTTTTGTTAGACAGTGTTGCTCGTTAGCATAGGCAGCGTAACAGTAGATCCTGCTAAAATACACCAGCCTCGTTGGTACACAAGTGTGTGTTTACGTGGTTTCAGTAGCTTTCAAAGTGGCTTTTTGTCACAGTAAATGGCAGCTTATAAAGTCTTCCCACCGGCTTTTAGTCCGGCTTTACCGCGACTATGAAAGCTACTGAAACCACGTAAACATACAGTTCCACCAGAGGAGTATAACCGAATTTCACTGTATATGTAGTGTCTGTGTTGTTATATGTGTACTTATTGGATAGCAGAGGATGACATGGTGTCTGTACTTTCTGTACTTATCGTACCTAGTTTGGGTACAGAGGGTGTTCACATTACGATGGCGGCGAAAAGTAAGTGTACCTAAAAGACCCGGATGTGTACTCATAACGGCCAAAATTGAGAGTGTGGAACTTTTTTTTTTTTTTAATTTTTTAATTTTTATTACACACAGCACACAACACAACACATCATATTTACAAATATACACTAATATACAGAAAATAATATCCAGGGGTATCTCAGTTTAGTTCAGTTCATAAATCATACAGTTCCTAAGGCTTTACATATTTGCGCTGTTTTGATTGCCTTTTGGTTCTTGAGTCCTGTCCTGCCAATATAGAGTGTGGAACATTGTACACTTTTCGCACCCAACAGCCGCCATCTTAGCTACGTAGCGGAAGAGGCGGGACCACTTACAGGTCAGTGGGCGGAACCACTGACCTGCCATCTGTTCCAGTTTGTTGGCGGGTGACGTCACTGACGAGTCGCAGCCGTAGTCGTGATCGTAACATCCGCTAAGTGCGCCATAGAGTAATGAATCGGAACAGCACTTACTTGCTGAAATATGTGCACTCTGTAAGTGCGGACAGTGTACTGTGTGTAAGTGTACTCATGGCAGTATAGATTTCGGAACATAGCACTGGTTTCATCAGTGTTGTCGAGGCTTTTTGACACATGGTGGCTGCCGTTGTTGCAATACGTGTTTGAAAAAGTGAGGCGCTAGAGTGCACTATTCGTTTGAATGCGATACACCATTTCAACGTAAGATGGGAGTAATTCCTACACAATGTCCCTTTAATGTACAAAAAACGTTTTATTTACACAGTTTTAATAATAATTCTGATCACTTTTAGCTGTTACAGAAGCTACTTGTGGAAATTCAGAGACATTTTCATGGTCATTTTTTAAATTCAAAGCAGCACTTTGAATGATATGTGTAATAAATAACACTTAACACTTGACACATTCAGAATAAACACAAGGAAATAAGTCAACTGCAAAATGTATAATAAAAATAATATCATCAACAATAATAACAATGAAGAATAATAACACATTTTATTTGTATATTACTCATAAATGCCAGTATTACAAAATGCTTTGCAATAAATACATAAAACTCAATGTCATAATACGGAAATGTTTGAAAACCCGGGCAGGCATGAGGAAAAAAGAGGAATAAACTAAAAAAAAAAAAAACTACGGGTGATTAAAAACCATAAATTAAACACCATGTAAAAAAATGTAAAAGCAATTGGTGAATAAAACTTAAAATAGAGCAGCACAAGACTTAAGTGTAGCAACGTCAAGAATAAAGTTCAGTGTAGCTCAGTGGTTGAAGAAATGAAAATAAAAGCTTTTCGTTGAAGATAAGTCTTCATATTAAAATCAGAAAGATGATATTGATGTAGCGCACTAGCAAGGGTGTAGGTTTTGTTTATACACTGGGACACACACAAGTGAAATCAGGGATTTGGGGGTCCTCTGCCCAAAAATTCCGACCATCAAACGTGATATTTTTTAATGCACTAATATGTGCCTTTTCTGCATCAGTTTGAGGTGTAAATGTCTTTAGGGTTGTCCCTTGTCACCGATCCTGTTTGTGATTTTCATGGACAGGATCTCGAGGTGCAGCCGGGGGGAAGAAGGGGTCCGGTTTGGGAACCTTAGAGTTGTGTCTCTGCGTCTTGCAGATGATGTGGTCAGCAGCTCAAAATCTGAGGCCGGGCGCCAGGCCGTCGTGGTGAAGAAGGAGCTGAGCCGGAAGGGGAAGCCTTCGATTTACTGGTCCATCTACGTCCCAACCCTCACCTATGGTCATGAGCTCTGGGTAGTGACTGAGACAATGAGATTGTGGATACAAGCAACCGAAATGAGTTTCCTCTGTGGGGTGTCTCAGCCTTCGAGATAGGGGGAGGAGCTCGGACATCCAGAGGGAGCTCGGAGTAGAGCCGCTGCTCCTTTGCATTGAAAGGGGTCAGTTGAGGTGGTTGAGGCATCTGATCAGGATCCTCCTGGGCGCCTCCTGTTAGAGGTGTTCCAGGCACGTCCCACTGGTAGAAGGCCCCATGGCAGAGGGATTACATATCTCATCTGGCCTGGGAACATCTTGGGGTCCCCCAGGAGGAGCTGGAAAGTGTTGCTGGAGAGAGGAACGTCTGGGGTGCTTTGCTCGGCCTGCTGCCCCTTCAACCCAGCCCCAGATAAGCAGATGAAAATGGATGGATGGATGTCTTTAGCTAAATAAAAGTCCTTTGCTACTGTCATGTTCTTTTTGGGAGAGACAAATGCAAATTTTTTAAATATTGGGGGGGACATGTCCTTTGCGTCCCTTTCCTTGGGCAGCTCATTTCGTAGCTGAGGAGCCCTGACAGCAAACGCTTGGTACCTTAGTCTTTAAGTGTGAGGTCTGATCAGTCAGCATGTTCCTGCCTGAGGATTAATGAAGTCACAGTCACTGAGAAATGTTCATCTCAAACAGTTTGAGTGACCAAATGCTGCATAACTTGTCCGTCAATCACAAGCTGTCACATCCTGTTACACTGAGGCACTCTTACAATAAAGTGGCAGTCTGCATGCACAGACACGGAAACGCTCTTTGACTCTCCTCCAAAGATGTCTCAGTACAAGAGACTGGATAAATTGTTTTATCACCATGAGCGACGGGCAAACTTTGGACAAACAGTGCAGAGTCTGATGAGTTCAACGAGGACATCTGACTTCCATGAGTGACTCTGAATAGAACGAGATGGACTGCACAGAGAGCATGTTTTGACTGTCGTGGTGAATCTACACATCTGCATGACAGGATTCCAGCTGTCAAAGTGTGAGACACTAAAATGGAGAACATCACCTAAATTTGTCGATTTCAAGTGTCTAATAAGAGGATTAAGTTTGTCTCAACTGAGTGGAGACAGAAGTTGAGAGACTCCTCTAGAGAGCCCTGCAAAGTATTTAAGGACATTAAGGTGGTCAGGTACTGCAAAGGATTACTTGAATACTTTACAAAGAAATAGATTAATCCTTCTGAGAAAAGGAGCTGCTTTGCATTCATCCCTTTTACACTGCCTTCCTCTAGAAAGTGTGCTATGGAGGTACATACATAAAGCATGTCTCCAGCCTGTTATATTCCTCTGCAGCACTGCAAAATAACTTTTTTCTTTCTGGTGTCAAATTTGTCTGACAGCTTTTATAATAACCTATTTTGCAACGTCAAAACTCCTTAAATTCAAATAATGGTGAACCTTAGCAGCCAAACACCTTCTCACATTTCTCTCACTCTCACAGTCAGAACAGATTCAACCCACGAGACGTTTTTGTGGTTTGAGACCATAAGCGCTCTTCACAGTTTCCAACATTTCAGTGCAGGGGCTTAGATTTCATTTTAGCATTCGGGTGGAGACATATGAAACAGCGGGGTGTCCTCTGTATTCTGGTGAATGTCTGTGCACAATTTTTTATGTGCTTTTTCTGCATCAGTGTATGGTGTAAATTCCTTTAAATCAAAATCAAAATTAAAGTCTTCTGCTACTTTAATGCACATGTTCCATATTACTGAGGAGGAAATCTTCACCTGTGTTTCAGTGAGAATAACAGAGCTTTGTCACAGCAGACATTTTGACTTGTCACAGCATAGAAAGCACAGATGAAACTCATTTTGTTAACAATGACTCCAGTAAGTGTCCCAGTAAAGTACAACAATGAGACCAGGACCCTGAAACTACTCACCTGGATGGCATGCAGTAATTAATGTTATCAATTACACCTGTGCTTGTAATGCACGGTAGAACATTCTCATGTAAAATGACTTGCGACTTGTTCACATCACTTTGATGGTTGTACAATGCCAGTGAGGTTGTGTGAGGATTTGATGCTATGCGGTGACAATATAGCATCATATCTATAAATTTGGGTTTAATTATATTGAATGACGGTCTGTGGATGATGGCAGGCGTCCATATTTGTTTAGTTTCTGGCACTTCTGTACAAGTAAAAGCCAAGTCTGACACATCCAAGCTTTTAAAAAATCAGATTTTCCGAGGAAGGTGACGTGAATGCTATTCTAAAGCTACAAACTCTTAATTATGATTACTTCAATATGACATAAAAGCAGCATTTTCCTACTATTGCATGCCAAATTACCCTCAAGAACTAGTGAACTGATTGCAAATGCGTTTGCCTTTCTAAGTGCTTGAATGCAAAACATCAATCCTGATAACAAGGGACAAAAATAACTGCGTTAATAGAGATCAATTCCAGAAGTGTTGGCCTTGATAATGTAGCTTGCAAACTCTTAAATCAGCTTAATCAATGCCTGATGAATCCAGATGCTCCAACAGCGCAGCCAAGGGTGAAGGTTTTGAATCAATTTTTTTGGGGGACACACTTGAATTTGAGGGTTGGGGGTTCTCTGATATGGAATTATGAGCGTCGAGCACTTAATTTCCTGCTTTCTGGTAATTGTTTTGCCTCAATTTGTGCCTTTTCATGGTGTAAATATCTTTCTACTTTCACGTAGATAATCTAAATATTGAGGGGGATGTGTCCCTTGCGCCCACCTGAAATCTTCATCTTTGTTTTAGTCAGTATAGCAGACCTTTTCCACAGCAGACATTTTGACTTGTCACAGCAGGGAAAGCACAGATGAAACACATTTAGGTAACAAAGACTCCATCAAGTGTCTCAGTAAACCACGACAGCGAGACAGCACGCACAGGACCAGGACCCTGAAACTGGCTCACCTGAATGGCACACAGTTGTTTTTAATGTTATCAAGTACACCTGTGCTTGTGATGGATGGTAGAGATCGGGAAGATTCTCATATAAAAAAGTTACGATTGCAGAGTCAGGGTTGTGTGAGGATTTAATACTGTGCATTGACAATAAAGGGCCATAGCTATTAAATAAGGGTTTCATTAATATGAATGATGGTCTTTGGCTGATGTGAGGCCTCTATATTTGTTAAGTTGTCGTGCCATTCTGTTTTGGTAAGCGTCAAGTCCCAGTTGGCTCATGTACAGTCATTTGACGTCAGAAAGACATTGGACTCTTTCTTTGGACAGACGTTAAGTTTTGGTTGGAACAGAAGTTGTTTGTATGGACGTTAATCCTATGATGTTTTGCAAACATTGGGTTTTCTTCTCCGTCCCTTATGACTAAATGTTGTTATTTTACGTCAAGATGACATTGGAGATGTTTGGAAGATGGTGATTGTTTTTACTCACCAACACAACTTAACCCTTTGAAACCTGGATCGACATCACTTTTCTTGTGGTGCGTTCTTCCACAAATATTTAAACCTTTAAACCGCGAGCATATCGGTTTGATTTTCTTCAAAAACTTGGAAAAAAGGTAATAAGCATCTTAGCAAGACATGTTCTGCAAATTACAAGAAAAGATTTTGAAAATAATAATTATCTTAATAATAATAATCAAAAATAAGCTGAGAAAAATGCCCAAAAAACTGCAAATTTGCAGGTTATTTTCTAGTACTTTTCACTTTTTTTTCTAATTTCAGGTATAATTCTTGCTAATTTTCAGATTTTCTTTTTTACTTTTTACTTTTTTCTTTTTGGTAGTTTTCAGATGTTTTTCTTGTACTTTTTTTTTTTTTTTTGCTATTTTTATTGGCAACTTTCAGGTAATTTTCTTGTACTTTCAACTTGTTTTTGGCTTGTTTTCAGGTATTTGTCTAATACTTTTTTTGTAATTTTTAGATTTTTTTTCTTTCGCTTGTTACTATGTTCTGGCTAATTTTAAAGTCATTTTCAGTGTACTTTTTTTTTTTGTGCTAATTTTCAAGTAATTTTCTTGTATTTTTATTTTTCTTAGCTAATTTTTTTCTTGTACTTTTTTGTAATTTTTAAATATTTTTCTTTCAGTTGTAACTATTTTTTCCCCCAATTTTTTGTTAATTTTCATATACTTTTATTTATTTATTTATTTTTTCAGGTTGCTCACTGACTTCACAGAATTCAAAATAAATTTCTCAGGTTTCAAAGGGTTAAAACCAACAAAATATCCTCTGTCATCAATATTCTACGTCAACTGACACTGGCATAGACATTGTTGTGATACTGTATTTTGGTCACCTGAAGTCACAACCTAAATTCAACCAAATATCAACATCCAATGACATCAGGTGGCCTGCTGGGTACAGAGCTTTCAGACAATAGTTTCCCATGTTGACATGATCGAAGTCAGAAGATTGAAATTACGATTTCTACAATCTGGCATGCAAAAATGTTCTTAGTAACACCTGTCAAAATGTCTGCTGTGAAAAAGGCCAATTACCTCAGGAGCTTTGGTAGTTTTCTGTTTTAGCTATGTTACTGATTGCAACTACTTTCTGCTTTTCTCACTGCCTGAATGAAAAACATCAGCCTTAATAACAAGGGACAAAAATAACTGACTTAATAGAGATGCAATCCAAAACTTCTGGCCTCCTGATCAGCTTAATCAAACCCTGATGGGTCCAGATGCTCTGACAGTGAAGCAACAACACTAGCGTTACTTAAAGACTATTATGTTTGACTGTTTGTCTCAATATTGTTTTTCTGCCATAAACAAGAGGGATTTGTTTTGAAGCCTACTGTATGTGTGTTTGCCAAAAACTTTTCAGTCTTCAGGATCACCGAGGTGCTTTCTTGGCAAACGTCAGACAAGCGTTCATTTTTCTTCCCAGTGAGCAGTGGTTTCTGTCTTGGTGCCCTGCCATGAATCTCATTCTTCTCCAGCTTCTTTTTGATGGTGGACTCATGAACGCTGACCGAAGCCAAGGACAAAAGGATCCTGCAGACCCATGGATGTTGAAACGAGAGTTCTTTTGACTTCCTGTATGATTTTTATACTTTTGCTCTTGGAGAGATTTTGGCAGGATCATCACTTCTTGGAAGATTCACTACTGTCCCACAGTTTCTCCTCTCGTACGGCATGCTGCTGGCCGGGATTCAGAGGAGTCCTGGAGCTTTTGGAATGACTTTGGAAGAATTTCCAGACTGACAGGCGTCAACATCGTCCCTCTGGAGACGTTGAGGAGTTGTGTTTGATTGTGACGTGGCATGATTCTCGAACCTGTGGGCTTTTCTCCCATGGTAAAGGCCAGGGTTTCTCATATGTGTCAGGTCTACTCCTCATCACACAGGGTATAGCTGCCACATGTGTGAAAGAGTTGAAGAACAAGACTGTGCGTTAACAAGTGAAAAAAGAAACACAGACTAATGTAATATTTTCTCAGACCCCAACTGATCTGACCAGTCTCAATGTGAGAAGAGGGGGTTAACATTTAAAGAAATAGTTAATTATAGTTGACATTTAAATAAATACTCTTACTGCTATTCTGTTCTTGCTGAGAGTTACAGAAAATCGATACATCTGTCTGTTAAATGTGAGACTTCTAGCAAGCATAAAGTTAGCTTAGCCTAGCATAAAGGCTGCAAACAAAGGTTACGATACTTTATATCTATTTCTGATAGCACAGGTGGAGCCTGCTGGACTCCATGGGTAATAATGTTTTGCAATCACAAGCATGCATTCGCACACTGAATTTTGCTGAAACATTGTCGGCCAGTCATGACGTGCCTACATGAATATATGCGGACCCTACAGTATATAAGACTGTACACAATGCTGTCTCCTATTTACCACATAAAAATAAGAATGGTATCAATCTTCACCTTCCACTAACTCATAACTCTAACAGAAAATAATAAGCATATTTCCCAAAATGTCTGACTATTTTCCTAAATATAAGGCCACAGCCAGCAGCAAGTTAGCTTAGCTTAGCTACCTGAATATAGTATATAAGACTGTACACAACACTGTCCGCCATGTACCACATAAAAATGAGAAAGGAATCAATCAATAGGGGAGGTATCTTCACAAGTTATTTTTTGGCATCTAACCTCTCCTGAACAATGTTTTATCTTTTTAATTTCTTTTTTACCTGTATTTTCTATACTTGTATGTGCACTAAACCAAACTAAACTAGCCTGGCTCTGTCTGACGGTTACAAAACCCACCTACCAGCTCCTCAGAAAATTACGATATATTATATCCTGTTTGTTTAAAAACATACCATACAGGATGTACAGACTAGACTGGAAAAGTAATCCTTGTCAATCAACACTTACGACCTTCTAGAAGTGTGTGGCGGTGTATTCTTCTGCAGAGACTGCTTTTATTTTCTTATTTTCTTCCTGTTTTCTTTGCCCTGACATTTTTATGGTAGCAACCAGGTGCCAGACCATAAGCAGCATGTATCCAAGAGACACAGCACTACAAAAACTAACGCAAATACAGTGAGGCAAAACGCCAAATGAGAGTAAATCTGGGGCTGGCTTTCACATTCACTTTCGCTGGCGTGCATGTTTACAAGCAATACCAACAATCCTGCACATTATACCTTTAACCTGTGTGAAAACACAAGTGCCAAAACAAGAAGTTGTGGTTTTACAGGGAGTTATGCGTTGGACTATTTCTTGTGCGGCCACAGTGACTTCCTGGTTGGCAGATTTTGAACAGAGCCATGCTAACTGTTAGTCTTTGTGCTCAGCTGAGCTACCTGCCAGCTGACTGGAGCTTTATATTTACCACACAGACTTGAGAGTTGTTTCAGTCTCGCCCTCTGACTTTTGACAACAAGGCAAATTAGCTCTCTTCCTCAAAATGCAAAGGTTTTGCCGTCTACATTTAGCGTGCATGAAAAGTGTTGCAGAAAAGTGTTGCAGAATCCTCGTTAGGCTATGTGTAAATTTAAAAACATTTGGACTATGAAGATAATAGCAGAGAGAGTTATCACAGGCCTCATATGACTTTGTGTGCCTGTGTGTGTGTGTGTGTGTATGAGTGTGTGTGGTTCCAATTGACCTGAAGCCCCTTTAAAAGCAGCCCTGTGATGCGGCTGCTGTTTGACATAGTTAGGGAAATTCCATCTTATTAGACCTAATTATCATTCTTCAATCTGTTTCTACTTAAATAAGGTCCAGACAGCAATCAGTGAACGCACACACACACTCACAAACTCAAACTCAATGTGGTCTTAATTTTCATTAATGCGAGGACGGTTGGTGGGTTGGCAGGGCCGCGGACGGGTCTCACGGTACCTGAAACATAAAACATATCTAATCCCGTGATTCCATTAGCAGAGACCATAACACATCAGTCTTCTCGGCTCAAAACTGCACACAGGTGGTCAAACACACTCTCGGCTCCTGAGGAGTCATGAACCTGCTAATGGTAACGCTCACTGCTCGCCACAGGAGGGCAACAGAGGCCTGTAAACACAGCACGGTGCTACTTTTTACAAGAGGAGTCTATTTAACCTCTTTAACTACTGGCCAATCATTTAGGAAACTGTGCTGTGAGCTGAAACAAAACAGTGAGGTTATTTACCCTCTGGTGAGATTTGGAGCAGGAGCGTTCTCCTTAATGTGATCCAGCGCTCTCCTCAAACACAGAAAACAAAGCATGAATACATCTTTTTGACACATCGCCTTGGTTCCAGCCTCTTGTTCCCTGCAGGAACTTGGAGGCTTTTCCACTTCTCCTCAGTCCTAACTGCTGCCTTATCCAACTTGGAACGTTATCCCCATTACTCTTCATTGAGCTGATTCTGCCCAACATCTCACCAATTGCATCACTGCAGAGCCTAATACGTCTTCCTTAAGTAGGTGCGGCCAGTCAATTGTGTAAGATTAATAGATTCACCAAAAATCAACCCCAAAAGCATGTTTTCAACACGCTAATACACACCTGTCATTCATTTATTAAGGCGAATAAATAACAGACAAAACTGCATGTGGAACAGATGAGTTAAAAATGTTTTTTGACATTGAACTGAAATTAAATCTCATTTTAATTCATCCTGATTTCATTAAGTGAACTTTTCTTTGTCTCTCTATGAAATTTGTCAGCCTTGGAATTTGTTTTGACCTAAAATTCAAATAATCAAAGAAATAAAAGTTTTTAATTTGGGGTGAATCTTCGGCAACTGTCAGTGTCAGTACTGGTAATCTGAGTCTCTGGCACCAGAGTGCTGCAAGGACGACCTGTTTTTGGTTTGTTTTGGTTCTCCTTTTGGAACTTTGCGCCACTCTTGTTCCCACGTCAAAAGCCTACGGGATTTTTCCGTTAGATTTTGGAATATTGTGGGAAATAAGCTCTGTGGCAAACAAATGTTTTTGATACTTTCATGTTTCTCCACAAATGAACACCACTTTTACGATGTTTGAAGCCTAAATGCAATCGCCAGGAATAAGACGCTAACACTGGGCTGTAAACGAACTACACAAAGGTCAAATCAGTCAACATTCCCACCGCACAGAGGCTGTAAAGACTCTCTGTAGTCTCATTTAGCCACTTGTTAGCAACCGCCTTTTTTAAGACACATATAAGCCTCAAAATTCACGAGTGAGGGACTTACTGACATATTTTATGTCGTAGAACAAAATGCGAAAGGCTTGTGTTGACCACAGACCTTAGTTCAGGCATCTAACCAAAAACCCATTCAAAAGATCCTTTGATTTTTAGACGAGGGAACAGGGAGTGCTAAAATGCTAACTCATGTCTGGGCTTTTAAGGCTCTTTCCTGCACCACCCTGTAGTTCAACATGTCTAGCAGGTAGTTAACCTGCTGACCTCGCCGACTTTGTTGCCACAATCATGTCACGTAGTTCAGATCATAATTAACTGTGAATTTCTTAATCTCAGCCTGGGTAAAATAACTTTCAACATAAGTGTGAACAAACTACTGGCAGCTCAGCTGCACTGGCAGTTAAACCTAAAAAGAAAAATTCAAATATTAGCACTAATACAACACAGCTGATTTATGAGCAGCTGTTTGTATCTGGTTTCACCTGCTAACGAACCAAAGGCAACAAAAGTAGCTGGTTGAGGATATTTATTTGGTGTGACTTTGAGGCTGGCGGTCGGGGGTAACCTCAGTGTTGTGGTTCTAATCACAGATTATGGAGTGCCGAGGTTACAGGGCAAGTGGTGTTTTAAGTTTTGCCATCGCCACATGAAAGAGAGACAGCTGATCCTCTCCTCTGCGTGACATGGAGCAAACAACACGTAGTGTGCAGGAGTCTTGAAAACGGCACAAATAATAAACTTAATGTTCGAGTAGGGAATCAGAATGACTAGGAAGCCATTTATAGGGTTCTTAATGTCATGAAATTACTGGAAAAGTTGTGAAACTGAAAAACTGTTTTGAATATACAATGTTTGGAATATTGTTTAAAATATGTTTGTAAAATTGTTTAATAAATTATGGCTTTCAGTTATGGCTGAGGAGAGGCCGTGCTGGATGTAGGCTCTGCAAAATAACGTTCAGTGTTGGTAACATGTGGGAAATAGATCCCAACTGGTGGGTTGCGGTCCAAAAGTGGGTCACAGATCCATTCTGAATGGACTGCAGGTGACTTGCAAACGTGTCAAGCTTGTTAAAAAACACACTTTATTTTAAGTACAGTGAATTTCTGTCACAGAGATTTTATTTTGAATTTCTGTTTCCTGCTGTAGAGTCAGTGACAAACAGAAAGCTACTCAACAGAGACAGCAAGCTTGCTCGACGATGCAAGTATGACACCGAATGTGGATCTTAAACTAATGACGAAGGAGAAATCTGGACCCCATGGCTGAACCAGCTGGGATCCACTAATCAAGACAACCAAAAGGTACATATCTCATGCCCGCCATAGCCAGGCCAGATAATGCTACTGCCTCTGCCAGTATAGCTGCGAGACAACTTCAGCCAGTGCTCAACAAATCCACTGCTGCATCCTAAATATTTACTACTACTTATCCCATTCAGATCCCCCGTCCATTCCAATGGACATCACTTTTCTTGCATGTCTAGATCTATAATTACTGTTAACTGACTCCTATCAGGTGCACAGATTTATTTGCTGGGATGTCTATGGGCCAATCACAGTGTTCTAAATCATCTGAAGTGGACTGTAGTAGAGCCACGCCCCCTTTTTTAACAAGCATGGCCGACCATGAGGCAAGGAGGAAGCGCAGGGCACGTTCAGTCTATCAATCATCAGTTAAAATCAATAATATGTGTTTAAAGTGTGTTTTAAAGTAAACGTTAGATGTTATATTCCTTATAAATGTCAAAAAATTGTGTAGAAGATTTTTTCCAAAATATCCATCCATTGAATGGACGGGGGATCTAAATGTCAGCGGGAGGGAAATACTGTTCTGATTTGATTTTGTAAAAAACCAATCAGGTTATAATGCATTTTACTGGTTATGTACACAGAACATTCATCTCAGGATGTTTTTGACACACTTTTTTTCCTGGAAATACGCCAGAAATTAAGGAAATTTTGAGACAAAAATGACAAATACAATGCAAAATATATATGCAGTGTGTTTTAAAGCATCACTTTCTTCATTGATATGAGTTAATTATTTATAGAAAATAAATAATCTTGTGTTTTGTGGGGAAAAAAAGGTCTATTAAGACCATGTATTGTCTTTTTTCCTGTTAGGTGATTTCTGCATTATGAATCTTCGACGAAACGACCCCATATAATTTATATTATTTTTTATTATATATTTTTTTGTGTTTGGAACATAATTGGGTTCTAAAGGGGTTAAATAAAGTGATGTAAATGGGGTGAAATATTTCTGAAAAGTTCTGAAAATTAATTGGTAAAAATGTGCAGGGAGCCTGTAGCTAACTTGGTGGTGAGAAACAAACTTGGTCCTCCCAAATGTTGAATGCTGTAGAGGTACAGAATCAATGCCATGTGAGAAAGGTGGGAAAAAATCTTGTATCAGGCTCCTTGGCTAAACACGGCGATGACGTACTCCAGTCAGTAGTGCAAAACTGAAGCTGACAGCGTGTCTCAGCAATGCTGGCCATAAACTGTCAGTCAGCTGCTGCAGAGAGAATCTACAGCTCAAAGCTCAGAGGCTGTTTCCACACATATGTCCAAAAAGGGGTTTATTCTCTTTTGAAAAAAAATTGAAAAATGTCCACAATAGTTGCATAATGGATTATATTTCCTTACACAAAAAGTGAAGAAACTTTTGACTTTAAATCTTTTCTCATTATCCATCATTACAGATGAAGCAGGGCCTGTGAGCTCTCGGGGTCGGTTCTTGGAGCGCGGAGCCAGTCATGCTGGCAACAAAGATGTACAAAGATTTATTATAAGCAAATAAGACTTTGGTCAGAATTGAAAGAAGATGTGAAAATGGAGTCCAGGTTGAACGTGGCCTGAGCTTTGCTTTGGAGAGGCATTTGGACCTTCGGGGCATTGGGTGTAGGCCTGTGATTACCCTCCCTGCTGTTTCTGTGCATGCTCCCGCTCTGAAGCTCAATGGGCAGAGCATGGCACCAGCCGTGCTGTGGTTAGGGGTTAGACTCCCACTGTGGCTCCTCAAATTGAAACTGTATGTTTGCACAGTATACTGAAAGACCAATAATAAAATGTATCCTCCAAATTGCTTATGGTGCATTTGTACCCTGTGAGGCGCGTAGGTGCCTAAAAGTAATTAGCACATTCATTGTTTGTCTGAGAACGACAGCCTCCGGTGAGAGCGGTGGAAAATCAAAGGGATCCCGCTGTGCCGTTGGGACTGTGGGCCAATCAAACGTCTCCCTCTGGCTTGAATTATGACATGAAGCCTTTTAAGCCAGGGGCACGGAGTCAGAGGAACCCTGAGTGTGCATAAAACCAACGCAGCACTCGTACAGGACAAGCATATTCGCATAAATATGAGATAATTACACGACAGCGTCACAACCGCCGGCGACAGCACATGATGGATGAGCCGGGGAAAGAAAACATGTAGAAGGCGAGCGGAGAAAGAGACAGGGCTACTGGTGTAACACAAACTGTGGACGGAGGGATGGGAGCGAAAGGCAAAACAATAGGTGGACTGAGGGAGGAGGAGAGAGTGGTGGAGGTCTTAGTGTCTCAGGCCTCAAGTATTACCCCTCTTCTATTTCTGCCTTTTAAGGAACTCCATAACTTCAAGTAGATAATGAGTGCCTTGAAGCAGGCTGAGTAAATCAGACAGAGAACAACGGAGGGAGAGAAAAGGTGTGTGAGGGGGGGTGAGGGTGGATTGAGTGAGGCAGTGGGAAAAAGTGGAAGGAAGAGGAAGATTAGAAGTGATAACAAATGAAGCGAAAGAGGCAGAGAGAGGAGCTGAGCTGAGTGGAGGTGCATGATAAGATCTTGCATTAACTTAAAAGCATACTTTAATGAAACTCCACCGAGAGCTTTAGAGAGGGGGAAGCAAAGATGGGTCAGGTTAGGAAAATACATGTCCATGGTGGATGTTTCTGAGTTCTTGATTTTGAGTTTAACCCCAGAGCCCCTTCTCACCATTCTTTGCACTCATCATGTTTCTCTATTTACAGTCTGAAGAGCCGCAGTCGGAGTCCCGTCTTTCTTCGCCGCTCTTCTCAAAATTTGCAGCAGAGGGAAAACATTAAAAAAATCCAAAACTTTAGTTTTTTTCAGAGAAATGTTGTGACTTCGAAGGAGCCTTGAGAGGACACGGCAAAACTCACGATTAAACGAGACTGCGACCTCATCACTGGGTTCACATTAACAGTGATTGAGTCAACTTTGAACTTTGACCTCTATTGGAATCATATGTGACAGAGTAAAGGTCTCAGTATGCTTCAAACAAAGGCTGTTTTTACCGTCTTAATGCAACTACCAAGTCAAGTAAAGGTGGTTTTATATACAGCACAGGACATCATCTATCATTAGACCCTCGATTTGGATACCAAAAACTCCCCAAATAAAACCTCTTTCATGGGGACAAAGGACGAAAACTCAAGAAGAACAACAGAGGTTGGATCCCCCTTCCAGTACCATCAAACACGCGGACATGTCACATGTGCCACTGTTACTTTTTATGAGTACAACCATGTGCAACACATTGAAGGCTTTTAAAAAGAGACGGTCCAAAACTGTGCACTATCATCCCCATTTATATGATTCACCATATTGAGACTAAAGACAGACTCTTGGAGAGACATCAGGGACGCAGTGTGATGCAGCCAGGCTGTGACGTCTGGTTGTTTGAAACAGGTCTCAACATTTTTGTCTTCAGAATTTTTGTCAGCAAGATTCTCCTAAAAAAAAAAGACCCATTAATAGTAATGCCTCTTAATCATCTCTTATTACCAGTGTCCGAAATTTACTTTTTGACTCACTGACCCAGAGGACTGGTAGACTGACACTAGAATATTTTTTACTGCCTAAAATAATTTATTGCCTTTTTGTGCCACGTATGATTTGTTTCAGTACATTTCATTGAGATATGAAGGTATTATGTTGAATACAGACTTCAGGAAGAGTCTCATTTATAAAACAGTGCGTGGGATCCAGACTAGACATGTACGTACAGACAAAAGCCAAAAATGGCTTGCGCCAAAAAATACTTGACAGTTTCTACAATCAGGCTTGTACCTCACCATCTGTGTCGTCAGTTTCCCATCTCCCAAATGTTTGTCAGGGTGGGTCAAAGTTTCTCCCATCAAGTCTGTTTTCATAGATCACAACTTTTGCGTAGGACATGGCGTGTGGCACTTTCAGGCCTTGTTTTGTGCGTATGCAATGATTAGAAATGAGACCCCAGACCTGAATTTGACGCAAAATCATTTGAATAAATTGAACAACTCACATCCACACTCTCAGGACAGGGGGCGTTAATATAGACAGTGCAAGCAGGGACTCGTCGGGTGAAAGGACCCATAGAGAGAGTGGACCCGCCATCTATATGTTAGACAGAAAACAGGCCCTTGTGAGTATTTTAGATTGCTGCCTTAGTAATATGCCTGTGTTCAAGGAAAAACTCCATTTGTCATTTGCTATATGTCTTTTAAAAGGCAAACCCATCTGTATCATGTTCTTTTCTTTTTTGTAAGTAGTCAGTAGCAATCTATGACAAAATATATTAAAAAATATAGCCTATTTTTACTTTACATAAACTATAAATAAACTACAAAAAACTACACAGTTAAGTGAATAATCCCTTATTTCTGTTGGTGTTTTTGTCCTATACATATATGCGATGACGATTTCTGAGAAATGTGTATGCTGGTGTTATCCAATGTCAAGTCTCTACCATAAGATTTTATGGTAGCTAGTTAAGGTACATAACTAGTAACTAGCCCACTCTACCTACCATATGCTTCTGCCTCAGCATGTGAATAAATTCCCCCTGGGAAGCAGAAATGCAGTGTAAATGTAGGGCTTTTATTATGAAAGGTAACAACGGGAAAAGTGAAGCTGTAGTGCACTTTTTTATTTTTGAGCCTAACGTTAGCTAACAGCAGATTAGCTAATCAGGTGATGTCCCGCACGGTTAACAGTGCTGATAAAGAAGGAGAGCTCAAGATGGTGAGTTTCTCTGTACATCTGTAAAAACACATCTGTAGTGTGTGTGCGAGTGAGACTCAGAAACTCGGACATTACCAGGAGAGGAGCAGAAGAGCAGCGCACCCGTAAGACTTCTTTTCCGCCAAAATAAGGCGGGAAAATCGCTACAAATAGGTGATAGACTTCTTTCCCATTGTCAGTAGGCCAGAGCTGTGTACACGGCTCTGCAGCTGACGCCCATGCCTTTCTGTGTGTGTACTTGTTGGTTTTCCTGCTGTGTCATGTTTTACGTCACAGGCAGGCTGGAAACAAGGTTAGTAAACAGTAGAAAGCAGCATGGAGATGTGAAAATTTAACAGTGGTTATTTTTTTATACATCTCTTATTTATTTAGTCTCTCTCTTAGTCTCGCTGTTTTGGCAGTGGTGGATGGCATTTTGTGGTGGTGTGTCACTGCATCTCACTGGTTAAGGAGCTAAAATTAGCATGTTCACCAGAGTGTTGTGTTCCCATCCATGCCAGTTGGAGCTGGAGCTGATAAATACCCATGTCCACTGCAGAGTCACGGGTGTGAATACTAATTACGACCTTTTCCATTACATTAAAAAGCCTGATTTTTGCAGGTATTAGCAGGGTTTTTGCACATTGGAAAATGGGCTTAATTGACACCAAAACACAGTAGGGACTCTCAGTCAAATCTATCCACTTTTGACGCTTTGGACCCTGCTTGAATTGTGTTATGGTATATGTATTTGAAGAGGCCTTGCCCATATTATTTTATTCTTATTCTTATTTTCTGTGTTTGGGACATTTCAGGATGCAGCACGCAGGTGAGGTTGGGACTTTATGAAAAGGTAGCGATGAGGTGCAAGACTGTAAGGAGCACACATCCAAGAGGAAGCTTTGAAAACCGTAGACACAGTGGCGGTAAAAAAAGCATATATAGCGAATTAGGGGTTGGCCTTCACGCCACAGTCACCGACAATTAAATATATAAATATTTTATATTTATATTGTATGAGGAACCCACAGACAATTATCATCCAGCTCTGCATTCCCCCAACTCCGTGGAGCATTTTAGCATCTTTCATATTTGTCATTATTGTGGTTTTTGTGGCCTGCAGCTTCAGTGTTTTGACTCTAACTGCACTCATAGTGTCATTTTCAGCCACAGCAGACATCTTTTTGGTGACAAAGCTACCTTCGAGCACCAAACAGCCTCCCCCAAGAGGCCAGTAAATAAATAAATTCATGTTTAAAGCTGCCTTGAAGTGCTCCACCTAAGCCTCTACGTGTGGGATCTGAAGCTGTAAACACAACTTGTTGCACATTGGTGTTTATCTAATGAGAAAATAGTCACCATAATGAAATGCCTTGCGCCATCTTAGCTAACTGCAGCTGCTGCAGACCTTAAAACAACTGTATCGCAGCATCTCTGTGGTACAGTTCAATTTCCTATTTTTCAGTCACCCTCCCTGTCAAAAATGACACCACTCACTTTAATGGAAAACAAATAGCACCCAAGCTCCAAATAATAATCTCATGTGATGTTAAGGAAAAAAAGAAGTCCCATTCTTTACCCTGCTTTCGAGCTCTGTCTCTGTTTTGCTGTGTTTTTCTGTATTTTGCTTTCCCAATCGTTCAGTTCTCTGTCCCTAAACCACAACAGTTGTGGGAAATCAGTCCCAGCTGTCAGCACTTTGATTTGATTGTAGAATGTGTCAATCAAGCCGGGACACGTTGCGCAAAATCTAATTCTAGTCACTCGTTATTTCAGCTCCCACCGAGCTCTTTGCAGTGGGATTAACTTTGACTGTCACACAGAGCCGAGGAACCCAGGGCGAAACTGACCAGCGCATCTGATCTTTGTTCCATCTACCAAGCAAACCGAACATGAAAGCACAAACTTATTCAAAACAACTTGTTCTGGATCCCTTTGAATATTCTTGCTCCTAGCAGTAAATACTTGCATGGCAGGGTTGCATGGCAGCTGTGAGATTATTCTCTTTTTTTTTTATATTCAAGACTGTCTGCAGTCGAACTGCCAGAGACTCAGCACTGTGGGAATCTCTCCGCTGGATATCTGTAGTGGTGTGGTGGTTCTGCAGGTTTTAGAGTTCACATCTCTGTCAAACATCAAACTGGTGTCACAAATAGGATGTGAATCAAAACCGCTCAGACTCATTTATCCGTCTGGTCAGACAGAAGAAAAAAAATCCAGACTCTCTTTCTCTAAACTTTTCTTTCTTGCTCATCCTTGTCGTCCATCCTCCCTGGCAGACAAAAGCATGCCTTGCTTGAGTTTGTTTTGGTCCGGTCTTGTCTTAATGTGCTGAAATGGTGAAAGACCAAAAAGGAATTAAAGAAAAGAAAACTCAGACAGCGTGACGGAATGAAGAAATAGCATCATATTACCGTGGGGTTCTTAAGAGGACCGTAAAAAGATATGCACTGTGTACTTTCCAGGCCTGGAATGAGAAAATATTTGGTTCTGCCTTCTCCTTTTGAAATGGTGCACTGTGGGAGAGGGAAAAAGAAATAGTCCAGTGTTTGTGAGAATTTTAGACGAGCACAAGAGGAAGCCTTGAACGAGTGTGAGTCTGAGAAAATGTGTGTAGTGTCCGTGCAGGTGTGTATAAGACACTGAAGGGGTGTGAGAATAAAGTGGTCTACTCGTGAATGTCTTTGTGTTCCTCTGTGTGGGGACTAAATATTGTTTCATACCGTCACAGTGTGGATTTGGGGAGAGTTCAAAGTAAACTGTTGCATTTTACGATTCAAGTTTCTCAAATTTTCTGACTCCCCAAGCCCAAAGCCTTTTGCTGGGTCCTGATGATGCAAAATGTTTGAAAATAGGCCTTAAAAATATACTTTTGCTCTTAATTGTTCTCTGTATATCACAGTTGGATACACCTCCTTTCAGGAAAGAAGAAATAGTCATCTCATGCTCTTTGTTTATGAAGTTTTACTGTTTGGAAGATTCCTTCAAGCGTCCCTCGGCGCCTTGATACCGTTGGTGGGTGTAGTTTGGAAGAAAGTAAGTTTTTCCTTCATGAAACTGCTCACAACAAGGTTTGTGGATCATCTTGAGTAGCCAGGTCATGATTTCTGGAAAGAGACAATGCTATTGAGTTTTTCAGATGTATTTTTTGGTGCTTTGAGCGAAAGAAGGCAGACATCTCTACGGCTGATATCTCCTTTCACTCGGCAACTCACATTGAAACAGTCTAGATTGATAAGTAGCTCTACAAGCAAGAGGTAGAATATGTACTTTTGATTTTGGGGTGAACTGTTCCTTTAAAGCTTTAAAGCTGCTGTTTTTTTATGATCCTTGCAACTATTTTTTGTGTGTGTGTGTGTTCAGTTGTTTGTGGTTGCTGATTCGGTTCTTGTGAAAGTTTCTTGTTCTTGGGTCTCTGTTAGAAAAGACATCTCAATCTCAATGAGGCAGCTAGATTAAATAAGTTTAGCCATTTTTACTCAAACAGGAGATAAATTATTAAAATTAATAGTGCATTTATTTTCAGCCAGGGACTAACACACAGTTGGTGCTCTATGAGTTCTCTGATGCAAGGGCGACGTATGTGAGTTCAACTCAAAACAAACTAGGAAAGTGTGCAAAGTGAGTGCAGATATTTGCTAGGTGGCAGTATTCCGCCTGCTGTCATGGCCCCTCTAGATAATTCTTGTCTAGCTGACGTGCTGCAGCTAGTTTCAGAGGTGTACCGAAAAAATGCACGCCTTATCTAATGTTCACATTGTACAGAGCTGAATAGGTTTTCCTGCTAACAGGCACTGTATATGAGCAAAATAATTATAAGGATGAATGTATTTGTAATGACTAACATACAGCCAGAAATCTCGAATCCATATTGTTCATAACTGGACTTTTAACTGTATCAGCTTTGTCAAAACAGACAAAACAAAACAAACAAAAAAACATCATTTAACAACATCGCCTGCTTACGTACTTAGAGCCTAAAATCAGGCAGGCAAAAAGCTCCACTCCTGAATCACCCCTGGTCTGGTATGACGCCATGTGGAGGAGGGAACAAAACTGGGTTGCAGCCCGACTGTGGAGAGCTGTGGCCAGTGGAAGTGTCCTTCCCAGCTCCTTTACGGTCAAGATGGTTGCAAAGAAAACAAAAAATGTGGATTTATGCATCTCAATTTATGCCTGACTTCAGTAGATCATAAAATATCTGATATAGAACCAACCTGCAGAGGCTCTGGTTAAAATTAGACTACTCTTTTCTATGGATCTCAGTTTTTTAAGACATGACAAAAGCCAAAATGTGGCCTGCAACAGACGAGGTAAGGCTTGCTGTTTGTAGCAGAAACAATTTTTGGAAAACTTGTGGCCCCTACCGACCGGTTAAGAGGAGTGAGGAGTCAGTGACGGTATGAAACATTCACTAAAACAGGTTTCTCAAAAATTGCAAATCAATGCAACCATAAGAGGTCTTTGAGGATACAGTCATAAATGTGCACATAAAATATGAGGCCAACTGGTTTAGTAATTTGTGAGATTAGCTGCACACGGACGCACACACACACACACACACACACACACACACACGACCAAATGCATGATCCCCTCTAGGCAGCAGAGATAACTAGAGTGTTCATGTTCATCATAATGAAGGAACATGTCACCCAGTGCAACAGCGTGGCTCATCAATGTGTTTTAAAGACAAACAACAGAAGTGTATGAAACAGAGAAATAAACTTTATCAGGATTTGACTCCACTGAAAATATTAAAAGGTTGCGTTAATCATTGGTTTTAGTGTTTTCATGAGATTTGTAATAAGAAAAATGTAGGATATTAGCAGACATATTTTATCAGGTTAAGGTGGGGCTGTGGCACGTAGGGTTAAGATTATAGGGTAGGTCTCCAGGGAATTAATCTAACGTGTCTTCCTAAGTGACAAAAACAAGTGTGCAACTGTGTGTGTGTAGGTGTGTGTGTGTGTGTGTGTGTGAGAGAGAAAAGAGTCTGTAGTTCTTCTATAATCTCCTGTCTTTGTGCGTCCCGCAGACAGTTTAAAAGCTTTCTATTTACCTTTCGCACCATTCTCCCATTTTCAGGTCACAGAGTGGGATGGAGGCGCATGTGTGTGTGTGTGTGTGTGTGTGTGTGTGTGTGTGTGTGTCTGTGAGAAAGAGTGAGACAGAGCACTGTAAGTCCTCCTAGTGTGGGTGGACAGCTGGTCCAAAACAGGCGTTTTAGTCTCTAACAAACCGTGACACGTCAAACATGTAATGTAGACCGCGACACAGCAACATGTAAAACGCCTCATTGACTCCCACCCAAGGCCTCGGGGAAAAGAAAAGAGAAAAAAAAACTCTTTTTGCTCACACACAACTGCAGCCATTAATCATAAATGAAATTTTACGAGGGATGGGGAGGAATATGATTGTCATAAAATGAGCAAAACAAATGCGCAGAGGGAAGTTCCTGGCTATAACTGCTGGAATCACCTCAGGATAGCTTGGCTCGGGGAACAAAGGTGCTGAGATATACCCTGTGTTTGGAGGAGTGTGTTTACCTCGCTCTCTTGCGCTTCCCCCTCTGTTTTGAATTTGTGCGTCTGTGCTTTTGCCAGGATGCATGTCAGTTATCAGACTTATTAGATGCCATCAAACGTCTGCTCTATCATCTGTCTGTCATCTGGCTCTGCACTCTCTCAGCTCTTCTCCTTCAAAGTAGCTCTACCTTGTTTTCTCTTTTCATCACTTTCCCGGCACATACACATAAAAACATACGTTGGATGCAAACGTTGGCAAGACGAGCAGAAGGAAAGGTACAGAGAGAGAAAGAAAAGCAGAAGTGCAGCAAACACACAAAACTGCCAAAAAAGCCACACAATCCTTCCCTGAAGCGAAAACACCTGATTCTCGAGATTACACGGAGTCTGAACTGTTCTACCAAGAACAACACGCGGAGTCGTCACAGTTTGTCTTGTAATATGTGGGGCTTTGAGAGTTGAGCCCGCTGACCAAGCCTCAGAACAAACTGAGCCGTCACAATTTCATCAAACGTTGAGTTTTTATTGGACTTGAAGCGGGACAAATCTGAACATGATACTCAAGTTTGAGGTGATTAAAGATTGAAATCTGCGCTCCGTGTAATTGTCCCTGACAGTAATCTGCACAATTGTCTTTTACAGCATCTCTCATCATCCGTCAGGTGAACGAGCCAGAGGTATTTCTCTTGGGAACTCACAGAGCAAATCATTTTAACACTTACGTGGATATTGGGCAAAGTTTCAACAGGTGGTGAGTTAGATAGCTCCAGTGGGATGTTACGCTGAGTCTGCCAGGTGTGTAAGTCATGTTGGAAAATTGTTTGCTGTCACATTACCCATGAGAAGTTGATAAGTTGACATAGTAAATCAAGGCTCTAATTTATTTTCTCTGAGGCCAAAATTTACCTCATGCACATGTGTGATGTCATGACTTTTCATGGTCAGGTGAGACTTCTGTAATGCCTCATTTCCACTGCTCGGGTCGACTCGGCTCGACTCAACTCATTTTATTTGCTGGGTGCTTTTCGCTATTTTATTTTCCACCCTGGATAATACCCCGTAGTGCCGTTGTGTGAAAGTGCTGTAACATCATCTTCTACATTTGCTGAATGCTTTCATTGGCAACCAAACATCTGCACTTCTTCAACTCAACCCGGCGAGGCTTTATGAAAAAATCTGGGTTGAGTGAATAAAAAAACTGTAGCCGCTATGACAGCGACTTGTTTATTTAAAAATGGTGGGTTTGTGCAGGATGTGCGGTGACCAGCAAGTGAAGCTTCTCTCTGACCAATCAGTGGTCTGCTAGACGGTGGACGAAAATGAATTAAAAAGCTTTTTGAACAATTCTTTAGTGTTCAGTATGTACTGGGTCAGCCTGTGAAATGTCCGAGTGCTTGTGAATCCATAACGTGTCGTAACTTGAATGAATGAGAGAGGACGGATTAAATCAGACTCCAGACTCCTCCGCCAACCAGGACCTTTAATTCGCCTGCTCCTCCCACCCAGGCGAAGCTTGCTCAGTGGCCCTCAGTGCCATTTTCCATCATGTTGAGGCACTCTGTAGCTGCAGTATGAGACTGATTGGACATTTTTCGACTCTTTGAGCTTCTGCTGTAGTATAATAAGCAAGAAAGTCCGAAAAGCTGCAGGTGGGAGCTGTGGTGAATGGGTCAAACAAACTGGACTTTCACCCACTTGACTGATATCCATGTATGGTGTGAAACCAAAAGTCCATCAAGTTATTTTATTAACAAAGTAGTGTGCTGGTATGTGTAGCATACTATGCTAGTGACATATGTTACATGACGTGACATTATGTTTGTAGCAACGTAGTTATTTTAAGCCAAACCATGATGTTTTTTTCTAAACCTAGCTCCGTGCTTTTGTTCGCCTAAACCTAAGGAAGTATATTTAAAGAGTTTTATTTTTACCTGTGTTGTAAGTTCATTTTGAAATGAGGCTGTATGTGTTTCACAAGCAGAAACTGTACATTTCCTGTGAAAACAGAAGTTTATTTTGAAAAGTCATAATGCATATAGCATGTGTAAATTGACATGCCGTCCCATGGCGTCCAAAACTGATGCTGGAGGGGCACCTAGAGCCTCAGAGTTTGACAGCAAGGGCCACTGACCAAGCGTCAGTATTTGAGGAATTGGGAGTGAGAATATATTGGTCGTTCTTCGGACTTTAGTGTGTCCATGAACTTTAAGTTATAATGTAGAAACGACATGGACGCTACAAAGATGTGCTGTATTTTTTCGCCTGAAAGTGTTTTAAAGACATGTCGATAAAGAGTATCAAGAAAACTGATCAGGTGAGCCAAGAAAAATGTGATCAGGAACTAATTTTTCAGATTATTCTGACACCACATGAACGCAGCACAAGGCTATGGAGGTAACAAATAACAGATCGTTGTTCAGTGACATTTCATATTTAGCTTACGTAGCCTACCTATATACAAGTCGAATGCTTCATCAGTGCAGTAGAATTAATGTTTTATTTTAATTGATGTAAACGTAGACATGATGACTAGTAATGCATTGAAGAGAAGTTCAGTGGGACGGCAGTTCTAGCTTTTGGACATGCGTCTACTATAACAGAGTGTCAAAGAGAAACTGCATATAGCGGCTAAGCCTAAGCTTAAAGCCACTGAGGGGCTGCATAGACAGGCTACTTATTAATTGACACGCTTGCCTGACCAAACTGAACGCTGCTCATAGGTGAAAACAAAGAGTTCACATCTTCGTCTTCTTCTTCTTCGATGCATAATTTATTTATCACCGTTGTGGTCTTGAATGAAACTTTTATTGAATCAGTGTCCATAAACCATCCAAATACACAAACTTTCACCAATGCATAGAGCACCATACACCTCACTTAACGTAGCCTGGCGTTGCGGTCAAAAAGCTATGTGCGCTTCCCCGTCTAGCAACACCTGTCTCTCAATCAATGGTTCCTACCTATATTGGCAGACATCCATAACAATACAGTGACCCCTATAGGGCAAATGAACAACTAACACACATTTTACACCATGGATGGCTCCTTTAGTGCATGTTTGGCACGAAGTATCAAACCTAGAAAGGTTCAAAAGGTTTGATACATTTAGGTTTTAATTTGAAGGAACCAATGCTGTGAAAAGAATTAGTACACCCGTCATTGTGGTCTATATTGTTTTAACTCCTTGAAACCTCGACCGAGGTGGCACCAGGTGCTATCCACAGCTTTTGCTGATGAAAAAGCCAAACAGAGAAAGTTTAGTTGAGTAGAGTCGGGCTGTATGACGCCGTGAAAACGTGGCAACAGACACCCACACAACCGTGCAGGAACATCCACCCATACAAGCCATTCAACGATCAGATGAATGAACCGTCAGCCCCAATTTCTCCCTAATTGCTTTTGAAAACATGTCGGGGAGCTGCGCAACACGGGGAATGACAGCTCCCGGTGTTTTCCTAAGGGACTAAGTCAACATGCACAGACAGTGACATGAAAGAGCTCGCACACCTCTGCGGTTTTGCTCACTCACACGGACGACCAATTGATTAACTCATAAATCAACCTCATCCCAGGCCCCAGGCCCTGGTGCACCCCTCCACCTCCACCTCCACCCCCACCAACCCAAAAAAAACGGCAATGAGAAGCAGCAGCCCAACCCTGCACCCTCCAGCTAAGTAAGTGGAGGCGGGATGTTTCAGCTCATGGCAGCAACCCAGCAGGAGGGTGAGGCCAGGTGGGGCAGGTACAGTGGGTGCTATGGATTTAAAAAAAAAAAAAAAAAAAAAAATTTAAGGTGGGGTCATGGAAACGACAGGTATAGGATTAGTGTGTGTTATTATAAAGACAGGGAGGGATGGAGAAAGAAAACACAGAGGGGCTTAAAGAGGGATACAAATGTGTTAAAAAGACAAAGGGGAAGATCTGAATCAAAAACTGTGTAGTGCTGCCAAAGAGGAGAGAAACATGGGGAGACAGATATGGAGAGAAAGAGGGAAAGAAAGCATAGAGGAATGCAGTAAATCCCTAAGCGACTGAGCAAACCTCTGGAGAAAGAAAAGAGGAATTTTTATGTGCTGCAGGTGAGCAGAACAGAGAGGGAGGGAGAGGGAAGAGGAGACGAGGAGATAGACAGATGGAAAAAAGAGGGAGAGAACGCGGGGGTGGCCGAGGGAATTTGAGGAAAACGTCAAAGGGTTTGATTGTAGCGGAGAAAAAGGGGACACACGGGGTGAAAATGAAGCAAGAGTGACACAAAATGACACAAAATGGCCACTCATACAGTGAGAGCGGATGGCATACGGATGGATGAAGGAAGGCAGAGAGACATATGGAGAAAAGATTTGGAGACAGAGTGTGACCAAAAAAAAAAAAAAAAAAGGATAAATAGGAGAGAGAGACAGACAGGGAGGAAGAGGAGGACGGCTCGACGAGAGCATCTGTGTATCTTAAAGGCACACACAGTTTTTTGGGAGATTGGTCAGATTCAATGATGAGCTCACGCACAATATAATCATCATGTGACACAAAAATCATGTTGAATATTATCTGGGCATGAGTAAGATGACCATTTGTACGGCCTGTTGACTCATGTCATTACTTCAGCAGTTTATATTTTTAGATGTTTTGGAGGACAGTGTGTTCTCTGGTGTATTTTACTGCACTTCAAACAACACTCTGGTCATGTATTTTTATTTTGAAACTCTCTAACGACAAACCATACATACTATGTTATGTGATTCCCTTTGTTACATGAGCACTGAGCCACTTCAACAAAGTGTTAACAGGTGCATCTAAGCACTCACACTGTTAGAACAGCTAGAGAACGGCTTTTAGCAACTTATTTTATGTTTTCTGTTCATGATATCTTCAACACTCCTCAACATAAAAACAAGCAAGTCTCCTGTATGGAAAAATCACAACATAGGTTTACACTCTGGCCCTCAGTCTTGACTAGATGTAGCCTACTTTGCTCCTATCTGTTTTTTAAAACACTATTTTCCTGTACGTTTTGGCCTCTTGTCCACATGCTAACAAAGTTCTACGTCACTAAAACAGAGAATTTTGAAAATGTCTTTTAAGGTGCAGTTTTTTCAAAGCTGCGGTTACTTTGTTTTCGACATGTGTAGTCAGGTGAAAATGTGATGACATCAGACACCCGATTTTCAGGGATCTTTATAACTCAGGTCTCTCATAATGGGAGAGCCATATAAGATTTATGTGAGAGCGCGGCCGTGAACGTAGTTACATCATGACAGGATTCTTTGTGTCTGCTACCTGCTACAAAGCTCCATCATCTTAAGTTGTCTGAGCCCTAATTTAAAATCACATTTCATTGTCCCATTGCATCTCTGTGTACACAGCTAGCATAGTGTCAGCTAACTTAGCTACATAACTCAGCACCACAGCCAAAAACCAAAATATATGATCAGCTGATACTTCAGCATGTCATTGGAGCAGTGAAAAAATTGAGGCCAGCTCAACTTTGTGTTGTCACGCCTGTCTGCAGCAACAAGTGTCGGGCGTCAGTTTCTAGCTTTGTGTCTCCGACTTCCATTGAAAATGACCTGTAGCCTGTTGCTCTGTTGCTTGTAGCGTGAATATATCAAAAGAGACACACAATAACTACAAAGGAGACACGAAATGACGAAAAAAGACACAAAATTATCACAATATGGGAAAAAATAACCACGAAATGACTACAAAGAGATCTAAAATGTCCAAAAAATAAACAAAATGTGCTCAAAGAGACACAAAATGATTATATACTACAAAGACACGCAAAACAACAACAACAGCAACAACAACAAACAAACAAACAAAACAGCGTTAAAACCACCACAGTGTCTGTGTAGGAGAGCTGTTGGGGCCCATCTGTGCTCAGAGGCCCATTGTCTCATAATCTGCCCTTGACTATAGCCCTATTATTATATGTTTCTTACTGAGATGCTTGGACTTTGCTTGGACTACACTTTTATACTCAGCAGCTCTTACCTTTCACATTTTGCCAGAGTCTAATGATATTTTATAATGTAACTGTTCATCTTTGACTATTCAAGCTTTAGAAGTGCTTCAACTTCCAGTGACAGTGAGCGATCCAGACTTTTACTATTACTGTACAACTTTTAGACAGAATAAATAGTCCTTGAGGTGTAACAATCTTACCAATGAAAGTCTGTTTACAGGTCTTGGGGAGTGAAACTGTTCGGGTAAGAATAGTTGTACGAAGCTATTTGTGGCCCCAGATGGAGCTTTGTGAGTCTCATAAACTGCCTCAAGTGAGTCTCCGACTGAACTGTTGACTGGGTGGAAATGAGTGGAATAAAAAGATGATATCTTCTTTGGTTGTCCTGCACTGATTTTGGTTTATTTTTAAATGCCCGTCATAATTCAGACGATGTGAGGGGAGTACAGTGCTAAGTCGGTGGAGTGCTCCAACAAGTTCAAATGTTTATTAAGTTTGAGGTGCTGCCAGTAGCTCACTGTGATTCAGCATGAGATGTGTGATAAAAATAACACTTGACTTTCACAGGCAGACACAGAGGAATTTTGAGAAATCTTTGGGTTTTTTCTTCGTGTTTTCTAAAGGCCAGCTGTCTGTAATTGTCGGGCCATTGATGAGCATCTGTTGCCCTAGTTTTTGTGGTGTGTCCCGTATTGTTATTAAATCAGTGTCTGAAACAGCAGCGTGTGTCAGTGAGTGAAGTCGCTCTGATTGGCAGTTCAGCTCAGTGCACAAGAGGAGAAACAGAAGTGAGAAAAGCAAACTACCGACTAGTTACGAGGCAGTGCGAGCAAAACAAACTTGTTACAGTAGGTACGATTATTTTTTGACCTTTGACCTCTATAGCAGAGATATTTCAAAGCTATTTGTGCTATTGTCCGCTAGTGCATGGAAAATATTACGTGTTCTTTCAAT
Source organism: Cephalopholis sonnerati (assembly GCA_019142605.1). NCBI lineage: Eukaryota > Metazoa > Chordata > Actinopteri > Perciformes > Serranidae > Cephalopholis > Cephalopholis sonnerati. Next base: position 36,855,575 of record JAGQAX010000004.1, on the reverse strand, counting down.
ATTGCTTTTTTTTCTGCTAATGTGCTAACTGGCTAACTAGCATCTTGACTCCGTCCTGTTGGTCTTTCGGTTTCTCCTTTTGAATGACGAATACAGAGTACATCCACCTGCTGCTGGCGGAGGGTCATTTCCTCTCATGGTGGCGCAGAACATACGTGCTAGTTGACCGCCGGCTGTAGTCTTTGCGATGTATTCCAGTGCAACTTTTTGGGCGAAACACAGACAGTAGCCCCTTTTACACTGCCAGATTTTCTGTGAATGTTGGGCCGTTTTGCCGACGAGTTGCGAGTGTTTAGACACACAGAGCCAGATTGGCGAGTTGATCCGAGGTGCCCAATTTTCCGCCTCGTAGGGTAGTCATATTGGCGGAACGGTTTGGTCTAAACAGAGCAAGGCGGCTGGGGTCTGTTGATGACTTGTGGGAGGGGCTGTTGAAGACGCTGCACATTCGACCCACTGGCGTGGACTTCAAACCCAGAAACAGCTGATAGCAGGAATGAGTATCTAGGAGATGCAAAGCAGAAGATGAGCAACTGGGGAGATAAAGAATTGCGCGCCCTCCTTGCCCTCGCTAACGAGGAGGCCATTAACCGTCAGATGACAGGAACTGTGAAGGACGGGCCGATGTACGAGTGAATCGCTGAAGGACTGACCAGCCACGGCTTTCCTCGGTACGTCACTGTTTACGTCACACGCTGAGCTACACGTTTTGTTACTTGCTCACGCCCCCCGTTGCCTCGAAAAAGGCACATTCTGTATGAACAAATGTAGGCAGGCGGCATTTTGCTGCACTCCCCGATTTTGTTTTTATACTGCCAATGCTGAAAGAAGACGGATTGGGCTTTCCTGCAAATTTGCACAATTCCTATTTAAAAAGGGCTAGTGTGAGGTGACGCAATGGTTGGCCTTTGTCGCCTCTAGCTCCTTGATAATGTGCTAACTGGCGAATGAATGTCTTGAGTCCATCCAGTTGGTCTTCTGGTTTCTGCTTTTGAATGTCGATTACAGAGTTCAACCTGCCTGTTGCTATGGAGAATTATTTCCGCTCATGGAGATGCAGAACATACGTGCTAGTTGACCATCGGCTGTGGTCTTTTCGATGTGTTCTAGTGCAACTTTTGGGGAGAAACACAGACAGCGTCGACGCAACAGTCGGCCTTTGTCGCCGCTGGCTCTTTGATGTCAGTTTGGTGTGTTTTGGGCCTTCGATGGGGGCAAAGTGTGAAGTGTGAAGTGAAGGGGCCAGAGAAAAGACCAGATGACGTTCTCTCCAAGAGAAGATAAAAGTTCTTTAACAAGATGGCCCGCACGTCGACTCCTCCTGGGTCCTGGGTCTTATATCACGGCCTGCCAGTCACACAGACACATAGGCCTTCTGTCTGCAGCTGCCTGATAGACCGAACAAGCCAATAATGTCGATGCCTTGTCACTCACAGTATCAGTTATTATCGAAGGACTGAGCCAGCTGAGTCATACAAACAGGGCTCGGCGATCCTGTTACGTATTAGTTACAGCAATTTGTCTCTCCTCCGCTGACAGAGAGAGACAGACGGAAAGAGAAGGGGAGAGACGACGCTGAGTGATGGCTGTTAGATAGCTATGCATGACAAGCCTCATTCCAACAAAGTTCTGACACACAGAGATAATGATTCACACACGTGCTGCGCTTGCAAGCCCACACTCGGGCAAACAATACACACACACAGATAAATGCACGAACACGTACACACACACACTCACAGACCAGACAAAGCGGCCTTTGTTGACTACTGGCGGCCCCTCACTCATTGCTTACTGAATGTAAAAAACACACAGCGTCTTGTGTGTGCGTGTGTGTGTGCGTGTGTGTATATATACATATGTGTCACGTCTCTGTCAGCGTTAACCCTTTCACCCACTTAGTAAGAGTGTGTGTGATGATGTGTCAGCATTGACCTCCCCTATAAGTCACTTCCTGCTCAGCTAATGCTGCTTTTAAAGTTTCATGTGTGCACTTGTTTGTCATCACATGGTCCACCTTTGTGTGTCAGGGTGGGCGTGTGCGGTTGCGCGCAGGTGTGTACCTCGAAGGTGATGGAAAGGGGATTCTCATTGATCCTTTAATATCTGGCCCGGGGCGAGGAGAGGGAGCCAGAGAGCTGCGGAGCACGTGGGAAAAAAGCGTAGTCGAGAGCAATAAAGCCAAACAGGAAAGAACGAGGAAAGATAACAGGTGAGGGGAGCGATAAAAGAGTGGGTGTGGAAAATAAGAGCAAAAACGATAAGACGCAGAGGCGGTGACAGAGACAGGGAGAGTGGCGGCATTGAAACACAGACACAACAAGAGAGCCGTGCGGTTGGTGGGATTATGAGGGGGTGTGTTTGTACCTGTGCCTGTTTCATGTAAATCCCTCTCTGTCACAGGTCACAGGGATGTTTTTTGGGGGAAGAGGAGCTTCGTGAGATAGTGTGATGAGAAAAGAAAGCAAAGTGGGAGGAGGGATGATGCAGTGGGAGGTGGGAAGCCAGAGATGAAAGGAAAAATGAGAGATCGTAAATTTTTACCAGGACAGACAAATAAAAACTCTCATACCCCGCCTCTCTCTCGCTCTAGTTTTTTGTCATGAATGTGAGCCGGCCTTTGTTTTCCAGAAAACGGCCCGACCCAAAGCTCCTCTCCCCTTGTGCCAATCACCCGAAACCATCCCTATAAAACTGAAACCATCGCAAACAAAAATCCCATAAGCATTTCTTTTTTTTTTTTGTCTCCCCTCCCGATGGGCTCCCAAATGACCAATAACACCACGCTCTGTACAAAAGCTAGTGTTTATTCTCTCTTGAGTTACGATACAGTATATTCACACTGGAGAAAAATAAATAAACATCTTGTTCAATAAATATTATACAGATATGATCCATAACCTCTAGCCACATCATCTAAGGCACATTGAAAAGACATAACATCAGATTTACTCTGGAAAAGAAATGAAGCCTTCTGTAGGTTGCCAAAGAAAAAGTATCTGATTTCATCTTTGAAAAGGCACAAAAAAATTCACATTACTGTATCTAATGTTTTGTGTTTAGGAGTGTGAAGCTACTTAAAGGAATAGTTTGGCATTTTTTGCATTATTTCTGAGAGTTAGATGAGAAGATCCATCTGTTCAGTATGAACGTTAAATATGATCCATACACAAACAGAAATGCAGCCCACGTCCATCTGTCCACTACAAGTGTAAAATTTACACACATTAAAAGTTTTATGGTTTTATGTGCCGGACTTATGCTGCCGTCAAATGGTGTTTGGTTTTTTTAATACCGTGTTCACGAGTCCTCTTGTGGTATTCATGACCCTGGAAGGGGAACTTTTCTGAAAGCTCCAAGTTCTTGAGTTGTGGCGTGTTTGCTGACATTTTCAGAAATGGCTGGAGGCCGTGGACGTTCATATCTTGGTGTTTGGTAAGTTAATATATTGTGATTTTAGTCGTCTAGAGTTGTTCTTCATAATCTTATAATGTGTCTGAGGGAAGTGTTGATATTCCCTAAGGCCTCATCTTTTTCATCTGTCGTTTTGACTTTGCATATCCTGCATTATGCAACCTGCTCACCAGCTTGCTTAACTGTTAGCCTCAGCAGCTTCTAGTTGCCGACAGTAGCCTATACATGTGTCCACGGTGTTTCCTAGCTCTCCTTGTGCTCTCACAACTTAACCACTTGAACGCCAAACATATACACATGGCAGTGGCGGCTGCTGGTCTTTCAAACAGGGGAAGCTCACTTTAAGTTTACGTCATAAATTTGTCTTATTGTAGTGAGGCGGTAACCTATAAAAGGAAAATTTCATTGAAGCCGTTTCAACCACACTCATGCTGTAGAACCACAGCAAAACACACCTCAAAGATTTTCAGATGGGTTTAAACACCTGAGCGGCACTCTGTCAGAAGACTCCACTCGCAAATATCCACATGGGACTGAGCTCGAAATGCGATGATGCCAGTGTGTATTTCAAAAGCGCTGCCAATCACCTGACTATTCCTCCGGTCATCATGCATACAACGAGCGTCCTCTTCTGCCTACCGCTCCATTAGGTCCCACGGAAGCTGAGTCTACCCGGAAGTGATGATTTTGTCGCATTTATCCAATGACCGTCTCGCTTTGCTGCATGAAAAAAACCTGATAGGAATGCTTGGAGGCTCCGCGTCCACCGTGCTGACACGAGAATGTATGACAGGGAGGTCGAAAACTGGTGATAAACAGCTGACGTTTGAACATCATAGTCATGATGTTAAACGCATCGTAGCGCACGTTTAATGCAATGTAAATTCTTATTTTAATGTAAATTCAATAGTGCATATTTGACCATTTCTTCTATGAAATTTTAGGGGAAGTTTAGCCTCCATTGTCGTCTCAGAGCAATCGCCCCCAACACATGGCATCCCATGTGGTAACCAGGCAGCACATTTTTTAGCTAAAACAGTGAGTTCCTGGAGTCTCGCCACTGGTTGCCTGGCAACCTCACTGTGACGAAAACTTTCCACAATAATAACTTGTTGTTTCTGCACCTCGGTTTCTGTCTGTTAATAAGTGAGTGCTGCTGTTTGAATTTCGTCACCTTTGGACAGAGTCAGGCTGTTTCCCCTGTTTCCAGTCTTTATGTTAAGTTAAGCTAACGGTCTGCTGGCTCTGTCTTCAAACTTAGGGCACAAATACGTCGGACATGGACATGACGCATCACTAAGGTGGGGCGTGGCACAGATTTTTACCTGCTACACAGACTCCTGGTACTTCTCAAAGTCAAGGATGCTTCCAAGTTGGGACCTACAGAGGCAAGACTCCCTCTTAGCATTCGGTGAACAGACATTGGAACAGGCTAGCGAGTGCCCAGGTGTGCATCATTTAAGAGGCCTCACCTTTAATTCTGGCAAATTGTGCATTCAGAATAGTAAGTTAATCATGCCTACTGAGGATACACACATTCATCCTTGAAAATTCTCTTCCCTTCGTCAGAGTTTGACGACATAGCCCCATGAAATTCAGCCATTCAAGGATCCTTCCTTGACTTTTGAGAAGCACCACTTGTGTCTGCAGTGTGTGGTTGCTGCCAGCTTCACTGTGTGTGTATTTGGTTGTTAGAAGTGTGGACTTTATTAAGCGGTACTGAAATATTTAACTGGATCATTTTAACTACAGGAGACATTGATTTGGTTGATTTATTTTGATGAGAAACACAGAAACACACACAGTTCCTACTGCCTCACATTGCCTCCGGTAAAACGAGGTATTCATTTCAATAATTTAAAAATGTACCAGCGTGAAGATGGAGAAGAGACACAATGCCAACACCAGTAAGCGCAGCTTTTGTGGTCAGTGTAGCAGCCTCAGCTGATTATAATGGATACATTCTCCTTTGTATGTATGTATTTTTGCAGGTGGTGTGCAAATGTAAGAGAGATATTGACAGTCTCATCTTACTCTCAGCAAGAAAGCAAATAAGTTTCTCAAATTGCCAAACTATTTCTTTATACAAAGAAGACAAAACTGTTCTTTAGGATAATTCATTCTATTCTAAAACATTTAAGACTGTGTAAAATATTTGTTGCTACGGAGTGAAATCATTAAAAATGGTATAAATGAGTGAGCACTGAATGAAAAGCAGCATAGAAGTGAAAGGTTTGTTAAGGCACCAAGGTGTGTGTGTGTGTCTCTGTGTGTGTGTGTGTGTGACTTAAGTTAACCTCGGAAACTCCAGACCGATTCATTGGGGACAGCTTGTCCAGTCACAGACTAAAGCTGTGTCCCTAGTTTTCGGTCACTGGTTTTGGTTAGGGTAAGTCTTCAGGAAATGGTTGCAAGTCGATGTAATGTCTTCAACGGTGTGTGTGTGTCTGGGCAGTATGTGTAGCGCTGTTGTAGAGTTACTGTAACTGACTAGTCGACTTCTGATTACTCAGCAATACCCCTCTGCCCCTGACTCACCCCTCCTCCCGTCTTCCTCTCCCTTTCTTGCCTCTTCCTCTCCTCCTCTTCATCCCTCTGGCCATTTCCTCCTCTCCTTTTGTCTTTCGCCCATTCAGAAAATTTCTTCATTTAGAGAAAATGAATGTTTGCTGATTCACACATCTGGGGGTCACTGAATCAGTTTTCACTCAATGGCTGCACTGTTTGTCTCTCTGCCTGTCACTCCGTCTAACCCCTGCGTGCGGCGTGTGTGTGTGTGTGTGTGTGTGTCTAACCACCTACAGTGGTATTTCTGTTGATCTATGAGCCGTGAAGTCCGGTAACTCAGCCCAGTCTCAGTGTCTCGCTCAATGAGCTGCTATGTGCATCAGGCGGGTGACAGTGCTGGTAATGTGTTGGCTTTGTGTGTGTTATATTCCATTAGCGCTTCTGGTGACCTGCCAAATAGTGCTTCATTCACTTATTCCAGTACGGTATGAATGAATGTGTTAAGCGTGAATGTGTTTATGTGCTTTTGTCTGTTTAAACCTCTCAGTTTGTTTCCACTCAGATTTTGTGCAAAGAGTAGATTTCCAATATACTGCACTCGAGTGTCTCGACGTCTCAGCCTCTGAGTCTCTTCTTGAGGCGGTTAAAGTCCTTCGCCGACCGCCACAGCCAGCTCTGCAGCTCCCTCAATATCCAAAACCCCTCCACCTTCCTGGCAAAGTCGTTCATCGTCGGCCGCACCGACAACAGCGAAGAGGAGGTGGAGGAGGTGGAGGCAAGGAGTGGAGTCAGAGGAGGTGAAAGGAGGGAGGTGCCCCTTTGTAAAGACAGAGGGACGGGCTGGGAGAGGAGAGTGTGCTCCTCACCTGCTCCGAACTGGTAGAGCAGGGAGAGGGTGGACAGAGGAGGCTGGAGGGTGGGGGAGAGGAGGGAGCGAGGAGGCCGACGCTGATGATGGAAAGTGGAGGAAGAGGAGGGAGCTTCCATGTCTGTTTGCTTCTCCTCCGCCACTATTACTCCTCTTCTCTCCACAATGAATCCATCTTCTTTTCTGAGAGTGTCTAAGTGATGTGAGTTCAGGTTGTAGCTGTACTGGTTGTTGATGGTTTGGATGGTCGGTTGGAGGGAGCTGACCGTGCCTGGGTACGACACTTCGACCCTGGGTTCAGGCTGCCTCTCCTTCTTCTCTCCATCTTCACTGAGACTCAACAACCGTCTCCTCCCCCATCTCTCCTCCCCTCCCTGTTGCTCCCGTGCCTCCTCTTCCCTCTCTCCTGCTCTCTCTTCTTCTCCAGCACTCCACATCCAGCTCTCCGGCTCTTCCCTCCTTCCTCTCCTCCCTCTTTCTCCTCTTCCCTTCTCCCTCGATCCCCCACTCCTTCCTCCACCTGCGGCCGCGTCCGCCCTCCTCCCCTCTTTCCCTCTCCGTTTTTCCACGCTGTCCTCCCTCTCTCCTCTGACGACCCTCGTCCCGCTTCTTCTTTGGTTGTTGCGCTGACCGGACTGCGTCCTCGTCCCGGCTCTGGACCTGTAAAGGCTCTGGCTCATGAGCGGAGCAGGCCGGTCACCTCCTGCCCCCCTCAGAGGGTACTGCAGCTCTCCGCCGTTACTCCCCATGTTTGCAGATGACGGTGGAAGTGCGTAACCGAGGGTGGTCATCAGTGCCGATATGGAGCCCAGCAGGCCATCCAGGCCTGTGCAAAAGTGCAGTAGCGAGGTTTTGAGGGAGGGGCAGAGGGTGGAGCGGGCCAACTCCCTGACGGCTGCCAGCAGGACGGAGTAGGCCTTCTGGTTCTGGGCGAGCCGAGCTTGGTTCTCCAGGCCGTGCCATAGCTCCAGGCGGGTGGCGGCGCTGGGCAGGGACAGAGCGGTACTGTTGGGTCGAGGAGGGGAGAAGTCTTTCTCGTTGAATGGGGGGCCAAGGTAGGTCAGCTGGAGGAGATATTCAAGAATCAGAAGGGTGAGAAGGCAAAATCTGACGATTGTTTGCACACTGCTAATAGCCCCTTTTCCACCGCAGGAACTTTTTTCATTTAGCCAGGAGTTTGAAAAACCTCGGCGCATTTCCATTGAAATTACCCTTAAATTCCTGGTAATGAAAGTTCCTGGGAATGTCGGTGGAAAAGGAGCTATTAATTCACTGTTATACAAATATAGTTTTCACCAGCTTCAATGTGAACCTTTGCAGGAGTGTCTCTAATTGTGATTAAATCAAAAAGACACACTGAAACAGAGTATCACCAAAAATGACTCACATATATGGCTTTGATTTCCTTGAGCTGATACTCCAGGTATTTGGTCAGCTCGTACGTGCTCTCTATCGAACTCCTCTCACTGGCCAGGTTGTGTGAAGCATCGAGGGCTGTCGCCATGGCAGCAGCCAATAGCAGGAGGAGCTGGTGTTGAAGTGCTGCGGAGAAATAGAGAAATAATTAAAACTTAAACAGACAGTGTGAAATGTTTCTTCAAGGACACTCACCTCACGGGCGTCCAAGTGATAATTAAAACACAGCGCAGAGGTATTTGTAGTCATAACAGTGAGGTGAAATTTATCTCAGCCGGTATTTTTTTAGTCATTTTGTGATTATTTAACTTGGTTTTTAATGAATTTGATGATTTGAGGGCTCAACGGGCAAAAATCACCTCCAGCTACAGTTTCCAGACGTTGTTGCACCATCAGACTGTTTATAGGATTTTTTTTTACAATATTCTGGTTTATTTCTTTGTCTCTATGGCGATGGCCTCGTGTGTTTACATATTGCCAGGTCAGAGTCATCTGACACTGCCAATAAAGCTTTTTCCGTTTCCCATCTAATTTTAGAGGTTTCTGGCTGTCGGAGGTTTACTCTGGCTTCAAATAAAACCTCGCTTAATAGCTTCAGACAGTCAGACAAATGGCTCCTATGTTCAATGCACCAGCCTGTCAGGCAAACAGCCGCTTTAACACACACACACACACACACACCAGCTCATTCCTGACCGATATCCCAAAAACAAAGACATGTGGCTTTCTTTACAATCACAAACATTAATGTGTTTGTATCAGTTTTATGTTTGCTGTGGACTTCTTGTTTAGGTTTCGGAGTGTTTGTGTAGGTGTTTTATGTTACTGTGTGAGTGTTTGTGAGAATGTTTGTAGCCGTAATTTAATATGTGGATGAAATTCACATAGCTGTGAGTGTATACAATGATTTTCAGTGTGTGTGTGTGCTGGTAAGTGTGTGTGTGTGAGAGAGAGAGGGGGGTTGTAACACTGGGAACCTTTTAGTGCCCCTGTCTCTGGTTTCAAACAGAGAAAATTGGAGCTGAAAGGTGGTTTTCAACATTTAGGAACTTCATGTACGTCCACTTCTCTTGCTGTCTCTTTCACTTTCACACTCTCCTTTTGCTCTCTAAGTCTCTCTCTGGAGGCGTCTGCGGCCCTTCGCTCCAGCGCGACACATTTTTCTTTTGTCGTCTCTGCTCTCCGTCATCCTTTTCCATCCTCTCTGCGCTCTCTCTTTCATCCTCCTGACACCCAGACGGCAGGCAGTGATTCATGCTTGTAATTATGGGCAAAACATGCTGCTGTTCAACAGGTGTGAAATATGTATTGCACAATGTCTGTCAGCGTACTCTCTGTCTTTCTCTGACTCACCTCGGGCCTCCCGTTGCTCCACCAATCCCTTTCTCCTCTCAAACTTGTCATGCCCCACTCAAACTTTCCTTTCTTTCCCATCATACCTTTCCCCTCCCCACTCTTCCTCCGCCCTCTTATCTCTTTTCTGCCCCGGGTCAAAATAACAGCTACCAATTAACCCCGATTAGCTCTCCTACTCTCCCTCTAATGCCTCCTTTTTCTTTCTCTTTCATCTATCCATCACGACGGGCCCCACAGGATGAAGAAGTGAACGGTTTAAACACTTTGACGCGTTTTCGACGGTTCTAAGAAAACAAGTTCTGACCGAAAACAGTCGACACTTTTTTCCTCTGACTCAACTGCTCACATGCGATGTGTCGGTATGCACTCCCTAACAAGGGTTGGGCAGAAACTTTATGATGTTAAAAAACTCCATACAACTCATTACACAAAAATGTGTCGTCTGCTGTGCTAATTCAAAGGAGAATGTGTTGTAAGTGCGGTGAGCGTTGTAAAATGTGTCACAAAAGGAAATATGCAGTTGAGAAATTTGTTGTATTGTTTAGTTTGTGCCTTAACGCAAACATGGAGAGTAACATAAAGACACCTAATCATCAGAATACATTGATAAATGACATTAAAGGAATACTTCACCCTTTGTATATCACTTTGTGTATCAGTTACTCACATCATGTTGGGTTAAATTTGTAAAGAAAACTTTGTTTTTGTCGCATCCAGTCCTGTTCATTTCCCAAACACATGCATTTTCACTACAAATTTACCACTTTAAACACCTCTGCATAAACAAGCTCATGCACTGATGAGTACCTGGGCAACTCAGTGGAATACATGAGCAAAGTTCACATGCACGCACTGCCTAGGCACAGTCATGGCTGGTGATGCAGCCAACGATTATTTTCATTATAAATTAATCTACCAGTTATTTTCACAATTAATGGATCAATCATTCAGTTTAGAAAATGTCAAAAAATTGTGAAAAATGCCCAAAGTGACGTCTTCAAGTTGCTTCTTTTGTCCAAACAACAGTCCAAAACTCAAACACTCTTCATTTACTCTCAAATATGAAAAAGAAAAGCAGCCAATTCTCACATTTAAGAAACTAGAACCAGCAAATATTTCACATTTTGCTTAAAAACTGTCGATTTAGGGACTGACTAATCATTGCAGCTCTACTCAGGGTGTTACTTGTATGTCAGAGTGTTTGGAATAGTAAGGTTATAGTGTAAAAAATTCACGTGTTCGGAAAGTACTGAGCATACGACTGGATAAATGAGACTTGGATTATGCTGCACAAGTTATGTGCGAGTTTGTAAACAGATGTTTTGGTGAACTTTGCTGTTGTTAAATTCTGCCTTCTTTTACTTCCATTCATCAGAAATTTTCTCAGTTTTTGGATTCTTCTTTCAACGTGGAGGCCTGCGAGAAAAACAATGTTTTCTTCATGAATTTCACGCACCACTGAGAGAGTAACTGATGTACAAATGATCATTTTGTGGGTGAACTATTCCTTTAATCACTTTTATTATGTAACAAATTGCAATGATGACAACGAGTAACTGTGATGACATAATGTTTTTAAACTAGTCTAACAAGCTCAAGCTCGCTGTAAAAACATTGCAGTCATTAAGTGACTTCAGTTTTATTGACAGATTGAATGACAGATTGGGAAACTGGCAGTTTGAAATTAAAACAGGATTAGAAACGCTTGTCAAACAACAGCTTCCCTCATGGCTGCTAACTCTTCCACTACCTGTTGACCCCGAGTCGTCGGCTACATCAAAGCCACCTCACAGACTGTTTTCTAAAACACTGTGGTTGGGCCGGGGCACATGCTCCCACACACACCTTGAAATCAGTCAACTAGGACAACCCCCAGTCAGCCAAACCTCCTCCGTTCTCCTCAACCGCAAAATCCTCATCACCTGTCAAAAGCAATAAGCATCTTTCAGCAACGCCTGAACATTTGGAGCTCATCAAGCCGCAGGCTCCTCCCTCTGCACATCCTCCATTAGCATCAAAACACCCCGAAATCAATACGACATCGCTGAGTAAACAGCCCTGAAGGAAAAGGACACACAGCGTGCTAAAAGGGTCCCATTCAAAACGAATAAACAGGTACTAAAAGAAAAAAGGAGTCTGGGACGGAGAAAGAAAATTTTCCCTGGCAAAAATCAACCCAAACTGTTCCAAACCGTTTCCTTTTGTCTGCAGCCACATGCTCGGAGATGATTGCCAGACGTGAAAGCCTCTTGTTGTTTTGATTGAGCGCTGACATGTCTAAAAGCATCCTCCGCTGTGGATTAAAACAACCGCTCTTTTGTACGAGTAAACTGAGATAACTCAAACCCAGAGCCATGTTGTTGTTATATAATATTACATTGAGCAACTACACTATAGTCGGCATATAGCCCGACATCAAGGGGAGCCCTGCAGGCTCGGGGCTGTGTACCTGGCAGTAGAAGCACACTCCGCAGGGCAGGGTTGAAACCAGAACATTCTCCGTGGGAGGATTGCATTACAGCAACACAGGGGTTCCCTACAACGGCCGACCATGACCTGCCTCTGTGCACTTATGTGTGTGTGAATCACCACATATTTTGGCACACACACCTATTAGGGTTACACACACGCACACACAGGGGAGCTCCATTACTCACAACAGATCATATTTTTTTTTTATCTACGGTTTGTTCGCCGATGTAAAGTCAAATCTGGCACTGCGGAGTCTGGCTGCCATCTGCAATACAGAGCTCAACATGAGGTTCGGGCGCCAGAGCTTCAGAGCTCCTAATAGGTCAAAAATAAACATCGGCACAGGGTCAGGGTTCAGAGTTGAATTTTGGGGCGCAAGGTTGTGTTCAGGGGCAAAAAGAGGCTTGTAGCACACTTGACATTTACACTCCAGACTGTGTTTTGGTAAACCAGTGACCCTGTGGGTGCTGCACCGCTTCCATCCAAGAGGACTAGTATTTCATTTTTCCCAACATGCACCACCATTTGAGGTTTTAAACAAGCACTTGAACAGAATTTGGTATTGTGGGAAAACCATGTGCGAGTTAATCTCTCCAGTCTGGTCCAGGAAAAACTAGCTCCGGTGCCAAAAGAGGTTGCCCTTCATTGATCTAACCACTTGAAAGAGGTCTTAAACAGAAAGGAAACAGTAACAGTATGTAGACGATGTCAGAATCCGGTCCAAATTAGATGTTTATTTACTTTGTTTATTCCACAGCAACATTGATTAGGGTGACAGCGGTATATTGTCATGCCATATTTTTCGTGAGCTTACATCGTAAAACTCTGACAAGATTTAACATTAATCAAACCACGCAGCCTGATTTTGGAACAAAAATGCTGAAACATCATCCGCGGTGTGTTTTCCAGAACCAGAACAACATGCCGCAGGCTCCATCTCCCGCTCCTCACACTTGAGTGCTTTCTGCTACATCAGAGGACGATATCAGACAGCATGAGGCACAGATGTGACTGATGTATCCAGCCATGTTTCATGCTATACGCACATTATGTCATGTTGTGAGTTACTTTAAAGACAGATTTAAATTCAGTCTGAAAGTCTGGAGACACATCTCTAGAAGTTTGATTTGAAATGGATCCAACACGCTCATGAATCTGATTTAATCTGACTCGTGTGTTGTTTTTTAATGTGTGTGTGTTTTTTTAATCCAGACTCGATGAAAGAAATCTGATTACGATCTGATGATTTGATTCGGGCTGTAGTTCGTTTCCTCTGTAGGAAGAAGTTACTGAGGAAGTTACTGAAATTAAAACACACACACAAATGCACGTCGTTAGCTCATTTAGGTCCATTAAATGATAGGGGTGTTAACACTTAAAAGTCAGAGTAGCGGGAACTTTTACTGTCCTTCCTTCTCTGCCGACATTGCGGTGTGAGTGCACCATAAACTCAGAGTTCAGTCACTGGCTTTTTCCCAGCAGTCTTCTTCAGTGACATCACCAACCGAAGTTGTGCACTGACATGCGATGTCACCTAAATAATTTCAATTTGGGGAAGAAGACTGTGGGATATGCAAGGGCGTAGGTTTTGTTTCAACACTGGGGGACGGAAAACATGTGAAATGAAAGAAAATATTAAGCATTAAACACTTAATTTCCTGCATTCTGGTAAAGTTTTTTGCATCTGTGGTGTAAATGTCTTGAATTTGTCAACATAAAAGTCCTCTGCCATTCTATGTTTTGACTGAGGGAACAAATGGGCATGCTGTAAATATTGAATGGGGGCGCGTCCACACTGAAATCTACACCAATATGGTTGAAAAGTCCAGAAAAAGCAAGCAAATGAACCTGGAGTTTGTAATATTTTATGACAGATGTGTGTTCCCAAGATCAAGAATGACTCTCACACTCTACAAATACGTTCATCATTCAGTATCACTAAAATCCACAGGGGATAACTTTGATTAGTTGTTACATGAAGTTGCTCTTTGTTATCTGTTACCATTTTTTCAATCTCACAAGTGTCACATTTCTTTCTCAGAACGCTCCAGCCGTCCTCTGACTTGTCTTGCATATTTGTTGTCATGTAGCTAACGTGTCAGAGATGGAGCTGGAGGCTCATTGTGGCTTTGTTGACAGAAAAGACCCATCGGAGCCAAACTCTGAGGAGCTGTTTGTCTCTTGCATAGTTTTTTAATTATTCTGCAGCACTGTACCTGGTGGCAATCCTGCCTTCTGTCATAACACTTAACCCTGAACATAAACACACCTGCGCAGGATGCCAGGGGCAAAAATCATGCACACGTTACCAGGCTGATGTGAGGGATACAGAGACAGTGGAAGTGGACAGAGACACGCGTTGGGTGAGGGGGGGGGCGGGGGGGGTTGACAGTCCGGGGTCAGGGTCGGTGTTGTGTGTCTGTGTACAGTTAAAGGCCAGATTTATGTGCAGTCTGTACTCAATCAAATGTGCATTCCTTTACTAACTCAACACACACACATGCACACACACGCATCCAGATTGTGCACTGGAGATCCATGTACGCACAAACGTTATCCCGAATAAATGCGTATAAACAAACACACACAGACATGCACAAACACACACACACACTTTTCCCATCTCTTGTCCCATGAGGTTCCTTCCTCTGGAGTTTGTTCATGCTGAATTTCAAATTGATCCTTTTGGCACCGGACACACACTCGCGTTGCCAAACAACATCAATGACCCAAAAACAAAGGCGAGAAAAAAAAAACATTAAAAAAAATCCAGTAAAATTTTTGTTTATGCTCAGAAACTCTGTGAAACTATTTCTCGCAAGTCGTAAACTCAACGTCCTGTTTAGATCCCTTCTTACCCCGATGCCTGTCTCCCTCTTCACCTTATAAGCCAATCCATCCATGCCTTTTTTTTTTAATCTGTGGATTCCACTCGCTCCAAACTTTATCGCCATGTTTGGTTTCAATTTCGTTGTCGCTTCATCTGTCCCCCTCTCTCCCTAAATCTTCCTGAAACATCAAACCTCCATTTTAAAGTCTCCTTCCTTTCTTTCCCTAATTACCGTTCCCCTCTCTTCCTTTCACTAATTGGCTCCACTCGCTTCCTCCATCTACATCTTTCACTGCCTCCTTCCCCTTTTTCAGACCTTCGGTTTTTAATTTACCTCTTAAAACCCCCTCCTCACCCCGGCTACTCCCCATCTCCACCTCATGGTTTTCTCTTAAATAATACCTCAAAAGAGAATCAGACAAGAACGTGCTGCTGGATTTTAAAGTCTCTGCTCTGTCACTGCTTTAAGAGAAAATAGCAGCAGTGGGAAAGAAACAGAGCTCTGACAGTTGTGCAGTTGTACTGAGTGTACAGCTGAAAGTTGACAGAAAACAAATCAGCAGCTATTGTGATAATAGATTCATCATGTAGGACATTTTCAAGCAAAAAATTAAAATATTCTCTGCTTCCAGCTGCTCACATGTGGCAGTGTGTTGCTGCTTCTTTGTCTGATGTGACAGTAAACAGAATATATTTGGGTTTTGGGCTTTTGGTTGAGCTTTGGGAAATTATATCACTGTTCTCTGACCCTCTGGAGAACTGAGTGATCTGCTGGGTAGTTTCTAATAAAAATATTTGTTAACTGCATGTTTTTATGTCTCTTAGTTGTCCTTGTTAACAGCTAAATGTTTTAATATTTAACTCCTGTTTCACTGGTCTTTTTAGGAGCATCACTTGTGGTCTTTCTATTTATTATTTAATTGATCATATCAATGTATTTTCTCTAATTTAGTGGCTCGCCAGGCTCCTGAGCTGCACCAAAGTCTTCTTATGATCTATGTTTGACATGTGCACCTTTTGTTTTTTCTCTTCTTTCATGAATAAGGGACCAAACTAGTCTCCCCTCTGGAGATTAATAACGTTATCGAGCTATATGACTATTCAAGCTACTTTGCACTTCAGCTTCACTTCAGATTTCAGAGGAAACTATTTTACTTTTTACTCCAGTTGAGACGCGTTGGTGTGTTAGATTACCTACATGCTTAAAGAGTAAAAGTAAAGGCTAATTTTTTTTCATCTGAGGACGGTGTTTTTCTCCATGGTTGTCTGCATCACTTAATATCAAGCGAAACTTCCTTTTTTGTACATTCATGTGACAGTCAGTGACTTTGCATTTTTAAAAATGAGCATTCAGATATTTAATGCATTGTTGTGCAGCCATGCAGTGGCATAAGGAAGTTATGACGCGCCGTAGTGCACACTATCATACATGTATTGTCTTGACACAAATAGAGACTTGACATTGGACAACATCAACATGCATTTACTCCACAGTAATCACTGCATACCGGACAAAAATATCAAAGAAAGTAAGAAATTAATGATTTAATTTAATTGTTTTGTAGTATATTTATAGATTTTATAGCTTATATAGAAAAAGCACAACATTTTGTTTTAACTTGCTACTGACTATTTAAAGAAATTAAAAGACAAAAGAAAACCCCGATGCAGACGTGTTTGTCTTTTTGAGGACATATATGGCAAATGGCAGCATTTTTTAATTTTCTTTGAACACAGGTATATCTCCAAGGTGGCAATCTGAATCACTTGCAAGGGCCGGCTCTCTCTACGGGCCCCCCACCCCAGGGGCCCTAATGCAATGTCACTACCTGCACTGTCTATTTTTACACCCCTGCAGCCATGTAGAAACTTCACATTAGCTCCGCTCTGACCGGCCACAACAAGAAGATGCTTGTAACATATTAATCCATCTGTGATACTGATCCAATAATATAATCCTTCATTCCTCCTGCATGTTTACTTTTACTTTATTTTGCAGGTGATACAAAATAATTCGTTGTCAGTACAGTTTAAAATGAGGGGCCTTTCACAGTGCGAGTACTTTGACGTCGTGGTATTGAGTATCTGAATCTGGAGGGTGAGGAAAGATATTTCAGGGTCTTGAAGGATCGAGACAGAGGGGAGCAGGAGGAGGAAGAGAGGATTTGAAAGGAAGGAGGGAGAGGAAAAGGAGTTGGTGGAGGGGGGAGAGTGAGGGAGAGTTTTCTGAAGCGAGGGGCCATGTTAATTTGGGAAAAATGTAAACAGCATGTGTAACTGTTCAAAGCGTGACCGACTCATTTTATATCATTCCCCTCTACTCTCTCCTCTCTCTTTCCCTCTGGGTGCTGCTAACTTCTGTCAATCGGGAATCTGCACTGCATTAACCCCTCTACCGCCAGTTCCTCTCTCCTTCTCCCTCCCTCCTTTCCTCCCTCTCTATTTACTTTTATCTGTCTCTACCTCTCTTTACTCCCTCTCACCCCCAACACACACACAACCTCCCCCCACCTCCACAAATCCTCCTGACATCCATATATATATACCGTGAAGAATTGAGGATGGCGCTGAGCGAATCAAAAGATGTGAAAGGTTCACTTTTTCCTCTCTTTTCCCCTGCTCTCTCTCTCTCTCTCTCTCTCTCTCTCTCTCTCTCTCTCTGTCTTTGTTTCCTCCTATCGGCGGGTGTGTTTAAGCTCACTGGTCCAACACACACTAACGCCTTTATCTGAAACACACCGACACTAATTCAACCCTCTCAGCAATAACAGGCCTTGTCTCTCACTCTGTGTGTGTGTGTGTGTGTGTGTGTGTGTGTGTGTGTGTGTTAGAGAGAGGGAAAGAGGTATGTGTATTAAATGGGAGAAAAAACCTGAACATGTGCATCTATGTGTGTGAACATGTGTTGCGTGTGTGTCTACCTGGGGAGGTAAGAGTATTGTGTGTGTTCGTGTGTGTGTGTGTGTGTGTGTGTGTGTGTGTTCCCGACCAGCTGAGCTCTCTGTGTATTTATTTGCTCTGAGTATCAGAGGGAGCAGCAGTTTGTTCTGCGCTCAGCACTCCTCGTCTAGGTGGTCACATCATGTGAACCCGGCCGGCCGGCCATCAGCAAATTTGGCCTCGCGGTGTGACCGCCTATGGGACGAAGAGAAGGAGGGAGGGAAGGGGGGAGCATGGCAGGAGGAGCGGAGGTAAGAGGAGAGAAAGGAACTTGGTGATCTTTTGCTCAGCGCATCATTTCATCATCCCTCTGTACTGTCTTTCTTTCACCTCCTTTTCCTTCCTTTCATAGACACGGAGCAGCAGCCGCACCAGTCATCCCAGGGGGACGTGTGTGTGTGTGTGTGTGTGTGTGTGTGTGTATGTCCTTTCACACCCTGACTAACGTGAATCATGTACTTTCTCATATCGGTGACAGCTAACTAGACAGGGGCTTTAGCTGCCTGTGACCCCCTCAACCTCTGTCATTTTTCACTGTGAATAAGAGCCACCCTCCTCCCTCTTGCTTTCTTATACACACACACACACACACACACACTTTCTTTCAGTGTTTTTACTCTCTCTTTGTGGTCTGTTTATCTCACATTCCTCTCACATATAACTCACATTTCTTGGAGAACATATAAAAAATGAATATAGGTTCACCTCTGTGCTGAATGAGTCCGTTCAATGTGTGATTTTTTTTTTCTGTTATTATTTCTTTGAGGTTTGCTGATGAGCCATAAATCTTAAATCCCCTCTTCTCAAGAAATCATCGACAACCACATTTAAACTAATATGGGATGTATAAAAAACATTAATGAACATTTTTTTTAAAGTTTGCATTTCTTTCCAGGGTGACAAATGCAATTTGAGTTAAATATAAGAGCATGTTTGTAATTAGATTTTTAGGGTTTAGCTGCAAAATGTGTGCGCAATTAAACCATAAGATATGATAATATTTAGAGAGTGTTTTTTTAAATAAAAAAAAACTGAAAAATCACAGCTTAATAGTCTGCACCCCAACATTCTTGCACAATTTAGGATAATAACTGGATTTGGAGGAAAATAAATCTCAATATCGACGACAGGAAAATTGCATCTGAATAATAAAAAAGATTAATTATAGAGCAGCGCAGATGGTGATAATAAAAAAGCAGGACCCCTGAAGTGTTCTACTGTTTGTTGATTTTTTGAACTTACATAAAAAGTATTAAAATGTTGATGTACTTACCTCCGCTAAACCTCCCCATTTTCTCCAATTTTTTATTCCGTTCAGTTCACAAGTTCATCCAGTGGTGAATTTCAGAGCTTAAATAGACCGATAATGATGTCTTCTCTCCTCTTGTGGATTAGTTCGCTCCCTAAAATCTTTTCCTCAGTGATATCTGCCCTCCTGCCTCACACAACTCAGGAAAAAAATGCGCGTGCTGTCGATTTAATCCAGTAAGTGGATGTATTGATTATGTCAAAGGATGGAGTTTGAATATTGACGCCGCGCTCACTTGGTGTGTGTGGTCTGTGTGACAGACGGAATGACGGCGGAGCCTTTTTGTAGCCTACCTCCTCCTCCTCCTCCTCCTCTTTTTTTTTTTTTTTTTACCCCTTTCTCCTTTTCCTCCCCTCCTTCCCATCCCCTGTCTCTCCTTCTTTCGTTATCCTCCTCCTCGGTGCTGGTGATTCACCGGGTTGACGCATCACAGCTCAACTTGACAGAGCCGCTGAACCACGGGACTTGTCACAACTCATTTCTGTCTCTCTCGGCTCGTCATCCTCCTGAACGCAATCTGACTGCAGCCGTTTGATCTTTAATCTGCTTCACTTTAATAAGGTGCGAGTCCGGCTGGATCAGATCCGTGCGGGCTCAGAGGACCTGGCAACCCTGTGACCCTCAAATCATCCGGGACGCACGGAATTACATGTCCTCTCTTTACTGGATCCAGCCTGCCTGCTGTTTACTTGCCCCTCTTTTATCTTAATTGTTTTAATTCTCCATTAATATTTAATTATGCATGGTCCTTTCCCTACATTAAAAAAATATTTAAAAATGAAGAGCGTTTTTTCTCGCCTTGACGCACAAAAAGGCCCAGTTTAATCTGAAAATAATTTACAGACACACGAATTAAAACTTTCAGCTAAGGAACTATATGCAACAAAAAATCCTAATTTTTTTTTTTATCACAGTTCAAAAAACGTTTGCATCAAGCAGCCTGTGATGTGAATAGTTGTCGACATGAATATTATAAGGACACCAGGGCCTATAAATTTAGAGGCCTCCTATAAACTGCGATACAGTCACGCCACGCGTTATATCAGTGGATCATACTCATATATACACTGAGTCCCTATAAGGAAATATTCCATGTGTTTTTGTGTCTGTTTCTCTGAAAGGGAGAGGATGAAGACAAGTGATTACCTGCTCCACTGCGTCTCTTTCTTCTCCCTTCATACCTCGGGTTTTAGGTTTTTATTGACACTTGGATTACGGTGATCTTCTTCTCTCACCTCCAGCTGCCACTCAGCATACCAACGCCAGCCCACGCCGTGGCGCGCGCATGTTTGCGCCCGTGCACGAGGGGAGCGATTCATAAGGAGATATAACCGCTGATTGTCAATTTATCCTGCATCCAACTTGAATTATTTTCTTTAAATCCTGGCCACTGTTTTTGTTTGATTTAATTAAAAATTTGTGTGGGAGTATGTACAATTTAATTTAACATGATAAAGGCCTTAAACTGATCCCAATTTAATAAACTGAACGTCTGTTCTTAAGAGGGTCCGTTTGTTTATTTCAGTTTCTGCTTTTCACATTTTCAAGTTGTTAAATCAAATTACTTTCAAGCGAATTTAAGGCCTAGAGAAACTTCACCCTGCTCAGAGTGGGCGACACAGAGGAGTTTATAAAGGCTAAACTGTTCACTTGTGTCCAAAGGCCCTAAGCAGCTTATGAGGCCATGAGTATCCTTTGAGTTTTATTTGATCCAAGGCCTTCCCACGGGCTCATGAAGTCTGCTGTGTTTCATGGAGTTTCAAAATCTAAATACGTTTTTAGACTGATACAGAGAAGGCTAAATGATGTAATATCAGCCACTCAGTGTTATTACTATTCTTTGAGTTGGCTGCCCTTGTATTGTTTTAGGCCACTCTGTCTTCAGTGTTTTTGTTTTTTTTTTACTATTGTGACATTAGAATAGAATAGAATAGAATAGAAATATACTTGGCCTTATTTCATTAGATGTGCAGTGTGCCACCCAGCGGTGATGACTGCTCACTGCAGCCTGCTCTGCCCCGCGCGGACTCTGCAACAACTTTTTAAACGTTTTCAAACTGGACTTAAATTTAGCAGCTCGATATTTAAAGTACTACACAAACAGTTGCATTAAAAACACGCCGGAGCATGTATGCTTTCACTTTTAAGCTTATTTAAATGGTGAAAAGAAAAACTCTCCGCCAAACCGGAAGTAAATACAAACACCCTCGGAGCTCTTTCCTGTGACGTAGCGCTAGCTTCCGATGCTACACGCGGGAAACAGGCGAAGCGGCTCATCACATTGACAGTAAGACATGAAGTTTTCAAGTTGTATTTTATAGCGTGTTTAGAAGCCTATTTCGAGATATTTGTGAGTTACGGAGAAATATAAATCGCTTACGCGCTTTATTTGGAGCTCTATAATGTGTAAAAAGTAACACTGAGTATCACTAGATTTCTTTACACCGGCCTAGCTTCGCGGGAGCGCTCGATTTTGACGTATGGTGTGTCTTTACCGGGGCGGTGCTGTAGCGCGTGTCGTCTGTTGCTCCTGTTAAGCTGAGGGCTGTTCGTACGCAGTGCAACAACATGGTATAAAAGAAGCGCACCTTGTGTGGTTCAAGTTAGCCTAGCTATTGTTAGTGGCGCAGCATGAATGTTAGTTATCGTGTTTATTAAAAACAGTTGGACCGAACAGTTGGACTGTTACAGACCGCAACTAGCCGATTTATATAAGACGTAAATAGTGACTGTAATGTTCGTAAAACTCTGTATTACTGCTAGCTAACAGCTAACGTAAACTGTTAGCCGTACTGTTGTAAACTGCTAACGTTAGCTAACAACTCTACTGTGAGTCGGTGCTTTAAACTGAGAGCACAGCAGCGTTAGGTAGCATCAGTCGGAAGTGAGAATAGCATAAAGAAAACCAACATTTAACAGAATTATAGTTGTATTTAAGTATTCAAACCATTACAGGACGGCAGGTCTCTCTCTTTTCATTGTAACTCAGTGTTTTTATCGTCATCAAGGAGCTCAAGCTAACATGGAAGCAGTTAAATACAATTGATTTAAGGATAAATGGGGCCTTCATACCTTGATATGAAATTATGTTTTAATAATACAGGGCTTGATTTAAGCCCTGTGGATGTTTGGTACTAGCTTATGTGTTGTCTTCTGTCTGCAGAGCATCAGTCGTCGCCTGTAGCTGAGATGGGAGACACACTGGAGTTCAACGAGATCTACCAGGAGGTCAAAGGCTCCTGGGTCAGTATCCTCATCAACTTATCATCTCTGCTTTGTAAACCAATGTGTAGAGATGAAGTGTAGTAGAAGACACAGGCTGATATATATACTTTATAAAGTTAAGATACAAGCCCTGCAATACCTCGTATATATTAGGGTTGCAGCTATATATTGGTTTCAAGTTATACTGTAATATAAATGTGGGTGGTTATCACACTGTGTACATTTGCTTATCTGAGATATTGCTAAAAAAAAATGCATCTGGATGGAGTATGTCCCCCTTATTGTAATTATTTTTCAGGAGAAAACTTTTGACACATACAAACAAACAAAACAGGTGGTTTTCAAATGGTTTCAGGTTTCAGTTACAGTATTAAAACAGTTGTTCAACCAAATATAACAATGTATCCATTTTCAGTCCTTTAAGGGTCACTGACTCATGATAATATAAATTATGTGACACTGTGAAACTGCAGTATTTTCTGAGGCTCTGAAAATCTCATGCCTTTGCAGCCCTAGTATACATTATATATATTTATAATATTGATCTATTTGTAATGCTTAAGTGTGTTTAGAGTAGAGCTCTGAAGTAAGTAAAAATTAAACACCACGTTGTTAAATTAAAGCTGTTTTTGGTAACTTCTATGAAAGTAACTTTTTGTCATACTTGCTGAACTGTCACTATATGAACACAGTATTGCATGAGACAGAATTTATAAAACAAAATCCTGTTCCTCTGCCTCCTTCTGATGGCATTTGCAAGAATCCACGGCATGTGAATAAAAACAGCCATTCAAAGCCGAGGACTTGCTAACGCAGCTGTCAGCCATGGCAATTACTCTGTAAACTGTGGTCAAACTAGGCAGCGCTGATCAAATATCAATCAAGATTCTGTTACTACTTTGCCTATTTCTCACCCAAAATGTTTCCAGAAACATAATTTGGTGTGCTGTTTAGCTGTAACAAAATGCAGTGCACCAGCCAAAGCAAACTGTTTTTTTGTAGCTGAACAGTAGACTAAACCATGTTACTGAAAACATTTGAGGTGAGAAATGGGCAATGTAGTAACAGAATCTTCATTTATATTTGATCAGTGCTGCCTTTAAGAGTTGGACCGCAGCTCACAAGCAGTGAGTGACATGATCGACAGCTGTGTTAGAGACCCCTTGGCCCTCATTGACCCTTTTCCTTCAGCCATTTTGGATTCTTGCAAATACCAGTACAAGGAGGCAGAGGAACTCAATTTTGTTTCACAGATTATCTGTCTCATTTACTATTGTCAGGATTTAGTGACAGTTTTAGCAACTATGACCAAAAGGTTATTTTTTTTTATAAAAAGCTACCAACTACAGCTTGAAAGACAATCTGCCAACTGTATCACAGGCATGGGTCTGAAATGAGTAACCTGCCTTGTATTTACTGACACACCTTAAAAATGATTGATACAGTTCAAAAATATATCAGTGCATCTCAGTTTTAGAATTAAGCAACAAGGCATGAGTGGCTGTGATTTACAGTGATTTCAGAACAATGTTGTAAGGTATGATGCTCTATAAACCACAGGCTTTAAGTGGCTTGTTGCTTTTATGAAAAGGTTACTACGTAAACCTGGCAATGACTTATGAAACAAACACACAGGAAAAAATAACTGCAATTTATTAATAATAAATCACTCCATCAACTCAGTTGCTTGCTGAGTAACACAGCTACACTGTCACGATAAACGGTATCACTAGCAGCAATTGACAGCATATCTAGAAAGAAGTGAGCATAATAAACTACAACTAAAACATGCAAGCTAGTTAAAGTTACACTGCAGCTTTGGATGGAGATAAAAAGCTGGTGGATGGCAGCAGTGACAGGTATTTCTCCAACGAAGCGAAACAGGACACAGTGGGTCCCCTGGCTGCTCAAACATAAATCCTTTTAAGCTCTGGGGTTCAGTTGGTGGTTGCCCTCTTTACCTCTGCGTCCCATATGACAACATGAAACTAATTGGCACAGGAATACTACATTTTTAGTGCGGTCACAGCTGTATTTTTATAGAGTATTTTACAATGGCTTCAAACGCAGCTCAGCCAGTCATAATTATAATTGATTTGATCATTTTTGTCAGTTGACTAATCAAAGTCTTTTCAGCCTATAAACAAACTTTCTTGGGGGCTTTAAATCCCAGCATTTTAACACAAAGTCCTGTCTCTGTTTGTATCTGTGTCTCTTGCCTCTGTTGCTGCAGAATGACGGGCGGCTGCGTTTCAGCAAGCAAAATGTTGTTTATAAGAGCAGCAAGACGGGGAAGGTGGACAGCATCCCGGCTGGTGAGCTCAACCTGGCCCAGTGGAGACGAGTGTGTTTAGGTCACGGCATCAAGCTGGGCACCAGCACAGGACACATCTACAAATATGACGGCTTCAGGGACACAGTGAGTGTGATTTTATAATGCAATCGTGTTACAGTTACGTAGGTTTGGGAGGCATATCAGGCTCTCATGCTTCTCCATGATACTGGCATTATTTTTGCTTTTGGGATACCTAAACAGACTCTAAATCCCTCTCCCTGGTTGTATTTTTCTGTTTCTGGGAAATATTTGTTACTTTACTCAGAAGAGAACAAGGCAACAGTGGAATAGTACAATCTGAAACTCACTGTTTTTTTTTTTTTCAATGCTGTGTTTATGACAAGAGGGTAACACAAGCAAGGGGACCGCCGATAAACAACTTCCACCCCGTGTCTTACATTTCCATGGAAAAACGCTACCATCTTGCGAGAAAAGGCCACCACTTTAGAGGTGTGCGTGCGCGTGTGTGAGTGTATGAGTGTGTGTTGCTATCAAAAGTATGTGAATGAGTCGTCTCTTCTCTCCAAAGCTCCTAATGGGATTAATGAGGGAAACCAGCGCTAGCATGTGTGTTCCATAAACAGTGTAATCATCGGCTCATGTGAGTCAGTGTTTATATCAATCCACTGAAACAATTTGGCTCAGAAGACAGACAAGAAAAAAAAATTGTGGTCGTGTTTGTTTTTTATCACCCAATTTTTTTCATTCCCCCGCTGCTCCGAGTGTATGGGGAATGTCAGCACGCAAGTAAAAAACTGGAATAGAGGAGCGGGTATAACCTGGAGTCTGTGACTGCGAGCGGTGGCGTCTCCTGGGGTTAATCAGCGTACTTTTTTGGAGATGGATCCTCTCGTCCCGGAGCACAGGGTGTGATGTCATTGTTTATTATCCCACAGCCAGTGTCAGTAATCGGGAGTTGGCTGGAGGTTTAGCCGCTGGCGAGCTGTACAGGAGCTGTGATGCATCTGTCCTTGTGAAGTGTCCTTGAGCAACGACTCTCTGCCAAAGAGGCTGTTATGTAGCTGACCTGTAATTGTCTACTTGAGGATCAGGGAGTGTTGAGGAATGTCCACCTCTGTTTGTGTCGCTTATATGTGGTTTGTTTTTGGCCCAAGATAGCATCCTTTACACTGAGAGTGTGGCACTGAATGTACGCAGCTGCCTGCTGTGGTTGTATCTCTGTGACAGGGCCCAGTGTTGAACCGCAAAACTTTTTTCAGTGCCGACAAAAGCTGATACTGGATACAGAGCAGAAATAGATGATTACTTGAGTATTCAATTGTCTGAAAATAAACCAACATCTATCTTGGATAATAAATTAATTGTTCAAGTCACTTTCCATGAAAAAAATCCTAAATAATGTCTATTTTGGCCTCCCAAACACAAGTATAGCTGATGTTGACAAATCAAGACATCACGTTGAGCATTAGAAAACAATACAAACAATAGTTTTTGTCCAGGGCTGGGCATCAAACTCAATATGTTTTGGTTACAGGACACATTGTGTCAAATACCAAAAGTTAGTTTAGAATTTTCTGGTTATATTCATAGTCTTCCATACCTAAATCCATTTAAAGCATTCATTTGAAGGTTTTGGACTGCATGTTATTAAGGCAAAGCTCTGGTACAGCTGCTTGCTTGTACACAACATTTAACATTTTAGATTTCTGGTTCATTTTGTCAAGTGAATAGAAGGGTTTTGTAGTAAAGCTTTTTTAATATTCCTCACAGTAAGGTATACAGGGTCATGGAAAACTAGGAAAAGTCATGAAATCACTCATGCTTTTTTTCCAGGCCTGGGAAAGTCACAGAATTGGTAAAATCCCAAAAGGCTTTGGAGAAGTCAAAATTTTGTTGTGTTTAATCACATTCAGTGCTACAGTCATCTTCTGCAGATAAATTATATTTAATTTATTATATTTATAATATGCGCCGATATTTGACAATGTTTTGTTTACCATCAGGTATGTTTCTTCATTTTCTCCCCATATTCTGACTCTGTCTTCATGTTTGCTAGCTAGCTTGAATCGTGTTTGAATCTGAGGTTGAATCTGATAGGTTTGAAAAAGAGAGAAAAAAATGATGTTGTGACAGTGAGATTTAACATGTAGGGTCATGAATCCCAAAGTTTCCCAACCTGTGCTTTGCCCCAGTCCTTTTAAATTGTACTGCATTTTGGGATGGAGCAGTGATTTTGGCATACATTGTAAATGGTCCTTAAAATTATAGTCTGAGTCCTTGAAAAGTCAACAAAAAGTTTTGAAATTTTCTCAGTGAAAATGTGTAGGAACCGGGGATATAGAAAAAAAAAGTTTTGTTTCAGTACCAAAACTTGGGATATCATATCTGCAGTAATTTAAACAATACACATCTCTCTTTGGTTAATGAGTATTGGTCAGGCCCCTCGGAAACAGTGCTGGTCTGTGAGGTGATTTTAGTGTAGAGGCTACACACCCTGCAGCATTACATGACACACACTGGCTCAAAAATACTTATTTTCCGTAGAGAATCATTAGAAAAGGAATGGTTGAGAAAACACCATATCGTGATTTTGATCCAGTAGATCCAATAAAAAGAAGTTTTTGAGAGCCTGATCATGAAATTATTTTATGCCATCCACGTGTGCAAGAAGCTGGAGAGTTCAGTGGCCCTAAAAAGGCAGAAAGTATTATGCAGTTTTTCTTGAAACATCGATAGTGTTTTAACAAATGAAAGGTTGAAGGTTGTTGAGAGACTGTGGTTGAAAAATGTAGTAATAAAAGACAGACGGTTATGTTGGGTAAGACTGTGTGCGTTTGGGTCTGTGGTGAGTAGTGGGGGGTCTGTGTTTATTATGATTAAATGAGCTGAACAACAACAAATCTGCCAAAACTGTAATGAGGAGTAGAGAAACACTCAACAGCAGGCCTGATGAGGACACTGGGAATGAACACACACACACACACACACACACACACACACACACACACACACACATTCACACATCAACACAAACAGGCCACCTCTGCACAAACTCTTGATTTTTATTTTTTTTTGTGCATTTATACATCTGCTCACACATGCTCTCCTATCTAAACAATGCCTTAATCCAGGCTAACAAATGCGCTGGTGAACACACACACAGACACACACACACTGACTCTCTGGGCTCTAATTGGCTGTAATAACCTTATGGACAGGCAGATATCCAGGTGCGTAAACTCTGTTTCCCACAGTCTCTACCCTGCACACACTCGCACACCACAATCACTTCCACATGTGTGTGTACTACTAGGACAGTGTGTGTATGTGTGTGTGATTGAGCATGTGTTTGTCGCTGTGTGTGACTGTGTGTGTGTCCTTTCCAGTTGTAAGCGGGCCTGCAGGATAAATAAACAGGCTGATTGTCAGCGGCGGTGTGGAGGGGAGGAGGACAGAGAGGGCAGATGGATTACATTCACCTCCAGTGTTCCCGAGAGGCCTCAGCGGCGGGCGCGGTTATAATTGCGTCGTGATTAATTAGCCCTCCGTCCCCTCAACCTCTTTAGAAGGTGTTTTTCTAAGCTTTGACCCATGCAATGCCAGTGTGTTAGTGCCTCACTTACATGAAACCACCTTCTTTTTCATTTATTTGCTCTTTGTTTCTTCACTTCCTCTGCTGTCAACTTGGTTTTCTGTTTTACCCTGTGTGTCCTCACCTCTCTGCTCCCCCTCTCACCTTTTGTCCATCAGGACTTGGAGAAGATCTCTGAGTTTTTCAAGGCTAACTACAAGGTGGAGCTCGAGGAGAAGGACATGTGTGTGAAGGGATGGAACTGGGGAACAGCAAAGTTCTCAGGTACAAATAAACACAACCAGATAACCTCACCAGCAGGCTACTCTAGATACTCTAGATCTGTCGATTATTTTCTCAGTTAATCAGTCAGTTGTTTGGTCAGAAAATAGAGAAAAATGTTGATCAGCGTTTTCCAAAGCCAAAGATGACACCCTCAAATGTCTCGTTTTGTCCACAACCCAAAGACCTTTAGTTTACAGCCATAGAGGAGTAAAGAAAACACAAAATATTCACATTTTCGAGGCTGGAATCTAAATTCTCAAACCACTAATTGATTATCAAATTGGTCGATGATTAATTTAATCGTTGACAACTAATCCATTAATCATTGCAGCTCTAGCTTTGGCACAGGGACTCAGTAGTATAGTGTACTCAATCATTTTCAATATCAATTAATCTGCACATTTCTCAAATGATGTTGTAATAATGTTGGCAAGTTGGAAAAATGCAAACCAGCAGTCCAAAAAATACTCCGATCTGACAGAAGAGCCTCATGTCTTCACATTTGAGAACCAGCAAATGTTTTGTATTTGTGCTTGAAATGATTTGTCAGTTGCCAAAATAGTTGCCAATTAATTATCCGTTAGACATCTCACTGGTTAATGGGCTGTTTGTTTTAGCTCTAATGTGTGCTATGTTCTAAAAATAAAGAACATTACCAGCTACAGTGGGAAGATTCATTGCATTTGTATTAATCTAAAGTATCTGTAAAGAACAGATGACACCTCAGAAAATAGAGCACCTTAAAAGTTGAACTAAAATGTTCTACAATAATAACACTGCATTGAAATACATCAATAATAGATGTAGAAAATAAGCTGTTTGCCTGTTTTTTACTCCCTCCTCTCTTCCACTGCAGGGCCGCTGTTATCATTTGATGTAAATGACAGTACAGCGTTCGAGATCCCACTGTCCAACGTGTCCCAGTGCGCCACGGGAAAGAACGAAGTCACTCTGGAGTTTCACCAGAACGACGACACCGAAGTCTCCCTCATGGAGGTCCGATTCTACGTCCCGCCCAGCCAGTCTGATGAACGACAGGACCCTGTGGAGGTGAGGATTTTAGTACATTTTAATTATGGCAAGGCACACATCCACAATCCCTAACCCCGCAAACACTGGCCACTGTGGTTGGCCAAAGCAGAGATTTGCACACTTGGAGGCGGATTTGTCCAAAGGCCAGTACATACAGCGCCATACAGTTCATATGCCAAAATGTTGTCAGTAAAATGCTCAAGGGCAAAAAGATAAATGATTATATTGGCGTGTTCACACCAAATGCGAAGCAGATTTTCACCCACTGGAGTGTCTTTTGGAGTGTTTTGCATCTGGTGAATATTGACCTTTAACAGCTGTGCTATTGGTTTTGTTAACTAATTGTGGAAGGCAGCTAACAGCTAACTTGGTTCGTAGTTAAGTAAACCAATAGCTGTAATCAAGTGATGTGAACATGGTAAACACAGAGCCTCTGTGCTCTGAAGTAGCATGAACCAAGACAGCAACACTCTTTATTATTTTTCATATCGTCCATGGTAGCGCATTACTACCTCATGTTCCTGTTTACTTTAACAATTAAAGACCAGCTTCAGTTACTCAAAGCATTTTGCTAAGCAGCAATCCAAGAAACTATCTTACACAAGTCACAAATTCGTATTCTCCCAGCTTAGTATCTATTCAGATGGCTTCGCTCACCAATCTCCAAGTCCTCTCGTTTTTTGTTTCGTCTCTTTACATTACTAATGTGGCCACAGACGGTAACATTGTTAGTCCAGAGTTTGTTTTGATTCTCTGTAAGGTCAGGAGAATCTCAACGAGATGTCAACGCTGAAAGGCTTTCGTGACACAGCGTCACATAAATTTCACGTAAAGTTTAAAAATATAACTTGTGCAAATTTGCAATTGTTTCTCTTTGCATCTTTACATTGAGTTTGTATGTAATCTCACCACACAGATCGCTCCATAACATTTATCATTCTAAACACAAAAGGTCAACTTAATAACATTTTTGGATTTATTTACTTGCATGTTGAACAGACAGGAAGGTAAACTGTGACTTGACTGATGTAGCTGGTTTAGGCATACAGCCTGTGAGGCTTTTTTTTTTTTTCTTGTTAAATGTGTGTTGATAATAGTGTTAAAAGTGTGTGTTTTCCTACAGGCCTTTGCCCAGAATGTGTTGTCTAAGGCTGATGTCATCCAGGCCACAGGAGACGCTGTGTGTATCTTCAAAGAGCTGCAGTGTCTTACACCCAGAGGAAGGTATGAAGTCAAAACAGTCACACACAGATTCCCTCGTTTATGTTGTTGTATTAATTGAAAACAGAGGGCAGTTTTCCCCAGAGCACCATGCAGTTTTCATTAATCAATGCACACTGGTAGTCAGATGTCTAAACATGACAGGGTTTGTCCTCAACTCTGTCACCTGCAGTACTGTTGTTTACACCATTCACCTCAGTTGAGACTTCAGTCAGTCTGTCCTCTCATTCCTCTTTTTTTCCTCACTCAGATACGACATCCGTATCTACCCAACTTTCCTTCACCTTCACGGTAAGACCTTCGACTACAAGATTCCCTACACGACTGTCCTGCGTCTATTCCTGCTGCCTCACAAGGATCAGAGGCAGATGTTCTTTGTGGTGAGTGGATCTTTGTATCCTTACTGTAAGCATTTTATTTCCCCCTTACTGTTTCTCTCAGTCTTTCTCACACTCTTTCTCCCCCGTTTGTCTTTTTTTTTTTGTCATCACAGATCAGTCTGGATCCTCCCATCAAGCAGGGTCAGACACGTTATCACTTTCTCATCCTGCTGTTTTCCAAGGAAGAGGACATCAACCTCACCCTTAACATGAACGAGTGAGTGTTTGATAGTAAAGGACACCATGAGTTTATGGGCTGCATGTTACCAAGTGCAATATGAGCTATGGATTTATGAGGGAGTTTGTGTAAAAGACCTGTTATGTTGATAATGCACGACCCCTCTTCCTTACTAACGCAAACTCACTTTTTGATGCTATAAATCAAGTGTCCACTAGAGGGAATCAAAGGGCTGGAGGAGTCACTTTCATGTGTTCACAGTAGCACCATCTGTTCTTTGTTTATTTCTTACAAATTAAGAAAGCTGTCGTAAGTACTGTATATCATGTCATTGTAAGAGACCTGTCCTTTCCTCTGTGTGTCTAAAGGGAGGACGTGGAGCGCCGTTTTGAGGGCAAACTCAGTAAAAACATGTCAGGGTCTCTGTATGAGATGGTCAGCAGGGTGATGAAGGCACTGGTCAACCGCAAGATCACTGTGCCCGGAAACTTCCAGGGGTAAGCACCTTTATAGGCACTTTGAGAACACATCTTTTAACATACTTGAGAACATCCCGTTAAAAGTGCCTCGTTCTTCTGCAGTCACTCTGGAGCTCAGTGCATCACCTGCTCCTACAAAGCGTCCTCAGGCCTCCTCTATCCCCTGGAGAGGGGCTTCATCTACGTCCACAAGCCCCCCGTGCACCTGCGCTTCGAGGAGATCTCCTGTGTCAACTTCGCCCGAGGTACCACCACAACGCGATCCTTTGACTTTGAGATTGAAACCAAGCAGGGAAATCAGTACACCTTCAGCAGCATCGAGAGGTGAGGACACTACACACAGAAACACATAAACCTTGTCACAAATCTGTAATAAACATTGTGTTTTGGTCACACTTTTAAAGTTTAGAGTGTATAGGGGCTGAGAACATCACACATGTTGTTACCGCATTTTTTTTGTACCGTTTGTTACACGTTTTTAGTGCTGACTTTAAGCACTTATAACCACTTGAGAATAGATAAAAATTGTCTTAATATCCCTCCAAAATACCACATTAAACACCAAAAACTCAGGGAATACCATAGAAAAATCCAGGCTGTGATTTGGAAGATTTGGAGATAAGAATTTGATTTTTCTGCCATCAGATGGGAAGCGTTTCTGCTCTGGAAACTGCTCAGAAACCCCTTTATTGTCAATATACCTATGAAAGCCATACATCCTCTGAATGCTCGAGGTCTCAAGTTTGCGGTTGTTAAGTCTTATGAGGCTGTGATTATCCTAGAGGTCACTGTAGGTCATTTTATACAGCAATGTCAGTTTAAAAAAATTGTCTCACTACAATGAAATGGCTACAATTGGGGAAAAAAACATCATCACACATGAATACAGTTGGGCTCATTGAATCTGCAAATGTCTCAGCTCTCCAGTCATACCCAATTTATACATCTCCAAGGCTGTTTAGAGACCCTATTATGTAGAAATTATCACAGTTAGTACTGCATGAGAAGAATGGCATTGTTTAAAGTGGGCATGTCTGTAAAGGGGAGACTTGTGGGTACCCATAGAAGCCTTTTTCATTCAGATATCTTGAAGTGAGAGTTCAAGTGGCCATGCTAGTTTTTCCCTCGCCAAAAGTAAGCCTGCATTTGGAGCGTTATTTAACCCTTTCCCTGACAAGCTAGTATAACGTAGTTGGGACCAGTGGATTCCTTTGGTCTTCTAGTTTCATAAGATACCAGAATCTTCAGCTCGCCACAGCTTCTGAGAGACAGTAATTTCGGCAGAGGACGCCAGCCTCTGCACAAACATTTAAAAAGAAAGCAAACATGAGAACAGAAATTTCATGTATTGATGTATCCGTTGTTATTGAGATAAATGCAGCAACTCTTATATACAGGGCAGATTATATCGTCCAGCCCTGAACCTACCTACTGAATATTAGCAGAAATAACCCCAGTCTCTCTCTTTACCTTTCAGAGAAGAGTACGGAAAACTGTTTGACTTCGTCAACGCTAAGAAGCTCAACATCAAGAACAGAGGATTCAAAGAGGTAACTCGCTTGTCATTGAAACATCTTCCAGTTTGTGAGCAAATAAAAGACATGACTTTTGTCAGACTTTCATCTCAGATATTGATGCTTGTTGCCCTTCTCCTGTGTGTCTGTCCTTGTACCCCCGTAGAAGAAGGTGGGTATGGTCACGGGCGTCACGTGTGAACTAGACACTTGATCTTATCGGTGTGGAGTGATTTCTGCTTGCATGGTGTGCCACTGTCTGTGTGTGTGTTACTGAGGATTGTTTCCTATAATCTTGATTTTGGCGAGAGGTTAC
The DNA here is from genome assembly GCA_019142605.1 of Cephalopholis sonnerati. Taxonomy (NCBI): domain Eukaryota; kingdom Metazoa; phylum Chordata; class Actinopteri; order Perciformes; family Serranidae; genus Cephalopholis; species Cephalopholis sonnerati. The sequence continues at coordinate 36,821,965 of JAGQAX010000004.1, read as the reverse complement.
CAATACGATTTCTGTTGAACCTGATGAATCGTGAGTGATTTACGACTAATCATGGGACATGGGGGTGAAGGAATGTGTGACTCTGGTAACTGAGTGTGTGTGTGTGTGTGTGTGCGTGTGTTTGCATCGTGCTGACTAATGTGTGGCCCGGGGCTTTTGGTGTGCTTTAACACTCAACACTGCTGTCGGCATGACCACTGCCTGACATCGGCAGTGTTGATTGGATTAATGCTGTCATGAACAAGTTCCTGGTCTGTCTGACAACACAGTTAAAGCAGGTTCCTCTGGTAAGCCATCTGTTGCCATGGTGACAGGGTCAGCTGAGTAGGTCAATAAAAATGAATGGGCCTGCCTTCCATTTCCTGCCGGTGTTTTAATATGAGCCTCCTGACTTGTCGTCTAACTGTCCTCTGGCTGACACAGATATTGATGCATGGAGATGGGAAAGATCGTGTGGGAGGAGAAGGAAGCTGTTTGGTTTTGGTCTGAGATAACATTACAATACAGTGGCACTATGTTTTCCATCTGCTAACGGACAAGGTCGTGGTGTAAAATCCTTCTTTTTATTTTTGGGTGACATCTTTTGTGAAAGAAACTTGGCACAAATTAAAAGGAACAAGTAGCCTCGTGTATAAATTTGGAGGCTACATTATTCTGATGACCAAATCTCACAAGCTTGCACCTACTTGTGAACATTAGATGTCATTCATAAGGTAGCTATTTGTAATTTACTAGAAAGTGAAGCAGTTGAGAGAGTTTGCTGAAGCGGACTTGGAACACTCCAACAAGCGAGCATCACGAGAAACAGTAAGAGAGAAGTAGGTTAAGAATGTTGAAATGGTTTAAACATGAGGCCCGATGTTTGTGAAGCTTGAAATTCATGAAATCCAACCCAGCATGGTGTGTTATTTTATTTTATTTTAATAATTGGTAAATCGTTTAGTCAGTCGAAGGAAGTCGACTACTGTGTTGTAGAATGCCCCCTGAAAGTCTGCGATTCGAATCATCAGTCGGAGACCCCTCAGTGGGGAATCTTGGTCCATTCATCATTTTTAGCTGACAGGGATCATTCAAGTCAAGTAGTCTTTTTTTCCAGTCAGTGTGCAGTGTGCCTCTGGAGATTTCTCAGTCCCCAGATGTGCCTGCAGACTGAGCGCTCCTCGCTTTCATGCCACTCTCTGGGTCAGACTGCTGCAGACCTAGACCCAGAGAGAGTCCAAGTAAGATGGAGACAGCTATGTGGAGGAAGAAGGGTTTTACACGGCCAGATTCGAAACAACGTCATCATCTGCCGCCTTCTTATTCATTCACTTTCCATAACCGCTAATCCTGGTACAGAGTTGCGGGGGTGCTGGAGCCTATCCCAGCTGACATTGGGCGAGAGGCGGGATACACCCTGGACAGGTCACCAGACTATCACAGGGCTGACACATAGAGACAGACAACCATTCACGCTCACAATCACACCTACGGACAATTTAGAGTCACCAAGTAAGTTCAATTTAGGTCTTTGACTGTGGGAGAAAGTCGGAGAATCTGGAGGATACCCACACTGACACAGGAAGAACATGCAAACTTCACACAGAAGGGCTCCAGCGGGTCAACTGGTTCAACACAGAGCCTTCTTGCTGTGAGGCAACAGTGCTAAGTGAATTTACAGCTCACAGCAACTTGATGCGCTACTAGTATAGCCTAGTATTAGCAAAAAGTATGGTTACACCTTTCTGATCCATTGTTAGCATAGTTAGCACGCATTAACTCAAAGGGCTAACTTTGCTTGTTTATATAGCCTGTTATGTGAGGATCACTGTCACCCTGAACATCCTGCTGAACCCTGTTCAAACTCTCAAATTCAAACATTAATAGTTGAATATTCATATTAAAAAGACATCCAATTTGACTGACATTATTTGGAGTTGGATGCAGCCCTACAATATCAATAACCGATTAATCGTCAAAGTCCTAAAATCCCGAATGTCTTCTCAAGAGAGCGTTTGCTGATTTGTACTGTATTGTATTCTGTATTCTGTATGGTATTTAGTTTCTGACTGTGACCATGTTTGCTTTCAGGGCATGAAGGGTAATATCGATGAGTACAGCGACTCAGACGATGACCAGCATGATGCCTACCTGGAGAGGATGAAGGCCGAGGGCAAGATCAGAGAGGAGGGCAACGACAGCGACGAATCAGATGCAGAAAGCGGTGCGTAAAAGTCTCAGTATGTTAGGAGTAGGCGATACATGTTGAGTTCAGTATGTTTGACTTATTGTCCTGTTTCCCTCTTTAGATGAGTCGTTTAACCCCGGAGAAGAAGATGATGACATAGCAGAAGAGTAAGTGACTTTAATTTTTTTAAATTAATATCACCCTGGCTTCTGTGACCCAGCTGACCTTCCTGTTCTGTTTCTCCACCACTAACAATCAGGTATGACAGCAATGCCTCAGCCAGCGACAGCAGCGAAGATGGCGGCGATAGTGAGGAAGAGAGCCCTAAGAAGAAGAAGGTCAAGAAAGCCAAAGTGGTGAAGGAGAAAAAAGAAAGAAAACCACGTAAAGAGGTGAGAAACATGACAGAAATATTAGGTTGTAAGGGCTAAACGAAACAAAAGATTCAAGCAGCAGTTTTTCTTTTTTTGTCTCTAGTATTGCAGACAGATGCACAGTGTATACAAACCTTTATAACTGCCCTCATTTACCTTTCAATTCACTTCCTTTAACCCAAATAGAAAAAGCAGAAAGATACCGGCGGCCCCAAGAGGCCGATGAGTGCCTACATGCTGTGGCTCAACTCCAGCCGTGAGAGAATCAAGTCGGAGAACCCAGGCATCTCCATCACAGAGATTTCAAAGAAGGCCGGAGAGATGTGGAGACAACTGGGCAAAGACGAGAAGGAGGTGAGGCAGGAGAATGAGCAAGGATTGTCTTTAGCTTTACTCCCCTGCTCTTACAATGCAGGGTATTTAATGTTAGACGTATTAGTTTTGCATGAGTGAATGACCAGTGTGTTACAGAGTATGGCTGTCACCAGAGAAAGCAAAGTATGTTGTAGTTATGATCATTTTAATTCAGATTGATTCAGATCTGTTAGGATTTTTTCTCTGCATTTCCTGTTACTCAGTGTGTCATCAAGACCGTATCTGTTAATGTAATTTAAAAAGGAAAAAGAACCCGATTTTATCTTTTTTTTTGTCGAAATGGAGCTTACACTTAGGTCAAGTGGAACATGCAGAGTTGTTTGAGTTACAAATATATTCCTGTGTTAATCAAGCTTCATATATAAATAGTTTTTTAAAACAGTGAAATAATGATGACATCAAACTGGTGGTGTGTTTTTGTCCTTGGGTTGACCGCTGTGGCCTCGCAGATGGGCCGGCTACCACCAACACCAAACCAAAGTCTGATCTCAAATTTAGCAATTTAAAGTTTCTTTTAATATTTAACAGTTTATTTATCAGTTACATTTCAAAGTCCACCTGAACCCCTCTGCACATCAGCATAAATTTGATCCACAGCACTATATTTGGATAATATGTCGCTTTTAAATCTGGTCCACATGTTACTCCTATTATTTCCTTCTTTCAAAATAATGGTGAAGAACACCAGGTCCAAATGCCAGTAGTTGAGTTTCCATTAAAGCCCAATTCAGACCAAAGACTCGTGACAAGGCAAAACCATTGTAGAAAGTTGCAGAGAAAAGCTGCTGCCGTGTGGCACTGGCAGGTCTGAGCTCGACTCAAGCCGGCTCATGGTCTCACCTGCAACTTGGCTGGTCAAATCGCTGGCGGCTGGTTTTAGAACGTTAAGCACGTCACCTGTTTCTGCAGCCAGTCAGCTTATAGTGACGTCTGTTGGTCAAGTCAAAATGACTGCAGATGTGCAGAGAGTTGATGAATAGAGATGATACACGGTCTCAACTGGCAAGTTGTTAGAACATTGCAGAATGGAGCATCGTGAGCAGTTGCCTGTTTCAACTCGTTGCGAATCTTTGGTCTGAACTGGGCTCAACACATCTTGGGTCTAGCTTGGCTAAAAACACGAAATCCATCAGCACATCAGCGTGTTGTTCACTGCTGAGATGTTTGTAACCGTATCTTCACATCATCTGTTCCGCCGACTTTAGCAGTGTAGATTACAGACAGACACTCAACTGTCCTGCTGTTACTACATAAATGTGAACAAACCACAGACACTTGCCTTGTTCAAGGACTCAGTGTGTCTGCTGCAGAATTAATATATACAGGAAACACTGTAATGGGTATTTAGCATTATTTTTAGCATTAAAAACATTATTTTGACCTGGCAGGGGTTCCTGTTGGCCTGCGACCTGCCAGACCTTTACAGTGAAATGTGGAAACACTGAGATGTGATAGTTTCATTACATCAGTGCCACTCTGAACTCCTGCTAAGCAGAGCGATGTTTCACCAAACCAAGTCTTTATTCATTAATCTAATTATGTTTTATTGATTCCACTCCTTAACACTTTTCCGGTTCTCTGTTTCCTTCAGGAGTGGGAAGCAAAGGCAGGAGAGGCGAAGAGGCAGTACGACAAAGCAAAGAAAGAGTACAAAGAGAGCGGTGGAGGAGCAACTTCCAGTTCTAAGAAGTAAGGCTTGTACTCAGAAACTCCCACTTGTTAGTTCTTTCTTTTATACAATAAGTCTTAAATGTATGTAACTTTTTCTCCCCCCATCCAGGGAGAGTAAAAAAGGAGGTAAGAAGGAGGATAAGAAGAGGAAGTCTGCCGGGGGAGACAAGGACAAGGAGCGGGGAGGCAACGACAGCTTTAAGAGTCGAGAGTTCATCGAGACCAGCGAGAGTTCATCAGACTCTGACCACAAGAGCAAGTCCAAGAGGAAGAAGGTAAAGCCAGAGATGATAAACGTTATTATCGCACAGATTGCAGCAGCATCCTGTATCTGAATCATCCTCTCAATGTTCCTCTGTAATCACCACAACATTCAGACATCGCTCGCTGTAGTCAGTCAGTCTCCAGATATGTGATACACAGTTGTGGGCACAATTACACCATTTTATGTAATTTAAGAAAACATAGATAAGTAGCTGCTCTGTGAGAACCAGGCAGTTTCATTTTCAGTCATGTTTGATGTTGGAGTAAATCTGGACGTCCAAATCAACTAATGTTAGGAGGAGAGAGGATTTTTGTGATTGAGAAGAACAGCTGCAGAGGAGAAGGACAGGACCAGCGAGGACTAGTGACCGAATTTCACACAGAATTAAGAGATACAGAGAAGTTACAGGTAAGAACTAGAGAGGGAAAGAGCAACAGGGAGCTAAGCGTCTTCGCTATTATTTGCCAGATAACGCCCTGTTGTTAGTTGAGCAAACTGAAATGTATCTCTTCATGTGTTTAATGCAGCTTTTTTTTTCCCTTTTGGGAACTGAAGAAATACAATATATATATATATATATATATATATGCAATTCAGTGATCTATATATAAAGATATTGCATTGAGAAAACAGCATTTTTAAAAGGATTCATTAAGTTTGATGGGAAATTCTGTCAATAAATGACATGAATAAATAAGTTTTTGGTGCTCTCTGGTGGAAAAACAATGTAATGGACAGTTTCTCAAACATATGTTTTTGCATTTTCTGTTACTTACCGGCTGAGATGTACACAGATACCAAGGTATCTTCGGCAAACCGATATTTCCTCTAGCTGAGGAAAATATAAAAAAAGGAACGGTCATGACATCAGCGACAGTCACCACCACACCAGTCTTTGGTGTTACTCCTAATGAAGTCAAGGGGATGGTCACCTGCAAATAATATTATTAGATATTATTATTAGATAAACTAATTTGTCCCAGACAAGCAAAATTTGTTTTGGGCACAAAGTGCGACATAGCTGCATAGTAGATACAACCATCATGTACAATCAAAACATACAGTAGACAACCATGTAGTACAACGAGAACGCAGGTTTGAATAACATGATTGTACAATCAGGACCTCTGGGCTAAATAGATACATCAACTTTGTCATAACAGAGTTAAAGTGTGCAGCACAATTGCCGGCCTAACATTAAATGATTTGACGTCCTTGTACCTGGCTGGGATCTTAAAGAAGGCCCAGTCAGTTTTGGCTGATCCCAGCCACCCTCTGCACGGAGAGTTCAGGTTGCTTCCGTCAGGCCGCAGGTACAGCCAAGTTACCTGCAGGACCAATAGGCTAAGGAACTCTTTTGTTCCGACTGCAATTGGCCTCCTAAATAAGGCACTTTAACTTTTAATGTTGTTGTACTTCTGCCTTTATTATATGTGTTTTGTGTTATGTGTGTGAGACTGCCGGCTGTATAACAAATTGCCCCTCGGGGATAATAAAGTTTTCTTTGACCTTTGACTTTTTGAACAGGTAAGGCTAAAAGAATAAAAGCTCCCGAGGCTGAACTAGCTCAGGAGATAATAATTAAAAGTGCAATAAAAACTGTAGTATAAATAGTGCAAATAAAATACAGTAGTACAAATTAAACTGTCACAAATAGGGGGTCAGTAGTCACAATAAAAAAATAAAAAAAAGCTCTGTCAGGGAGACACCGCAGGGTCAGCAGATGAAGAGAATGGCATAACCAAAAGAACATTACAAGAATATTTTGTGTCAGAGGTGTCAGGCAGGGGATCCGCAGCCATGAGCCTCTCCCCTTGCCTAGCATATTGTGTGTGTCCAGAAGGAAGGACAACAGGGCTAATGGATCCAGAGCACTGTAACCCATCATATCTTTGTTGTTTTAACTTTGACTGTAAAATGCTGCCACCAGATTAAAAAACAAATATGATGTGATCTCTACTGATGTTTTTTAATCTAAGTATGCAAATTAGTTTTCCTTGATTTTGGTCTTAAAACAGATCATGTCTCTGTCCAGCAGAGGCTGAGATGCAGCTGCTGGACAGAGACATGATCTGTTTGGAGACCACGTAAAAGATTAAAAATTAAAACATCAGTAATCATCACATTCAAAGTTAAAACAATGAAGATATGATATATTGGCTCCTCTAACGTTGTCACTGACGTCATGACCGTTCCTTCTTTTACTTTGTCTTTGCCTCTAACCTGATTTCAAACTTTGTCAGGACTGTAAACTCCTGACCCTGCCTTGTTAAATGAACTCCTTCCTGTTCAGCTACATGTTTCCTAGCAACACAAGCGGCAGGAAATCTTCAGTAAAAGTTATAGAAGTAAATGAGCTGGTATTTGTAATTCAATAATATTAATACCCTTCTAAGTTGTTGGTTACAGAGATGTGATGGATTATCATGTTGCAGAGGGAACAAAAACCATCCTGTCTTTGTTACACAGCTCACACACACGCTCATGTCCCTTTCTTTATATTTTTAACCAGGAATCAGAAGAAGAGGAGGAAGAGGCTGTGTCCACGCCTGCCAGCTCAGAGGAAGATTCAGACTAAACTCGCACTGTTTTACTCATCTGACACACACACCAAGGACCAAGCGTTTATACTCTCCGTGTTGATCTCACACAAACGGACTGACAGACAAATCAAAAGGTTTCAGTTGTATTTTTTTTTCCTGCTACGTGTTTCGCTTGAGTACACACTGATATTGTGACTGAGAGCTCATGTAATATTTGATATTTGACAGCTCAGTGAAACGGTGACATACTGGTGTATCACTTTTCCCAGAATTCCGGAGGGTTTTTCCGTCTCACCCACAAGGATGGTTGTAGTTTTGTAGCGCTGAGGAGTGTAGGCGGTATTAGTTGATTTGATGTGGATGTGACGGAGAGGAGCAGATGCAGTTTTGTTCTTGTGTAGAGAATTTAACAACATCAGCTAAGTGTTTTTTTTTTGTGTTTTACCATGTCTTGTTTTCAGGCTTGAATAAATAAATGAACCATTTTTAATAAACCTGCATATTGCTGTTTATTTGGTTTGTTTTTGTATATCATGCTGGGTGACAATAGAGACCAGCAGCTTTAATATTCATGAGTGAGAACCCTCATTGTCGTTGGTGTTGAGGCACATAAATCAATTTATTTGTCACATGAAATGATATAAAATACAGTTGTTTCAGTTTAATGTAATCCTGTTAGTCCCATCAATTTGTGCATTTAAAAAGGACTGTAGTAATGAGTGTATAAGACTGGGCAGTCTTGGGCAGTGTCTTCATTCAGGATCCTTGTGGCCTGAGGGCTGAAGCTCTTCCTGAGCCTCTGCGCACTGGCCTGCCGTAACCGGTACCTTCTTTCCGACCTCAACAGAGAGAAAAGGAAGTTATCTGGTGGTAATAGTCTTTAATGATCCTCCTGGCCTTACTCTTGCAGGGCCCGGTGTAAACATCTTATAGGCAGGGTAGAGCAGCGCTTACTGTATGTAGAACCAAACAAACCACTCTGTGTACAATAAAGTAGGGCAACTTCAATCAAATAGCAGTGAAAGAAAAAGACATGGCTATATCAAACTCTTGAAACCCGGATCGCTGCATTCAGATGCCTTTACCAAGTATTCAAACCTTTGAAACCTGAACAAACTGGTTTGATGTCTTTTAAAAAACACGGAAAAATGGCAATGAGTAACTTGGCAAGAAATTTTCTGCAAATTGCAAGAAATTATAGCACAGAAATTATTATTATTAATTAGAAAATTAGGTAAAAATGTCTAGAAAACTATAATTATCATAATTGCATATTTAAAATTATGTTTCAGAGTTCTCTTGCTAATTTTTGGGTCATTTTTTCTCAAGTTGTTCATGGCCTACTTTCCATGTTTTGAAATAAATCAAGCCAATTTGCTGAGGTTTTAAAGGCTTAAAAAACAAAAAATTAAAGGAGTGACAGTTACAATCTGTTAGATAAGCAATCAAACCTTTGAATCATCTCAGAGGTATTAATACGATCTTTTTTAAGTAACTGTTTTTCTTTTATTGAGAAAGCATGGTTCTGAATACATTTCACATGTCGTATTACATAATCAGTCTCTTAAAAAAAAAAAAAAATCTAATTTCATGATTTACTCCTGTCAGTGGTGTCAATAAGATCAACTTAAAAGTTTTGTTTAAGTACGCTACAACAACTTTGTTCATGGTCCTCTCGTCTAAGAGCGACTTTCAACCCCTCAGTGTTTGCGTGTGTTATGGACACATTTGTATTATGATATAAGAGCCAGTTGTAGCCAATCTATTGAACTTGAGCTATTCAGCCAACATGAATAAGAAGACCTTAAACCTTTGAACCCTGAGCAAATTGTTAGGATTTCTTTCAAAAACATGGGGGAAAAAACGCAGTGAGCAACTTGGCAAAAAATAAATAAAATAAATTAAAATAATACATATAGAAAATTAAAAAATAGGGAAAAAAGAAAGTTAGGGAAAAACTCTTTATATAATAATAATAATTATTATTATTATTATTATTATTACATTTTAATTTTTTTTTTAAACTAATTTTCTTGTTTTTAATATTCTCTATTTACTAATTTCTTGCAAATGTTTGGGGTCATTTCTTATTTTGTAGCTCATTGCCTTCTTCCCAGAAATCAAGCCAATTACTCAGGTTTCAAAGGGTTAAATTGCTCAGGTAAAAAATAGAAATTTGAATATCTAATGCCGTGACAACTGGCATGTCAAAATCTGCTGAGGAAGATGATCAAAAGCACCAGAACAGCCACTAAATGGACTCCTGGTGAGACTGTTTTGTCATTTGTTAATGTAAAGGTCAAGAATGAACTTTGACCCTCACCTCAGGCCTGTGGGTCGGCCATCTTTCTAATCATGCCATGTCAAAACACTTCTCATGAATAAGAGGAGCGTGCAGGACAAAAATCTTGACTGCGCACCGACTCGTTTATACATTTCACTGTTATTTTTCACAACATGAAGACATCCCTCTCTCCTCTGTAGGAATGGCACTGCGGTCCAAAAAGATCTCAGCCCTTACTGTACTCCTACTCAGGAAATTCCCAGAAGATTTCTATACTCTGTGGTGTTGTTCATCAGACCCACTTAACCAGGCAGGGCGGTTTGAGAGTGTGTGTTATCATGGTAAGTTAGATGGCGACTCACGTGAACGTCGGAGAGACAGTGGTTTGTAACGCGAGGCCGAGGTCTAAGTACAAAGCGGTTTGTAAAAGGGCGACTAAATCAGGGTCGAAGAGGGTGGTTTTTAAGAGGCAAACACTCTCAGATGTGTGGTTCACTTTAACTCGGACAATGTTGGATTTAATGATAAGATTCTCTTCCTGCACATCCTGCTGCACTAACGTTGACTGGATGTCCTCAGAATGACCCCTCGTATTTGGTTGCTCTGATCAGCTGGACAGAAGTGCTGCCACTCGTGGTCCTTTCAGGGTCATACATTCATTTGTTAAACATTTGGGCGTGGTTTTTGACAGTACATTTAAATTCGACAAGCAAGTTATCTCTGTTGTCAAAACCAGCTTTTTCCAGCTGAGACTTCTGGCCAAAGTCAAAGCCGTATCTGTCTTTTAAGGATTTTGAGAGTTTAACATGCTTTTATAACGACTCGGCTCGACTACTGTGACTCTCTTTATGTAGGTGTGGACCAGTCGTCACTCCGTCGATTGCAGGTAGTACAAAATGCTGCTGGTCGGCTTTTAACTAAAACAAGAAAACACGAGCACATCACTCCAGTCTCGTCCTCACGTCACTGGCTTCCTGTCCGCTTCAGGGCTGATTTTAAGATTTTATTGCTTGTTTTTAGGCACCTCTTTATTTATGTGAGCTTATACGCATCCACACACCTGTCAGAGCTTTGAGGTCATCCAGTCAGATGTAGCTGGATGTCCCAAGATCTAGACTGAAAAACAGAGGTGACCGAGCTTTTTCTGTGGCTGCTCCTAAACTTTGGAACAGTTTACCAATGCAGATAAGAACTGCTCAGACCGCTGAATCTTTCAAGACTCGACCTTTTTTCTTTGGCTTTTAATGTGAGCTGATCTTTGACATCTTGGCTTCCACATATTGTTTTTGTTTGTTTGCCCTGTGTTTCTGTATTTGTTAGTTTCTTCTATGCTTGTGAAGCACTTTGGTCAACTCAAATGTGCTATATAAATAAACTTGACCTTGACCTTTGACCCTCTCTGCTGCATTTTCCCGGCTGTGTTCTCTGACTCAACTAAATACGGCTGAATATCCAAGTCAGCCGAAACAAATGTTTCCTCGTCCATAACATCCTCTGCACTTATATTTTGGGATGCAGTTTTGACCTGCACGCCCCCTGGCTCTTCAGTCTAAGCAGGTCTTCCTGCCTCCAGATACATCACTGTCATGTCTACTGATGGTGCTGGGTGCAGGAAGAAGAACAGATTTTGCAGCTGCAAAATCAGCTTTCTTATTCAGTCTAGCATGAACTGAGGAATTTATGGCTTCAGTTGACTAAGTTTACCTTCAACACTGTTGAGATATCCACATGAAAGGTGGCAATTTTTCCCTTAAACTTACTGTCAGCATGCTAACACTTGCTAATTACCAGTAACAACGTAGAGTACTGGACAAATTAGAATCTTGACCTGATTACGGTGCTCAATGAAAAGTCCTGGAATCACTTAAGTCAGAAAGACTGATCCTCTAGGAACATGAATGTTTACAAAGTTTCATGGTTGTTGAGATATTTTGGAGCAAACTGGTGAAGTCAATGCCACCTCAGAGCCAGAGATAAGTCACGTCCCAGTTTGTATGTTAGATTGTGTTCAGGTGATCTCGGGGTGTGTGTGTGCTGGCATGCTGTAAATGTAAGATGGATCGAATGCAAATGTGTTTACATACATCCCTTCCTGCTGAGCGACGATCACTCTTACAGTGGTTTTCCCTTTCATGATGACGTCCATCCAACAATCCTCCTCTCCCTCCTCATGTGCGTCCGCATCTACAAATGGTGTCTCGTGTTTGTAGCTGTATATGTTTCACAGTATCATTCACTGTTACAGGAATGCTCACAGTCTTTGTGATAAACGTTACAGTCGCGTGAGCCTGAAAGCTTGTGCATGTGTGTTTATCCTATCCTGTATTAGGTTACCGTTAATTGACCACAAACATAATGGACCCACTTAAGAAATGACAAAGTCTCTCGGCACATACATCTACACACACACTGCACACACACTGTCATTGCATCATTACATTATCTCCCTGACGTGAGAGCCAGTAATGCTGTTGGTGCTCGTGAGTGTATTGAGAAGTGGTCGTATCATATGTCGCAATTATTGCACAGTTGTCAATAATGCCAAAGTCTGTGATTTATAACCGTGTGTGAGGCCTCCTATAGGAGCATGTAAGCATAGAATCAGATTTCTTTTTCTATGCTGTTGTTGTTCAGAGAGGAACAAAAGGACGTTTAATGGAAACGTATTGAACATTTGGATCGGTCTGAGTGGTTTCATTTAAAGTTATGACATTTTTTAGAAGTTTTCACAGCTGCTTTCAGGAATGACTCTCAGATAACCTGTGTCCTGATTGGCTTATGTGTCCTGTTTGTAGTGTCAAAAATAGAAAAATGTGTATTAAATAATACTCGGAGAACATGGTTTCTGTTGTCATGAGCCAGAATACATATGAAAACACAATCAGACGGCAATGCACAGACACATTTTCTCATCCCAGATGACACAGAAGTGTTTGGGCCGACACCTGTGACACATCGATATTCTTTTTCTTCTTTTAATGCAGCAACGTTTTTGTGAGTAGTCCCTTAAATTATGACATATATGTACTAAATGGGGCATTTTACAGTTTAGATTAACTTGTCAGCACGTCCTGGTGGCCCAGACTGTGTAATTAAGACACCATATGTATATTTTCAATAACATGTAGTCATCACCGTTCCCATAAGGGTCTTTGAAATCCTTGAAAGTTTGTTAATTTGAAGAGAAAAATGAAAGACTTGAAAGTTTTTGAGGGTAGGCATGGGTTCTTGAAAATGTTTGAATGCATTTGTATACATGTTTGTTCACATTTTGTGCATCAGAATAGGATAGAAATTAAAGTTCAGCTCTGTTTGATTGTCTGTGAACTTCTGTAAAGGCTGCTAGTTCTCATTATAAAAAGTCTAAGTGTTGTAACAGTAATTTACCTTGATTCATGTCTCAAACTCTGCTGTGTTGGGTGCTTGAATTTGAGCGAATTGGGCCTGAAAAGTCCTTTTAAAGTCCTTGAATTTGATTTTTTAGAAGCTGTGAAAAACAAAATCATATTTTGTCACGTATTATGATTTTATGTCACTCATCAGTCGACTTTGACAGACATACCAACACATCGATAATAAGCTAATATCTGCTGATGTGCGGGGTATTGGTGCAGCTGATTTTTGTGTTCAGCTTTAATCTGACCTCTGTATATGTGCAGGCCTTCGGATATGTCAAAGCTTAACTGTAGAACTGTTATGATCATAGGGCAGACTTAAAGAACAGTCATGGACATTTTAAAGCTGATTAAAATAAAAAAACTGCACAATAACAAAATAATTTCACGTTGCAAAGGAATGTGTTAAAAGCTACGGCAGAATTTTCTAGAATAAGAATTTAGAATGCCTTTATTGTCATTGCATGTAGCATACAACAAAACTTGTTGTTTCTCCTTAAGCAGAACTGTATTCTTACACACACACACACACACACACACACACACACACACACACACACACACACACACACACACATTAAGAAGTATAAAATGTGAGTACATAAAACAGAGCAAAGTGCAGTGTGCTTGCTATTGAAATAATGTTATTGTTGAAGCGGCTGTGGAAGTGGGTGGGAGTTCAGTTCATTGATGTACAAGCTGTTTCTGAATCTGTGAATCTGGAAGTACGAGCCTTTTTGACAGACTATAAAAAGACGACATCATGAACCAGCTTGACAGCTTGAACTGAGATGGAAACCTCTCATAGTAAAACTTAAACTAACGTTCTTGTATCTTGTTTAAGTAACAATCTTTGGGACCCCTGATCTTTGCAATCTTTTGCCTTTATATGCAGTTTGTAGAGCATCCGTTCCCATTTCTCTATATTTTTAATTTTCAATTTTATGTTGTGACAGTGCCGTGGTTCACGTGGTTAGCTTTAGGCACAAAAACCACGTGGTGAGGGTTTGGAAAACATCTTGATTTGGCTTAAAATACCCAGTTTGGTCACTGCAAACAGGACTGGACATGCTGCTGTTCCCGAGCAGTGGTCTGTAGCTTGGCTGCCATTTCGCCTATGTGTCACGCTATCCATCATCCCCTCCTCCACCTACTGATGAACAACAAGCTCATATACATGTAATCTGAATTGTGACACTTTAGAATTGCTGCGATACAAAGGAAACGCACAAATGTGATGTAGTCAGGTTTTTTCGAAACGTATAATGCCAACATTTTCTTCTTCTTCTTCTTCTTCTTCTTATATGTTACCAGGGAGTCTGTAACATTTGACCAGAGTAAAGAGATGAAGACAAATCTTTTGACTAACTGTCCCATTTATAGCAGTGCCTGTGAAAGAGCCTTGCTGTGAAACTAATTTACAGCTAATGCATCACACCAAAACATCATTTTATATTCTACAACTTGTTGTTATTAAACAGCTTTAGATGTTTAGATGTGTCATTTCCTGTGAGTGAAATGCGCAGGTTTGAGGGTCCGATTCGCTCTGCGTCACTTATTAACATTGAAACATGAATGAATGAAGTGATGGTGGTGTACTTCAGATGAAAGCATCCAAGAAATGTTAAAACCCTCTGAAAGGATGTCAGAAATGTGTCTGGAGTACATGAAAATGGATATATGAGATACTGGGATAGTGTCCCTGAATACTGTGTGTGCGTGTGTGTGTGTGTGTGTGTATGTGTGTCTGTGGTGAGCTGGTGAGAGAAGAGAGGCATGGGAGATGGGGATTTGTGGTGAAGGAAGAAGGAAGAGGAGGGAGGGACAGAAGGACATTTTCACATTTTCCTCTCGCTGATTTGAGTAAATGAAGGGGAGGTCCAGTTTGTGCCATAAACCAATGAAACAAAGAGGAGAGGCAACGAGGTTTAACCATCAAATATGCAACGTAGCAGATGAACACAGGCCACACCAAGTGAGTGAAGGACAGGAGGATTAAGACCTGACAGTGAGTTGCAGTTTTACCCCCTCTCTTCTCTGAAGGCACCTGTTGAGGCTGGACAGGAGCTGCACTTTTCTCTCAGACTCAGGAGGACCCGACCCCGCCGTCCGTCGCTCTCTGACAGGCAGCCATGGGTTCCATGATGTGGGGCTGCGTCACTGACTTCTTCACCTACGAGACCACCAAGTCTGTGGTGGTAAAGAGCTGGTCTGTGGGCATCATCAACCGGATCGTTCAGCTGCTCATCATCTCATATTTTGTCGGGTCAGTCATATTTTTGTACAACTCATAATTTGTTTATTATCTTTCCCTGCCTGGCTTGAGTCTTTGTGAAACTGAAAGCTTTTAGATTCCTCCCGTTAAAGGATCAGTTCAGCTAGATCACAAACTACATTTTTTTAAACCAAGCCATGCAGATAGTTTTGGTTTTATTTGACCAGGATTTGAAATGCATTTTTTCTCAACTACCTTCACAGCAAATATCTATTCAAGCTAGACATCAATTGCATGTAGTCTTAAAATGTGTCCCTTTGTTGTTTTGATTTTAAACTAAAGAAAAAGTGAAGTGAAAGTGAAACTGAGCAACATCATCTCAACAGCCCCTTTATTAAACTTTCAAACAACACAGCAGCGGTGAAAGAAGCACTCAGATCCTACACTCAAAACTGTACTTTACTAAAAGAAATGAAGCGTCGTCAGCAAAATGCAATTAAAATATTGACATTAAAAGTACTCATTGTGCCGCAGAACGACCCCTGTTAGTGTTACATTTTTATATATCAAATTATATGAGGATTGTTGCTGATGTGTGAACATGTAAGAAGCATTTTATTGTTGTGTTTACTGGTACACAGTGATTTTAACTCATTTATACATTTGGGTAGTTTCATGCTTAAGAGTAACTAGTACAAAGTATATTTCCGTCTAAAATATAGTGGTGTAGAAGTATAAAGTAGCATAAATGTAAAGTACAGATACCTAAGAATTGTATGGCAAAGTACACACCTGAGTAAATGTACTTAGTTGCTTAAGTGCTGCACATAAATTGTGATAAAAGAATATTATCTTCAACACTTGGATATATGCAGCTGAAATTGAATGGGGGATGTTTTGATCAAATAATATTACACACACATATCCCCCAAATTTAACATCTTGATGTAATCATTTTAAAGTGATAAAAATCTGCAAGTAGCATTCGACTTTTTTGTACTTGTTTATAGTAAATAGATTTATTACTGAAGTTACTTCTGGCCCCAGTTGCGCCCCTCGTGTACAGTAATTACATTCAACATGCAATTTAAAATATGAAATACAATCAGGATTAAATAAGTTAACAATCAGGATTAAATAAGTTATAAAATTAGTCTATATGTCAATGTCTTGATGCTGCTATCGATATGTATATTGTAAATTCTGGCATCCTGAATATTTTTTTCATCCACATGGTTAAAAGAAACTTTTGGAAATACATTCGGAAAAGCAGTAAGTGTTGTTTAACAACCTGCTTGGGTTTACGCAGAGTGCTAGGTATTTGTTTGTTGATTTATTTTGTCATTTTTTTGGAAACTGGGACGCTTAGCTCTGTCGCTTGAATGTAATAAATGAGAGGCACAAAATGGGGCGACCTTATTGTTGAATGAAAAAAAACAAAAACAAAGATGAAGATATTATTTTATATGATTTTTTTGTCCCACTGCCTACTGTGAGCATAAAGTATTAAACTAATACTGAACTAAAATAACAAAACGTTGATTGTTATTTTAGATTAAAGGTTAAATCAAAATCTTTTTTATTTAAGTAAAATTTTAAGGAGCTGTTTACGACGTTCTGCGCCTATCTATGATTCAGAGTCTGATTCAAGTTGTCTTCTAATGGTGTGTAAAAGCACTAACAAGGGCAGCAGTGATGACAAAGCTAACAGTGTTAACCGGGGGAGACTCAAAGGGCGACGGTACAGGATGTTGTTTTCAGGGGTAACTGCTGTATTAGCGCAGTGCAGAGCAGCAGCAAACACATGCAGGTTTTCAGAGGGATACAGTGGGGTGCAAATACAGGGACTCAGGACGTCATTACTCCACGATGTCTTTACATAGCAAACAGCTATTTGCCGCTATATTAATGTTCTGAATTTCATGTGGAGCTCCTTTAAGGCTAAATTTTATATATTCAAAATAAAAAAGACAGTTCATCTCGTAATGTTCTCCACTTCTTTAACTGAAGTCTTGACCTGCTGTTAACTCTTTTGTGTCCTGCAGCTGGGTCTTCATCCACGAGAAAGCTTATCAGTCGATCGACACCGGCATTGAGTCCTCAGTGATGACCAAAGTAAAAGGCTTTGGTTACCATCACGACCAAGTGATGGATGTGGCTGACTATGTCTTCCCCCAACAGGTGTGTGACCCTGATAACATGCCCATGCTAACATAAGCATGACCTCTGACCTTTGACTGCTTGTACTTTGTCTGAGGTTCCCATTGTAGACGGACTACACACAAAACCTTTTTAAAGTGGAATGACAGGTTTGGTGGTGGTTCGAGGTGCATGTGAAACATGTGAGAGTTGATAATGCCACTGTTTGTTGAAATGGGATTTCATGATGAACAGGCTGTTTATGAGCTGATCCATTTATCTATGTGCAGCACATACAGTTTACCACGAATGTTTTGTGCTGTGTTTCAGGGTGCAGGCATCTTCTGCATCATGACCAAAGTCATCATCACACAAAATCAGTTTCAAGGAAGATGTCCAGAGGTGAGGACACATTCAGATCCATTTCACTGCTTTGTGACACTTCCTTTTGTCTCCATTAATGACCAAATGTGGCTTTTGCAGTCAGAGCACTCCATGATGATGTAAGCTTTGTGGACTCAGGAACATATTTATTTTTATTTTTCTAATTGAATGAATGACTGTAGGTTTATTGTTAGAATAAAGTACAGAACAAATCAAAATAAGCAAAACAATTGAAAACAATATAAAGTCAACATGTCCGAAAAGGAGTAGGAAGAAGCATGAGCTTATTTAGTCTCACCCCTTTTCCATCTCTAAGTGAATAAATCTGCTGATAATCATCAGTTCATTTCCTGTCTCCTTTTCTGTTCATTCAATATGTGAGATCCCCTGGTGATTGTCAACGCCCTTCTTCCTCCCCGTACCTTGTGAAAACCATATGTTTGTACTGCTCCTTGAACTGGCTCATGCTTGGACATTGCTTGAGGTCCCCACTCAGTCCGTTCCACAACTTCACTCTATTGAGATGCAAAACGTTTTAAAAGTAGTGCGTGCACACAGATGTTTTAAATTTAGTTCCCCCCTGAAATTATACCCTCCCTCCCTTTGAAAAAACAGATCTTAAATATTTTTTGGAAGTAGGTTGTGAATTGCTTTATACATGATTTGTGCGGTTTGAAATTGAACCAGTTCAGAAAATTTCAATGTTTTTGAAAGTCCACGTTCACGTCTTAACTTTTACACTTATTTCGTTCTTATATATTTATTGTATTGTATGTCATTTGTGCAGCTGATTTAAGTTGTCTAATGTCGAAGGACTCGATGCAACCATTTATTTTAACATATAAAGACTGACATAACGGCAAACTGCATCTAACAGTCACCTGACATTTACACTTGACAAGGGCAGGTGTTTAAATCAGGAAAATTGTAGAAATGGGCTCTTTTCATTTCTCTGTTTTGTGCCTCCTCGTCTCCTCCCTCCTCCTGCCTGTGACCTGCAAAGCAATCGCAGCATGCCTTCTTAAAGGATGTCTCACTTAACCAATCTTAAGTCCTGCCTTCCTCAGTTACTGTTGCTAAGTCGGACAAGGTTGAAAAAAAGAAACATGGCGATGGCGGTTCTGTTTAGCTCGGTGCTGCGGTGTTTATGAGATTAATTTCTTGGCGTCAGGCAGTATAGCTTCAAGAGGCAATCAGCAAGGACTACAGTATGTGATCGAAGGATACGTTCACAATGTCAAGTTTTATAAACAAGGCACACGACACAAACTGGGGTCTCAACGAAAAAGGAAAAGTTAGACAGAGGATGCCGAGTCAACTTTGCCTATGCACTGTCGGGTATGTGTCCCCTTTTCCCCCTCTTAGGATCAGTTAAGTGTTCTATATATTAATCACTGAATAAAGACCATGGTGCTAACCTAAGGTTAGTCTCTGTTTACTGTAGAAAGTTACGTTACTTTGCGGCGGCACATATCCGTACATCGATATTACAAACAAAGATCGTTGGAAGGAACGCTGATCGACAATTACGTTATATTTTATGGCATATTTTACATTATTGTAAAAATATGCCAGCAGCCAAATCTCATTAACGTTACCACAGAAAATCAGAAAGCAAACATGGCTGACGGTGGTGATCTGATAAAGTGGCTTTCTATGTTGTTTCACGTCAGTAAGATCTAACTGACGAATGCACTAGGCATCAACTTTTCGTTTCGTTCGTTGAATCCACAAGTAGGACGTCAAAGTTTAACAGGAGAGGGTAAAGTTGACTGAGCGTCTGCAGAGTTCGAGCATGCTCAACTGTTATTGGAGCACAGAGTGAAAAGGGGCGGGACTTGGGAAGGGCCAGTTCCTAAAATGTGTCTCGAGGAGAGAGGCGTGACGAGTGAGCTTTGAGGACAGAGGAGGCTTGCCGAAAGAGCCATGAGCGAGGAGGCACAGGTGTGTCCTTTGCGGAAGTCTTTTCGGCACCAGATGATGCAGCTGTGCCTGACATGTGACAACCAAAACGTGGTCACATCTTATAACTTATTCTCTTACTTTTATGCAAAATGTGGGTCAAGTGTATCTATGAGGTCACAGTTTAAGTTTCTCTGTGTGTGTGTGTGTGTGTGTGTGTGTGTTACAGACTGGAGGCAGGTTTAACTGTTACAGAGATGAAGACTGCTACCAGCATTTTGGCAGCATCCTTGCCAACGGTGAGTCAAACTTCTTTCAATGAATAAATGAATGACTTAAATTTTTAAAAAATCAAAACAAAACAAACAAAACATCAACAGACATGCTCAAAAAGGAGTGGGGAGTAATTTATTCAATGTGAAATGCCATAGGCTTGTGCTAATAACGTTAGCATGCTATATTTGTGTGGAAAACGTGTTTAGTATAAGATACTTGTTTTGTCAGTGAACCTCGTGAATTGTAATGGTACAGATTTTGTTACCTTTGTTAAATGTTGCTGTTGTCCCTGGTTTTATATGAGTAGAGGAAAAGTTTGCTAGCTGCCAGGCTAATTTATACAATGTAAAATGGCATAGGCTTGTGCTAAAAACATTAGCATGCTATATTTGTGTGGAAAACATGTCCAGATAAAGACAAGTGTTTGTCTGTGAATGCTGCGAGTTATAGTGAAGCTGATTTGTGTACTTGTGTTTGAAACTGTCTCTATTAAGCCATGTTTAATGTGTGTTTAATGTGTGTTTAATGTGTGTTTTGGTTGTGTTTGAATCAACTAAACTTTACAGCACTTCACAGAAACCCCGCCCCGACTAGTGTTTTGGAGGCGCAAGGGGCCGTACACATGCTGCGTCTTTTACCGCCTGAAAAACATGAGGGTGTTGGCTGCTACTTTTGTGCCTTTTTTTATGCCAGGTTTTAAGAGCATGGCGGCAGCTTGTGTCTGAGGTTGCTAAGCAACCTTAACAAGCGCTGTATCATAGCCTGTTTCCCGAAATCCTGAGAGCAGAGCTGATCTTCTTCCGGGTGCTGTTTATAAGTGTGTAGGCCTATTGTCTGTGGGACAGATGAAAAGCTCTGGCAGCTCTGCACCAAAATGATCAACTTCTCCATGTTTACAGAAAAAGGGAAAGATATCTGTTGGCTGTGATTGGCTGTTCCTTGTCACATGACATGCAGTGTACGCTGCTGCATTTCAAAAGTTGAACTCTGTTTATCTCGGAGTGTCTACATTGAAAACAATGAACTTGAGGGCACAAAAAATGTGGCATGTGTACGGCCCCTAACTGCAGAGTTTGTTTGGTCAGTCAGTGGTTTGCCTTGTTAACTCGTTGTAAAACACTCTTTATTTAAACATGACAGAAACAAAATAAAACTCACCAGATCTTCTTAGCTAGTCATCTAGGTAGTTAGGCCACTGTTCCAACGATTAGCAACTCGCAATTAATCAGTAGCTCACAGAGTTAGATGTGAAAATATACTGTTTTCCCCCACGGTCTCTCTGACGTTACTGGCTGTTTACAATCCTGTAACATTATCCCCACCACCCACAGCCATTTCTCAGCTGCCTGGTCCACCAGACTGACCTCTGGTGGCGTATGCTGTGCACTATGTACAGTTAAATAGAAAGATGAACGTCTATATTATTGATGGGGTTAAAAATCAAACCATCAGAATTTCTTAATACTCTGGTACACCTAATTGTGTCTCCCTTTAACAGACATCTTTCCTTCTGGCTTGCACAACAGGGGTAATAACGGGTGCTTGCCTTAAGTCTTCCAATGACACTGCGGGTAAGTGCGAGATTAACGGATGGTGTCCAGCCGAGAACGACCAAGTTGAGATGTAAGATTTACAAACACACACACACACAGACACACACACAGAGACATGTATAGTTGTAAGCTTCAACTCTTGTCCTCACCCCTCCTTCTGTATCCACATCCTGCACAGCAAACCGATGCTAGATGTGAACAACTTCACCATCTTTATCAAGAACAGTATTCGGTTTCCCCTCTTCGATGTCACTAGGTATGTCACACACACACACACACACACACACACACACACACACACACACACACACACACACACACACACACACACACACATTCTCAAATCAAAGCAGCTGAAAACAAATGTGTGGAAAAGTTTTTTTTCTAATCATAAACATGAAATCTTTTTCTCTCAGAGGGAACTTTCCCTCCACGATGACGTCCGAACAGA
The DNA here is from genome assembly GCA_019142605.1 of Cephalopholis sonnerati. NCBI lineage: Eukaryota > Metazoa > Chordata > Actinopteri > Perciformes > Serranidae > Cephalopholis > Cephalopholis sonnerati. The sequence goes on along the minus strand of JAGQAX010000004.1, from coordinate 36,799,971 downwards.
TCAAGAAATGTACCTACCATCCAGTGAACAGCCCCTTCTGCCCCATCTTTCGTGTGGGGGACATTCTGAACTACACCGGGCAGAACGTGGCTGGCCTGGCAAGCAAGGTGGTCATTGCATCCTCTATCTCCTCCTTCCTCCTTTTTCTCCTCAAAATGTCCTTAATTTTTTTTTATCCTCGAGGCTAAAACGTTGCAACTGCACAGGACACACATGAAGAGACTGTTTTGTTGACATAAACCATATTTAAATAGAGCGTTAAGGAGTTTACCCGATCTCACCATCCTCCCCTTGTTTTAACTCTTGTCTGGTCACTTTGTTAACATGTTTTATGCTGACATGACATGTTTGGTGTTATTTATTGACATATCATGAGCAAAATGAGCAGTCAACACAACAGCTGAGCAATATGTTTACCCCTACGCGACGGAAAATTGGGCACCTTGGATCAACTCGCCAATCCGGCTCTGTGTGTCTAAACGCTCGCAGCTTGTCTGCAAAAAAAAAAAAGATCCTGGATTTTGGTTTCATGTCTTGTGGACTTTGTTTCTGAGTTTTCTGTTTGTGCTCCTTGTTTCATGTTGTTTAGCTCATATTTAATCTGCTTCCTGTTTTATTTTGTAGGTTCTCTCCTCATGTGTCATGTCTGGTTTTACTTCCTGTCTTTGTGTGTTTTCCCGCCTGTTTTCTGTCACACCTGTCTCGTTAGTCCTCCCCTGTTCCCTGAGTCTTCCCTTCACACCTGTTCTGTATTAATCCTGTCTGCTCCACCCTTGTTATCAGCCAATCTGTTTCACTCCTTTTGTCCATGTCCTCCTGCTCCAGCTGTGTCTCGTCCTTGTGATTAGTCTTCTGTGTATATATACCTGTGTGTTTCCCTTTGTCCTTTGTCTGTCTGTCTGTGTACCTCTGTGTCTGTCTTTCCTGCCATCATCCTGCATCCATCCCTGGTCTGCCTGTTTGATCTGCTTTTGGGTCCTCTCCTGAAAAATCTTCTAAAGATGTAATTTTGATGAAAGGAGATGAGTTTTTAGGTATTTAATTAAAGCCAGGAAAGGAACTTTATGCTGTTGACCAATGGCAAGCTGTCTTGACACGGCGGACCTTTTGAGAGCCAATCAAGTCCAAAATAGGAGAAGCTGTAGTAGCTTATTGGCTGCGTTGTATCATTACCTTTTATATCACTTCTGCTGTTGGAGTATAAGGCCTAGTCCACATGTTCACTGGTACTTTTGGAAACTGCTTTCCTTCATTTACAAAAAAATCTTATCCACATGAGCTCTGTTTCCAAAAAATCTCTGTCCAAAAATACAACTGAAGTGCCAGAGCCAGGTCTAACCAGGTCTCATCCAAAACCAGGGACGCTGGTTTGTCCATGTCGTGAGTGGATCATGTAGCAGTGGCCTCTATAGCACATTATGACGTCTCCATTCCTCAAAACAGTGGAAGTGTAACTGTGTATTTGTGTATAAAGATGTTAAAAGTCCTGTTGACTAGGTCAGAACCAGCACTAATTTGGCGTATTTGCACAAAATGTCAAGCCTCACAAAGGAGATAACGCCACTCACTCTGACATTACAAGCCTAAAACTCTGTTTTCTCTCTGCACATCATCGCTGAAAACATTTCTGGACATCTTCACACTGGAAGGGGTTTTACAAAATGTTTTTACAGTGCGAACGAAAGGCGTAAACACATTAAAAAAAGACAACATTTTAAAATTACCAGTGCACATGTGGACTACACCTTCACAAAAGAGGAACGCTTGGCAGTTGAAGCTAAGTTAACAAGCTAACATGTTTGCTAACTGTCTGTTAGTGAGCTTGTTGTTTTTATTCTTAATCTTCAGTAACTTTTTATTGAACAAAACAGTATAAAACGCTGCACAAAATGACAGGACTGGCTGGCTGTTTAGAGGTCAGTTCAGCAGTGACAAAAGTTTACCAACTAGCCATCTGAGTAGTCATTACATCACTGAGCTTCTACAACCAAATATTTTGTGAAGACTTTCACTTTTCCAGCTTCAGATTTAAACCTAACCCTGATTATCACAAGTTGAGCAGATAAAAGCTTAATTCTGAACACTACAGGTTTCCTCGTTTATATGCACCAAAGGTTACAGATGCAGTCTCTTTTTTCCTCATCCTTGTCTTTCAGGGTGGAGAAATAGGAATAAACATTCAGTGGAAGTGTAACCTGGATCTGGACATTGAACGTTGTGTACCCATGTACTCATTCACGCGACTGGACGAACCGTTTGCCAAGAATGCCGTCTCCAAAGGCTACAACTTCAGGTAGCCAGGCTGATTTTTCCTCTTAATAGTCTTTTTATTTGTCTTCATTCCTTGCTCACTGTTTTTCTTCTTTGAATGCAGATTTGCCAAATATTTCAAGACAGAGAACGGGACTGAGTTTCGGACACTTCATAAAGCATACGCAATCCGCTTTGATGTCATGGTCACTGGCAATGTGAGTTTTGTCGCAACTTGGGAATTTGTCTGTGCATGTGTGTTTGAAAAGATGTTTAAAAAATATTTTTGAACCTAATTTTTTAGATATTGCTCTTAACATTTATTCATTTTCACTGAAAACATTTTTAATAAGTGCTTTAATGTTTTATAATGCTATAAATTGTTTCAAACACAAAGGATTACTTGCTGCATGCAGGTGTCCTTGGTGTCCCCACTGCCTGCCACCAGGAAACCGTACAGAAGGATAAGACCAGAGTTTATTTTCTTAAAATTGTTTAAAAAATGGCAGAAGTTACAATTCAATTTGATTTTATTTATAAAGCCCAAAATCACAAATCACCCTCACAGCGGAGAAGGATAAACTCCCAAAAAACCCCTTTAACAGGGACAAAAAAAGGTAGAAACCTCAGGAAGAGCAACTGAGGAGGGATCCCTCTTCCAGGACGGACAGACGTGCAATAGATGTTGTACAGAACAGATCACCATAATAAATTAACAGTAGTCAATATGACACAATGAGACATAAAGAGAGACAGAGACAGAGAGAAATGCAGGACAGACAGCAATGATAATAGCTTACAACAACATTAATTTAGGTAACAATATTATGGTCATAATTACGGTACAATATGTTGTAGGCATGTATTAATATATATAATATAATTATGTATGTGACAATAATGATATGTGTATAATAACAGTACAAGTATGACTAATAGTAACAGCAGCAGAGGGAGGCATCAGGCAGGACCACGGCAGCAGCACAACACCACACACTATCCAGGCACAGCTGTGACACGAGTTAACCTGCGAGACAGTGGAGCACAAAGGCTCCGGAGAACAAGCCGAGTTAGTGACATGCAGTAGAGCAGAGTTAGTGAGATGCAGTAACAGGACATGAATGTTAACAAAGGAGAGAGAGAGAGAAGGAGAGAAGGGGCTCTGTGTATTATAGGAGGTCCCCCGGCAGACTAGGCCTATGTCAGTCTAACTAGGGGCTGGTCCAAGACAGGCCTGAGCCAGCCCTAACTATAAGCTTTATCAAATAGGAAAGTCTTAAGTCTAGTCTTAAAAGTGGAGACGGTGTCTGCCTCCCGGACCGAAACAGGAAGGTGATTCCACAAAAGAGGAACCTGATAGCTGAAGGCTCTGGCTCCTGTTCTACTTTTGGAGACTTTAGGGACCACGAGTAACCCTGCATTCTCAGAGCGCAGTGTTCTGGTGGGATAATAGGGCACTATGAGCTCTCTGAGATATGATGGAGCCTGATTATGTAGAGCTTTGTAGGTTAGGAGAAGGATTTTAAATTAAATTCTGGATTTTACAGGGAGCCAGTGCAGAGAAGCTAAAACAGGAGAAATGTGATCTGGTTTCTTAGTTCCTGTCAGTAAACGTGCAGCCGCGTTCTGGATTAGCTGGAGAGTTTTTAGGCACTTATTAGAGCTTGGGGAAAATACTGCACTCGGCACTGTCACTTTTTACCCAGGCTTCCCCTCACAGTGGAGTAGAGGCTGGACAATTACCACAAAGACCAACCGGCACACAAGCACAAGGGCTGGACAACACTTTGCATTTTCAGCTATGAAAACACTTTTGTGAACACTCAGCTTTATGATAGTAACACTAGGGATTGTCTGTCCAATTAAAATTTGGTCAGACAAGACCATTTCAACCAACTGACCAGGTGTCAGCTCTTCTGGCAACAGCTCCATTTTAACTTGAGTGTGAGAGTGTGAACTTTATTCTCGTCTAACTCTCAACAAGACAGGAAATAAGTGTAGTGTTTCCCACATTGTAAATCTATTCCTTTGAATGTGCATTCAAGCAAGTTGTGCAGAATACCGTACTGACTGACTCCATCTTTTCCAGGCAGGAAAGTTTGACACAATCCCAACACTCATCAACTTGGTAGCTGCCTTCACCTCTGTTGGACTGGTAAGGATTTCTGATCAGACTAAAGATGATAAAAATGTGTTTTTCCTGTTGCTGTCAGCTTTGACTACACCTTATTTAAAAACCTGTCTCTGCAGGGTACGGTCCTCTGTGATGTCATCTTACTGAACTTCTTGAAAGGGGCCGACCAGTACAAAGCCAAGAAGTTTGAAGAGGTAATGCAGTTTTTTTTTTATAAAGTAGCTGCATGCATTTTGTCTGATATTACATATAGAGTCCACGTTAGCTTTAAGAGCTTCATCACAGCCTTTCCTCACTGTTTGTCCATGCAGGTGTCGGAGGCTCAGATAGAAGCATCTCTTGCTCAGAGCCCAGCCAGCCAGCTGTCGCTCAAACCTGGTATCAAGAGCTCCTACGACTCCGGAGCCATTTCCCTCGATGCGTGTGACCAACCTGACCTGTCAACAACAACAACAATCTGAACAAACGGTCATTCTCCATTATCTCTCTTTCTCTTACTGCCTTATTTAAAGTGAAGATAATGCTCGCACACTGTCCTGTTATGTACAATAAAATTAAACTAGACCGAAACGTTGTGTGCTTAATAAAATTTGTTGCAACTAATAGGACAGTGTGCTGGAATTCTCTTTTCTTCACCTATTGACATACCTATTTCTCCTACGCACCTGTCTACAAGTTTTTAAAGGTGTGCATGAGCCTCCACATTTTAGTTTTAATGCCCTGTTACAAGAGATTCACTGTGCATTTATTAGTTTTTGGAATTGGAAAGTCACTGCCATCTTCACAATTTTGCAACAAGAGGTGGGAGTCAGAAGAAAAGAATTATTGTCTAAATAACAACTGGACCAACTCCTCACTATTTAGATTAGTTAAAACTACAGCCATTAAACTCAGAGGGAAACATACAGTAGTAAAAAAAAGGTTGTTTTATTGTACGCAGTTTTATTTTACAAGGCATTTTACAGCTACAATAAACTGCAACCTCCTGTTTGTCAGCCAGAAATATTAGAGCTGAATAAATCTCCCTCTCATTTCCTGTTAGCTTTGCTCGAACAAGCCAAAAATTTAAAAAACATGTTCAAAAAGAATAAACTATTTGCACAATTTGGAGAATTTCTCTTTCTTGTCATGTCCACACACTCACCAACTGCCCTCACTCTCTGTCCTGCACAAATAAGAGCACTAAAGAGTCTCCTAATGGTGTAAAGACATGGTCAATGGCTACGTAAGTGTGTGTGTGTGTGTGTTACAAGAGGGGGCTGCAGTGGGATAAATGTGTGTGTGGTTTGAGGTCTACAAATGGACCATTATTAGTCCACTTCTGGGCGATGACGCACAGTGGATGTTACTGCACAGACTAATGGACTGTTGTAATTTATCTTTTTCCAGTCTGAAATGACATTACAATACTCTTTTTTTCTCTGCTTATTTCTCCTGTTTACTTCCACATTTTCTTGTCAGACATTCACATAATTATCTCGACTTCTCTCTCTGTCACACACATGGTGTACATTTTAGTGCCTCCCCCTCCTCTCCCTTGTTTCAGTGTAAACTGGGGCACTAATAGATCAGCTAAAGAGCCTCTTAATGGCTCTGACAGAGATTTACGAGACAAGATAGCTGTGAAGGGAGGCCGCAGAGGAATTGACAGCAGTTAGCCACCAAGTTTGATGTACTAATTTAATCATATAAATCAGTGTAATGCATGTAATGGAAATGACAGAATATGATACACAGCGTCGTGAAGTACTCTATCTCTCTGAATGATGCCTCTGGAGCAAGTCTGCCGCTCGTCTGCGGACAGCGTGAACAAACAGTTTTCTGTCTACTGTAACAGCACTCGAAGGCCAAGCCAGGCTGAGTGTGTGTGTGTGTGTGTCCTGTGTGTGTGTAAAACACAAAAAGCAGATGATGTCACTTCTTCAGATGATCTCTATTTAGAATTTATAAATATAACTGTGATAATGAGCCAGCTAGAGGCAGAGGTGGAGGACATGAGTCACACGACTTTACTTGGTATTAAAGGGGAACACCATCTAAATTAAGAATCCCAATATGTTATTTCCATTGCCTGGGAAGGTTTAATCAATATTTGTAAACACGAGCTACTCTCTCTCAAAGCCAGAAACCACAGACGGAAGTCTCAAACTTGTGATGCCATCAAGTATAAAGTCCGGAGCTGCTCCATAGAAAGTAATTTGGAGACCAGAAACTGTTTGTTTTCTTTTTTACACCCAGATGATCTTTATTCTATTGTAACGTTCTCAGTGCTGAGACAGAAATTGTACCCATTGTGATGTCATGAGGGGAGATAAGTCCCCTCTCGATGGCTGCAACAAGGACTACAACCCACCATGGCATCCAGGGAAGGACTACAAGAACCATAGTCCTGAGGACAATCAGGACAAAGGTCGCTGCCCAGCTGAAGTGAATGAGCTGATTGCCTCAGTGAAAAGCAGACCTTTTGGTTTTGTTAAAGACAGTGAACTTTATTTAAATAGCTGTTTCGGTTTTGTTTATTTTATAAGAATAAGTTGTCCTGTATTAAGCAGACTAAAAACAGCGAATTTAAGTTGAAAAGCAAAGCCTGGCTGTCTTCATTCCCTGCACCAGAGAAAAGCTCCCGACCTCTCAAGACATCACACCATATACCCAGAACGTTCCCATGAGTACTCTGTGTCATCTTTAACGATGGTACCCAACTGGTGGGTCACGTTCCAAAAGTGGAAGTAACTTGTGAACGTGCCAACTTTTTAAAAAACACTTTATTTTAAAGTACAGTGAATTTCCGGCACTGAGCTGTTATTTTGAGGTGCGATTTCCTGCTGTAGAGTGAGTGACTACTGGACAGCTACATGACAGCAAACTAGCTCGATGACATGGCCAAATGCAAGTGTGACACTGACTGTATTAAACTGTGTGGACCTTGAACTAATGACGAAGGACAGATCTGGACCCTGTGGCTGGACCAGTTGGGAACCAACGATATATAACATCTTTCACCATTCACTGTCAACGGAGCAGCTCCAGACTTAGTACTTGATGACATCACACATTTTAGTTTTAGCCATAGAGTCTACATAAAGATGGACGATGTGTCTCTACTTACCCCCACTGTACAAAAATGAAGCCAAAACATCCTGGATCTGGCTGCTGCCATCTTGCCCTGATGACGTCATTAAAGCCCAGTTCAGGCATGTTCACTTGCTGCAGCAAGTTCTCCGTCCCCACCGAGCCCTATGTTTTTATCTTTCTGCATGCCAGTGTCAGACGTTGGGTCACTGCTGCAGCTAGCTGTATGTGCTTAAGTCCATCTGATGCTGGTTTTGTTTCTGTTTTTTGCCGTTTCACCACTACGACAAATGTAGCTGTACCAGTATCTCACTATCACTATCCTCATTCAGATTTTAAGAAGCTACAAATTATATTCAGCAACAAAATAAGTCTGAAAAGCTGCAAATCAGAACAGAAGTACAGAGAGTTGTTGCATAGACATGATACACCATCTCATCTAGTTTGCATTTCTCATCGTGAGTCTTTAGTCTGAGCTGGGCCTTAGAGGAAGAGTCTGTGCAGTAGCGACCTCACGATGTAAAGTTCTGGCCCAAACACCCGTCCGAACAATCACAGACATCACCACTGATCACAAGCACAATGACTGACACACGTAGCTGTCAATCATGACGCCAAACACACTTTTTATAGCAATAAAAAAACTAATTAAAAACAAACAGCAGAGAAATGAACACTTAAACATACAGCAGTGTGATAAGAAGTACCTAAAATGACAGATACCATCTTTGGGAAAAATCTACGGGTACCTGATTTTGATGTTTTAGTTTGGCCTACATCTGCTAACATTGTAGATGACGGGCTTTATGACCTATAATGCAGCCAGCCACCAGCACATGATCAAGATGGTTAAGCTTCAGTTTGAGGAGCTGTTGTGTCGTCCATCTTTTTTATACAATGCATGGATATAGCACTCTGGCCTTATGATTTGTATGACCACAGGAATAAAATATATGATTTTTGAAAATGGTTGTAGTTCCCCTTTAAGTTGGAAATTTAAAGACACTGATAAAAGACTCAACTTTGACTTGGTATTCCATGAAAAAACTTGACTTTTTCTAGTAAACGTTTGCGTTTTTGTAGATAGATAAGTAGGTATGATAAGTTTTGTAGATCGATTGATGAGTTTTGTTTTTGGAACATGATTTGTAGTAACTTGTAGTGCAATTCAAGCAAACCTGGCAACCTACTAGGATGCAGCAGACCAGCGGGGAGGGGATTAATCCTAAAAAATGTAATTTATATTTAAGGATTATGTTGTTGATGAAGGTAGTAAGAAGAGAACTTCATATGCAAGGCCTGCAGCTCAAAAATCAGTGATCCCACCACCACAAAACTCAACTTCATCACTAAAAAACTCACAAAGAAAGGTACATGACTGTGTCTTTTTAGCTAACTTGGCTTATTTAATTTTGAATTTATTCAGAATTTTTTATGACTTGACTCATGACAAGCTTGACTTGCACGACCTGCTTAGCATAAAGCGGGCATAACTCTGTCCAAATGTAACACAGAGAGTTCACTACTTAAAATATTAAATCTTGTTTGTTGATGACTTCCGGTTATGGCGGCCACGTAGGAAGACGCACGCCGAGCTGCTCTGTTTTAGCTACTACAATTCCTACTAAAAACTCTCAATTTTGCAACAAAACTTCATAACGTAAGGTTAGTGTGCATACTGTAATGCCGAAGGTTGGCAAACTAAGCAAAGATAAGAGCAAAGCGTCAAAACAGCCGAAGCTAACTGACTATCAACTCCGTGGTGAAACGCAGAAAGTTAATGTCGGCATGGCTGAGCAGGGGGGCAACGGAGTCGGTGAACTCGGAGACGCCAAGACGGACACAATACTGGCTGCCATAAACTCCATGAAAACGGAGTTTTCAACAAGATTCGACGGGATTATGTCGGCGATAAATGGTATGAGGAAGGAGATAAGCGACTGCTCTGAACGAGTGTCACAAGCTGAGCAGCGCATATCCAGTGCCGAAGACGAGGTAGCTAACCTGCAAGCTAAGGTAAACAGGCTGGAGTCAAAAAGCAAAACTCTGGAAGAGAAGCTTTTGGACTTGGAAACCAGATCTCGATTGAACAACCTGAGACTTGTGGGACTACCAGAGGGAGCTGAGGGACAGGACACATGCTCTTTTTTGGAGAAATGGATCCCAGAACTACTGAATGCTGAAACTCCACGAGCTCCAATGGTAATTGAAAGGGCACACCGAATCGGACCGATGAGGGACAACAAGGCGCCGCCGAGAACACTAATAATGAAGTTCCTCAACTACAAGGACAAGACGACAGTAATGGCAGCTGTACGGGCTAAGAAGGAGCTCCGGTACAAAGATCAACAAGTCAGGTTTTACTCTGACTTGGCTACGGGAATACATCAGCTGAGGAAGCAGTACGACCCAATCCGGCAGGAGCTGCGCAATCTAGGGATCCGACATGGAGTGATTCACCCCGCCAGCCTTTTGGTAACACATAAAGGACAAACCCACACCTTTAAAACCCCAGGCGAAGCACAAGCGTTCATAAAGAAGATCCGGGAGGATGCCACAGACAGTTAAATGACGAGGAGCAAAACGGCAATATCAGTACATGTCTGTGGCAGTGTGCTTTATTTAAAGGATGACGTGGTAACAGACTAAAATGATTCAACTACACTGGCTGATGCTGTAATTAATAGATAAGACAAGGTTAACACACAGCCATACACATGGAGAACATACAGATCAAAATTCATATTTCATATTAAAGCTCTTTACACTGGACTATTAAAATATTCACTTTAAGCATATGACATATTTTGTTTGGGGATATAATATGTAATTGTTATGAGGTATAAACCTAGGACAAGATAAGTTGAAATCTCAACATAGGAACAGTAGCAGAGATTGTTATGTGGAAAGCAAAGAGTGGATTGACTGATCCTCACTAAGTGTGGAACTGTCGTTAGCGATAACGGGAGACAAGAGAGTTTCTGGGGGGGCTCCCACAACTGTGGGTAAAGGGGAATTGTTCAAGTTCACAGTTTTGGATGAGGTTTTGGCATCCAGATATGTTATGCTTCTCAATAAGTTTATTTCTATATGGCAAGGTAATCTGTTATTTTATATTGTGAATGTCTCAAGGAGTAAGTCTTAATTTTGTTTCCTGGAACTGTAGGGGTCTGCAGCAGCTCAGAAAAATCAAACAAGTCATGAATAAAATAAAGGATATAGATGCTAAAATTGTATTTCTACAAGAAACTCATCTATTAGATGAGGATAATAAAAAGATTAGGAGGAGGTGGCAGGGTAGTGTATTTTCAGCACCATTTTCATCCCAAGCCAGGGGAGTTATGACTCTAATTCATAAAACAGTACCATTTCAAGTAAAAAACATAATTAAAGATAAGAGGGGAAGATACTTAATAATTCAAGGCTCCCTCCTTTCAGAAAATATAAATTTAGTAAACTTGTATGGTCCTAACACAGATGATTCTAAATTTTTTGTAGATTTGTTCTTTATGCTGTCAACGTTGGCGGGACAGCATGTAATAGCCGGGGACTTTAATTGTACGTTAAACCCGAACATGGATAGATCCACAGGAACAGATCAATCACACAATAGAGGTAGAACAGTAATTAATCGTTTCATTAAGGACTTAAGTCTGTTGGATATATGGAGAGAACTGAAACCAAATGCTAAAGCTTACTCCTGTTATTCTAGTGTGTTCCAGACATACTCCAGAATAGATTATTTTTTAATCTCTTCAGAACTACGATCAAAAATTCAAGACAGTTTTTATGATAATATTGTGATTTCAGATCATGCACCATGTGGCTTAGTGTATATGGATAAAAAATTGATAAAGGACCCGCCTAGATGGCATTTTCAGCACAAATGGTTACAAGATGAAGAATTTATAAAATACATAGAAAAACAGGTAGATGAATTTTTTGAAATTAATACTACACAAACATCTGCAGGAACAAAATGGGAAGCATTTAAAGCCTTTCTTAGAGGACATATTATTAGCTATACTGGGTCAAAATCAAAAAAGGCTCGTGAGGAACGATTGCAGCTGGAACAGAAAATAAGGATTCTCCAAGAAAAAGTCAATGAGGAAAGCAACCCGCAATTGGAAAAGGATTTACTGATTTCGAGAGCTGAATATGACAAATTGTCTGCATCTAGAGCAGCTTCTAGCCTTTTAAGACTAAGGCAAACATTCTTTGAGCAAGGAGATAAATCAGGTAAACTATTAGCATGGCAGATTAAACAGTTAGAAACCAAAACATCAATCACAAGCATTCTTTCCAATGGGCAAACTATTGTGGATCCACAAAAAATAAATGATGCTTTCAGAGACTACTATGAGGGACTATATGGTGCAGATAATGAAACGGACTTACCAAAGCTGAATAAATTTTTGGATGAACTCTCTATACCCAGTATCCCACATGACATAAAAAAGGATCTAAATTTAGATATTACCAAAGAAGAGATAGGACAGGCCATCGATAGTATGAAGTCAGGGAAAAGGGCTGGACCAGATGGCCTTCCAATTGACCTTTATAAAAAATTTAAAAATAAATTGCTAATGCCACTTTTGGAAATGTTTTTAGAGGCATTTGGCAGCGGCAGTCTCCCAACCTCTATCAATAGTGCCTTAATTATTTTACTTCCAAAATCAGGTAAACCCTCGAACAAATGTGAAAACATGAGACCCATAAGTTTGCTAAATTCTGATCTTAAGATAATATGTAAACTTTTAGCGAAACGCTTACAAAAAGTAATGCCAGATATTATTGATCAAGACCAAAACGGATTTATAATGGGAAGACAAGGTTTTCACAATGTGAGAAGGGTATTGAACATTATTCATGCAAATAAAGAAGTGCCTGACACAGCACTTCTATCATTAGATGCCGAAAAGGCTTTTGATAGGGTCAAATGGCCTTATCTTTTCAGGGTTCTAGAAAAATTTGGGTGTGGAAATAGCTTCATAAAATGGGTTCAGATAATATATAAACATTCTACAGCTGAAATTACAACAAATAGAAATGTATCAAAACCAATAAAAATCAGTAAAGGATGCCGGCAAGGTTGCCCTCTGTCGCCCCTACTGTTTACACTGGCAATAGAACCATTCGCAATAGCAGTGCGCTCTCATCATCAGTTTAGTGGAATAACAGTGGGGCCGTCAGAGCACAGAATAGCTTTGTATGCTGATGACATAATTTTAATGTTGTCAAAATTAAAAAAAACAATTCCAGCCTTGTCACAGCTAATAGGTGCATTTGGTGAAGTTTCAGGATACAAAGTAAATAATACCAAATCCTGTATTTTGCTACTTAACTCAAATGATAGAAAAAACCCAATCTCTGAAGCAGTTCAATTTAATGTTGTAGAACAATTTAAATATCTGGGAGTATGGATTTTGCCCGGGCTGGAACATGTTGTCAGCGCCAACTATGAATCTTTAATGATAGAAATTAATGAATCTGTTGATAAATGGATGCCACTACCAGTTTCTATAATTGGGAGAATTAATATTTTAAAAATGAACATTCTACCTAAATTACTTTATTTATTCCAAAACATTCCTCTGCCGCCTCCTTCAGACTTGTTTTCAAAACTCAAAAAAATATTCTTAGGATTTATATGGAACAATAAGAAGGCACGACTTCGTCTGTCTCTACTGTACTTACCATTTGATCGAGGAGGGTTAAAATGTCCAAATCTGATGTGGTACTACTGGGCTGCACAGCTGAGGTCGATTATGTTCTTTTTTTCAAAAAATGATTCTCCTCACTGGACTGAAATGGAGTCTTCTGGTCTAAAACTACCTCTTCCCTTATATATGTACTCAGACACAGAAAAAAGATTACGGAAACAAGCTAAAAATCCAATTGTAAAACACATGGTAAAGATATGGTATGATGTTAAAAAATTCTTAAAAGAAACACACTCCATATCACAATATAGTCCAATATGGGGTAATCACTTTTTCGTACCAGGAAGAGCTGATGCAACATTCAAATTATGGCACTCCAAGGGACTTAAAATGATCCAGGATCTATATATGGTAAATTCAGTTGTAATGATGTCCTTTGATGAACTGAGGGCTAAATTCAAGCTCAATAGAAAACATTTCTTCAAATACCTCCAACTTAGAAGCTTTGTCAAAGCAAATCAAAACAACGCACTCACCAGACCTCTATGTTCTTTGTTGGAAGAAATGATGACAAAGGACAGTTTGAGAAAGGGAATCATATCAGAGTTTTACAGTTTGCTGACATCTGGCTCATCTGAAAGCTCACAATTTAAATTATTTGCCTGGAAAGAGGACTTGCAAAGTGACATTTCAGATGAAGTTTGGAGAACAGCCTGTGCTAATGCCCAGTCTAAATCTGTTAATACACGCCTAAAACTAATACAATATAAATGGTTAATGCGGATATATGTGACACCGGTGGATCTAAATCGATACAATGAAAACATACCAGACGTATGCACAAAGTGTATGGAACATAGAGGGACATGGTTTCATTGTATCTGGCAATGCACAAAGATTAAAAAGTTTTGGGAAGAGGTAAGAGCCACGATAGAGAAGATCATTTCAAAACTGATTTCACTGGATCCTAAACTCTTCCTGTTGGGCTTATACCCAGAGATACATAATTATAGCAAAAATGAACGAGTATTCATAGACCTCAGCTCACTGTATGCCAAAAAATGTATTGCACAATTATGGAAAAATACTCACAGACCAAATATTGCTCAATGGATGAGACAGATGCTTTCAAATCTTCCATTAGAAAGGATTACTTATATATTGAAGACTAAACAGCACATATTTGAGAGTGTGTGGGGACCCTTCATTAATTATGTCAAGAACTTTGATTTAACAGATGACCAAGATGACTGAATGCTGTGGGCGGTACAGTTCCTAAACTTTTACAAATTTTATTTTTTAATGTAGTATGTTACATGTTGTATCTACTACAATTTAAAATCCACTCAGTATAGATTGCCCTCTGTTAATATGAGAAGCAAATTGTTGTTGTTGTTGTTGAGTATATGTTTATTTCCTTTTTTTTTTTTTTTTTTTTTTTTTTTTTTTTTTTTTTTCTCCCTTTAGTAGAGCTGTAACAATTATTGGATAGGCTGTTAACTGCTGAATCGATGGCTACTGTTGTTTTTCTTTGGTTTTTTTTTTTTTTTTTTTTTTTTTTATGACCGACTAATCATTCTGAGCACGTCCTGCTGTAGAATGGCCACTCGTGGTGTTCTGAATCTGAGCGTCTGATGGCGGCTTGGGCCCTATGAGATGAAGGTTTGAATGTACTATGGTTGTGAACGGGGGACAGCTGAGGGGGGTATTTTGGACTTTGGACTTTGAAAAATTTGATAATTCTTCAGTATTCCCTGATACTTGGGATCAGGAAGATATTCAACAGGATAATTGGACAATCCATGTTTTTAGGCAGCAGCCCTCTTTATTGTTTTTTTTTTGTTTTTTTTTTTTTTTTTGTTTTTTTTTTTTTTTTTTTTGTTTGTTTTTTGTTCTTGTTTAGAGTTGATGAAAAAAGTTGACAGCACAAACTGAATGTAAATGGCTGTATTTCATGCTGTTAAAATGTCAATAAAAATATTGTGGAAAAAAAAAAAAATCTTGTTTGTTTAATGCATACAAAAAAAAGTTTTACAGGGGTTTATGTATCAGACTAGCAGCCGGCAGTGACTCTAGATTAAACATGCACTTTCATACAGACATCAAAAGTGGCTTTAAAATAAGGTTTTAACATTTCAAGAGCTGAACAGAGAGCAGCAGACTATCAGAAACCACTGACAGTCTGCAGCCACTGCTTCAGCTCCGACTCTCTTTCCTCCTCTGGGGTTAATTTTCCAGGATGGCCGGACAGGGAGCCATTACCCAGAGACAGTCTGCTGCTGTCCAGAGTGAGACTGAAGCAGGAGGAGGAGGAGGAGGAGGAGGAGGAGGGAAGAGCATAACATCTCTGATAAAAGCTGCAGAAAACTGATGAAAGAATATTTACTCCAGCAACCAAACTGACCCATTACTTAGGGAGCTGATGCAAGACTGGCGGTTTGTAATCCAGTCTAGACAGAGGAATTCTGTCTGTAGTTACAAAGGCTTGAAATACTCTTAACACCTGATCAATTATCAGTTTGAATGGTGGTGTTGTGGCGAGGGACGAGGATCAATAAGAAACAAAGGTGCTTTAAGAAAGAACGTATTTTAAGAAAGACAGGTCAGTGAGACTCAAATGTTCGTCTGCAGTTTTACTGTCCCTATCTGTGCTTCCTCCCCGTGTTCCTCCTCTTCAGAGCCCGTATCCAGGCAGGGAGAGCGGCTCGGCGTGCTGGTGCTGCCACCTCCTCCATCACTGCGTGCCCCTCCTCCTCACTGTCCTGCTCTATCACAGAGTCCTCATCTGCTCCTGATTCCTCCTCCGAGTCTGTACCATCCATGTCCAGCACTGGAGGCTCTATGGTCACCACCTCCTCTGAAAAACGGACCCGCCTGTTCTCCTCGACTCGCCTCTGATCCAGAGTGGGATGAAAGGTACAAAAGAAAAGAACAGGAAGTGGCAAAAAAGGGGTAGTTAATAAAATGTTATATTGACTTTAATCAGTGATTTCACAATATTTTGGGAAAACTGTTATTTCTGAACAGTTTAGTAACGGTGTCATGTCAGTGTTAAATGTAGTTTGGTACTAATTGTAAGAAAATGTCAAGCAGTGTTCAGCTGTTTTTTCTTTTGAATCAATCGATTACATTTTGCTGCATGTGTAACCTCGAGAGTCTTTCCAAATTCAGTCAGCTGAACATAAAAAACTCAACATTCAACATATTTGAAGCTTCTGAAAAAATAGTGAATGAATAATAAATTAAATGGGTTAAAATTAAGCATTTCTTATATGGATATCTCTGTTTTTTCCCTTATAATAAGGTTCAAATTACATCATTCTTTTCCACACACTTCTTGGAAATAATTACAAAAATATTTATAAAGTACCAAACTACAAAATGAAGTGATGCCAATACTTAAACAACAACAACAACAACAACAAAAAATTACTCCAAAATAAATGTTATTGTGCAAAGATATCAAAAATGTCTACAGCTTCATCTGTTTTTTATCCCTTGTAGTATGAAAAATGCACTTTGTTAAAAAAAAAAATCTTATTTTCAAACTTTTAAGATCTTCAACCTTGTCTTTTTATGAAAATAAAAAAGATCTAGGAAGCAGTGAGAGAGTGTATACAGGTCTCAGTTTCAATACAAATACCTCTAGAACCAAAGCTTTTTATATTAGGCTTGTTTCCACCTGATTATAACGTTAGAAGGAGGAAACTTTTTTAATGGGTCTGTTTTTGGTGAAAGGAGTTGTTGCTTTATCATTGAAAAGATCAGTAAATTGAGTATGGGTAAATTGATTTATTAATTATCTACGTCTTAGGAAAAAAACATATTCAATCGAGGTAATCAATCACTCCTTCTCAAAATCTGGGGTCCCTAAAGATGTCAGACAGCGGAAGACAGACAGAAAGCCCATACATCTGGAGATAGAGCAGTGACCGTAAGTTTTGAAAATAAAATTTGAAAAGGGAAACATTGGTGCTAAAAAAAATCCACTGAAAAATAAACACAGACAATGAAATTATTTTTGTTTTATTTAGATTTTTCTTTGATTTCTGATGTGTTTTTTATGACAATCCTATTTCTTTCTTTCATGTCACAGTGACAGAAAATTAAAACTGAAAAAAAAAAAAAAAAACAGAAAAAGAGATTGGACATAAAACTGTCACCATAAAAGACCAAAAAAACCTGACACTAAAAAAAGTGACTTGAAGAAAAAAAAGAGATGGTCATTAAAAAACACATACGACTGCAAAAAATGTCAAAATTAAATAAAATAAATTTAAATGTCCATGTTACATTTTTCAGAGGACTTTTTTTTCAATGCCAGATCTGGTTTTTGATGCCAAAACTATCACAGTTGTAGCTACATACATATGATGAAAACAACAGGGGATATACCATAAGCAAACCTCTGTAATGTCCAAACATTTGTGCATTAATATAAGATGTACGTACACAGCAGTGTCCCTAAAAGGCTCCTTAAATTACATATTTTTATTTATTTTATGTCCATATTTTATGTGCGTAAATGTTTGTCTTTGTTAAACTGTCACTAAAAATCAATGAAGACATTGCTGGAACAATAAAAAAAAGGAATAAGCATGTAAAATGTATTGTTCCGTTTTCCACCACAAGGAGGCAGTGTGACACACAACTTACCCTTTTTGTCGCTGTTTCCATTGAGCACTGTGAATCATGGGAAATGGAGTGTTTGAGGACACCTCGGGGTGCAGGAGCAAAGGGAGCGGATGGAGAGAAAGGAGGAGGAGGAGGAGAGTTCAGGGTGTGTAAAGGCATGAGGTTATCATGTTGTGACTCTCCTGTCTCCTCCATCACGTGGTTGCTTGTTAGGCTCAGTGAAGACATGGACGCCCCTGTGAGATGAGAGACGAGAGAGTTTTTAACTTCCACAGATCATAAGTTCAGCTTCAGCTGACAACATCCCACCTCTGTCAACTTATATGTGACTGTGCAGAGCTTTAAGTTGTTCTGACCTCTGTCTGTGTCTCCTCCATCATGTCCACCATCCATATAGTCGGCTGACTGATGCTGTCTCTTCCTGCTGAGGCTGACTCTCTTCTTCAGTGCCGAGTTCAGAATTTCTGCAGGCTGCAAATCAAAACAGTGAACAGGCTGACCAACTGTTGACAGTGACAGTAAAAGTGCTCCTGGGTGCTGAGTGTAGAGGAACATCTTTTAAACTGAATGATTTCTCTTAAAACAGTAGATCATGTTTTATTATTGACATCTAACCTGCACAGATGAAGGAGGTCTGCGGTTATGTCCATGCTCCATTGGCTCTGTATGACCTGCCCCACTGTGAACATCCTGCACTGCAGCTTGTTTTCCTTCTGAAACGTCCATGCTGACAGGCTGGAAAGCATCAGGAGATATCTGTGCCATGCTGAAATCTGAATCTGGTGATGTCTCCTCAGCTCCTCTGAAGCTCCACGGGTTGTTCACACCATGGTGTTGGTTCAAAATCAGAGATGACTGACCACCATCACGAGGATTTGGTGGCATGGTGAGCTCTGATGGCCTCTGATTGGCTGCGACGGCTGATTGGTTGGGGTTTAGGAACTTGGCCCACTCTTGACCTGTGACGATCTCATCCAGCAAGCTGAACGAGCCCAGGCCGAACTCAAAGTCACCCATCGATCTGGAACAAGAGAAGAGAATCAAGTCAACTTGACTTTAGGCTTTTTAATTTGAATCAATCCCCACATACATGCTGCTGAACAGTGTTGTCACGAAACAGGAATTTCTGACTTTGATACAGTACCTTCAAAAATATAATTATTGATACCATGTGAACACATTTACATTGAGGGCATACAAGTTCAAACTTTTATTAAAAGATAAATATGACCCTGTAAAAACGCCATCACAAAGAAGTAGTATAAGGCAGAACCACCAGCATAAGATGAACGGCTAAAAATTGTGAAAGAATTACATGATATGGAAGTGTTAACCCACAGGATAGGGACTCAAGAGGAGCAATGTTGAGAGACATGGGAGAAATAAACAGTGTTTACATGTCAACGACAAGGTGATAGACTCAGTAGCTGAATATGTCACAGGGATGAGTAGCTCTTGAGAGTCAGGGCGATCAAGATCTTTTTATATTTTATTTTTTTGTACGCTTATTTCTGTTTGTTTGTATTCCCTTTTTCCCTCTTCCTTTTTATAACACTCTGTAAAAACAATAAAGATATGTGTGAATAAAAAAGATAAATATGACAAGGCTATAACGTGACAACAACAATTTTTTTTGTAATAATAAGAGAGAGAGAGAGAGAAAACGTAGCCGGTGTCAGTGTATCAATACTCCAGAAAATAAGTACTGAACCCATTTCAAATTTTAAGAATCGATGTGTATTGATAAATCGATAATTTAATGCAGTAAGCACTGATGAAAGCACCAAAAGTGTATGAGTCAGTCATGCTTCAAGTTTATGCGTAACACTTTGTTTTACATATACTTTACATATTCTGATCAGTAAAACCAATCCGCCGCAGAAAATAGTCCCCAACAAATGCCCTGTTTACTCATGTTTGAGTAATGTTTGCCAAAAACCAGAGTTCCCAGCTGTTTTATAAAATCACTGAGCCCTTTTTAAAAAAATAAACTTTGCATTTGTTACTTCTTTTATAAAGTATGTTCTGTGAAGCCAGAGTCTGATACAGCTCATTCCTCTGTGCCATAGAGCTCCATTACTGTTGAAAAACTACTAGAAACACATAGTTTAGCTTCACTGTCACACTGGATGACATGTTTCTACGTTAATATGAACACAGGCACTGTGGTTTGCCTTGACTCAGTCCCACAGAAACTGTCCTGCTGCTGTAAACACTCACTAAGGCGCCACATGTGTATTAATCCACACCTGAAAATAGTGCCCAACAAATGCACTATTTACTCATGTTTGAGTAAGGTTTGCGAAAAACTCCAGTTCCCAGCTGTTTGAGGAAATGAATGAGCCTTTTTTTTAAACAAAACTATACATTTGTGACTAATTATTAAAGATTTTACATCCTCAGTTTAGGGATGTACAGACACCTGGATACAACGTTGAAAGCAGGGCCTCATTCATTCCTATGAAAGCTGCTCAGAGGGAAAAAAAACTCCCAGCTCTTCCACAATAACTTCCAGTTCAGCCCTTCGCTAACTTGAATGGGAATAAAATTATTGAATCATGCGGCTCCTCTAGACTTTTGAAATATTATCGGACAAAAGTGATCAAATTCTGATAGTGACAAGTCATTTAGTAAGGGTTGTGACGTTCAAAAAATGTGTCCTCTGATTTACAGATATCTCTTTCACAATGTAAGTCTATGAGAAAAAGGAGAGGAAATCAAGAAGGAATTAAAGCAGCAAAGAGAAAGACTAAAAGAAAACAAGAAAGAAATAAAGAAAGTAAAAGAGAAAGCAAGACATTTGCTCTTCAAGTTTTACAGAGAGGTCTGATGTAAAGGTCAGATGCAGGAACATGTCATAGGGCTGAAAGACACTTCAGCAGAGATGCCTTTTGGGGCCAAGTGGCATCACGTGACAGACTCGGAGGTTGTACTCCCATGTTTTGGCCGCTATGTCAGATTGGCTTCAAAGCCTGGCGCTGTTCATCAGGGCTCGCTTTCTAGCTGGTCACCAGTGTCTTTTGACATTAATATTTAGCTGGATTTAGGCTGTGACGTTTGGTGATCAAAATTCAATATCAGGGCATTGTCTAACACCAGCGTCACTTGATGTAGGATCCTGACGAGAGATGACGTTGATATTTTGTTGGGTTTTAAGTTTTGTTTTCAAGTGACCAGTATCCAAAGTTTTGCTAAAGTCTCATTCCAATGTCATCTCGACGTAGAATACTGACATTTAAGGTATGGAGAACAGAACACAAAGTCTCCTGAACATCATAATGTCAACATCCACACAACATAAAATATCGTCATCGCAGTCCAGCGTCTATCTGACGTCATGTTGACGTCTGGTGCCAGCAGGGCGGTTAGGTTTGTTGCTGAGTACCACAGGACAAAAAGTATTGAAAGACCAACTAAGGCAGAGACATATAGAGTAACTCCAGCCTTAACCTTCATCCTATAAGAGTGACTGAGGATCTCTGTCTATGTAAGCATGTGTCTGTTTGACGATATGTCGTCCTAAGGCATTTATGTTATGCTGTGCAGTTAGCACGCAATGAAAGTGTGACTGTAGACGACTGATGACAGATGCCGTAAGTGACAGGGGTGTGTTTGGCACATCAGACCACAAGTATCAGACCAAACTAATATCGCACCTATGGTTGGAAACATCTCAGAAATACTTCACATATCTTAAGCATGTCGTTGGAGAGCTCACAGACGAAGCAACACAAGCAGACTGTGAGAACTTTTATCAAAGCCTGGGTCACTCTGACTTCAGTACTGGTGGTTTGAGTGTTTGTTTTTCTACATTTTAGGACAACCTGTTGGTAGATTACCTCATAAATCCTTCGTTGGTGCTGTCGTCTGTGTGAGGGGTGTTACTGGGATCACTGATGTGCTGTGAGGGCAGGGTCCTTTCTTCTTCCGTATTTGATATGTTGGAAGTTTCCGCTGTTGATAGCTGGTTTTGGGGTGAAATCTGTGAAGTAAACAAGCTGCAGTTTCACTTCAGGGTGTTTATTTTTAAATGTGTACAACAGAGAATAATCAAAATGCACTACTCACTTCAGTTCCTTCACTCCTCTGGTCTGCTCTCCCTTCTTCTTTCCCCTTCTTGCCAAAACTCCCCGGCCTGTCCCTCCATCTCTCCTTGATCTTCTGGGTCCATCTCCTCGTTTTATTCTCAGGTGGTCGCTGTTTCCGTCTGGAGCTGCCGTTTGCCGGGACGATCTGCATGTCTTTACTTTGAGCCACAGCTCCAAATCCTCCATTGCCCATGTGTGACACTTCGTTCTCTTGACTTCCCGTGTCCGTGGGCTTCAAAGACCATGTGTAGATTTTGGGTGTAAAACCCTGGAGCTGGTCCTGATTCTGTCCCATGTTCGTGACAGCATCTTTATCACTCGGGATGTTTGTTGTCATTGAAGAGCTGCTGCCAAAACTCGCCCTCTCCCCATTAGTCCTCTCAAAGGAAGTGATATCAGCATCCTTAAGTGATTTAGCAGGAAACAGCTGCCCTGTTCCAGTTGGGGTGATCCCAGGCTGCGTGGCCTGTCCCAGCACCCCGTCCTCACCCGTGCCACCATCAGTGTTGTCTTTCTGGGAGGGAAAGGAAACGACACCCCCGTCCACTTCAGAGCCATGACCTGGTTGCTGTATTTCCCCACCTTTGAGGCCAAACTTACTGTCCGCAGCAGAGATCCCAAACTCTTTAGAGGGGATGCCATTAGTACCAAACTCAAAGCCATTTACAGCAGAGCTGGAGGCGCCTTTCTCTCCATCTTGCCTCCATGTGGAAGCAGCTGTGCCGGGTACAGGTGTGTGCAGGTATGCCTGGCCCTCTCTTCCCGGCTGCAGCTTCAGTCTCTGCAGCATGGACTGCAGCAGGGCCTGAGTGTCTTTTGAATCATGTGACTGAGACATCTAGGAACAGAGGTGCTGCGTATCAAGTCCAGAAGTCACAGGAAAGCATGTCAACAATGAGTTCATGTAAACACGACAATATAGTCCATTAAACAGGGATGGATCCCACACTATCTTGTGTAGTGTGTTGCTTTAAAAATGAAACTGGATACCATGACAGAGGACAGTAGCTGTGTGTAAATCACGTCAGCCTTTAAGACTCCTGTGGTGGTTGTGTCCTTCTGTTTTCATATTCCAGTCGTTTACATTACCGTCTTAACAGTTTGTTAACACAAATATAAAGACAGATCCATCTCTCACGGCTTGACCTCCTCACTTAGGGTAGAAGTTCTTCTTTTCTCTGTGCAGGCTGCTTCCTGTCATGGATGTTTCGCTGTCATACTCCTCCATAATCCACAAAAGTTTCAGCAGCAGTCTCTCTCTCTTTTTGCGTAGTTTTGGCACACAGCTGAGTCAGACACTTAACTGCTCCTGTCTGTCGTCCTCTCGTGTCTGTTAAAAGTCTCTATCTTTCGTGGTTTCAGCACACAAATGTTGTTTTAGTCACACCTCTTCAGCAACGGCCATTTACATCAGCGGTGATGGGAGGAGAGACAGTGCACGGCAGCGTTCCCCAGATAGTACAAACTGAAGCAGACCAACGAGAAAGACCAGTGAGGTGAGATAATTGTGCATTGACAGTGACGCTCCCTCCCATCTTTCTGTTTGCCCTTCCTTCCTTTCCATTTCTCCCCCCTGGCTCCCTCGCTCACACATGTGCACACACCCTCTTTCTTCCCACCGTGACCCCTGAGTTGTAATTATAGGGCATTTTTAGTCAGCAGCTGCTATTCATGTGTCTACAGAATGAAAGAAATAAAAAAATGCCAGCATGAACTTTGGAATAACCCCTTTTACAGGAACTCAATGAACTCTGTGCCGTCTTTTGTGAAGTAAAAATGAATAAACAGGTCTTTAATGTTATAGCGGGAATTAAAAATAAGTAGTACATATAGTAAAAAAAAAAATTGTAAAAAGAGAGTAAAAAAATAAGGGATTCAATCAGTAAAGCTCAAATGCACTATCATAATGACAAAGAATGGACAAAAAATAAAATAAAATAAAATAAAATAATAGTGCAGCTATAAACACATGAGAAAAAAAATCCCAAAAGATATATACAAAATAAAATATTACATCTTTGAGTTTGGGTGTCTTCCCGGTCAAACGTGGATAATTTGTTGAATATATAGTTGTGTTTAAAGCAATGGTGGAAGAGGTACTCAGATTCTTTACTTAAGTAAAAGTAACAATGCCACAATTTAAAAAAAAAAAAAAATCTATGTAAAAGTCTTGCATTAAGACCTTTATGCAAGTAAAATGATCATCAAAGTAAACTTTGAAAAAAAACGTGCTCATGCAGAATGGCCCCTTTCAGACTGTTTTATTATTATATATAAATATTATATTACTAGATTATTATTACTCATGTGAAAGCAACAGGCTGTATTAATGTGGCTGGTCGAGGTGGAGCATTCTATGTATAAAAATCCTTTTTTGTTTTTAACATAATCATGTGTTTTGTATTTAAATCCTAATCAGCAAAGTAACCTGTAACTATGGTTGTCAAATAAATAAAATGGAGTGAGATTAGCCCACAATATCTAACTCTGAAATACAGAGAAGTACAAGTACACAGTGGTATAATATAAAAATACACCCAAGTCACTTACAAGTAGCCTATACCTCAGAATTACATTACAATCAGCCTACTTGAGTGGGTGCACTTAATTACTTTCCAACACTAACATTAAGTACTTCAATATGATCATCTCATTATAAATATTTACAATAATAATATGTATTTAGTATCAAATATGTCATACACAGTCTTGTATGTATTGTTTATATACATCAACATGCAGTTGCTGAAGTGTCACATTAGAAGCCTATTGCGCATGCGTATAGTCAAACCGCGCCCCTTTCAGTTTCTGCCTCGCTGATTGGTCAACAGTAAGGAAGCGGGTAATGGCGGCGTAAACAACGCAATATCTCTCAAAGTCGAGCTGCTGTAGGAAACAAACCGTGAAAATAAAGCTGTTATTAAACGGAATATGTTTTCGGTATTACTAGGATTTCTGCTCTGCATGCAAGTTGTCGAAACCCCACGGATTCACCTCTCGGTGGCGTTCAACCGCTAGCTTTAGCTAACTTTTAGCCGAGTTTGCTAACTTAACGGAAAAGTCATATGTAGTTTTTAGAGATGGACTGCATCGTGACGGGAGGAAACGTGAAAGGTAGCAAACATTTCCTGTTGTTTCGCGCCCATATCTTTAACCAGAACATCTGTATACGACGATAACAAGCACCTGACTGTAATTATGTTGTGTGTGTGTGTGTATGTGTGTGTACCGTCCAGTGCTGGCCAAAGCCATCCATTCTCTGTCCCGGATCGGTGATGAGCTCTACGTGGAGCCTCAGCAGGATGGGGTGAGCTGCTCTCATACCGTCAGATACAACAACACTTCCTCCTGCCATGCATATAGCTTTGTTGCTTCCTGTTGGTGCACACTTTGCGTCAATGAATGGTACTGATTTTGTTTTTTGTTTTTTTCTCTCTTGTAGCTGGCCCTGCGGTCTGTGAACTCCTCTCGGTCGGCATATGCTTGCTTCCTGTTCGCACCACTCTTCTTCAGCAGGTGCAGCTTGTATGCCTGTGTTAAATTTACTGAGTGTGTGAGAGAGACAGTGAAAGTCACTTTTTTTTGTGTGTCATTTGGAGGAGCTTTAAGCTAACTTCCCCTCCCATTTCTTGTGCAGGTACACCATTCCCAGTGGGCACGCCTTCCGCTGCAAGATGGCAATAAAGGTGTGGTGAGAGACAAAGATGATCTATGGTTCTTTTCATTCTTTATACAGTCAAATACATTTACATGGGCTGTAATCATCTATGCCAGTGGTTCCCAGCCTTATTTTGTGTACAGTACACCCCCAAAGTCCTGTCAAGTACTCCTTCATCAACACCACATGTCCTTTGATATTAATATATTTTTTTTCATACAAGATATTGTGATCCCAGAGCTGCCTATGTTTAATCGTGGTTTGCGTTTATTACCACTCTGTGAGACGGAAGTTAGATGTTTCAATCATTTATCCATTTCTTACTGCTAGCTATTTCGACCTCTCTGCTCATGTGCTCACTAGTTTCCTCTCGATCACACCACATAATGTTCAGGTGTGTGGTATGCTCTGTGTAGCTGGTAGTGATTGTCATAATAAATATTCCAAATATTGCAGCTGCAGCACTGGCACCGCCCGTGGTTGGGAATCACTGATGCCATTCAGATGAGTCAGAGCTAAGCCGGCTTAAGGAATGAATCTGAGTTTCCTTTCAGGACTCAACTTCAAACGCTGTCCTTCCTGTCGTGTTGATACTGTGGCGTGGCCTTGTGCAAATTTTTGCAAAACATCTGTACTTCCTTGTTTTAACAGTTGCACATGGCAGTAAGTTAGAGCATGTGCCACCAGGCAATGGCATTATCACATGCACAGAATGCAAATGCAAACTTCAAGAGTGCTGCAGGGATGACTTTGTCTTTTTTTTGGTAAGCTGACTCAGAAGTTAGCATCACCCTGGTTCCCTCAACAAAAAGCCCATGGGACTTTTTCACTAGATTTTGTATTGTTGCAGAAAATACGTTTTGTTCAGCAAGATAATCTCTACAAATGAACACTGTTTTTATGAGTTTTGAAGTGGTCATGCAATCATCAGAAATAAAAAGCTAATTTTAGGCTATAAACAAACTACAGTACAGTCACATGACTTCAGCATCACCCCTGCAACGAGGCTGTGAAGCTGTGTTCAGTGTGATTACCTTCTGTAGTCTCGTTTAGCCACTTGTTAGCAACCACCTTTTTTGAGAAACATAACACTTTAAAAGGTCACAAGTGGGGTATTTACTGACTTATTTCATGTCGTAGAATAACGTGAAAATATATTAAAACTGTAATTCTAAGTGCTGTATTGCAGGCAACTGGACTTGCTTGAGTTTCTTGAAGATGTTTGACCTCTCATCCAAGAGGCTTCTTCAGTTCTGTCCAGAACTCTTTTGGATGAGAGGTAAAACGTCTTCTAGAAACTCAAGCCAGTCCAGTTGCCCACAATATAGCGCTTACAATTACCATGACCTGGGTGACTGAGAATCTTCACCAACATCTCAAAACTGTGTTAACCACAGACCTTATTTCATGCATCTAACCAAAAAAGCCATTTAAAAAAACCACTGACTTTGTGACGAAGGAACTGGAAGCACTAAATTGCTTACTTATTTTAAGGGTTTAGGACTCATTCCAGCACCACTCCATAGTTTTAGAGAGTAAATTAAGGTGCATACATGTCTAAAATGTCCTTAAATGTGACTTAAATGTTATTTTCATGGCAGCTTCAGTGTAGAGTATCAGCTAAATTGGGTTACCAGAATATTTTAGTGAATATTTACATAGTCATGGTGCTGTCCCCTGTGTATATTTACTTTTCCCCCTCATATTGTTCCTCCATGTGTGAGTCAGAGTGTGCAGGCCGTGTTCAGGTCTTTGGCGACTCTGGAGAAGACTGTGGAAAAGTGTCACATCGAGCTGGACGAGCAGAAGAACCGACTCACCTTCACCCTGCACTGCAAACACGGTATCAGTGCCTCACTTCCTGCTCAGATTGTTCAAAATCCTTGACATGGATGATTTCAAAAGGATTAGGTCTTATGTAAAGTGGCACATATTCTAGTCAGTGTAGCACATTGTGCATTCATTGCATTGTATTCTTTGTGCGTGTCAATTCAAAGTAATGGTGTTGGTATTTTCTCTGCAGGCCTCACAAAGACACATAACCTGTCTTTCCAGGATAGTGAAAGCTTACAGGCAGTGTTTGATAAGGACAGCTATGCCAATGTATTCAGGTCCAATCCCAGGTCTGTGAAATCATTCTACATTTTTTGTCATAAAATAAAAAGAGATCTGTCTTTCTTACTTTTTCTGCCTTAAATCCTCTGTCACCCCCGCTGTGATGTTAATGTGTGGTTTTCTTATTGCTTTGTAATTAGTGTTTAAAAAATATGTGATGTCTCAGACTGATACAGATACTTTTAGACTAAAGTTGGTTGTGTGAGTTAATAAATATCATTTCCAAATACAGGAAAACTATGTATCTGTTGTCAGAGAGGAACCTGCACTGAGGCAAATGTCGACTCACATTAGTAGATTGTTACATTGGTCCAACACCACATAGTGTGTTTTTTTGCTTTATTTTTTTTGCTGTCGTTCCTCGCTCACAGCTCAATTTTTGTTCTCCCTTGCTGTCAGGCTGCTGGTGGACACAGTCGTGCACTTTCCTCCATCTCTTGAAGAAATAACAGTGTCAGTGAGTGATGAACGGATGTGGGTCAGGAACCATGTGGAGGAAGAAGGTGGTGGCTCTGTTTTTTCTTTTGTCACCCAGAAGTTACAAACTTACTTAACAATATTAGACAAACTTGTGAACTGTGTTTTACAAAGTCATGACACACTCTTAATTTATAGGAATCTTCCTAATCTTGCGTCGGATATTCAAGTAATTCAGAATGAACAAGATCAACATTTTAGCATGATATAACTTTCTTGAAATCAAGCTTGCTTTTATACACAAGTTTAAAATGGTGTTTTCAGTGAATGCGAAAGTAAACCAGAATTTGTACACATTTTAGTGATAGAAGACAAAACAAAATAGAAAGTGTTTTTATTTATGTTTACTAATCCCACAGCCCTAACAAGCCAAGGAGCTTTGTACTGCAAAAATAAAAAAAATGCTGTTCTGTTGTGTTTATTAAACATGGAGGAAATGGGTTTAAATCCAGTGGTGCCCCTGTGTGGTAGAAAGGCAACACAGCAGTCTTGGCTGTTATCAGCCAATAGAGGAAGTCTTTGTGACTCTGCAAGTTAACAGCTATCAAATATAAGTAAATTAATTTGTTTATTCAGAACAAGTTATTTTTTTACATTTGTTTTTTTAAAGCTAAAAACGTCTCTGCTTTTATCCCCTATTCACTTTTTTTCTGTTTCTCTTGCTGCCTGTTTCCCCCCCAGACCGGTCGAAGGCCATGCTGACAGAGTTGTGTCTGGCTTCAGATGAGTTTGACCATTTTGCTGTCCAAGCTCACAACAGCGTCACCTTTTGTCTGAAGGAGTTACGGGTGAGACAGAGAGGACAAAGGGAGGGAGCAGCAGAATAGAAGGATTAGGCAGAAGGGAGAAGAGTGGGGAATTTGCCACAGAGGGAAAGGACACTGAGGGCAGTTTGAAGATAGTTTAACATTACATTAATGTAGCTTATGCTTTTATTCAAAGTGAACTGAAACTTCTTGCATTGATTTACTCATCATCACTGTAATGTCATCTCTCCTCCAGGGTTTGCTAGTGTTTGCAGAGTCTACAGGTCTCCCTATTTCTATGTACTTTGATGAACCGGGCAGGTAAGCATACTCAC
Organism: Cephalopholis sonnerati; assembly: GCA_019142605.1. NCBI lineage: Eukaryota > Metazoa > Chordata > Actinopteri > Perciformes > Serranidae > Cephalopholis > Cephalopholis sonnerati. The sequence continues at coordinate 36,770,798 of JAGQAX010000004.1, read as the reverse complement.
ATCACATACAGATGTTAATTAATGTCTTGTGTCATTGTAATGTACCGATATTTACATCTTGTGTGTGTGTGTGTGTGTGTGTGTGTGTGTGTGTGTGTGTGTGTGTGTGTGTGTGTGTGTGTGTGTATTTATGTGTGTGTGTCAGCCCTGTCGTGCTTTCAGTAACAGACAGTGTCCTGGAGGGGAACTTTGTGCTGGCCACGCTTTCTGACGACCCCAGCCACCGCAAAAACAACAGCAGACGGTAACTCTCAAACAAAACTGAATACATAAAATGGTGTGGGTAAAACATTATCATAGGCTGGAATTGTCAGCCAGTCTAAGACAAGACCAGTGGCAGAACAAAGTGAAAGTAAAACCCCCAGCTATTCAGACACATCACTACCTAATGGACAAGAACATAATTGAGGACAAATGTTTGTAGACTTCTTAGTTTTGACATCCTCTGCGTGGAGAAATCAGTCGACCACAGGCTGCAGGTGTTCGACACATCTGTCCAGTTAGCACATTTAGTTTGTGGCTCAGTCTAATTAAAGTTTGGAAGTAAAGTCTCATTGAATTGACACAAACAGCAGTGTAGTCCCCAAAAACTTATAATAGGATGAAATCTTACAGTGTAGAGGTGTCATAAATGTAGCATGTGTGATGCATTAGACATGAGTGGGGCTGAATTTCAACACTTCCTCTATCATCTTTTGTCATAAGCGCAGCACAGGTTAGGTAATAGACATCTCGGACTGTGCTGACTGCCGTTTTCAGTCAGGGTTTGTTTAACGTGGCATTTATAAATCCTCCTCTAAACCAGTGCTTTTCAACTGGTCTAGCCACAGGGTGCAGATTTCTCCTTAGTCATTAGATCAAGGTCCACACAGTTTAAAACATGTAGTGGCATAATTGAATTTGGCCATGTTGTTGAGCTAGTTTGCTGTCTCTGTCAAGTAGCTGTCTGTCAGTCACTCACTCTACAGCAGGAAACTGCACTTTGAAATAAAAGCTGCGGGCCAGAAATTCACTGTACTTTAAAATAAAGTGTATTTTTTACAAACTTGACATGTTTGCGAGTCACTTGCGGTCCATTCAGAATGGACCTGCGACCCACCAGTTTGGAACCACTGCTCTGAACCGTCTGTGGTCTCGGGACATCACTTTTAGAAGGTGAATAACAATTTGAAAAAGTGTCTGTTTGTGTCTTTGTCACAATCAAAATCCGGTTTATTGCCAAAAAATGTTTGCATACAAAGAATTTGCTTTACTATTTTGGTGCGTAGACAAGAAACATAAACGTAGAATAGAATAAATATAGAATTAATCCACCAGTTGGTTTGGCTTCTTTGCACGATAAATGCTAAAAATTTTGTAAAGAAACTGTTTAATTGAACAGTAAAATCTGTTTATCTTAACAATACAGCAACAAGATCAGCAGACACACTGTACTCAGACGTAACTACCTGCACTGTCACTGTCAGTGAAGCTAAATATGGAGCCACAGAGACATTTTTACCTCTCCCTCTCATTCATGTCATATTTCTCTCTCTGTTCTCAGAGCACACTCATCCCCTCCGCCCCCTCCTGATGACTTTATGAATGACGACATAGACTCCTACCTCATTGCCATGGATACCAGTATTGCGCCAGGCCCTTCAGCCACAGGTCCGCCCACACCACCGTCAGCTGCTTCCACATGTTTAAAACAGACTGCTGCTGCAGCCAATCACAGGACAAGGCTACACAGTGAGGAGGAGGAGGAAGAGGAAGATGAAAGAGATGATTTAAGTGCACCGCCTAATAAGAAGGTACGGTTTAGTTTTCACATTCACGAATTAACTAATTAAAAAGGTAAAAATGGAAAAAGCTGGTGGATAAATGATTGATGGAAGGAGATAAGATACAGTGGATTTCCAGATTAGCAGCTGTGCATTTGTGTATGTTATAACTGATTCAATTTAACTATGAAAACAGTTAATTATAAAAGACATCATCTAGTCCAGGCCCTTAAACGCACCATAACATTGACAGCTAGATGAAAATGCCTTGAGTTTCCATGCACAGCGATTATTGAAGCCTACTGCAGACTCCAAGACCAGTCTCTTTTTTTGTCCCTGGCTGATGTCATATTGACGTGGGATTTCACAAATCTCAGACAAGGTGTACAAGATTATTCCAGTCAAAGACATCTAAGATTGAAGCAAATGATTGCGATATTATTATATTATTAGGCTTTAGGTAACAATCGTCTGGCTCGCAGAAATCAGTTGTGTTCATATATAAAATAAAACACATCCTCATAATATTCCTCTCTGTTTTTCCTCTCACAGTTCTGTAACTTGCTCTTTGGATCGGTGCTTCCCCCGTCCTCTCAGATGACCACTCAACCAGTGACAAGTCAGGAAGTGCTGGCAAGTGACAGTGACGATGACGCACAGTGAAGCAGAGTGGCAGCGGACTGATGGATGAGAGGAGGGAGATGGGCTGAACTGAAAGTGTGTATTACGAAACTTTTACGCACATGCCGCCTGCAGGACTAGAAAAGAAACGGACACCTTGAACTATCTTACCGGCCTGTACCAGTGTTGTACAGAGATTTTTTTTTTACGTGGTCTAAAATATGCAAAGACGGTGTACAGTACGGCCGCTGCTAATGTGACGTTTTATTGAACTATAATGGTAAAGGTGGACTTCAAAATATCAAAATATGGGATTATGTGAAACTGGACATGAAGCACTTCCTGTTTGCTTTCGTTCAAGTCTGTTTGGTTTGTGATCAAGGTGCAACAAAAAAGCTCCTCTAAATAAAGGAAACACATCTCTCAAAGTATGTAAACATTATTTAATCTTTATGTACAAATCAAAAGGTTCAAGTATGACAAAGATTTGGACGAGGGGTCTCCGTACAACAGAGAGACCAATCAGACAGGACTGAAACACTCCGTAAAACAACTCCTCATTTCTCCAGATCCAATTCAATAGATTTATTTATTTGTCAAAAGTAAGATTCGGTAAGGGAAGCAGAATATCTACGCGTTTGTGATCCAGTCTTTGCAGGTTGAGGCACATCACTGCTCCCTTTCTCTTTTTGCGCCTGGAAACTTTTCCCCCTCGTCTGCGGCTTCCTCTTCTCTCGCTCCCTCTCCTTCTCCAGCTCCTTCTCTTTCTTCTTCCTTGACTTCTCCTCCTCTTTCTCCCTTCTCTCTCGCTCCCTCCGCCTCCTCCTCCTTTCCCTGGAGCTCAGTTTCTCCTCCCCCACCTCCTCAACCGGTTTCCCCGTCCCCGTTTCGTCACTGAAGTCCTGGATCAAGATTTTGGGGACTTGCATTTTGGGGGCCTTTTTGGGCTGCTCCTTTCTCAGTCTGCGGAAGAGCCCAAAGCGTTTACGGGGGTCAGGTGGCGGCGGCTGCTCCTGCTGTGCTGCTGTCGTCTCGGTCTCAGATGGTGAGGAGGTGACTTCTGAGGGAGTTTGGGTTGGCTTTACAACTCCAGGATTAGACTGTGATTCACTGTGTTTAACCTCAGGGTGATTTGGGAAAGATTGTGATTTTCTCTCAGGCATGATGAAGAGATCTTCAGAGAGCCGACGTGCTAACCTGGCCCCACGGGAGCTGGACGACTTGCGGATGCAGATATCCCCAGAGGACCGGCTGCTGCATAAAGCAGAGGCTTGTGTCAAACTGCTGTCATCCGGCTCTTTCTGGTCTTTCACAAGGTGAGAGTCTTTTTCCTGGACCTGTGGGATGCTGTCTGTGTTTGGGGAGTCTGTTGGTTCAGTGGGAATAAAGACGTCATCCTCTTCTACACTGTTTTCTTGAACAGTCTTTGTGGTTTCTTCCTCCTCCGCAGTGACCTGGCTCGTTGGTTGCTCAGGTGCAGGTTCCCCAGAGACACTTGTTTCCTCTGAACTGGTCTTTTCATCAGGCTCTGCGGTGAGAGTCACAGCTTCAGCTTGTGTTGAAGTCATGTCCGCCTGTGGAGGTGCTATCAAGTCAGTTGCATCTGTTTCTGTTGTTTCCTCTGTTTGATTGTCAGCCTGGGCCTCTGAGGGTGCAGTCAAACTCCTTTCCTCTTCCTCCTGTGTGGGTTCACATGTCACTGCATCACACTCTTTCTCAAATGCTTCACTTGACTCCGTCACTGTTTCATTTGCAACTGGTGTTTCTGCGTCAGTCTCTGTATCACCTGTTAAGTCAGCGCCTTCTTTTAGTTGGATGCATTCAGGTGAACTCAGTATTAATGTTTCTGCTTCTGTGTTTGAATCTATGTGATGCTCTGAATCTATTTGTACTATTTCAGCTTCCAATTCGTCCTGTGTGGCCGCATTGTTCTCAACCATTTCTTGCGTCTGTCCCAGTGCATCACTTTCTGTCTCTGTTTGGGTGTGGGACTCTTCTGTCATGTCTATTTCTGCTAATGACTCATTGCTGTGGTATTCTCCTTCAAATGCATCTCCCTGTGAGCTCTTGTATGTCTCTGTGATCACTTCTTGCTGTTGTGTCTCTGTCTCTGTCTCTACTTGAGGATCTTGTGCAGTTGAAGTTTCGGGTTTACTGTCTGTCTCTGTGATCACCTCTTGCTGTTGTGTCTCTGTCTCTGTCTCTAGTGGAGGATCTTTGACAGTTGGAGCTTCAATTTTACCGTCTGTCTCTGTGATCACGTCTTGCTGTTGTGTCTCTGTCTCTGTCTCTGTCTCTACTTGAGGATCTTGTGCAGTTGAAGTTTCGGGTTTACTGTCTGTCTCTGTGATCACCTCTTGCTGTTGTGTCTCTGTCTCTGCCTCTGTCTCTACTGGAGGATCTTTTATAGTTGGAGCTCCGGTTCCAGTGTCTGTCTCTGAGCCTGGGCATGTCTCAGCTGTGTCTGTGTCCACCTGCGTCTGATGCACACTTTCAGTTCCTGTGCCCTCCTCTGCTTTCACGTCCTCTTCCTCACTTGAGGCTACACTCGCTTGCGTCTCCACCTCTGTGCCTTTATCTGCATCTTCCTGTATCTCAGTCTGACTCTCCTCCACGGCAGCTGTTTGTTCACTTTGTTCTTCTGCCTCTTTATTTGTGTCTTTCACCTCAGTTTCCAGGTGCTTGCTTTCCAGACTCTGCTGTTCCAGGACTTGTGACTGGCTGCTAGAGTCCAGCTCCTCATCCTGTTTGTGTTCAGCGCGCTGAGGAATATTTTCAGCAGTCTGATCTTCAGCTGGACTGTTGGTTCGCTCTGTCTCCTCGATTGCTTTTTCCGTCTGTTCTGAAAGCATTTTACTTTCCTCTGTCTCTTTGAGTGGGCTTTCTTCCTTTTCAGTAATACTTGTTTCCACTTGTACAAGTCTCGTCTTTTATGATGACTGTTTCTTCTACGTGTTCTGTTGGCACAGTTTGGATTTCCATCTTTTTGGGTTCTTCTAAAAGGTCTTTCTGCTCAGTTTCTCCTGTTAGTTTTGGCTCACTTTGTTTTTTATGTTCCTCTGAAACTACATCCTCCTCCTCCTGAACACCCTGCACCTTAAATTTAAATCGGTCCAGCCCCTGAAGTCCTCCTTTGCTCCCATTGACAGATGCCTCACAACTTTGCCGCCGCCCTCCCATTCACGTGTGCTTGCCTTTCCCCCTTTCTTCCACTTCTTGTGAAGGAGGGAGGGAGACAGTGAGAGAGTGGAGGCTGAGCGAGTAAGAGGGACAGACAGGTTCCCTTTCTCTCTCGCTTCCCTGTCCCGCTCTTCCTCGCTCTGTCGAGCCCTCGCCCACGCCATCCTGTATCCCTGGCAGCGACCTCTGGGGTCAAAGGTGGATGAGGGTCTGTCTTTCCTCCACTTTTCTAGCTCCTTCTCCGTGTGCTTCTCCAGATCTCTGGCTGACAGCTGCACCGAGCACACCTGGGAGAGGAAAAGAAATATTAAATCTCACTTTTTTAACTGTAATTTTCAGATTTTTAAATAAATATTCCCTCATTTGGTGTTTTAATGATGGTCGCTCTCAGACTTGTCGGTCCAAAATTCTCAGCAGGTGTTCAGCTGGGTTGAAATCAGGTTACTGCAAAGGCCATTATATGTAATTCATGCCATTTTCATCCTTATCAAACCAGTCAGTGATCCAGTGTGCATTGTCACCCCAGAGGAGACCACTCCCATCAGGATGGAAATGTTTAATTATGGGATAAAGATGTTCACATAGAACAACATGATATTAATTTGCAGTGACGCCTCCCTCTGAGAGGACTAGTGGACCCAAAAGATGCCTTGTAAATGCATCCCAGAAGCATGTACATTTATTATGTTTCTCCACTCATTTATTTAGTGTTTTTTTTATTGAATTTTGACTGTGTGGTGCAGTTTAGAGGGACAGTTTCCCCTCAAATCAAAAATACGTATTTATTGTGGTGAAAACAGCAGCGTCTCTCTCCAGAAAGGAAAAGCAGAAGGAACATGCTTAAACTCATGGACGAGAGGCTCGTGTTGTGACAGTGTGACATTAGTGGTGTTTTCCTCAGCTGAGCTGTAACGTCAGCAAGCTCAGTGAATACCTTACTGAATCACCACGCAGATGGGTGTCCATGAGTAAATGAACATGCTTCCTTCTGTGCACTGATACGGTTGGCTGAGGTCAGGAAAGCCTGTTCTGGTTACTAACTAGTAAACCAGATTTTCACATTAGCTGCTCTCCTCAACACTGGCTGCATGTTTCATTCTTACCTCTGCTATGAAGGTGTCGTCTTCCTCGTGGACCTCCTCCCTGACGCCCCTCAGCCTCTCCAGAGTCTCCATCTGGCCCTGACACTGCTTCCTCTGCTCTGCTCGGCCCAGCACCCGACGCACCAACACTACTGCCACCTGGAGCAGGACGCGCACCCCTGCACAGAGGAGAGGAGAGGTGAGAGTGGGTACATCAATCACATGATTTCTGAACTAATCATCATCCCACACTTTGCACTCTGCAAATGACCGTTAAGTTTCCTCATGCATTTTATCTTAATGTAAATCATAGTACAGCAAGTAAATCAGTTTAGAAGTACTTGTATTTTTGACCACAGGCATATAATTCTAATTAGGTGCAATATATTATACAACATAATATGATACAGAGATTATTGTATCTAAGAAACCACATTTTTTTGTCTTCCCTTTAAGATATAATTTAGTTTTTATGATACAGCAGCTTATGTGGAGGACGTACCGTAGCAGAAAAAGAGGTCCCAGACTCGGAGCAGCGTGTTGAAGGGCAGGTGACGTGTGAAGAGACACATCAGCCAGTCTGTGGCGAACATGAGAGGCTCCACTCCGTGGTGCTGCAGGTGTTTGTGTGCAGCTGGACACGTCCTTTTCAAGACCCAGGTCAGCATGGCTGCATCAAACAGGACTCCCTCCTACAGAGGTACACATGTACAACAGAGGTCCAGGTCATCATTTGTGACATGGGTTTGTAATTTAAAAATTGGAAGTTTACTAGATAAAACTGTACAGAAATGTGGTTCTAATTATAGGGGAACAGATCTTAAATTGGGGTTAATTCATTGCATAAATGAACAAAAATCTGCTTTTAAATTCAATCTTCTGGCCTACATGTAAATTATTCATGTATGATAAAAACAAGTGCAGTGTGAGGTACATTATGTATGCATGTGTACATGTGTGCAGGTCCTCACCAGCAGAGGGCTGTAGTATCCAGGCAGGTACTGCTCACTAATCTGCACCAGACACCAGAAGGCCTCCTGTCCAGGTTACGTGAGGTGAAATGGCACATAACAAGACAATAAGTCAACATCAGATGCCACGATAGCTCCTTTGTCTTTTGGACACTCATTAGCATGCAGAATGTTGTCAGTTATCCCTATTACTGTGTGTCTGTGAGACAGAGTGCTAAAAAAATATCAGTATTTTAACAGATAGATGAAACAAGGATTGGTTCAGATTTAATGTCTGCTATGGGCTTTTGTTCTCTGCTGAATTCTAAATGAAGGAAATGTTTCTGAGATGCATTTGCAGCCTTGTTATTGGACAGAAGGGTACACAGTGTTATTGATGATTACCTCAGCAGGCATGTTCATCAGCAGCACTGCAGCAACAGGCCCCTGTGCCTGGCAGTAACCCTCCTCTGGTTGGTACTGAGTGTACGCTTTCAACACCCGGAACAAACCACGCTGCCTACACACAAACACCACAGGAATCAGTCACACAAACCACATGTTCAGTTCACACGATTTTATTTTAATAAAAGTCACCTTTGAATAGAGAGGTGAATTCATATAGTAAAAATGTAGATGACATCACTGCCTTGCCTTATTGATGTAATAACTTTTATTTTGAAAGATACAGACACAAAATAGTCAGGACTCAGAGATGGAGTGGTAACAGCTGAGTTACACTGACGACTAAGGGGACTGTGGGACTGTTTTGTTGCTCTCAGTATGACAAAAGAAACAAAGAGAAGAAGTGTTTCTCACCCGTGTCCGTCCTTGGAGAGGAACATCTCATGGAAAGGAAACTGTCGGTCCAGATCTCTCTCGATCACATCCACCCAGCTCTGCAGGGCGGGCTGCGAGTCCAGAGACTACATAAGAGATGAAAGATAGTTTAGGTCAACAATATACAAACTGCTAACTATTTGTCTTTAAGATCAGTCACAAAAACCTTTACCATTATCTACTGTAAGCTGTATAGTAGTTCACATATTGCACTATCAAGAGCCTTATTTATAACAATAATATGATAAACTTTATTTATATAGCAGCTTTCAAACACAGTTACAAACTGCTGTACAATAAAACTAAACACAAAAAGAATAAAACAAATAACATGTCATAAAGAGTCATCTAGTAAAAGATAAAATAAGGAAGGCCAAAGCTAAAATCAAGATAATAAATGGGCATTAAAATCAATATGATAGCAATAAAGTAGGCAGACAGCTCAGATAAAGACCTCTAATTTACATTTAGTGCTACAATTAAATGATTGTTAATTTATTGTTTAGTCTGTAGAAAAAAAAATTGTATTTAAAGTCATAATAAAGTGATTGCCTTCATCACAAGATCCTGCAGCCTAATATAACATGTTTAAACAGTCCAAAACCCAAGTGACAATCAATTGCTTTTTTAGAGCTGAAAGTGTTGAAGGCACAGTTCACCCCAAAAACAAAAATATGTATTTTCAAGATTCAAGATTCAAGATCATTTTATTGTCATTCAGCAACCATCAGTGATGCAAAGCAGAATGAAATTACGAGTGTGGTACTTTTAAAAACAAAGATAAATAAAAAGAAAATCAGTATATAAAAAGAGAGCTCTATAAATAATGTATGAATAGTGCTATTTATCAGTCTAAATTGTTTTGGTGTGAGTTGCCAAGTGTTGGAGATATCAGTCATAGAGATGTGTGCCTGCTCTCTGATATAACAGAAATAGACGGTGCTTGGCTTGTGGTGCACAAAGCGCCAAAAAAATACGTTTGTATATTTCACGCAGTAAATGTGCTGTGAACTCGAGCTGATTCCTTTAGAGGGGTTACAGGCAGGGTAAAGGTCATTATGGGGCATTTGACAGCTGGATTTTGAACTGGAAAAAATAACTTCTCATAGACAGGGTCTCTTTGACGCAATAACATCTGACTGTTACCTGAACAGAGGTCTATGCTAAAGTCTATAGTTTGTAAGAGGACTTTGGGAAAGAAAATATAGCATATTCTCCATCTTTTTGTTAATAATTACCTGTCAGGATTGCTAAAGAGACAGTTCATCCCAAAATCAAAACAGTTGTTTGTCCTCTTACCTGTAGTGCTATCTACAAATCTAGATTGTTTTGGTGTGAGTTGCCGCCGTAGGGATGTCTGCCTTGTCTCACTCAGCAGCAATGTCTCTTTTAGAAATCATGACCTGGTTACTCAAGATAATCCACAGAGTTTGTTGTGAGCAGTTTCATGTAGGAACTATTTTCTTTCTATAGAACCACACCCACAAACCGAATCACTACACAGAAGGAAGCGTGCATTTACTCATGGACACCCATATGTGTGGTGATTCAGTTACTGGGTGTAGTCTGGTAGAAAGAAAACAGTTCCTACATGAAACTGCTCACAACAAGGTCTGGGTCTAGTACGAATGTCTTCAAGAGAAGGCAGACATCTCTACAGCTGATATCTCCAACACTCAACTCACACCAAAACAGTCTAGATTGATAAATAGCGCTATAGACGAGAGAAAATCTGTAGCTCTGATTTGGGGGTGTACTGTCCCTTTAAGCTGCTAAATTTTCTGCCAAGTGGCTTATCAGTCAAACACTGTGATTCAAAAACAAGGAACAATTAGTTGTTGCTGCTGATGTCAAGGCATTTAGCGCACAGTGTGAAAGAGGTGGAGTGTTTAGTTTTCTGACCTGGTAGAGGTTTTCGTTCTGTTTCATCCTGTCAGTAGCTCCACACAGCAGAGGCCAGCACTTGGCTCTGAGTGAGGCCGGGATGCCTTTCTGACACTGCACTTTGACCTGACAGGCACGTTGGAAACAGACACAGGATCAGCTCGGTGCAGTCAGAAAAAATGACTGTCTGTCAGTGTGAATAATAACAGACTTTTTTCACGGCAGACATTTTGACTCATAGCAGGAAAGTAACAGGCGTTATTTATCACATTAACACCAACTCTGTTCTACTCAAGTGTCCCAGGAAGCCATGACGGTAACCCAGCATGCACAATACCAGGACCTTGAGACTGAAGCAGCTAAATGGAACTCAGTCAATATTAATGTTTTTATTTACTGTGTTTTTTTTCCTGCTGTGACAGCATGTCTTTCATGAAAAAGGCCTGTCAGTCTTCATTCAGTTGTTTTTATGTGTCTAAGTCAGGACACACCTTACTGGTCTTCTTCAACAACATGCGATCCCATTGGCTAATGATGTTTATCCACTTGGTCTCCCTCTGCCTGACCAGCTCAGGCGGTGGGCCCACACTCCTGAGACAAAACAGCAGGTAAATATTTAAAACATAAAACAAGCCTTTTTTTGTGTCTCGTCCAGCGACTGTATTAAAGCTCTCCAGACACAAGTCATTACACTGGAGACCTTTAACTCAGTGTGCAGAGTTGCTGCGTGCACTTTTTGTGTGTTGTCATCATAGAAAGACAGTACACCGAAAAACAAGACAGGAAACAGGAAAACCACACGGTAGCAGTGTGATGTCTCCATGGCAACAGGTCAGGATGTTATCAATGGGGAAAGTGTGAAGATGGCAGGTAGCAGTTTGTTCATCCTGAATGTACGCTGCTTCATCTGGTCCACCGCTAAGATTTGTCGTTTCGTGTAGCAAAGTGACTCTGAGGGAGTTTAGTTGGTAGCTGAGAGTAAAATTGTCCTGTATTTGAGTTTGCTCTCTTTCTGACATGGATTTTTTCATAAAATTATTGCAGCTCATATTCTCTTGTAATGTTTCAACAGGCTTTGTCTCTTTCATTTTGAAGTATGCTCATTCAGTTTGAGGTTTGACAGCTGCTTGCACTTCAAACACGCCCGACAGCTTTGCGGTAAAGGTCTCTGTCCTGCTTTAACATGAAGCCTTTTCAATACAAAACCTAATCTGAAGAAGCTGCAGATTTCCCAAATAAATCTGCTTGTTTGTACTCTACTGCTCTCACAGGACAACTGTCAGCTTTATGCATATCCAGCTTGGCTGATGGTAGAAAAGAAAACGTCTTTATATCTCTTAATATTAGTGCAGAGCATCATTTTTACCGTCAACTCATCCAGACTGGCTTACCACATACACATGACCTCTGGACATGGTTATAGAAGACATGCACATAATGCTCCCGGTGCCAATAATATTTTTGTCATAAATCTACTATTGTATGTAGGTCAATAGCACATTGGAATTTTCTGCCCAAAGATATCTTTAAATCTACACTCTCACGCCTTGACTCTTGAAAACTACACAAATAATCATAAACAACAACTCCAGTCCTACACTTACTGCTCTACTACTACTGCAACACATTAGAGATCATTTTGTCACACTTACACTAAGATGTGGAACGAGAGTCCACACTACATTAGAGCAATAACCTCTATTACACATGTCAAACACGCATAAAACACTATCTGATGGAAGGACACACCTGCAGCCACTGCTTTAAATCCATATCCCATTTTACTCACTCCACTTCAGTCCACTCTGCAGTGTCTGTGTAGCTGCCTACATTTGATTGTTTGCCTCTGTTGATTGTTTCTGTTTTTATTTTGTATCGTAATGTGTTTTTGTTGCATAACAGGAACCTGCTGACAACCAGTTATTAACTGAGTCAGGCCTGTTGTAACTGTAACACACAAGATTAGTTTTAATTCCTTTCCTGTATAAATAAATAAATGAAAAATATCATAGCCACCGTCGATGACAAAATTACTTCTAAAAGAATTTACAAAGAAATATCTTGCATGTATGTGTGTTCTTTGCTTTGTCTTATTTTATATTCTAACATTTGTTCATATTTTATATGTTTAGTCTGTGTTAGTGTGGCTGTATGTCTGTAAGTGTCTTTGTCTAACTGTTATGTTTAATTGTGCTTCTTAGTCTGTGACTACTTCATCCTTTTTCATGTCTTTCATTTTGGTATATGTCCAGCATGCTGACTGTTTTTAAATCTTAAGTTGTCTGTACTTTCATTTTAAGTCTGTACTGTATTTCAATGTGCAGAACCCCAGGAAAACTAGAGGCTTATTCATGCATTTCTAATGAGAATCCTTGAATTAACAATAAATAACAACTTAAAGCTATGGAGATATTAAAACATCACAATATTTTCAACCAAATACCTCGATATTGATATTGCGACGACACTGTAGGGTTGACAGTTGGTGCTTTCATGAATTATTTACACAGTATTTTTGATAAATAATAACAGCTGGAACAGTCTGGTAAGTTCATAAAAGTAATTTACTTTAATGCTGCCTTTAAAACTAGAAAATATACTTATGATATCACAATATCCAAAATCTTAGACAATATGTAGTCTCACAGTATCATATTTCCCAGCCTTACTTTCAGCCATCACTGACAGACATGAAGCAACCGCAGAATGAAGTAGTAGTTTTGTAGATGAGGCTCTAAAAATAACCTCATAAATATTTCTGCCAACATGTTAAACTGTACGTTTATGTGCACTGGTTTATTGACCTGTCATGCAGCTGTCTCCTAATTTATACTCACTATAAACTTCAAACTTTACCTTCTGTGCAAACAAGGCTTTCTTTCACTCTTTACCAGAAACATTTTGCTCATGTTTGGCCTGTGCTGTGCATTTATTCTCAAATTAATGTGTTGGAAGCTGCAGCTCTCTTATTACGACCTGTTTATTGTCTTTCGAGTGCATTTTACTAATTGGAGCAGCGTGTTGTTGCCCAGTTGGCTCTGTGTCATGGATGCAGAGGTTGTTTTGTCTCATAAAAACGCTGGATTAACATTCAGGTCGTCAGTTAATGTGGTCTCGTTAGAAATATGCGGTCGTAGAAAATGACTTCAGGGTACATTGTACAGCCTCGTAGAAACTTTTTAATTAACCTGTGATCTACTGGGATAGTTTATCAGCATTCAGGGGGGCAGTTCAGTTTGAACTGTCTCCTCTGACAGTGACAGAAACAACCGTGAAGAATTTGAGTCCTTAAGTATGTAAAGGTCTCTTTGAAAGGAGAATTAAAACATAACAGAACCGAGCTCGATGACAGTACAGTAACAGTACATGAACACAAATGTAGAGCTGCTCACCCAGCTGTGGATCCATTTGTCAGGATGAAGCCAAACCGGTCTGTCTCAGGTTCAAGACCGACCTCTGACCCCACATCAGATCCAGAGCTGTCCTCCTCGCTGAGGTTCTTCTGAGCCGGACCTGTTTGACTTGACATCTTACTGACAGAGGAGAGAAAAGGTGGCTCTGGTTATTCAGCATATCACTGTGTCGTCTATCATCGTGCTTATGTAAGGCTGATGCCTCCTACATGTAGATTTATCAAACATGGTCATTACCTTAACAACATCCAAAAACACTGCTCTGACTGCAGTATATTTGGGTTGTTATTAGCAGCAGTATGCAGAGTACAGAGTCATTTTAAAAGTACATGCTTTACTACACCTCTTAAATTAAGGCTTATGACTTCTTCTGGGCCCAGTTATTTTAATTAGTATAAAGTATTTTAAACCAGCTTTCTTCCCTCTGACCTTAAGCATAACCACAACAAGAAGACAGTTGTTAAATATCTTGATAAATATTCATTTAAACAAAATTACCTTTCACATTTCCGTCATGTTTGATCACTCGGCTGTTGAAGAGGTGAAGTGTGAGACTCCACTGATGAGGAAGACAAACTTCCTCTCTCTCTCTCTCTCTCTCTCTCTCTCTCTCTCTCTCTCTCTCTCTCTCTCTCTCTCTCACTACACACACACACACACACAGTTCAATTTAACTCAATTAAATCGACTTTATTGGCATGACATTTAAGATATGTTGCCAAACACAGTGAATGCAGTCAACAACTGATCCCTCTGTGTTTCTGACACTACATGATGCCCCTTAAATCAACTTCCTGTTGCCTATTAAAGCAGTAAAATGGACTATTTAAGAAATAATTTCTGTATTTTTAGCCGACATGGAAGTGATACTCAGTTGCACAACCATGATTCATCAAACATGACATCAGCAGAGTGACAATAAATGTATAATTCGCTCAGATGGTTGTGTCCTTAAAAGTGCTTCCTCTTGTATGAACACTATGAATGCTGCCTTTGCGTGCTGTAGGAGATACCGCAATTATACGTCCTCGAAGGCAAGAAGAGGAAGTTAACGGGGAGCACCTGAATGCAACATAAGTACAATTGCGCAGTTCAGGGACCGCTGTCTGCATGCCTGTTGCTCATCAGAAACTTGTGACAGAGGTAAGCTTAGTTAAGATTATTATAAAGGCGAACTGATACCACGTTGAGTTTATTGAGGTGTTTCTTGAACGTTGCAAAATCAGCCTAATTTAACCAGATAATATAACAGCGAAGATGGTGAGCGACGTAGTTACAGTGTATTTTAAAGTCTAGGACCTCATTGTGGTGCTACTAAACATTTAACGTCTGAATAATTAAAATAAAACCCAAGTAAACGTATTTAAGAAACTGCGTCGTCATGTAATCAAGGCTTAATTTGCTAACGTAATTTAATGTGTGATGAGGCGTTTACGTCACATCGTATAGACCATAAACACGGCTTACTGAGTTTACTGTGTAGCGGAAAGGATGCCTATAAATCATGCTACAAACTGGTTGTGAAATATCAAGGACAATAACGCTATTATCGGCAGCAACGTTACATTTTTATATAAACATGTTACTGCTAAGTCAGCTAAATAAATTAGGCAATATATGCTGCAGTTTGTTTATAATTTGTTTCACTTAAAATCACTGTAGAATAAATATCTAGTTCCGTTTATATGACGTGCCTTCAGGGGTGTCAATTTAAATAATCATGGATGCTTTCTCACCGAATAAAACTATAAGCTGGACTTGTTTCCATTCTTCCTATACTGCCGGCATGCCGTGAATGTGGCGCAGCGCTGATGTAACAGCAGGGATTTGGGGCGCAAGATTAGAGGATGTGTTGTGCACTAGTTTGTGACCATGGACGAAATACATTCGTGTGTGTGCCTGACGTGGTATGCACTTGTTTTTTTGTTTTGTGTTTAACTACTACTGATAATGATGAACAAGATGATTCAAGTGCTAAGTCGGCCTTCCTGCCACACTCCTCCCTGAGCTTCTGTCTGTGTTGAATCAATGGAGGTTTCCTGTATCAATAATTATTCCTCTTATTAGTTTAAACTGTTTCACTTTGCTTTACACTGTCTTCTCTGCTCAGATGTCTACTACACTGAGTCTGCGTCTTCTCCACTGCTACTCCAAGCCAGGTACGACAGAAGCAGGTGTCATACAACGATAGCATTTTCACCTATCAGCCAAAACATTACAACTACAGACAGGGGAAGGGAATGACATTACATCATCTTGTTACAATGCAAGTCTCTGCTGGGAAATGGCCCGAGGAATGTGACAGAGAGTTCAAGATGTCGTCCTGACCTCCAAATTCCCCAGATCTCAGTCTGAATGAGCAGTGTCAGAGGCCTCACGGTGGATCGCACTTGGCTTTGGCCTGTTGTGGCGTGGACACAGGACCTCTGGAGGTGTCCTGCAGTGTCTGGCACCTAGGGATCCTTTGAGTCCTGTAGGCTGTGAGGCAGTGTACCGGCAAATCCTATGGATGCTGAACCAGATTGGGATCTGGGGAATTTAAAGGCCAGGCTGACACCTGGAGCTCTTTCTTGAGAAGTTTATGCAGTGTCATTCTGCTGTCAGGGAGTGCTGTTGCCATAGAAGGGTGCACTTGGTCTGAATGCCAGGACACAAGGTCTCCCAGCAGAACATTGTAACAAGATGATCAACGTTATTCATCTCACCTGTCAGTGGCTTTAATGATTTGGCTGATCGGGTTATATGCACAACATGATGCATCATCTTATTCTATTTGTATGTATCTCCAGGCACATTTGGTTCAGGGGTCATTCGCCCATTCAGCGTCAGTGTGCAGAGAGAAGGCTACAGTAAGTACTGCTACAGACGAAGAGCTATTCATATATGACAGTGGCTCCCAACCTTTTTCTTGAGGGGCCCATATTTTTACCATTGTACACTTTGGCGCCCCTCCCTTACACGTTACACACGCCCACATCCTCGCAATACATATTTTTAACATTTTCTATACCCATTATTTTATTTTTATTTTAATATAACCCTTAAATTTATTTGTTTTTTGACACATGACACATTAAAATTATTACACCCCTTAAAATCAAGAGGGCCTCGCGACCCCCTATGGCTCTTTGGCGCCCTCCTGAGGGGGTCCCGCCCCCCTGGTTGGGAACCACTGATCTATGGCACTCTTAGTGAGTGACCACATGTGTTTGAAGTGACCTAACCATTCACTCTTCCCTCTCCCTCTGTTGTCTTGTAGAGTATGTCAATGCTCAGGAGCCGTCGACAGACCTGAGGTCCATCACTGACCGGGCGGCCACAACCCTCCTCTGGACCGAACTCTTTAGAGGTCACACATACTGTGATTGCTATGCAGATAGTCTATGTCGTGCTGAGGGTTAAAGACCTAGAGTTATTCTGTATTTTTGTTATTGTGATCCAACATTTTTTATCCTACCAAGGCTTGTCTGTGTTGTCAACGCCTGATATAGCTAACAGATCTAAAAACATAAATGAGTCAAACCATTGGATGACATGTTCCTTCACTACAGTGAGCTCAGCCTCTGTAGCATGAGTCAATCCCACATACACCAGCCCTCTTTTCTATAAATACTCACCAGCACACCAAATATGTGTTAATATAAGACTGAAAATAGGCTTTCTAGTTTATTATTTCATTTGACTTTGGCATAAAATCACATACAAGTCCATAATGACCACACCATTTCCTCCAGTTTGAGTGACGTTTGCTAAAAACTGCAGCTGTTTTCAGCAATTACTCTCCCTTTTTAAAAATAAAACTATGTATTAAATATGAGCCAATGAGCTCGGGGCTGAGTGCCACAGACAGATTAGTGAAGTCAGAGTGTATCAAGAGAAAAACTAATGCATTGGTGGTTTCTTGACCATAAAAGAATACTAATAAGTAAGTGAGTAATTACGCTCTGTGGACACCGTCCTGCAGGTTTGGCGATGACCATGAGTTACCTGTTCCGTGAGCCTGCCACCATCAACTACCCCTTTGAGAAGGGCCCTCTGTCACCCCGCTTCCGCGGAGAGCACGCACTCCGCCGCTACCCTAATGGAGAGAGCGCTGCATTGCCTGTAAGCTGTGTGAGGCCATCTGCCCTGCTCAGGTGAACACAAACACACATTCAGTTCCTGTTATAAAGATAGAGCAATATTGCTGTGTGTATTTTTAGTGACTAGCGTTCATTATCAGCGGCTGTTTGGTGTTTCTCTCTTCGTATTCGTCTTCACTCTCTGTCAGTGGATACATATTTAGAGCTGTCCTCACTATAGGACGACATTGTATACTTTAAAGTGTCCTGCAGTGTCCTTAGGCAGCAGCAAAGACAACTAATGTGAGATGCTTGAGTTTATCTGGGTATCTTTCGTTTGCAAAATGCTCATAAATTAAGAAAATCTTAAGTGTGTGGACAAATTAATTTAGCTAATATTTGAACACACTTTTCACATCATACCTACAGTACATGCTGTATTCTGTCAATGCTATAATTTGATTTCTACAGACTCGTATGTTTATCCATCTGTAATACCTGCTGTGTCTGTCTCGTCTGACTTTGTTTTTTGTCTCTTTCCTTTTCTCCCTGTGTGGAAGCCAGGCCATTACCATTGAAGCTGAGACTCGAGCGGACGGCAGCAGGAGAACTACGCGCTACGACATTGATATGACCAAATGTATCTACTGTGGCTTCTGCCAGGAAGCCTGCCCCGTCGATGCCATTGTTGAGGTATGAATGAGCTTATCCTGTTTACTGAACGTTAGATTCTATGGGGCTGAACCAAGGTGGCTGTTGGCACTGGGTGAACTGTATTTCTGTCACTTGAGATCTGTATTTAAAGAAGATTTCACAGGTGGAAAGATGATATTTTCATAAAACTAGGCTGTCTGTGCAGTAGACAGATACAAATACTTTTGAAATTGGTGCTACGTGACCAGGGGAAACAGAGAAAAGGGGCTGTGACAGTCAGTACGTTTACATGCAGCTTGAGAAAATTATTGGCTTAGTCTGACTGAATTGGACTTTTAAATGCATGTAAACAGCTTAGTCCAACTGAAATTGGACTATCCGTAGCTCGACTAACACACCTAGATAATTCAATTGAAAATCAAACTATTGCTGCATGTATCCACTTAGTCCGACTGGAGTCAGACTCTGCGTTCTGCGCATGCACCACTTTGTCTTTCGCGGGCTTTCACCTGGAAGAAGAAGGAGATGATGTAGCAGCAGTTCACTCCCGGAAAAACAAACAAACAAACACCATGGCAACCGAGAAGCAGAAGACGCACTTCTGGGCAGACAAGGAAACTACATTCATCTTCATTCGTCGTTAGCTTCCTCTTCGGGTCAACTGGAACTAGTTCAATACGCACTATATTAAAAAGGACACAGCACCGCCTATCGAGGCAGAGTCAGACGTACTTGGTCAGAAATTTGATTTTCTCTTCTGCATGTATACTCAGACAAGACAAGAAGTCCGACTTGAGTGATTAGCCGAGCTATGAGCTTAGCTCGACTACTGCATGCATGTAAACATACTGATTGGCTTTTTCTCAAGACGTAGAAAACCTACGACTATCAGAATATACTACGCCACACCAGACCAATGAACCTGCTGGTGGGTGACGTAATGTGAGGGAAAAACAATATGGCAACAAACGATCTCATATTACAGTTAAACAGTTAGTTGAAGTATGCTTCTGAAAACATTTGAGGCCAGAAATAAGCAGTGCAGTAACAGAATTTTGGTTTACATTTGATCAGCACTGCTTAGTTTTACTGTTTGATCTCAGCTTTTTTAAGCCTTCATTTTCACAATACAGGAAACAGTATGATGCTTCCTGTTCATAAATTCTCATATTACAGCCAAACTGTGTACTAAAATATGTTTCTGGAGACATTTTAGACCAGAAATAGGCATACTCTTCCTGTCTGTGGCGCTGCGAGGTGGATGGAAGTTTACCATAGTTTGTTTACACATACTACCCACATTCTTATGATGGCTGAAAATTGGGAAAAGGAAGAAGTTTTGTGCGAGGGGATGTTTTTGGCAAATGAGGTCAGTATCAGTTTCACATTTACATGCCCAGTATTTATTTACTCTGCATGCCAGCATCTACAGTGAGTACAGTATGTGACACTCTAGGCTTCAGTGTGCTTCAGACAAAGTGCTGGTCAGATCATGACTTCCATTAACATCTGGCCCACAAAGGGGAAAATTTTATGCTTACTGGGCTTTATGGGAAAACTCACCATCAAACGATAAATGTAAAACATGAAACTGCATATCATCAGTGCTGATTCAGACCTATAGCTGTTTAATGTGAATTTTTTCCTCAATCTCGCCCTCAGGGTCCAAACTTTGAGTTCTCCACAGAGACCCACGAGGAGCTCCTGTACAACAAAGAGAAGCTGCTCAACAATGGAGACCGATGGGAGGCTGAGATAGCAGCCAACATAAAGGCAGACTACTTGTACAGATAAATCTGCGCACTGCCAGCGGAGATGTGTCATGCATCATAGAAATGATGTATCTTATTATCCTCCTATGCATTAAAGAGATTACTTGTAGCTTTAAATATGTTCCAGCGAGTTACAAATGAGCAGTGAAGCCTTGCAGCCTCAGGACTGAGAAAAATATAAACACGCACAAATCAAATGTCTTGTGTTGTAAAGATGGATGATACTGTACTTTATGATGTTGAGTTTATAGTCTGTAACACATGTAGCCTATGCACAGTGTGTGATGCACTTTTGTTCTGCTGCACTTTAAAAAAGCACATTTTATCTGACGTAATAGTAAAGACACCTCTGAAAGAGTCTGTTTATGTAATTTTGTTAGGCTACTTAAGATACTGAAATAAATCATGTTTTAAAACTTAAACTGTTCATTCGTCTGTTGCATTACAGGTGATGCTAAAACAATTAGTTGATTAATTTGATTAGTCGGTTTAGTTTAGAGGTTAGCCTTGAGACGGGGAGGAGCTCAGACATGCGGAGGGAGCTCGGAGTAGAGCTGCTACTACTTTGCGTCGAAAGAGGTCAGTTGAGGTGGTTCGGGCATCTGATCAGGATCCTCCTGGGCGCCTCCTGTTAGAGGTGTTCCAGGCATGTCCCACTGGTAGGAGGCCCTGGGGCAGACCCAGAACACACTGGAGAGATTACTTATCTCATCTGGCCAGGGAATGTCTCAGGGTCCCCCAGGAGGAGCTGGAAAGTGTTGCTGGGGAGAGGGATGTCTAGGGTGCTTTGGCCTGCTGCTCCCAAGACCTGGCCCCAGATAAGCAGTTGAAAATGGATGGATGGATGTTTAGCCTCCTGTCAGAGGTGTTCTGGGCACGTCCAACTGGTGGGAGGCCCCGGGGCAGATCCAGAACACACTGAAGGGATTGTATATCTTGTCAGACCTGGGAGCACCTCAGGATCCCCCAGGAGGAGCTGGAAAGCGTTGCTGGGCAGAGGGGCGTCTGGAGTACTTTGCTCAGCCTGCTGGCCCTGCAACCTGGCTTTTGATAAGTGGTTGAAAATGGATCGATGAAAGAATGGATGGATGGATTTAGTTAGTTATTATTCAAGCAAAAATGCCAGACAGTCTCTGGACACAGCTGTAAAAATGTGGGGATTTGCAGCTTTAAATATCAAAGTATATAACTTTTATTAAAAGATGGCAAATGAAAGAAGGAATTTAATTAACTGTACTGCGTTTCTATGTCTTATGTGATAAAACAAAGTGTGGGATGTTGGACTCTGGGAACTTGTGATGAGCATGTTTTATTATTTTCAGATATCTATACCAAACAATTATTGATTTATCAAAAAAATAATTAAGCAGCAGGTCGATCAATGGCTAGAATTAGCATTACAGCCCTTATTATGACTGGTAAGAAGTGGCAATAGCAGTTTAGTCACATAATGTCAATATTTATCAGTATCTCCTAACTGAACAGCTCTCCTCATCTAATGATAATTAGCGAGCAACTAGATAAGTTTGAAAGAGTATACAATCTAGAGGATCTTATCATATACTGCTAGAGTGTTAATAGTTAAATTATATGTCCTATTATGTAATATTGGTGTGGTCACTGTAATGAAATGATGGATGATGAGAATGATGTTAGCATTATGAAACCTTTTTAAGATTTCTGAAGTGCTTGGAGGCTTTTCTGTAGGTCCATTTAGATTTTTATTTACAATGCCTTATGCAATAACCTAAATATGAGTCATTTGTACTTTCTGTTTTTGATTTCTCTATGACTTGAGCATGGTCCTGTCCTGTGTTGTAACATGTTGTTGTGGTTATTGTTGTTGTTGTGGTGGTGGTGGGATGTTTTTAGTGATTATGCACTGTCATTTATATTGTATTGTGATTAGTGTGGACCCCAGGAAGAATAGCTGTTGTTTCGGCTGCGGCTAATGGGGATCCTGATAAATGAAATGGAATGAAAATAATATATATGTAAAACACACAGTCTATGGTATAAAACGATACTTTATTAGTTGTAAGGAGGCTTGATTTCAGCACATGTTGTGGAAATATGTGTGTTTATAAGGCTAACAGACATGCTGAATCATGATCTGAGCACACCATGGTGCATGCTCTCAAACCAAATGCGTTTTTACCGCTGCGCTGATCACATGACATGGGCGGAAACTGACTCATAGTCCACGCTGAATCTCCCGCGAACGCAGCCATTTACCTCTTTTCTCTCTAAGCAGTGACACCGGTGAGTCTCTATATTCTTCTCTCATAACGGGCCAGCCTGTATTTCAAGTTTGTGTTTATCGGGAAAGTCGGTTTAAAGAAGGGGAAACTTAAAGGTAGGATTTGGGTTCATGCGGCTTCGCGAGCGCAACCATGTGAGGCCAGGGGAACTACATTACGCCATTGATTTTCTTGCGCTAACGTTAGCCGTTAGCTCGGTGAAAAGAATGGCTTCCATGCTGTGCTAGCTAACGGGTTAGCAAGCACAGCTTTCCCCTCATTTCACTGCTTTGTTCTTGAAACCCGCTAACATGTCTGTAATTGGGTGTATTTGCTGCTGTTGAGTGAACCAATCTTGAATGCGTGAAGTCAGCTTGACGTGAAGTTTCTGTTGAAGTTGGACATGAGCCGCAGCGTGGAACACATTAGCTGCTCTCAGTCCGATTGTTCCAGTCGAACAAGAAAAAGTGCGGTCGCGCGACGTATGGCGCACTCAAACTAACGCTACTAGCTTGTTAGCTAGCTAGCTAGCTAGCTGTAGCAACCGCCTGCGTTGAAATACATATCTAGACGTTAGCTTGTCGCGCTTTCATTCAAATCCCGCGTGTCGCGTTTCGTTTATTCAGCAGTCAGCTGTTGAGATTTTAACGTTTTCAGACGTTTACATAACGGTCACGTTAGCTACACGTTATTGTGTTGAACGTTAGCTTGTGCAGAAAGCGCTAGCAATTGGGCAACGTTGTCACAGGGTTACAGGCAGTGCAGTGAAACTGTTGACTGTTCACCAAACTGCGTCAAAATAACTAACTGTGAGAATCTGCGACTGTAGCCACGCAGCGTTAGCTAATTTAACGTGAAATTGGGTAAGTGCTAACAACGCTGTGTTAGCGCAACTGATGACTGTCTAAGTTAGCAGGCAGGAGGATGACGGGGAACGTGCTAACCATCCCGCCTTGTTTTGTTTAACTTAGATAAACTGCAACCATGGCGGACTCAATGGCACAATGTGTTCCGGTGGTGGTTTTCAAGGTAAGCTTTTACTCTTTAATGTCACTTAGCTGCAGTTTGTTATCTGTCTTGTGAGCGTAGGGAATGGTATTTGTGACTTTTAGGCTAGCCGTGCTAGCGTTGAGTGTGTCGAACCAGTACCAACCAGTCTAAACTAACTGCTGTCTCTTGCTTTCAGTTGGTGTTGGTAGGAGATGGAGGCACCGGAAAAACAACTTTTGTGAAGAGGCACATTACAGGAGAGTTTGAGAAGAAATATGTTGGTGAGTAACTGTTGGCTCCATGTTTTCAGGCGATTGACACATGAGTGCAGTAGAGATAATGAGATAAACACGCTGTTCTGATGTGAAATCTCAACTCTGATGCATCACTCTCAGTAAGCCATGAGGCTAGGAAACATCGTCTAGCAGGGCCAGATTAAACGTGAGCCATGAGCCAATGTAGAGCCCCCCCTGCATCCTGAAATATCTGTAGTGTTGTACACGTCAGACCATAAATAATAACTTTTTGTACAGAAATACCAAACTAGGTTTTAGGGCATTTAGTATCAGTGTCACCACTACACAGTTTGTCCACCAGAGAGCACTGACAAGTCAGCTTTCAGTTTTAAAATGTCCTGCTTAGCTTATCTTGGTCACATTAAGAAGGAAGAAAATACAGTTTGATGAGATCGCATCATTTGTTGAAACTCCCAGATACCTTTATCATTTGGGTTATTATTGCCACTTCAAAGTTTTATCCTCTAGTGGTTGTCGACCAGGGATCCTAGAGGGTGTTCCAGGGGAAAAAATAGGGAGTAGTACTCATTAGTAGTTATATACACCATTTAATTCATTGTGGAAGTTATCCTCAATGTGAGTAAGAGTCATAAGTGTTGACCATTCTTTTCATAAGTTTTACGTCCACCACAGTAGCTGCCTCAACTGTAGAATTCTGGGAGTTCTTAAATGCAGTAAACGACAAATCTTTTTAGAGCAATGTCCCTCGAGAAATTTTATCAAAGAGGTCTGTGACCTGTTGTCTGTCAGTAAGGTGTTCTTGACATGAAAAGGTTTGATAACCATTGATGTAGCTCCTATTTTGGAAGAGGATATCTGATCCAGGAAAGCAATGTAGAGTACTGTGTTCGAACTGCGATTTTAATGGTGCAAGTGCTAATAAAATGGTAATCCTTAACATTATATACAACATCATATTTCTTGCTCTCATACGTCTTGTCTCTGCTTGTGTTTCCAGCCACTCTGGGAGTAGAGGTGCACCCGCTGGTGTTCCACACCAACAGAGGACCTATCAAGTACAATGTGTGGGACACAGCTGGTCAGGAGAAGTTCGGAGGCCTGAGAGACGGCTACTATATTCAAGGTGCTCTTCTTAAATCTAATGTTATTAAACCTAGAACAGTCATCCCAGTCACTGCAGATTTAAATTAAACTGGCCTACATTTAGTAGTGTTTAAAACCTTCCTTCTGCCTCCACAGCTCAGTGTGCTATCATCATGTTTGATGTCACCTCTCGAGTCACCTATAAGAACGTGCCCAACTGGCATCGTGACCTGGTCCGTGTCTGTGAGAACATTCCCATCGTCCTCTGCGGCAACAAGGTGGACATCAAAGACAGGAAAGTCAAAGCCAAGAGCATCGTGTTTCACCGCAAGAAGAACCTGCAGGTAATAACTGTGCTCACAAAATAATTGTGTCACATGGGAATTATAAAAAGCACTGGTTTGAGTTGTTTTGTGTGAACTGTCCTTCCTAACCGCCATGAACTGCTCTGTCCGCAGTACTACGACATTTCTGCCAAGAGTAACTACAACTTTGAGAAACCTTTCCTGTGGCTAGCAAGGAAGTTGATCGGTGATCCCAACCTGGAGTTTGTGGCAATGCCTGCCCTCGCTCCCCCAGAGGTCCAGATGGACCCCACCCTTGCTGCGAAGTACGAGGAAGAGCTTCAAGTGAGTATGACTATACAACTGCAGCGTATTGGTAACTGTATTTTATTTTAATCTAGCAGCTTCTTAGCCTGAGCACAAAAAGCAGGGCTCCAGTTTACATTGGGATTCTGAAAATATATCCATCTGTGTCCTTCTGTCCAGGTTGCATCACAAACAGCACTCCCAGATGAAGAAGATGACCTCTAACCTGTTACCTGGATTTTCCCCTCTCTCTCTCTCGCTCTCACCCCCAAATGTGGACAGGAAGTTGTCGGAGTTTTGCCCCCTCCTTTACTGTAAAATCCCTTTTCAGATTTTTTATTTTTGAATTTTTTTGTTTGTTTTAAAACTAAGAAAAAAAACTTGGTGGAAAAGTTGTGGTTCTAATTTCACTGTATGAGACACACCCGCCCTAGTGTTGTTGTTGGCATGGCAACATGCTACTCTTCATCATCGAGCACCCTCCACTGCACTTACCCAGCTCACATAATGCTGTTGTACGGTGTACTGGAAACACTAAGGGGAGTTAACTTTGAATAAAAACATTCTCAATATAACATGTCTGTTTTTTTTTTTTTTCCTTTGGACACCAATGTCCCCAGAGTGCTAGGGATACTTTTTAAGTATTTCCAAGAGGCCTTTTTTAATGGAAGACATTTGATGTCTTATGGAAGGAAAAAGTAATGAATGTAATGGCTGTTGCATTCAAGTGTCTCGATAAGCTGTGACAGTGAGTTAGCAAGCACAATACCAGAACCCTGGAAATGAAGCAGTTAAATCGAATTTAAAAATAAGAACTATTATTATATTGACACCTGAATTTCCTGCTGTAACATTTCAAAATGTCCTCTGTAAAAAAGGCTTTATTGCCCAGTTATAATTAAGTTAATAGTGATGTATAGACATTAAGCAAATTCCTGATGGTAGATACATTGCTTAAACGTAGGATGGACAAATGTACTGTATATATCCTGTCACCCCACCCTTACACAAATTTTATTTAACTCATTTGGGCCAAATCTGATACCTCAAAACTACCTGGATGGACAATGTGGTTCTTTAATTTTGAACTCACCCTTAAACAGAGGATTATTAAATTACACATCACTGGCATCTAGATAAGATAAAAGCACATGTAATATTTGGCAAGGCAGACAGCTGTCCCGGGGCCCCAAAATGTCCGACGTTTAAAGTGTGTCAGTGAGTTTTGTTAAGTACAATATCAACAAAGCAAGTCCGGCATTGACTGATGGATGGATGGAGATTAGGGAGGACAGGATGTGCATGTACACATTCATAGAAGCGGCAGGTAATGTAACCTGCTCAGCACACCGATGGCCACCAGGTGTCAGCCATGTTCTTTGGAGCACAGGGGAGGATTTCAACAGGATTACGTAATAGCTTCACTCCGCACGTTCACTGTGACGTGTGCCTTCTAATCGGCCGTTACTACAGATCGGGATTAGGATGTAGATTGTACGTCATACATCCTCGAGACTGCACAGTGTTGCACCTATTAGACACAGTGTGAACAGTTAAACATCAGCAGCCAGTTTTCACCCAGTCACATGCTGCATTAAAATGTTAAATCATGGACTGAACTGAGTGCAAAGGCCCCTCACTGTAGCATACAGACATTTAAAAGGATACCTGCAAATAAAACGTGCATTTGTCATGTGCACAACTTTGTTTTAGTTTTTAAAGCATGGCCCATCCTGGCCTTTCACATCACTGCTAGTATGACCCTGTGTGTTGCATTCAAATTACTTTACAAAAGCGGAAATACGACTTTAATACCTGATCATAGCGCTTCCTTTAGATTTTAACACAGATTGGGGTCTTCAAGTGGAAAATGAAACTGCAGTAGTCTGTCGTTGATACATTTACAAGCCTTCAGACAATATGGGAGGAAGACAGAGGGTTCCGTGCTAATATATTTGAATCAGAATCAGAATCAGAATCAGCTTTATTGGCCAAGTACGTGTGTACATACAAGGAATTTAGCTCCGGTAGACTTTGCTCTCAGTGTACAGGTATTTACATAGGTACTAAAAATTAAATAACCAGTGTAAAAGCAAAATATACAAGAAATTGTGCAAATATACATCAATATAAAATATAAAAATATGAAAAAATAAAATTGTGTTGTGCCTTGTAGTTTGTGGGCTGGAGTAAATATTTCTTACAAAATTCAGTTGATCATTCTGGGTATATTTCTCACATGCAAATTGAAAGGGTCTTTCTTCAGACCCTGATTTCGTTATCAGCCTCCCTTGATTTTCCTGCTGATGAAGATGGTGTGATTTGATCAGAAGCTCCAGAAAAATGGTGTGAGATTATTTTGTCCAAGGTCACGGGTGAAACTTCAGTCACAAATACAAATTCTTATATGTTCTCATACGTTCTTAGAGTACTGCAAGTCTAATTTAAAAACAATTGCACAACTCTATCTGATAAGGCTGAAGACAGTGTGATGTGATCAACAGCTCCGGTACCGTGAGTGGACCTTGTGGCGAGATTGTTGTCAACTTGGTTCCTAATTTTGTTGTTCAATGTTATGACAGCTTAATTAGTTAGAAAGAACAAAAAACTAAGAAGACTTTAAATATTTTAAATTAATTTGGTTTAATTTAAACTCTAATGAATGGACTTTGATGCATTTAACACACCTTGGTGGGTTGTACAAAATTTGCACTCTGTTTTTGTGTGACTGCTGTTGTCTGTTGTTAATAAAAACATTTAAAAAAGGGAAGGCAGCGTATTCTTATGCACCAAAAGATTATTTGTAAAAAATCAGATTTTCAAATCAACATGCCAATGTTTCAGATTAAAAGGCGTTTTCATTTGTTTTTCTTTGGCATGTTGAGTTAAAGGTCTTTTAAGCAGTGAAGTAGGTAGTGACGTATATCATTCCGACAACACCTGAATGCATCACTGGTGCAGGTGGCTCAGGGCGTGGCTTCATCTCAGAGGACACGGACTCATCTGCGCATGCGCTGAGCCAGAAAAGTGCGTTTTAGAATGATTACTGGAGGCCAGCGGAGAGACAGATTATACGGCTCTACACAACTGTTGTTTTAATCCCCTGGGCGAGGAGATTTAGCAAAGAAAAAACACTGGTTTTAAACCCAGCAGCCATATTGTATGGAAAAACGACGGAAAGACTCCTCTTTTCAGAAAAAGTCGTCTCCTCCAACACCTCTGTCAGGACTTTTGGGGAGTTTAATTGTTTTTCTTACTGGCGGTGGGTTTGTGTCGGACAGCTAGCCTGCCAGCTGGCTGAGGAATTCAGACATTTGGACTAGTTTTGAGCCATTTTACACAATATTGTGGTCGTGTCTTTGGTTCAGAGGTGTTAAATTAACCGTCTGAAAGATGAAGGACCGATTGGAGCAACTTAAAGCGGTGAGTAATGTCCAGGAAATGTAAAGTTTCCTTACAGTGTCTGTTTTCTCTCTGAAAAACGTTTCTTATAGGAAGAAATTAGAGGTGAAGATTAATCTAGTTTTATTACTTTTATTTTAACTAAAACACCTGACACATAACACACTAATCATTTGAAGCACTAGTGCACCATGTGATGACATAACTCATATGATGGGTGTAGTAACACTGCAGGTGGATGTTGGGGAAAAGTCAATCAGTCACACAGACATCATCTTCCATTTTTATACATGCTGCCATGTTGTGTGATAATGTGTCAGAGATGTGTTGTAATTAGTGTAATTCTTAATTGATAATTAATTGAACTGTGTCATCAGATGTCATTTTAAAAGTAGTATATGTTAGTATATGATGTTGACTTGTGGATATTTAAATATTGATACACTTCCTCAGCCTTTGCATTGGGCAGTTTCAGTTGAAAATGGCAACAGATGAATCACTCTGTTTTCGTTTTCACTGTTTAACAGTTGCCACTGAAGCTGAAAACATTGAATGATCATTCGTGTAGCTGATCAGTTGAAAATTAATCAATTAATTAGGATTTTCAAGTAATTTTTCATGCAGAAATGTCAAAATACTTTCGTCTTAACATCTCAAATGTGAGGATTTGTTGCTTTTATCTGTTTTATTTCAGTGTTAATTGAAAATATTTGGGTTTTGGGCTGGTTGACAAAGAAAAACAAGCAATTTGAAGATGTCACCTGGGACATCTTGGAAGGTTTTGATGGGTATTTTTAAGTATTTTATAAAATTTGATCAGGTAAGTGATTAATCAACAATAAAAAATCAGACTAACAATTCAGATCTTTGCGCCTGCAGTCTAGGTACTGCTAAAAAAACATGTTAAGCTATCAAAATATGGATGTTGTAAAATGGATGCAGGATCTACTGCAAAATCAATACCTTTTATATTTAGCCATCACAGCCATATTACACATCCTATCCAGGAGCAGACATCCCTTCTTAATAACCTTTTCCCCATTCAAACCTGAGTTAATGACAGTGAACACACTTTCTTGCTGCCCATGGGGGTGAGGCCTCGATCCAGTTGTAACCCAAGTCGGGATGTGTTGCCATAGCTACCTGCAACTGCTGGCCAAATATTTGCTGTGTTCCACGTTGCGGTGTCCCCCCCCCCCCAGGCGTCCTGTAATCTCACACAGCTGGCTTCTTTTCAGGGAAAGGAAGTTCAGATAGCAAGTGAAGTGGGCGAGTCGTCTGTTGGGAAGTTGACGGTGAATACAGTGTGTTAACACCTGTAAAACAAAGTGCAGGTTGCCTCCATGATCTCACTAGTGTTTTTCCAATCTGTACTCCTCTCTTTCTTGATCTTCTTGGTAATCTACATTCACGCACTGCCTTTATTTTCCTCCTTGAGAGTTTCCTATCTAATGTTTAACCTGCTGCAGTAATCTAGGCTGTATATTGGTGTGTGTGTGTGTGTGTGTGTGTGTGTGTGTGTGTGTGTGTGTGTGTGTGTGCGTGGGCATATGACAGACTGTAGACTTTTGGAAAACAACAAGAAACGCTGAATTGTAGTTTCACCTGGAGCTGTGGTCACATGTGATCGCTCACACTGCATGCTGTTAGAATACTTTGAATACAGCTGCTCATACTGTTTAAGAAATGCCAGTACAGGTAATAAAGTAGCCATGTTTGCTAACTGGACGGAAGTCTTCTGTAATTCAAGCTCTCGGTTTCACTTCCCTCGTAGTATTTTCAAATGTACTTTCAGTCAGTCATATCCTCTTTAGTTCTGCATACGGTGTTTCCCCACATTGTACCACAGGCTTGTTGGGATACTGTTACTACACCGCTTCCCCACCTGGCTCAGATGTCAGCAGGCTGAATGGAGAAAGCTGTAACTGAACTGACGTGACTTCTTCTGTGGCACGTGGAGGTTTTAAATCCCTTGTCAGATTTTAGCGTTGCATTAACACAAGTCCTGATGGAGTATTTTGGCTTCTGTCACCACGCTGCTGTAAATCTGACCCCAGGTCCCTGTCCTGCTGCTGTTGTGGCTCGTGGCTCATTTTCTAAATCGTCCCGTGGGAAAATCTAGTGCACAGGGCTGCAACTAACATTTGTTTTTACTATTGATAAATCTGCAGAGTATTTTAAAGGTTCATAGGCTGGTCTATTAAATGTGCAAAAAATAGAAAACAATATCAAAATATAATAAAGTTTTGCTTGTTTTGTTTCCAGAAATACTCAGTTTACTGATATTATGACATACAGCCAAGCAAATTGAGAAATGGCCAGTTGAAACTAAAAAACAATTTTTAGATGCATCATGATTCTCTCTTGAAAGATTAATTCTCGATGCAGAAAAGTCCGTTATCATCGGAAATATAAAACCTAATTCTGGACATTATGTTCACCTGTAACAATTTTGTAGGACCGTGTTGTAGTGTACATTTCTTACGGCTAAACCATAGACGGTATGAAATAATGGATGTAGCCACCGTGACGTCACCCATTGGTTTGTGGACTCACTTCCTGAAGCCTCGACTTGTGGATTTTGTACGACGCCATTTTGGATTTTGAAGCCAGAAGTAACGGTATTTGGACCAGAGAGTGTTAACCCTAACGCTAGCTGCTAGCTTGGTCAGAATGATTCATTTACAGCTATGAATTACTGTGACAATGCTAATGCTAATGCTAATTTTCGCCAGTAAAAAACAGACGATGTACTTCTTGGAAAAACTGAACATCCGACCCCTTTAAAAGTGTGTTTGAACAACCAAACGCTGAGCAAGACTTTTTTAGGTGACCAATACGTTACCTTGAATTCCATTAACTGAGAACACACTGAAATAGCTACAGCTACAGCTACGCCTATTCTCTGTGAATCTGGGGTTACGCCATGTTTATAGAGAGTTATAGAGACCTAAACCGTTTTTCGCACCGGGCTGTAAACGTGTTTATTTCTGCTGTAAAGTTTGGCACTTTAAGATGAGGGTCTTTGGGGGTTGAGTGGCTTCAGGAGCCAGCCTCAAGTGGCCATTTAAAGAACTGCAGTTTTTCGGCTTCATTTTTCAGCCCTGGAGGTTGTAAACATGTGCCACATGGTTACGTTCTGAGCCAGGCTACTTCTTGAGTCTTGATGAGGACCGTTGATCGTGACCAACTGCAGACGAATATAATGTAATCCGAACTTGCTAGTTCTTGGATTGTTGGGAAATATGTCAGTAGGGCTGCCCTTGACTAAGAATTTTCTGAGTCGACCAATAGTTGTCATTTAGAGCCTTAAGTCGACTACTCGCCCGCAGGTTTACGATTATTACTGTTATGATTAAATGATATATTTTGGGCGGGGCAACACAATGGTTTGAGTTGAAGGTGTGAGAAAGAATAGTCTCAGTAACATTGTTAACACTGTGCTACATTACAGAGAAATACAAACCGTACTAATGAACCTTCATTAATATAGGCCTATATTTTATCTACAAGTGCACGTCACACACTGAGCGAGCCGCCTGTTAATGACGCTGTGGGCTAATGGGCATGTAGCTACTTCCATGTTTCACATGATACGTCATGTTTGTAGTTGATGAATGATAGACAAATGTTTGCCTGCAGAGTTTACATATCACCTTGAGTTTGTTCTTCACCTTCTGAAAATGATCCCACACTGGATTTCCTGCCCGTGGAATAACCGCAGGTACCAGCCCTGTGAACTAACATGATTCCTGTCTGACTGCAGAGCGTGGCCACGTCCTGTGTCTGTCCTTTCAAATTAAATTCCCACACAGTCCAGTCATATTGGTTTGATTCATTTCGACAAGGCGCAGCTCCTCATAAAATTTCACCTTTTTAAATTTTTTTAATGTGACTAAACGACCAATGAAATCTCGTCGACTATTGACCTCTCTGGTCGATTAACGTTTGGTCAGCTATTAGTGGGCACCATATGTTAGCAAATGTAATCTTCTAGTTGGCACTTTTCCTCCATCTGCAACTGCTATCATGTTAAGAAAAGATATTGTAAGTAAATTCATCAGTATTTTTAAAATTATGAATCAGTACAAATATACTCTGTTGTAAAAGTAATGAGTCGTCACACGGTGAGAAAAAACAAATCATGTAAAAACCATTTTATATTTTCATCTTAGCCCTCGAAACTGACTGAAACTCTGAAAAGTAACAGCTCTACAGGTGAACACATTATCTATACTCTATGTAACTGTGTATTCTGCGAAGGTTTAGCCTTTACACCCTTGTCTCTCTCAACTGTCGTCTTTCTCAACCTCCAAGCAAAGTGTATTGTCCAATAGTGTTTCGTCATTTATGATCCTCAGAGACAAAGTCTGACGGTTAATCACCTCCCAGTTTCTTTAAGATGACGGAGTGCTTTATTGATATAGCCTTGGGTTTGATCTCTCCTTACTCTAACTTTCCAGACAGACCGGTACAACACAGTCTTATAATTCAGGCTCCAGTGGATCTGTGTGCTCAGAGAGCCAGTTTGTTGTGTTGGCGAGGCAGTGGATCACTACGTCTGCCTCAGTGTAAAACCTCTGTCTAGTCATTGCCTTATCGAGGCGAGTTATGCAACAACATGACATATGGTGCTTTGTATGCAGAACAAGTGCAATTAAGTGATTTGAATAAAAGGAACAAGCCAATGTCCAGGCTAACATGTCAATCATTCATGCAGCGACGTGCAGCGTGTGCGCTATTTTTCTTATTTTGTATTTCGTGATTACACAATCTTCATGTAACTAAGCATGAGATTATGGCATTTTGTCGAGTTTCATAAAAAAGAGAGAAAATCTAATTTGCTGCTTCATCGTTCACCCTGTCAGTCAGCATTTTGGCACATTTGCACAGAGTGGCATTAAATCGACTTTGTTCACAGTTTATTTATTTATTTCTGTGAAGATAATGATTACAGGATGGGTGTTATTTTCCATAAGCTCCAGACAATATTGCAAAAAAATGCTGTAAATAATGGTGAATGTGAATCTATTTCCACAGAACACGTGTCTTTCAAACATCAGATATCTCACAAGGCTTCTTAAAAACTCCCACTAATCATGAAGAGTTGCACTGTGTATTAAACACCTCCCCACCCCCATATTGTAGCCGCTATTTAATAAAAGGTTTGATGTTTTATGAATGACGTTTTGATCTAAAATGATAAAGCAAGTCTCATGTCCTCTAACAGTAATATGTGTCTGCAGGTTGAGTCATATGATGAGCAAGTGACTTTAACGAGCAGCGTTGTGAAAGTTTTTCTTCCTGACTGAGATAAAGTAACTCCGCCTGACTGTTTCTGTCAGAATCAAACTCTTGTTTCATAAAAGCAAGGGCCTGTGTATGCTGCCTTTGTCTGTTTGGGTTGTTAAAACATTCGTTGCACACGTCCGTCCCTTTCCCCTCATTTTTGCTGAATGAGAGACCCTGGAAGGAAGTGAGCGCCTGTTCTTATCTTGCTGCTGCAGAGACGCTGTGTGAGGGAGCATAATGTTTTAGGCCACAGGGCTGCAGCTGTGTCTTCGATGAATAACTCAAAGAAAGGTCTAAAAACAAGCAGCGTGTGAGTGTCCGGGGAACTCTGTGTTCACAACTGTTGTTAGTAACAGCAGCCTGAACCAAATAGTCCAGGCTGGATTTGCAATTCAAATTTTAATGGAGGGGTAGAAGGTTAAGGAACGTGTAAAACTCAGCATTTGAAGAGGATGAACGACGTGCTGTTGCATTAAATAAAAGCTCCCAGTAGGGCTGCAGCTTCTGATTGTTTTAATTATTGATTAATCTGCTGTATTACTTTCTTTCTCATCACAGAGTGTCTAAAAAACAACAACACTTTTGCCAATAAGCTGATATTTTCCATCTCATTTTGGCTGATTGCACCTGCCAGTACTGATACATGCACATATTTTATGCCTTCTACTATTATAGTGACGGCCCACTGTTAGATGCAGACATTAAATACAACCTGCTTCAACTTAGATTACATGTAAAACATGCCATAACTAATTTTATGTTACATTTTCAAACAATAATGTTAAAGTCCAAAATATGTGACCAAAGTTTGCATACAGTTCACATCAGTCCCTCCAGAATTGTGATCATATTTTGGAGTTATATTTAGCTTGTTGTGCTGGTGTTGGAAAATAACGTGATCGTATTTTCCACGCCTACTCTCTCCAGTAGGAAGATACTGAAGTTGTGCGCACATCCTGATTAATTTCTCTCCAAGTGTCCTCAGATAATGTGCATATTAAGTTGCTCTTCCCATTTTAATTTGCCTTTGTCTCTTGTTGTTCATGACTGTTTTCTACAACAGTGTAAAACACTGAGTCGATGTGATGCTTTGGCATCACTATAATTCTTCACCAGGACTTGCACAAGAGGGTGAAGATTGTTGCTGGTTTTCCTTCCTATTTTACAATCTGAATGTAACTTCTCATTTGTAGATATTGGAAGAAGTGAGAGTGTCGTAAAAGGTAACGGTGCCTCAGAGACCTGTGTGACATTATTCCATTTTCATTTAGACATTGTCCAAATATGGTCAGTCCCTTTCGTGCCCATGAATGAAGTTTCAGGAACCTGAAACTATTTAGGAAAAAAGGTGGTCTAAGTTACTCTCATATGGGAAAACAACAATTATAGAAGCTATTGGAGCACTTTTTTCTTTTACTCTTTTAGTATTTGCACCTTGAAATACAGCAGGCAGAATTTAAAATATGAAAAGGGATCAAAGATATTTGTCTGTGATTTCAAGATCACTGTAACATACGTAATACATTTAAACATGTACTGCAACTACTATTACTGTCTGTCTTTACATATCATTACATATCGATTGTTTGTTACTCTGACACACCTATTCATGTAATTTGTCATCAGTACATGAGCTATGTAATGAGTAAGATTCAAGAAATGAAATTACAAAAAAGTATTAAAAAATACTGTTAATTTCATGCTTCTTAAACAGGCTTTGATGATGCTCTCCCTGAGACTATTCTGACAGTAGCCTTGACCAGGGCAAATTTGACGTATTTCGACCAATTAAATGTTCATAATTAAAGTGTTGTATTATTGACCTGTCATACTGACATAAATATTCATTTCGCGCCGTTGCTGATGGTTCATTTTAAAGCCTTTATCTGCTGATACCGACAACATGCAGATATTACAGTACATCC
Source organism: Cephalopholis sonnerati (assembly GCA_019142605.1). Lineage (NCBI taxonomy): Eukaryota > Metazoa > Chordata > Actinopteri > Perciformes > Serranidae > Cephalopholis > Cephalopholis sonnerati. The sequence goes on along the minus strand of JAGQAX010000004.1, from coordinate 36,734,799 downwards.
CTAAAAACAGCTTGTTTTATTTGACCAACCATCAAAAACTCAAACTCAGATCACTATGAAATGATAAAGAAAGCAGACAAGGCTCACATCTGAGAAGCTGGAATCATCAAATGTTTGGCCGTTTTACTTGAAAACGCCGTTTACCAACGATCAGACTAGATTGCGAACAATTTTCCTGCTAACCGACTACACAGTCATCTAATTATTGCAGCTCCAAGTTCCCTCTCAAGTCCTTGCAGTTTGCATTGTGTAAACAATGACAGTAGTGACAAAGACAGTTGGACTGCTTTTTGTTTCCCTCAAAGCCTAGCAACAACCAACAACACAGGACACACTGCATTTTGTTTTCCAGTTAGTTGTTCCACTATCTGCCATTTGCGCTACTGCGGATAGTAACTGCAAAAAAACTTAGAATAATACTCTTTGGTAACTGTGGATAGCCACTGAAAGCCATGGGGAAAACAAAGGCGCTTTCTTCTTCCTGTTTTTGTTGCAAAGTGACCAACGCACTTTTTTTGTGACGTTAATTGAGCCTTTATTTTTCTGGAAGATTGTACCCACTGGCAGACAGAACTGCATAGTGAAAGAGAGGCGTCATTAGTCTCCTGCCATTACATTGTAAAATCAACATTTGATAATGAAAAGTCAAAGCAAAAATCGTGTCTATATTCATTTTAATAAGAAACCAAGGAACAGTGTTGGGAGTTAAAGAGTAATTATAGTTACAGGGTGTTTCTCGTGCAGCAGAAGTGAAGTGTAATATCGATATCTGTTCAGATTACTAGTTTAAAGATTGAGGCAGTCAGGTGATATGAGAGAGCAGGGAGGTCGACAGGTGTGTTGGCCAACATGTTCCCTGCCTTGACTTTGGTCCACGCTGACTTTCTCCAGGAAAGTCAAGTGTCCAGACCTCAGACTCTGTCACCCATTGCAACATAGGAACACAAACTGCCAGGCTGTGTGTCAAGAGCCTTGTCGGCCGGTAACGCTCTGTAGGTGCTCAGTGAAAGCACATTTGTTTGTAAAATGCAGAAGTTATTGACAGGGAGGGAGCAAAGTGAGCTTATTGTCCCTGTCCACTCATTGTTTCACTCTTATTTCCTCCACCTAACTCCGTCACAGCACGGCCCTGTGATGTCTGTTTACACTGTTCCTTAGCTGTGGTTTCTTCAAGTCAGTTGAAACAGGTTGAGTTCCTGGAGCCCGGCCCTCGTCCTCCACCGTGTAAATATTCACCAGCAGTGCCGAGCTCTCTGTGGCCAACCTGCGGCACTGCCCTGTGTTTACTGACTTTACCTCGTGATATATTTATGACTTCAGTCGGGTGAAACTTTCTGATAGAGGTTATTGGGTGTAGGCCGATTAGGGTCAGACCAATGTTTCTGGCTGATGCATCACGCTGAGCTGCAAACCAGGAAGCAATTTCATCAGTGTTTGTTCACGGTCTAAATGCTGTTCAGTGGCTTTTTCAACCTGACAAGAAATACATAACCGGGGAATCACTCAGTATTTTTAGACATGAAAATAGTCAAATTCAGTCACAAATATCAGTGTCATTGACCTGTAAATACTCAGACTTTCTTGTAAGAGGATCATAACAGTGTTTATAATTTTAAACATAATATTATTTATAGATATGTTTTTAAGACTTGGGGCTGGATAACAAATCTCAATAATCAGGAGTGCTCACCAAAATGCATCAATTTGTCACATAGTATCAAAAACTATCAAGTTTCAAAAGTTGGCATTGAATGTTTGGTCAGTATCTTAATTTTACCTGTTCTTTGATTATTTAATTTCCCAGTTTAAATAATAATTTTGTCCATTTTTGACTGTACTTTAAATGGGCAAAGTTCTTGCTCAGTGCTGAAAATTTAAAGTAGTTAATTTTGTAAAATATGATTTGTGGTTAACTTATCTTAACAGTGACTGGTAACAGTTTTACATTCAGCCTGGCTCTGTGCACAGGTAACAGAATCCACCAGCGCTTCTTAAGCTCATTAATTAACACCTTACATCTGGTTTGTTTATTTTAGATTTAAAACCAAGCGTTAAAACATCAGTAAAAACAACAGACTGTAGTTTTACTCGTAGTTCTGTGCCAAAAAACTTCAGAACTATTTTCAGGACAGCCCTAGTTAATATCTGACGGTGGACGTTACTGACGTGGGTCTGCTGTGGTGAAACTATAATCAAATGAAGATGACTACTAAAAGCTCATTTTAGATACTTTGTGTGTTCTTACCGTGATGATTTATAAAGGCTTTATAAATGCGGAAAATGCCATGAAAAATATTACTTCATCACCAAGGTTGGAATTAAAATTTAAAAAGTAATACAGATTACCGGTAACAAAAATGAAATTAAATAATTATCAAATTGACTATGTTTACATGCACAAAATATTCAGTTTTTTGCACCTATTTAGAAAAAAAAAACAATATTCCTACTAAGCTGTTTACATGGCTAATGAAACTAAATATTCTACTAATATCCCGTATTACATGCAGCCATGCATACTCCGATAAACACACCCTGACATGTCATTTATCACATCAAATAATGGAAGGTGGAACAGCTGGAGCCGATTGTGCCTTTTTGCTTCCTTGCATCAAAATATATATAGAATATTTTTTCAAAGTTTTCACCAGTGGCGGACTTATTCGACTGTGTGAACACAGCCTCCCTCATTCATTCCTTCAACTACCCTCATGAAAAGGTTGGCGCTGCGATATTTGCACATATCCAAAAACCTGTTGATATCCAAGTCTTGTTTAAAAGTCAGTCTTGGTATGTTTCTTCTCCTGAACAGAATATTTTGCTTTTCTTTTGGACCTGCGTCTCTACCCCAAATCCTTGCAAACTGAGCACAGAGCTGCAAGAGGCCATGCGTTGCAAAGTGTTACGCATATACTGAATGCGCTGTAGACATGTCCAAAGAACGCTATTAAAACTGGCATATCCCACGTCTTATTCTGATATTCCTACATCTGTAAAAAGGGCTAATTAGGAAAATCCAAATGGAATATTCTGTTTACATAACCTGTATGAATTTCAGATTATTGTCATAGTCGGAATAACAGTGGAATATTAGTGTGCATGTAAACGTAGTCACTGAGAATGATTGCTCATGCTCACTCTCCTGTTTACTCATATTTATCACCATGAAATCCAATTAGTATGAATGTAGGAAAATAGTTGTTGAGTTAAGGAAATATAGGCATGTTGTTTGTTTTTGTGAATGGCCCAATGGTGCATCCCTTTAAATGATGCCAAAACTACAAACTGTGAAACTGTTCTCCTTTCCTCTTGTAAAGGATGGTCCAGTGTATCCTGTGCTGAAGGAGATAAAGAAGGAGGCACAGAAGCACCTTTCCTTAGCGTTTAGATAACTCGACCAGCTTTTGTCATGGATACCTCAGGGTCATTTCACTCTACCGGAAGGTTTTGCGTTGACCACAGTATCAAACTTTAATTGGTATCCTGCCTTTTAATGTAAATAGGGCGTTCACAAACCTCAAAGACAGAGACCGTCAGGCTCACATGCTGTCTGATGTTTACAGGAAGGGTTGTGAATGAGTTTCAAACACAGTTAGTTTAGAGTCACGTTTTGGCTTCAGGCTGGTTTGTTTAACAGGATGTTTGTGTAATCGTTACCAACGTGTTACCAACGTAGGGTTCTGCGTATTTATCTGGGCTAACCACTGAAAATAAAAATTGCAGCACGGCGGTTGGATTGTTATCAGTTTTCTGTAAATGCAGCTTTGTTTGTAGAGCACCCACCTTTCAACAGCCGGGCGATTTAAGTGCTTTACATAAAACCTACAAGGCTCTGAAAGAAGATATACAGGAAACACAGGGTGATTTAAAAGCATTAAAACATGGTGTAAAAGAAACACATGGTTGTTTAAAACGTGTCAGTCGGATTTAAGAAGAGTTAAATAAACAGAAGATAAAAATAAACAGCAGACAGACACATGTTTGCTTCTGTTTTCACCCTGCTGAACACACTGAGCATCAAAACAAATCTCTAATGACATGCTTTATGCTTCGAGCTTCAGAGAAACGTGATACCCTTCACACGTTCTCTTTGGCTGGCTGTAAACTCCTTGCACCGCTCTGATACAACTTTTCCTTTTAATCTGTTAGACGTGTGATCAAGATGACGACGAGGTGGAGATCGCTGTGGACAACGCAGCCTTCATGGACGAGTTCTTCTGTCAGGTCAGTGGTCCGATCAGTGTATGTGTCTTCACTTGTTACTGTGAGGGCGTACCTGAGTGACTGTTTGTGAATGTCTTAATTTTGTCACCTGTATACGTTTGAGATTTACGGTGTGTTTGTTTGTTTGTTTCAGATTGAAGACATCAGGAACAGTATTGATAAAATCGATGAGAACGTGGCTGAAGTCAAAAAGCTTTTCTCAGTCATTCTGTCTGCTCCCACATCAGATCAGAGTAAGATACAAAGATACCAGCTTTACTTCCTGTTCATGCCCTTTTTTCTCTCTTCTGCAGATTCATTCACCCCCACGTGTCGACTCAGGGTCATACTGAGGATGTTTTCTTACCTAACTCTTTCTAATATTTGTTCTTTACAAGGAACATTTGTTTGATTTTTTTATTGCCTCACATCAAATTAAATCAGAGGATTAGGAACTCAGAAAAAGCCACAGATGTTTTTCACATAAAAGTGACTGTAATGTTGCACGTTGTTGTACATGGTCTTTAAAACGTGGTCTTCTGAAGGACTTCTGTGCCACATTTATAGCATTAATATAACGGCAATCAGCTGTTTGCTGTGTGGATTAATGGCGTCCTGAGCTGTGAATGAAGTCACGCTACCTCTGTGTGTTGTAATCCAGGCTTCTTTGGTTGTTGTTGTGATAGACAGTCCAGCGGCGTGTGGATGTTAGTGTATGTAAATCCCTGTGTGTGTGTATCCCGCTGGTTGGCTAACCTCCAGTGCTCTGCATTGCCCTCATATGGTGGTTGATAACGCTGTCCAGATTCATGGCTTTGTCACGGAAGCATAACGCCCACAGTCCAGTTCCCCCCAGGTTAACACTGTTAGTTCTGTTATCACTAGTGCTGTTATTATTACTGTTTAGGCTGTTGGCACCATTAATTGCTCGCCGCTGGCTCCATGTTGAGAGCTGTGTGCAGACAGTTCCAGCTTGGGCTCTGAGGACTCATAGATGTGCTCTGAATGTTGTATAGAGCTCCTTTAAAGCTGTAGTTTGTAACTTTTATTTAAAAAAAATCATACTGCGGGAAATTGCGGCTAATGACAAAAATTGCAAGTCAGGAGAAAAAAATTGGATTTTTTTTTTAACCTACTGCCTCCAAAAAATAAGTGATGTAATGACTTGCTATAATAATCATGGTGAATATTCCAAAAACAGCTGCAAATGTTTCAGTTCTCTTCTTTAGTTTTATTGAATTAGTTTCAAAACATTGACTCCAATAATGTTTTAAAAAATCCTGAGTGAATATTGTAGCTCTCAAAGCAGACAATGTGACTGTAAAACAACATGTAAGCTACATCTGCTGTAAACATAACATTTGAATCAATTCAACACATACTGTATGCATTTAAACAAAGGGACAATTCTTATGTCAATACAGAGCGTGTCTCCATACTGCAATGACATTAGCGCCATTTGATGACGCGTCTGATGACGTTTAGAACTACGTTACATGTGCGACGACTTCTGGTCAGCCGGAAAATGCGGAAAAAATTGCAAGCCCCCACAAATATTGCGTTGAATTTGCGTTAATTTTTGCGATCACAAGATCTATGTAGTACTTCTCATGGCCATACTGCATGTGAATAAAAACATCCAATCGAGCCAAGGAGTCTCTAAAGCAGCTTTCAACATGTCAGTCAGACTGTCAAACTACGCAGCGCTGGTCAAATATAAATCAAGATTTTGTAACTGCATTGCCTGTTTCTCACCTCAGATGTTTTCAGGAACATATGTTAGCACAGTATGTTGCTGTAAAATGAGAAACGTGGTCTGGCTGGTGGGCGGTGCTTGGCACTTCAGTCGACTGTTTCCAACATGGCAGCTAACTTTCTCATTTTACAGTGAAACAGTGCACTAAAATATGATCAGCGCTGCCTAGTTGACAGTTTGGGTGAAGCAGTGATTGACAGCTGCGTTAGAGACTCCTCGGCTCTGATTGTTTCTTTTTGGTGCTCCGAGGTCGATTCTAGCGGACGCCGTTAGAAGTAGTAGGAAGAGGAAAAGGGACTTTTTTCACAGACCGTCTGTCTCATGTTCTTTTTTCAGCAAATATGATGATATTATAAGTTATTTTCATTAAAGTTACCAACTGTAGCTTTAAAGCAACATCTTAAAAGTATGTCAATTAATGCAGCTTCACTGGTTTGAATATTTCTGAGAATTAATTGAGAGCATTTTTAAAGATGGCAGATCTCTCCCTGGCATCATGTCAATGTTTAAACCTGATATGAGAACGTCATCAGTTTATCAGAACTTACTCCATTGCTAACGTTTTCAGCCGTTAATTGCTACATGTCTCTTCCTTCCCAGAAACACAGGATGACCTGGAGGCAATTACCAATGACATAAAGAAGATGGCAAACAATGCAAGAAACAAACTCAAGAGTGAGTCTGACTACACAACTAACAACTAATGAAACAGTGTGATGTGAAGTTGATTTAAGCTGAATCATAAATGAATAATCTCCTCCCAGCCATCGAGAGGAATCTGGAGTCAGAGGAGCAGGAGAGGGTGTCGGCCTGACATGCGGATACGTAAATCACAGGTAAATGATGCCCAGCTGACGTGTCTTCTACTTTTTTTCAAATTCAAATTCAACAGGCTCATTAGCAGCGACCTTATTCAGACACAGGACCGCCAGAGCGCTGACGTAATACTGAAAATTAATATATATTCAGAACATTTTAAGGTAAAGAAACGGAGAAGAGAAGGAAAAACAATAGGCCTTCGTATATGTATTTGAAAATCAGACAGGGAAAGAGCAAGCCTTGAAAGTTTACTGCAACATATACTAGGTAATATTATTGAAAACAGAAGTAAAACTTTGTTTCTCTACGTCATAAAAAGTCATGTGTTTCGTTTGTCAGAGGTGGTCGCAGCCTCGAAGTTTATGCCTCATTTGTGACAAACTGTCAGTCCATCCACTAAGATGACTTCTGTGCTAATTATTTTTTTCTTGTCGTCTCCCAGCATGCAGTGCTGTCCAGGAAGTTTGTGGAGGTAATGACGAAGTATAATGAAGCCCAGGTGGACTTCAGGGAGAGGAGTAAAGGACGCATTCAGAGACAACTAGAGATCAGTGAGTGACGGACATAATAAAGTCATGTGATGGTCCCTCGATCTTCTTTGTCATTAACTGTTTTCCTTTTCCTTTCAGCTGGAAAAGCAACAACAGATGACGAACTGGAGGAGATGTTGGAGAGTGGCAATGCTGCTGTGTTTACTGCAGGGGTAAGTGTATGTGTGTGCACATGCATGTCTGCTATTTTTAACAGTTCCCTAACACCTGCTTTGCTGTAACATTGATCGTGATGTGGTTGAACTGAGAAGAAGTTGTCAGTTGCTCAGTAAAGCTCTAAACTCCTTGTGTTAACTGGTTAAAGATTAGCTGTGCTCGTGATTTGTCCTGTTGGACTCACGCAGTTTGCTCTCTTGTGCCTTCTTGAGTGCTCCACACCTCCTTTCACATACTAACTAACACCCAGTCGGCAAAGACTAAGTTTTCAAAACAGCTTGAATCAGGTGAGAAAGCCTCTCTTTCGAGCGAGTTTGGGAAGAATTTCTTGCACAAGGATACACAGCTCAACTTGACAGACCTGAGTAAACCTGACCATAAACATAAAAAAAGGGTAACTCATATTAATGTCACATTTTGTGTGTGATGTGACACTTAAGTTTTAATATTGAAAATATATATAATAATTGAGGAGATTGTTTTTCTTTTCCTACTACTGTAAAATAAAATAAAATAGTACAAAAAAGTAAAGTAATACTGTAAAACTAATCTGAAGGTTGAGGTTCAAATCATCAGTTTTTCAAGCATGAAATTTTCAGACAGCACTGGGTGCTACGGTCAAATCAAATCAGGGAGTGTACCTTATAAATGTGGAAGATGTACCAATTTCTTATTTTTAAAGATACTAATGCAGAGTACATTCAAAATGTACCTGTTTGTAACTGGCCAATTGCTTGGCCTGGAGAATTGCTCACTCAAATAACGTCACACTCGACACCGTGCTTCCTTTGGTCCTGAGCGATACACCTGCCATGACATAGTTGAATCCCTTAGCAGTGCTGGTATATGTGCGGCATGTGGGTGCAAAAGCTCATGCCAGCGTTGTATGGCCTCAGTGAAGTCAGAGCCTGGCTATTTCTAGGAGTGTTGATTGCAAAAGTTACATCACTGATGCGTGAAATGTTTGACTTTGCTACAGTGATACATCTTTAGTCTCTCCGTATCCATCTGTTCTTGAATGTACTGTTGCGAGGGACGGAGAGCGAGCTGTACCCAGTGTGTGGGTCAGCAGAGTAACACTTAATAGGCCCCTTTAAAGCAGCTGTGACACTGTTCTTTTGGAGAATGTTATGTATTTCCATGTATCACTATGAGCTGCACTCATTTTCAGCTCCTCTTGTCTTTGTGAGCTGCCTTTGTAACAAAGAAGCAAAGTAAATCAGATCCTTGCCGGTCTCTATTTAAAACTGTAAGAGGCAGTTTTCTGGAAAAGGCTAAAAAAAAAAAACAGAGTTTGAAAATTCAGCTCTCTTCCTGCAGCTCTCTCCTTTCTGTCCCGAGCTTAAGTGCTATATCATAGGCAGCTGGGCTTGCCCGAGTTTCTTCCAAGGGGTTTCTCCAGTTCTAATGGACTGGTGTAGAGTTGCAGGCTTTAAACCATGTGCGGATGTGAGCCCTTACAGAGTCGTTGGTGTCAGAGTCTGAGCTCTGAGTTTTAGAGTCGTAAAGTCCCACACATGATCGAAAGCCTGTGACTCTGCACCAGTCCGTTAGAGCTGAGGAAGCCCCTTAGATGAGAAACAAAACGTCTTCAAGAAACTCAAGCAAGCCCAGTTACTATGACCTGGATGACTGAGAAACATCACCAACATCTTTCTGTCCTAAGCCCCTCCCACCAGACAAACATGGACATATGCACACACTTCACAAAGTGCCCTGTATGAGTCATTTATTCAGTCATCCCGATTGTGATGGTGATTCTGACGCTGTTATAAGGCGGCAATTCTATCAGGGTTACCGTCCTATTGTCTTTGCAGACTTGTGGATCTGTAAAGTCATTTGAGATGACACACTGTGACTTGACGCTCTAGCTTGCCACATAAACATGAACTTGAATTAGCTGCAGCTGTGAGCCTTTGGCTACAATTAGCAGAAGGCTGAATTATCAGCAACATTTTCTCTTCATGTCTGAAACGTTTCACCAATAGTGGCATGTTTTATTTGGTTTATTCTTAGACTCTCTCTCTTGTAAGTCTGTTTTTTCCTTTTTTAGATTGCTTTGCAGTGGAGGCAGTTGCTGCCAGTGCTGGAATAGCTGATTTTTCTGCGTATTTTTCCACCATTGAATCATTGTCATGTGCATCTGTATTTGGAGAACAGCTAACAGGAACATCCTCTCTCTGAAATGACCTGTGTTTGGCCAGAGTCTCCCGTCACGGGATGGATTTTCTAAAGCCTAAAAACAGAGCCAAGATGAGATGCAGAAGTCTAGTGTTCTCTGAGTCCACTTTAATAACAATATGATCAAAGTTTATTATGTCCAGTAAAGGTGAAAATAACAGCCTACCCCAGCTTTAAATGTGACCCAGGAGCAAATCTTCATTTAGACCTAATTAAGACATTTTTTGTTCATTTGTCTGAACCGGTCCTGAGTGGTAACAATAACAGTAAACGTCTCCTCTCTACAGATCGTGGACGCTGGGATCTCTAAACAAGCCCTGAGCGAGATTGAATCCAGACACAAAGACATCGTCCGTCTGGAAAGCAGCATCAAGGAGCTGCACGACATGTTTGTAGACATCGCCATGCTGGTGGAGAGCCAGGTACACTCCTCCACATCCACCTGCCCATCACTTCATCCACCCATCAACTACTTTAGGAACTTCTCATCTATTTCATTCATTTGTTCACTCATTCTGAACATTTTCCCGTGACTGTGTTCGATCCTGACTTCAACTCTTTTTCTCCTCTTTATCTCCCTTCCTGTCTCCGCTCTGTGGTCTGACTATCAAACTGCATCTGTTTCCTCTTTTCCAGCTCCATGCCTTTCTCACACTTCTCTGTACTCTCTTCTGCCACTGCCTCCTCCATCTCATCTCATCACCAACATTGATGGAAGCAACATGAATACGTTTAGTAAGATGTACGATTCGAGCATCATTGTAGACATCAGAGCAGACTTCACACTAGAATGAATACAGACACATACTGTTGATGAGTCAGGCACTGTATGTCTGTGCGTACATAAGTCTAACCACATATTTCTTGCTGCTTAAACCATGCTCTCTGAGGGAAAGGCTTGTTTGAGGTAAGGGCCACACTCCTGCTGTTTGTCTTGTGTCATATTTTCCCACAAAACTCTCTCTTTTCTGAACTGTTCTTATCTCCAGCTTTCAGTTTGAAGATGTTTGTTTCAATAGAAACTCAGCATTGACATAAATATGAATGCTTCTCCTTGACGTTTAAAAAACACCTCCTCACCAAGTCAATATTGAAGCTGCCACTACAAGGGCATGTCCATCTGCCTTTCTTTCCGGGTTTTTCAAATGGAAAAAGCCACTCAGCCATAAGCAAAAAATCAGTGACGTAGGTTAGAGCGGCAATCACTGATAAAACTAATTATAACTAAAAGGTTTAACCTAGATAGGGCTGTTTGAGGTATTTATCCATGGACAGTGTAATATCTTCACCCCTTCACCTTGCTGTCAGACGGCCCCTTCTGATGAGGAGCTGAAGCCGTTACTTTGCTCTCTTCAAAGCCACCAGTCTCCTCCAGACAAAAACAGTAATAATATCTTGCAGAACACGGGAGTTTCTGGTCTACTGCCGCCTCTGATCGGGTAGTTAGTTTGTGTTATTGTGGGACTCTCAGATCCAAACTAACGCGGCGTCCGCAGCAGTGCATTACTTAGCTTCCATGACGGTTAGGTGTTAGAGTAATATTGCTAATTTGGAAGATCAGTGACACAAATCTCAAAGAAGACTTGGCTCAGTCATGAAGAGTCTGGAGGGTTTAAATGTAACAACATCATCTTGGAGCGTGAGATGGATCTGCGATTTGGTGCAGCGTATATGGACTGTTGTGGTGAAGAGAGAGCTGAGCAAGAAGGCAAGGCTTTTGATTTACTGGTCCAACTACATCCCAACCCTAACCTATCGTCCTGAGCTCTGGGTAATGACCGAAAGATTGTGATCGCAGATACAAGCGGCCGAAATGAGATTCCTCAGAAGGGTGTCTGGGCTCAGCCTCAGAGATAGGGTGAGGAGCTCAGACATCTGGAGGGAGCTCGGAGTAGAGCCGCTGCTCCTTCGTGTCGAAAGGAGTCAGTTGAGGTGGTTCGGGTATCTGATCAGGATCCTCCTGGGCGCCTCCTGTTAGAGGTGTTGCAGCATGTCCCACTGGTAGGAGGCCCCGGGGCAGACCCAGAACACACTGGAGGGGTTATATATGCTCATCTGGCCTGGGAATGCATCAGAATCCTCCAGGAGGCGCTGGAAAGCGTTGCTGGGGAGAGGGACGTCTGGAGTACTTTGCTCAGCCTGCTGCCCCCCCGTGACCCGTCCTCATAGATAGACTTATTTGTCCTTTAAATCCACACCGTCTACAATGCACATTAGAACGAAATGTCATTGAAAATAAAAATGGAATGGAACATCATCTTAAAGAAACCTACATCAGGCCATGTGGGGAAACATTTTTAGAAGGGCTTTGGAGGATATTATTTGGACACTAAAATATAATTTGACTGCTTGGATTTGAATGTGCAAGGAATTCTACCAGAAAGCTACATAATGATGTAAAAAACTCAAAAAAATAATGGACCCTCCCTTGAAGTAACAGCAGAGGTTTTGACTTGAATATAATAAGAACAAAATATTGGTCAGTGTATTTCTAATATACTTGAAACCAGATGTTTTACTGCACCACTTAAACCAATGTGCTATACTGTTCTTCTGCTTGTGAAGCGTTGCTCTGTATCTAATTTACTGTTGTGTGTTTTTCAGGGTGACATTGTAGACAACATAGAGCGCAATGTGTCCAAGTCAGTGGACCACATAGTAGTGGCTAAGGAACAGACCAAAAAAGCTGTAAGGCACCAGACCAAAGCACGTAAGGTAATGTAATTTAGCCACCACCAGTCTGCTGGTGACCTCTTCCTGTTTTTTTTCTGCCTATTTTCTAGACACGTTTTGACACATTTACACCACACAGTGTGCGTACCGATCATACTCCCTCGCCCTGCAGACACGGCCAGTCACAAACAACTGTTGCATTGTGTGCTTCGCTTTTTGTTTCTCTCTGTCTGTCTGTTGTTTCATGCATCTTCTTTTGTTGCTTTCCGTCACCTCTGACGCCGTGCCCCATGTTAGGGTGGAATGATTGACAGGATTGAGAGCAACATGGACCAGTCAGTGGGCTTTGTGGAGCGGGCCGTAGCGGACACTAAGAAAGCTGCAAAGTTTCAGCAAGAGGCTCGCCGTGTGAGTGACCCCATTCAGAAGGAGCGGGCTGGTTTCCCAAAAGCAGCTTTAATAGTTTTATTTTATTGATTGCGATAGCGTGACAGTGATCCTGAGATCAATGGCATTCAAATTGAAACACAATCTTGAGGATTTTTTGTTCGCTTTAAAAGCAGAAACAGTAGTGAAATAGGAAGTATTAAATGGACTAACTTGGACAGCCACAGTTTCACAAACCTGGCCTTGTATTAAAAAAAGATTCAGTACTGTAATCTGTTATTCTGGAGACCTTGAGTCAATGTGAACATGCACCCGGGACGGCAAAGATGCCTTTCTAACAGGGTTGAGCAGCAGCCAGTGGTTAATAATGGTTCAGACAGAGAATAGCACAGCAGGAGAAATTACAGCCCATTCAGGAATTTTAGCACAGCAGGTACAGCACACAACAGAGCTCCTGCAAAAAATGCAAGGCTTCCCTGGCTCAGTTTTTAAGGCAGCACAATGTGACATAATCTGAAAGGCCCAGTATTGGCCATCTCCGCTGTTAACGTTATGATTGTGGCCATGAAAGATAAAATGATTATTAAGATGGTAATTCATGCTGAAGAGTTGTGAAATCCTCCCGCTGTGCAGTGTTGTAGCCTTCAAACTGTTACTCAAACTGGCCACCCTGGATTGCATTTCAAGTTAATGATATCTAAAACAACAGGCCTCCACTAATGCAGCTCCTTGCATTTTATTTTTTTTAAGACAGGGATGTTTCAATCTGAACAGCCAGGTAGTTTAAATCTAGCAAAAATCTTCTGTCACAGTATATGTTATTTATATCACAGCAACAATATATATCACAATACAGTAACTGTTCCGTAAATTCAATTGGGAGTGGTTTAAAATAACCATTTCCATTATAACAAATATGGCAGCCTCACATGAGACAACACTTGACTTAAAGAGAAAAGCGTCAAAACAGTAAAACTAAATTTATTCTAAAATGGAAGCATAAAGGTTCGTGAGTCAAGTATTACAAAAACTTCAGTCTTTGTTCTCCATGTCTGCCCAAATCACGTTACCTTTGGAGGCAGCTGGATTCACAAGATCGAGAGAATGATGAAAGAGTGGAGTCCTAATTTGCTACAAATTGTGCCCGGAAAAGCTCCCACAGTAGAAATGATATCGCCATATCCTCCTGAGACCCTGTGTCCTCATATGAGGACGTCATATTTTGGGTTTACTGGACCTTATACTTCATTCTACGTAACTTAGACCTGTTGTCCTCATTCGTGGACACTTTTTTGTGCCATCTAGTGGTAGTAAGAGCACAGTACACTAATCCATGTAAAAACAAGATGGCAGCCATCTCTGCAGAGTCAGTCTGCAGCTGATCCCGACACAAAAGTGGACACGGTCCAAAACCTGATCACTTTTTATGGTTGAAACTTCTTTATTTAGGATTAATAATGTTTGTAGTTTGATATGGCAACAAATTTGACCAATGTTAGCAACAGTAACAAGCTGCGACACTGTTAATTAGGAAGTACTCGTTTAAAGACATTGGGACTTATTTATTGTTAAATGTTTCGTTTTTTATACTTATGGGCTCCTACTAATCCCACATAGCTAGGAGAAATTAAAAATGCATACCCAACAAAAGTTCAGGTCTCAGGAGGATATAACTATTGGTGGACACATTTCTACCCTCACACAGAAAATACTGTCATATCGCCCAACTCTGTTATGGAAAAAATTCCTCTTAAACACAAAGATGCTTTTGGGAAACCTGCCTTACAATATGGAGACCGTCCCCACCATCGAGACCCTGATCTCCACTTTGATCCACACCTGTGATGACTTGTGATGATCCCCTAACCCTCCTACCTGCTCTGCTCCTGAGCCTCAACCTCCCCGTGGCCTGTGGATCCCTGTGCTTTGAAACCCAGTGACCTGCCCAGCACCAAGACCACCTGCTGACACACACATAATACACACTGACAGCGTCCACGATCTTTTCTCTCTCTTCTTTTTCTTCTGCTTTGCCTTTAACTTTGTCTTTATTTACAGCTGTCCACGGCTGCTGCACAATTCTTTGGTTTTGTCTGTGTGTGACGATGGCTTTAGGCTTTTGAAGCCTGTATGTGAAAATAATTTAATTAACTTTAAGTCAACATGCCAAGACAAAACAGGTTTATCAAACTTTTGCAAGACTGGTGCACTGAGTTTGTCGCAAAGGTACAAGGAGAATTTATGATGTTTGTTATGTCGACTTTTACCTCATACTGTTCATACACGTACTATATAACATACAGTAGTTGATTCCATACTTGCTGCACAAATTAAGGATATACTTGTTGTTGTTTTCCACTGGTACTAATGGTCCTGTATGTACTTCCTTGTCCCCAACAGAAAGTGGTGATAATAATTGTGGTTGTGCTGATCTTGGTGGGCTTACTAGCTCTCATAATCGGGTTGTCAGTGGGATTGAAGCACTCATGAGCTATTTGAATAAGAGGAGAGCAAAGGGTGAGTAACTCTGGAGCAAATAAGCTCTGTAGAACCACAATGGGTGTGGGAATGAAGCATGCTTAAGAAAAGGGTTTGCACACTCTTTTGCTGTATGTGTGTGTGTGTGTTTTCTTTCTATCCCGAGGGCTTACTTGAGGTGTGTTTGTGTGTATTTGAAGTTCTTGGGTGTGTGTTTTTTCTCTCATTCTTGCAGTGCTTGCCTCTGGTGACTGCTGAACAAACAAAGCAGTGCCAGAAGTGAGTTACAGTTTCAGCTGGTGTTTGGTCTGTGGGATCTTTTCATTGCTCATGTTCCCCGTCATAAACGCTATATTCTCCCTTTGTCTCTCTCTCTGCAGAGGATGATGATTATTGGTGCGGTCTGTGCTGTGGTTGTCATCCTCCTCATTGTCATCCT
This sequence comes from Cephalopholis sonnerati, assembly GCA_019142605.1. Classification (NCBI taxonomy): domain Eukaryota; kingdom Metazoa; phylum Chordata; class Actinopteri; order Perciformes; family Serranidae; genus Cephalopholis; species Cephalopholis sonnerati. The sequence goes on along the minus strand of JAGQAX010000004.1, from coordinate 36,719,156 downwards.
CTCCTGGACACTAAAACAGGACTGCTGTTTTGCTACCATCATCAATTCATGCATCATCCACTCCACCCCATCCTCCATCAGCCAAAGAAAAAACTCATACTCATCACTCCATGTGGATATAGTAATTTTTAACCTGCAGACGTAAGGGCTAGTGTTAAATATGACCTCTGGGAAAAAAAGAAGACCTGCAAGACTTGTAAAAACTGTTAGCCCAATCAGAACCGTCCGTCTGGTCTGTGAGGGTCTGTGTGACTCCCTCAGTTTGAGGATGCTCTGCTGCAAATGAGGAAATGATGCTAAAGCTGACATGAGGTACAATAAATCTTGTATCTCTGCGGAGGGGGAAAAGGGAATCGAAAAATAACCAATCATAATGTCACTCCAGTGCCACCACTGTACATTTCATTGTCCAACATTTAATGCCAAAGAATCAGCCTGGAAGTCAACTGAAATTGATTTTAAGTCCAGTAAGTCGGACTCTTGTGAAGCGCTGTAGAAGCACCCTTACTGTTATTTCTTGCCTTTATGAGCCTTGACACATTCTGTGATTGAAAAGCTAGCTGCTGTACGTTCACTGTATTTGGGATTTTGTTGGTTTTCGGGAGGAGTTCCAGCACTTTCACATTTCAAAATATGTCTTTATTTCTGTGATTGCTAAGCTCAGATGATCCTGTGAATAATAGATTATTATTATGTGTAGCCCTGAAATGTGGCTCAGTTCTTTAACTGGAAGAGGATCGGTGTGCTCACTTATGATTCTCCAGTTCGGAGAGCCCAGTGGTTCTGATTTTAAATATGAAGGATGGTGCCGATGGAAACACATTTCGATGACAGGTGGAGCAAAACAAAAGACAGACTAGGTGGATGAACGTGCATACATTGCTTTAATTCATCTTAACACTGCAACATGAGGGAGAAATGCCTGAATACTTGTGTAACCATCGTACATCGTGACTGTCTACATGCTCAGACATGATTGTCTCCTCTGTTTAAATGCTTTAAAAACCTGTTTTAATGCCAAAGGATATAAAGAGAGACTATTAGTGACACTAGTTGTTTCAATTCCAGTGCCAGAATAGTCTAGTAAGTAATAGTAATATATTTATTATACTTTTTGATGACGTTGCTAATGAAGTCGCACACACAGGATGAAGTGTAAAAGGACACTCTAACTAACCTACAGAAAGGTCTCCCTGATTGGTGGCTATTTATTACTAGTGTTAATGTGCATTTCCTGGCATATTTTAGGTCTCATTACATTTCTACTGTAAACACATACCTCAGTTTCCAGTTTATTAGGTACAACTATGTAAAAAAAAACAAACAGCCCTGCAGTAAATCCACTGCTCATGAAGGTTTTAACAGCTTTATAGATATGTTGGTTAAACTTTATGGACATAATAGAGACAATCATTTGTGTTGCTTTTGAATTGTATTACATTATATTGTGTCTCATATTTAGTCTGCATTCATGGATACAAAGAGAGCGGACTAAATAACAGAAACACCTCTCAGTATGACAGTTACGACTCAAGAGCATCGCTAAGTACAACCTCAAGTGGAATCAACACACGTCTAAAACAGTTTCAACAAAAAAAAAACCAACTAATTATAATCTATGTTTTTGTAGTTTTAGTCCATATTTTCAGAAAAGGCCATGATAAAAATCTGAATCTTTATTGACGTTAAGGGTAACTCCTTCAAACAGTTGGTTTATTGACTGCATTCTCATAATTTATACAACATATCAGACTACAGACAGGGATAGATTAAAGGGTAACTCTGATATTTTTCAACCTGGACCTTGTGTTATCATGTGTTTGTGTCTAAGTGACTAATGGGAATATTTTTTTAAAAATTGGTCCGTATTGAACAGAGGACTGCAGCTGGCAGCCGTGAAGGGCAGTATGGCACTGTCAATGTACGTCCATAAAAGTGCTTGTTTTTGCCACTGACAGGCTCAGGTTGTTATCATGAGTGTCTGACAACTTAATGAAAGGATCCATACAGAGATAGACCTTTTAGTTCATGAGAAGGATCCTTTTTGTTGAACCAGAAACAGCCCCGAAATCACTATTGCTAAATCTGCCAGACTCCATGTAAATAAGCACTAATTTTATCCCTGTAAAACACACTTTATTCAAAGCTGACAGAAACAAAATAAAACTCACAAAGGCTATCTTGCTTCATCCTTCCTATGTTCCAACAATCATTAACTCTGGTATGGCTGAAATTAACCCATAATTCCCTGAGTTAGATGTGAAAGAATGATCACGCTATATATGCTAAAATTACTACTTATTTAAATGGAGTCTGGTGGGTTGGACGATGGCGTTTTCTGGGCTGTTTCTGGTTCAACAAAAAGGATCTTACCCTTAAACAGAGGAAAGGGATCCTTTCCATAATGTTGTCAGACACACAGAATAACAATCTGAGCCTGTCAGTGGCAAAAACAAGCACTCTCAGTGGACGTATGTTGACGATGTCAATTGCACCTAAGAATCACATAGCAGCCTGTTTTGCGGCTCCTGGCTGCAGCCTTCTCGCTCATTACTGGACCTTTTTCAAAAACTGCTGTTCCCATTACTCACTCAGACACAAACACATGACAACACAAGGTTCAGGTTGAAAAATATCTTAGTTGCCCTTTAATCTATCCCTGTTTGTAGTCTGATATGTTGATGAAATGTAAATGTAAATGTTTGACTGATTTATTGCAGGGCTGTTGTTATAGACTAGTCAGTTAGCGAGGTGTGCCTAATAAATTGGCTCTGACTCTGGTTGGTCACCATCATTTCATTAGACCCTTTTGTCTTGGTCGAGGGAATGTGTCAGACTGAGAGTTTATTGGACGACACAGCACGTGTCGTCACCTAGAGGCTTTAATATGGCAGTTAAAGTGGGTGACTCCAGCTGTGCGTACAAGGACTCTCTCAGGGGCACTACCTCCAGTCATTAAAGGGACAGGTATTGACCACATGCGGGGGTTTTGTGTTGCAAAGTCGTTATTTGTAAGATGCCTCGTGCATTATGAGCTCCACCATCACTGAGGGAAGTCTTTGTTCCTGTTAGACCACAGCCTGAATGGCTCCTTTTAATTCTGGTTGTGCGGGAGGCACTTGAAAGTGAGAGGCCTCCCCAGCTTGCTCTTTTGACCACGCAGTCTGCTCTTTGGGCTCCTGCCCTCGACTGTTCAGTCCTAATGCTTCCATTCAAGCCTTTTTTCTTCACACACACCACTTTAGCCACCAGCACGGGATGCAAGAAGAGAAGAGGGAGAAAACTGATGCTGTTGTACACTGTTTTAAATGAACAGATTTTAATGAAAATTAAAGATTTTATGTTTTTTAATGAGTGTTTGACTTGTGTTTTATTGCACTCTCATGTCAGAAAATGAACATGTGAAGTGTGTTTACTACCTTATTTTGATGACTGCATGTTACGGAAGAGCAGTGTGGATGTTTTTATGGGTTGTAGTAGCTGTTGTCAGCAGATTCTTGATGCAGCATGTAACCAGTGTTTCAAAGTACGTGTTTTAAAGTCAGGTGCACAACAAGTGTCAAAGAGGAGGTAAGTTTTTCACCTTTCCTCTCTCTTTACACACAAACACACACCCTAATCTGTGTGAACCTTTGTTCCCCTTTTACTCAATTGTTTCCTCAAACCAATGTTCCCTTTAATGTGAACTGTGTGACATTAAGGCCTAATTCCAGCGTCTGCTGCCGCCTGACTGCTGTCTGTGTTTTATTAAACCTGCAGAAGAAGATGATGATTACATTGTGCTGTGCCATCATTGGAATCGTTGGGTTCTCCTATCTCTACAGCTTCTTCTCGTAAAAAGGTTTCACACAGGTAAACACCTGCATCAGCCTGAAACACTCTGACCTATATTCTTTCATATTAAATGTTAAAGTAATGTCCTTTTTTGTCTTTGTGTAGTGTTTCTAGGGAAAAAGAGTCAAGAAAAGAAAGTTTCCTGAGGTGCTCCCCTGTTTTTTACCCTGATTCATTTGAATTTGTTTTAAAATTTAATAAAAGGTTAAAAAAAAAAAGATGTTGAACCACATCAGCCCGGTCCACTTACCCTTTTATTAATAATTTAAATTATTTTCTCGCTGTATGAAGTGTTTAAACGTGTTATAAATGTGTAGATTTTTCTCAGCCTGCCTGTTCATAATTCAACATGTGACTTACAATCATATTGGGCCACTCTGGTCGACGTGTAGTCTGCCGCCTCCTGGCGGTGCATAGAGGGGACAGTCATGTTTATTATAAGGAAATTATTTCTAAGGATTTATTTAAGCTTAGTAAATATGCATGATGATGGTGTTTTTTCTGTCTTTGGGTCCACACGTTCATTCATGCACAACACATATTATGCTCTGGTTAAAAACATCCAGTTAAGTAGTATTTTCTGATTTATTTGTTGTCATAATTTGAATAAATTTGTGTGTGATTTTGTTGTGTGTGATCTGTCTGTATGCGTCTGTGCTGCTGACATGCTTGTACTGATGATGGTCTTTTCTGTAACAGCGGCTGCCACTCGCTCACTGGCTGTGTGTCAACCCAGTAAAGCCTGTTATGTAATAAAAGATTTCTGTGCGTTGTACCCAGTGTCGGTGTGTGCTTTGCTTCTTGTGTTGGAGGGTTTGCACACAGCTGATCACCTCTGTGTGCATGGAGGCTGACTTCCTACAGCCAGTCACCTTTTACTGTCAGAGCAACCTTTGCTGTGTGTGCTGTACAGATATGGCGATGCACGACATTACATCCGTGTATGAACGGCTTCCCTGACCTCATTTCATCCCCCATCTCGCTGTTCATCCTAACCAGAGGCAGGCCCGGCCCATCAACACCCCGCGGGGCGGGGTTAGACACAAGGGCGCGCTTGTTTTTCTGCCTCGTGTGTGGAGGATAAGCGGGGATAAAATTGGATTAAACTGTAGAATATATTGATCCTCAGGAGGAGGGAAATTTAACATTACAGCAGCACAAAATCAGACCTGATTGTAGGAAACCAGTGCACATACATGACGTGCATGCAAAGCCAAAGGTGCACATTTAGTAAATGTGACATATAATATATTGTTAGTTTGCATTTATGCAAAAGATAATTAAGCATACTGTGAAAACAGTGTGAAACAATATCCACAATATAATGTTTTAAAATTATAGAACAGAATAGAAAGAACTTTATTTATCCCAAAGAGAAATTCAGCTGTCCAGCAGCTCATAAAAGACAAAAAAACAAAATAAAATTAATTAAAATAAGAGCACAAATAGAGATTACATTAAAATATAAATATCCATTACACAGTCCAGCCAGCTGTGGCTAATGTGACATGTGTTAGTGTATGATATATACATATGAATTAAGCAGATGTGTAGTGTAATATCCATCATCTATACAGATGCATAAAACAGTAGGCACAGTAGCACTATAGGAGTAACTGTATAGGGATGATAAGAAATATAGACACAGTATAGTACACTGGTGCAGAGTAGGGTAGTTCTACATAATAATAATAATGATAACAATAATGAGAGAATTAGTCAGCAGTGGTAACTTAGTATGTAAGTAGGTAGTATTAAGTTAGTTCGCCTAAATATATTGTACATAAGTGCAGTCTTGACGTGCTTGTACTTAACATTAGTGTTTCTTTTTTATGCCACTTTATTTCAACACTAAAATGCTGCTTCACTCATGACTATCCAGAGACAGTTACGCATAATGAGTAATTTTATACTTAAAGTACATTTTGTTGCAGACACTTCTGTACTGACTTCAGGACACCAACACCACTCTTGAGTTTATGTTTAACATATGATGCACCTATTGTTCATATTTTAATTCTATTTCTTACTCTCACATGTATTCATGTGCATATTGTGTTGTACATTGTAACATAATACACATATTTTATATTTCTGAGAGTAGTGAAACATGTATACTTGCTCTAAACATTGTAATGTAGCATTATGCACATATATTTTATATTGCTGACACACTTACATACTTAGGATATTATAAATATTTTACATTTCAAGTACTTTACATACTAGTGTTTAACATTGCAGCACAATGCACACATTTTTATTTTTATACTTTTATAAACTTATTATTTGATAGTTCTTAGGGACTGTTCTTTACTTATGAGAGGAGGGGGGTGGCTGGGGTTGTGACTGTGTTTTTTTTTTTGACCCTCCCCGAAGATACAAATATTTTTCATTGAGTGACTGGCAGCAAATGCTTGACCCTCCCTCCGCCATAAATAAGTTATTAGATTTTAAAGACTTATCCTTTGACTTTATTTTAAAGTTTAATGTTGAAGAGAAAATCCTGGAGTTGAAAAAAAGCCTCAGTTTTTCACTCTCTGTCGTGCACGGTGGTCAGTTGGTGCAACCGTTTTATTTTTGGACAAATTTTAAATAAGACATAGAATATAGTGAAATGTCACCAAACTTGTAAGGGTCTGATTTTTTTTTTTTTAATTTATCAATTATTTTTTTTAACAGAAAAATGTGTCACTCATGATGTGTCTAAGGGCTGTCGGACATTTTAGAATTCAACTATAATTTCTGTTTTCATAGTTTCTGGCTATGACAAACGTTGTAATTTTGGCGGCTTAAAAATCTGCAGTGAAATAAATACAAAATACAACCATATAAACTTGTACCACCCACCCCCCACCCGAGCCACAATAAAAAGAAAAATAGTCCCTCCCCAGTGCCTAAAAATCATTTTACATGCCTGTCCTTTTTGCATCACCTCTTCCTCCCATTTACATAACAAACAGTCCTTTATTTCTTTACATCAGAGCATCTGTAACTTTTTACAGTTTCCCACCAGCTACCCATGAAATATTTCTGGTGGTAATTCTGAGGGTCTTGCAGTGGAATATGAATATGGTGAAGCACAATGCGCATATTTATATTTTTATACTTTTACACACTTACTATTTCATAGTTCTTAGGGACTGTTCTTTACTTGTCAGGGGAGGGGGTGGCTGGGGAGTGACTATGTTTTTTAAAAAATATAATTTATTTATTCATTTATTTTTACCCTCCCTCCCTATAGCTACAAATATTTTTATATAATAAATAAATATTGCAAATATTTTCCTTCCTGAGTGACTGGCAGAAAATGCATGACCATCACTCCACTATAAATTAGTTATTAGATTTTTAAAACATACCCTTTCGTGTTTGAAACTTAAAAGTTAAAAGTTGAAGATGAAATCCTGAAGTTGAAAAAAGCCTCAATTTTTCACTCTTGTCGTGTATCCTAGTTAGTTAGCGCAAACCTTTTTTTTTTTTTTTTAATTTTTGGATTATTTTACATTTTTAAATAACATAGAATATGGTGATTTTGATGAAATTTCACCAATATAATAAGGGTCTGTTTTTTTTATTTTTTTATTTTTATTTTTGATGAAAACCTTTGTTACATATGATGTGTCCAAGGACTGTTGGACATTTTAAAATTCAACAATAATTTCTGTTTTTATAGTTTCTGCCTGTGACAAATGGTGTAATTTTTGGTAATTCGTTAAAAAAAAAAAAATCTGCAGTAAAATAAAAAATACAATACAACCATTTAAATTTATATGCCCCTGCCCCTTAGCCAAAAAATTAGTCCCTCCACAGTGCTTAAAAATAATCTGACATGCCTCCAACTTTTGCACCACCTCCACCTTCCTCTTAAATAACGAACAGTCCCTTATTTCTACTTTAATATAATTCTCTTTGCTTTACACCAGAGCAGCTGTAGTGTTTTACAGTCTTCCTCTAGCTATCAATTAAATATTTCTAATCCTGAGGGCTTGCAGTGAAGTATGAAGTATAATGAATATAGTGATTATTTCTTTGCATACTGGTAGGGTAAACTGGGTGAAGAACAAAGTTATTTAACTGAACTGGTGGAATAAATCTCAAGGATGTCAGCATGTCAAATGAAATGTCACAATTTACAATAGCAAAGCCATTTAATATGTGTGTTAAGAGTAGATTTAGTGCCATTTGTATACATATATATAGGTGAAGAGGAGAGTTTATGGGGCATCTTACCTCAGCTCACCTTAGTGCGGAGGCAAACTAAACCCTCCTTTCGGCCACCGTCGCGCCGGGGAGCACAAACCGAGTACACATGTGTATTAACATATTCTAATCGGGTTTAAAGAGCACATGTTGTGTCCAATGAGAGTGTCTCTATGCTAATGTATCGGAGCAGTGAGGTAAATAGGGGGGTGGGTCATGAGCTTTTTTTTGGTTTGTGTGTTATCTGTGTGTGTGTGTATGTGTGTGTGTGTATTCTGACCAGCTGAAAATGGCGGCTCGGAGCGTCGAATCCGTCTAACTTTATCGCACAATAATAAACATAACAATATACACAGCTGTTATCACATAACATGGGGAGAAACTTTACTGAGAGGCCTCAGACGCTCTAGCTGGGAAACATTACTTTGACCACTACGGCTAAAAGGAGTTAAAACGCAGAGGTAACGATAAAGAAGCTTACAACTGCCGTATAGACGCTAATGTCAGCTAGCTAGCTAGCTAGCCAGCGTCAACGTTAGCCGACGACTTAAGAAAGGGATTGGCAACTGAGCTAGTTTACGTTAACCGATAGCGACAGTTAAATAGCGTCAGTAAATGGACACATATGTGCAGGGTATTCCTGTTGAAAGGTTGCTGCTTTAGTGGGCACTTGTCTTTTACAGTGACGCAAGTTCAACGTAAATGTTTTGTGTTGTGTTGCTAACCTTAGCTAGCAGGCTAAGGCAACACTGTTGGCTAACGTTAGCAGCTAGCTAGGCTCTACTCAGAGAGAGGTGTGTGTTTCTGTTTCACAGGATGTAAAAACACACTGAAACATTGGCCCGCTGTTTAATCACTATGATATAACGCTGCTGCCGTTACTTTGCTTCTCTTTTAGAGATTATGGAGGATCCTCATACACGGTACAGCAAACGCCTGGTGAGTAACTTAACCAAACTGTTAGCTTCCCGGAACACTTGTTTTATGTTTACAGTGCAACTGCTTTACGTTTTTCACTTTAAGTTGCATGTGTGGTGTTGGTCTTAAAAACTAACAAAGCAGTCTATTTGGTGGAAATCATTGTATTTGTTAGGAATAGCCCACTTTCTTTGGGCACATTGTGTCGTGGCAGTGACCCCCTCTTGTTTTGTGTGCCACCCTAATGTCGGCAATGAACCTGTCTAAAGACTCAGGGTTCAAGAGAAGGTCAAGTCCACTGTCTAACCTTACAACATTTGTGCTGTGACCTTGCTTCACCTTCTTACAATTGCATCCCCCTGTCGTAAAGTAATTACCTCGGTGCTTACAAACTTCCCACTGTGTGCTTAGAGACAAAGTGGTACTAGTGGCTGGGGAGATCAGAAGATATACTTTTAAATATACACATATAATAATGCCTATCCTGCCATTGTTGATTTAGCTTTGGGAAACATGTCCTTGGATATTTGTTGAACACACCAAAGCTTAATAAAAGCACCCATAAATTGCTGCTCAGTTGCAAATCATAAATTCCCTTTGTCATTTTTATTACTTTATATGAAAACAACTGGTGTGGGTGGCTGCCATGATATTAAATAGTTTTCGGCTGCAAATTAATAGCTACCGTGCAGTGCTCGGTTGTGATAGTAAGGAGCATCAGAGTTTTAATAATACCACACTTGTGGTAAAGGGATGGGGGTGGGGAGATCTGAGAGCGGGGGTGTTGTGCTTTATCCATCTGTCTAGCCAAGCAGTGTTGCATAGGGTGAAAGGCAGGAGGGGAGTAAAAGGGGGGGCAGTGTGTGGAAGATTAACCCCTGCTATTGTAATGCTGCATTGTTTGGATCCCACATGAACTGATTTGGTTGCTGGCTGACTGATCTGCTTGGATTGATTTATTGTGATTTTGTTCTTGTCTTGGGCGAAAGCATTAATTTTTGTCACTGATGGCAATTTTAGTTCCTTTTTTTTTAACCGCTGAAAGAAAAAGGACAGCTCCCTTGGGTGTAACCTCATATCTTAGAAATTAGACTCCAGTAAGAACATTTTAAAAATACATAAAGCAGTGTTGCAGAGTTCTTGAAGTTTTGCATCTGTGTGAGATTCAGTTCTGCTTGCTTCTGGTTGCGTGTCAAAACCAGTCACTTAGTAGTTTTTCATACCAAGAGTTTTATGACAAATGACTGATGTGGTACTAGTCATTGCTTTCAAGGTTTTTCTCCAAACATATCCCTTAGGTCCTTTTTATGATGTAACTTTTTACATATGTACTCTTGTCATTAGCTTTGCTGTCTGTCCGATAGGCTGCTATAACCCAGCTTTGTCATGGCACTGATATATCTTCAGTGCAGTAAGACATCCTGCATTTCTTACTGCCAGTTGTTCAAGCCCACTCTTCCTGTCCTTTTTTTGGTGCTCATCACAAATCATATCCTCCATATCAGGTGCAGAGGTTAACAGAACCCTTTTGTTGTCCTCAGCGTACAGGTACGCGGCGCCGCTACCAGGACGATGGAATCTCAGACGATGAAATCGAAGGGAAACGAATGTTCGACCTGGACGAGAAGTTGCAGTGCTCCAGGTTTAATAATGAGTTGATCAAACACATGGAGGGTAAAGGTAAGAGGTTTAAACTTATCCAAGTGATTGTTGGAATAAAATTTCAATGAAACCGCACTTGAACATACCTGATGCCATGTAAAGGTAATTAAAGACTCAGTCAGCTATTCTAATGCAATACACCTTTTGTCAAGTTCACGGTCCGCTAGTTTTCTGTTCTGTGTGCACGCTGAAATTAAATCTGGTGTTCATACACAGTCCTGGCTCTGTAAATGGGAAACAAACAAAGTGGCTCGGACTGAGCTACACAACACTTTGTCGGCTACTCTCCCTCGTCTGTGTCCTTGTCCACAAGGAACAGAGCTACACCGTGACATAGAACTATAACTGGAGCTTCTGAGGTAGCACTGACGGGAGTGGTGTATTTGGGTGTTGAGTTTAAGTATCACCAATCATTCTCCAGAATCGCTGACTCTACCTGTAATGTTAGCTCCTTGTTCTGTGCTGTGTTTCTTGATACTGCAAATTTTGGAACACTGTATTGATCAGACAGAAGTGTTGCTACAGTTAACGTTGGTTTATTCAAGTTTTGTTGTTGTAGCTTTGAGTAATCTTCCTGATGACTGTTTGTCGTCTTTCTAGATTTCACATTTGAATACATCCAGAGGGAAGGGCTCAGGGATCCCATTATCTTTGATATAACTGATGGCCTTGGCATACAGTAAGTAGCACACTTTTACTGTTAAGTCACATATTACTCTTTTTTTCTAATCACCACACTCTTTTTTTTCTTTTTTACTCTGTTATATGAAGATATATTCTAGCTTAATTTACAACAACGTCAAAACAATGCTAATAAGCTTGTTTGTCTGGAGAAATAACTATCAGGCCGTTTACATGCAGCTTGAGAAAATCAAATTATTGGCTTAGTCCGACTGAAACCGGACTTTTAAATGCATGTAAACAACTTAGTCCGACTGAAAATGGACTATCTGTAGCTCAACTAACTCACCTAGATAATTCAATTGAAAATCAAACTATTGCTGCATGTATCCACTTAGTCCGACTGGTGTCAGACTTGGCGTTCTGCGCATGCACCACTTTTTCTCTCATGGGCTTTCACCCGGAAGAAGGAGATGACGTAGCAGCAGTTCACTCCCGGAAAAATAAACAGAACAAACACCATGGCGACAGAGAAGCAGAAGACGCACTTCTGCACGGACGAGGAAACTACATTCATGCCCCGACAGCTAAAGGAGCTAAACATTTTGAAGTTTATGGATGGTAGGAACACGTGAAACGCTGAACTAGTTCAATACGCACTATATTAAAAAGGACACAGCGGACGTGTCAGACGTACTTGGTCAGATATTCGATTTTCTCTTCTGCATGTATACTCAGACAAGACAAGAGGTCCGACTTGACTGATTAGCCGAGCTATGAGCTTAGCTTGACTACTGCGTGCATGTAAATGTACTGTATGTTAAAACTTAACCTCTCTCTTGCAGAATGCCAGACCCTGACTTTAGTGTGAGTGATGTCAAGTTGTTTGTTGGTAAGTTCCTCTTTTATGCTCTTTCAGAGTAAATGGCTTTGTTAGGCTAAGTGGCTAGCCCTATATAAAGACATTACCATGTTTCAAATATATTGGTGAATATGCTGGCCAGTAAGTTATGTCATTGCAATGCTAAATCGAAATTGATTACAGTGGTTTCAAATGTTGAACCCCTTTTGATTCCCTTACAGGTAGTCGACGCATTGTAGACGTGATGGATGTGAACACCCAGAAGGGAATCGAGATGTCGATGGCACAGTGGCGACGCTACTATGAGACGCCGCCATCAGAAAGAGAAAAACTCTACAATGTCATCAGCCTGGAGTTCAGCCACACCAGGCTGGAGAATCTTGTCAAACGACCGGCGTCGGTGAGAATGCACACATTTTAACCCCTCAGGGCTTTATAACAGCCTACATGTGCACATTGGTAATGTAATTTTAAAACTCTTACTGACACATACCTGTAGGTCACAAAAAGGTGAATAACCAGAAAATCACACTTAATTTCAGTCAAGAAAGTTAGGCTACTTTTCCTAATAATTTGTCTGCTGCTTTGATGACTATAGAGCTTTGGCTTGGTTGTGGGGTATTACCATTTTGTCTACATAGAGAAGGTGTCTTACAAGAAACAGTCTGTGTTTGTTGCAGACAATTTGAATGCATGTTTAAAACCTTTTTCTGCTCCTAATTTTCCAGGTGGACCTTATTGACTGGGTTGACAACATGTGGCCTCGCCATCTCAAGGAGAGACAGAGAGACTCCACTAATGCCATCATAGACATGCATTATCCCAAAGTACAAAAGTGAGTTAACCATAAGCCTCAGAAACATATAACACTTGCTGTGCTATAGATAAGATAGGATGCTGATCACATCTCCTTCACCAGTGACACTTTTAATACAGTTCAATTCAAAGTGTTTTAATGGCTTTTGTTTCCATTTCAACCTGTCATCCTGTTGTGTCTTCCGTCCTTCCTCTTCTCCTCTCAGGTACTGTCTCATGAGTGTGCAGGGCTGCTTCACAGATTTCCACATTGACTTCGGAGGCACTTCCGTCTGGTACCACATCCTGCGAGGAGGAAAGGTCAGTCTGGAGGTCACGACACACAAAAATGGTAGATTTAAGGGTTTGACTACCTGTAGTGACCCAGTGGAAACTTTTTAGTTGTAATGAGAGACAGACAATTTTCTCGCTCCTCCTGTCAGAGTAAAAGTAAATGTGACTGTGGGCTAACACTCATCTTGCTTTCAACTTTTCTGTTAGCATTCTGTAAATGCACATCAGTGCTATGGACACATCTTTATGTATTTGTTGACCTCAGATGAGATACATAACTTTTTACCTGTGACCACTGCAGGTGTTTTGGCTGATTCCACCCACACCACAGAACCTGGAGATGTATGAGAACTGGGTTTTATCAGGAAAACAGGGCGACATCTTCTTGGGTGACAAGTGTCACGACTGTCAGAGGATAGAGCTCAAGCAAGGCAATACCTTCATAATCCCATCAGGTATGCGTTGATGAAATACGGCAGCGACACATACTGACTTATTAAATACAAAACACCACTCACTTGACAGCTACGTTACTCCAACATTCCCTGTCATGTATGTTGTAGGGTGGATCCATGCCGTATACACTCCAGAGGACACGTTGGTGTTTGGGGGGAACTTCCTCCACAGCTTTAACATCCCCATGCAGCTCAACATTTACAGCATTGAGGATCGCACACGGGTGAGCAGCCCCTCACATTCACAGTAAACCCTTTACTGCTGTTGGTATATAACTGTCCTCTCGACACACATTGATGATTGCTCAAGATTTTATGATTATGCAAGACATGATTCAGAGTCTTATCCTGTGGAATTACTCATAATAGAAGAACATTTGCGACAGAATCATTTCTCAGCAACATGGCTTTAATTTCAAGAATTTTCAAGTGCCATAAAATAAGGGATGTACTGGTTTTATTTATTTATGATTTCTCTCACATTAACTCGGGGTACTGAGATATTGAGCATCATTCTGATATCAATACCAGTGCTTACTTATCCTCAACTTCAAAATCCGCATACCTCACTGAGAAAGTTGACTAAATGCTGTGAGTGTGTGTACAGGGACATGAATATCAGGTTTTTGTATTGATGTGTTTGAGCATGTAAACACCAGATCTCATTTTCAGAAACCCACATAAAACCTTACCACATTTATGAGATACCAAAATATACTACCTGGAGTACTCAAAAGACACAAAAGAAACAGGGATACGTTTGCATGTATACACCTTATGATGGTTATTAAGCACGGCTAAGTACTTGCGTAGACACAGCTTTAGCCAAGTGGCAGAACAAATACAAAAAATGGCGGCAGTGAAAGCGTCTCACTTCTGAAATGATGAAGAAACTGTTTTTTTTCTTTTGGGATCATCTTCATCCACTGCTGCCCTGTCATTTGCAATGGTAGTGACAATGACAGAGTGGCACTGGTCAAAGTGGAGGACAGTGTTATATGAGTAGAGTAGCTGCTTCCAGGAGTAACGGTAGCTCAGCAGGTAGTGTGTGTGTGGTGAAGAAAGAGAGACGGTGGTGGATGCTTGTAGCAGAAAGCTGTTGGTGATCGAAGTAGAGAAGAAATTAGCAGTGAAGTTGTTAAGTGCCTGTAAATGTACAGTGTAGTGTTTAATATTTCCTGTCGCTCTCATCTGGTTTGTTTTTGTAAAGATCACAAGCACCTGTGCAAATGGTCAAACTGTATTTAATGTGGGTTGGTCATGTCGTGGTTGATACCCAATCCACCAAATAAAGTCTGCATCGTTGTTGACACTGATGAGTATCTGATTTATGCATCATATATAAGGCTGCACAATTAAATCTGAGTAGTCGTGAAATGAAGTTGAACTAATCATGCTGCCATGTATGCCTCCCACTTCTTTGGTGTAACAACATGACTCTTGAATCACACTTATACAGTAACACAAAATCAAGTCATCTCCAGCAAACATAACAGTCCCGTGGGAGACTTTTTTTTCTGAATTCTGCTGCAGCACAGGTGTGGTTGTGCTCGACTTGAACACGCTTTTCAGACACTGTCACTACTCTGCCATATATGATCAGCTGGTTGAGGGGAAGCACGCAGGTGTTCAGCCTGCATCCGGACTCTAGCCACTGCAGCCACACCACACTTCCCCCCACCTCTTCCTAAGCAGAAGTGCAAACCACAACAAAGCTGTGACAAACGCTTCAGAGCGGCTTAGTAGCACTTTGTTAAAGAAGTGGAAAATATGCATCTCTGTGTGACATTGTACTGTCTCACAGTGGTATTTGACTTAACAGGGCCTTGAAGATGCAAAAATGAATAAGCAGGATTTTTCCTAATCTGTTTCTGTCCTCCTCCTCTAGGTGCCAGCAAAGTTTCGCTACCCATTCTACTATGAGATGTGCTGGTACGTCCTGGAGAGATACCTCTACTGTCAGACCAACATCTCCCACCTCACCCCTGAGTTCCAAAAATACTCCCTAGGCATAGGTGAGGATGGATGAACACAAGACAGCACTGCTGTCCCCACAAAGACCTATAAACTAATCCATCACTGTCATGAGATTCACCCGTCACGTCTCTTTTCAGGACTGACTCCGACTGACCTTGAAATCAATGACCACACCAAGAATGGCACCTCCAATGGAGTTGACAGCGACACTGAAAACAAGGAGATCAAGTTCAAGGAAGACGAAGTCAAAGAAGAAGAGGAGGCAGCTCAAGTTACCAAACCTCGGCAGGTCCTGACTCCCTTTGAGTTAGAGGGACTGTGGAACCTCTTGGGGAAACTAGAGGAGCTGCCGGCTCAGAAAAAGTGTGTCCCCGCAGGCATCATGAACCCCACAGCCCTGCTCGAAGACATGAGGGTGGGTGTTATTCCATCTCACGCTGAACTCACATTGACCTCACACTGGCTACTGCTGCTTTATCAATTCTAAAAATTCAGGTATATGTGATATATGATGTATATGTGTTAATACTTCTTTTCTCCTCTCCATTTGTCCAGACTCTTCTGAGGGAACATGCCAATGATGACCCTAAGCTGTCCTACACTGGAGAGCCCATTGTCAAGTGGCCCAAAAGGGTGAGAAGAGAAAAATTTTTTAGCCAGCTGAGAGCACAGGGAATTGTTTGTGAGCAGATATGACGTATTAAGTATTATTGAGTTAGTGTTTCAGTTACTTTCTGTGTAAGTAAGACATGAAACATAAAAAATATTCTTTATTTTTCACATTATATTATTATTATGATTTATTATAAACGATTAAGCTCATCATACAACACCCCAGACCGTACACAATTCTGACTTTTAAATTCTTTGCCTTCCCTGCCGATGAAGCCTTCATGGTACCAGCCCCCCATTCCCCCTCCCCCTGTTATTTACCGTCCTCGCCTGGGCCCCACCCTGCACAAGCCTCTTGGTCAGAGGTCCGCCAAACGCTCCTCCATCTCCGCCCTGAGGCGCAGACGGGTAAGGTGCAAGCGCTGCGCCGGCTGCTGTAGGAAGGAGTGCGGCACGTGCCAGTACTGCCATGACATGAGGAAGTTTGGTGGGCCTGGACGCATGAAGAAGGGCTGTATCATGAGGCAGTGTCTATCGGTGAGTTGTCGTACTTATTACTGTCTTTGTTTGTGTTGAATCAAATAACGCTGTACATGTACGCATGGCGTTTACCAGCAGAAAGTGTGGGTCAAAAGTTAGAACTGGGTTAAATTACTGAATCTGCAATATTTAGGGTCATGCAAATTTTTCACATTATTTAAACTATAAATAATGATAATTTCTTCCTCCAGCCTGCCTTGCCGAACACAGCACGATGTGCCATATGTGGAGAAGGAGAATCTGAGGAGTCAAATCTGAGCTCTTACTCACTTATGGAGTGCTCTGTCTGCTCGCAGATTGCCCATCGTCAATGCATTAAGGTAATCTGCTTCAGACATAGTGGAGCTATAAACTGAATACATTACCCAATAATTGCTGTCACTGTTTGTTTTGCTGCGTACAAAGCTTTATGTGTAGGTCAGATTTTGTAGCCGCTGTTTCAGACCTTTAACTGTTTGTTGTTTCAGGAACCTGGTGAGGGAAAGATCAACAAGGATTTGCCCAGCTGCTGGGAGTGTCCCAAATGCTACCAAGGCAAAGACTCGGCATCAGAGGTACGATATGGCTGATGTTCCAACTTAAAATAACAATGACATCTCATCTTCTTCAACCCCCTCAACCATCTCTTCCCGTTCTTCCCACAACAGTCTTCCAGCGATGAGGATAGTGATGAGTCGGAGGGCTCAGGCTCCTTGCCGCCATCTAAACTCGCCTACCGGGAAGGCATTGGTGTAGGTGAAGCAGGGAGACGAGGGAGACGTAGGAGATCCCCATCGCGACCCACAGCGCCACCACCTTCTCAGAAACTGCTACTACAGCATCAGCAGAGCCGCAAAAGAGCAAATGCACTGGAGCTCAGACTCAAGAAGAGGGTAAAGTGGATTTACATGCATTTTTTTGAATTGTCCACACTTTTGGGGTGTTTTGGGTGAAATGTGTTTGACAGTTCAGCATGTCTGCATTTCCAAATATGTATTTAGATGTCTGATTAGCAATACTCAAGCTCCTATTTAAATTTTAGAAGCCTGAAAGGTTTTGATACACTGAAAATTCAGCTTTCCCAGGAGTATGAAATATACACAGAGAGCCTATTTTTCTGTTTTTACGTTGATTTTTGTCCATTTTAATCACTGAAGATCCTAAATATCTAAAAAGATCTTTTAAAAAATTATGTGTTGCTTTGATGAAACTTGCACTCACTCTGAAACTGGTTTGGCAGATGCTGAAGAAACAGTTGTTAGCACCTCCTCAGACTTAAAGTAGTGGACTTATCTTGTTCATGTGTGTGTTTTTTCTCTTTTAAACATTTACCTTTTTCCTTCTCCAACCCTTGTTCTGTTTACTGCAGATAAAACTAGAGCGCAGCAAAATCATAACGGTAAGCAGTGCACTTATTTCTGTAATTTTCCACATTGCATTTGAATGCTACAGTTTTATCCAAACAATTTCGCTTGTTAAAGAAGCATTTCAACCATGATGATGTTTATTATGAAATACAGTTAGCACTGTGTATGTGAACATCATTGTAGCTGTGATGTGGAAGGTCAGTTGTGAAACTTTTTCAGGACTTTTTCAGGTGCTATATAAAGGTGTTGTTAAAAATAGACAATACTGCTTAGAGCATATTGTAGCTCTGAATTCAGAGTTTGAATCAAGCAGTATCTTGCTCTCATTTGCCGTCCTTTTTTTGGTGCTTTTTCGCCCAACAGAAACAGTCGTCTCTAGAGCGTTCACCCAGGCTGCTGAGCTCCAGGGTGCTATCCCGGCTGCGCTCTTCAACCAGCAGACTATCTCAGGGCAGAGGCCGGGGCTCCACCTGGGCAAGTGGCTCCCCTTACCACAGCTCTTTCGGAGGGACCGGGTCCTTCCAGCAGCAGTCTTCCCTCGGTCTAGTACTTGAGCCCAAAGGAGAGCCCCGCAGAGGGAGGGGAAGAGGGGTGCGGCTGCGGGGAGGAGGAGCAGGAAGAGGAATCAGAGGTGGTAGAAGTCCTGAAGGTTTGGAGGAGGAGGAGGACGAGGAGGAGGAGGATGAGAGCGAGGACAGCAGCAGCAGCAGCACCAACACCAGCAGCAGTGACGATGACGAGGAAGAGGAGAGGGGGCAGAACAGTGGGAGGGGATTGGATAAAGAGAACCGGCCACAGTCGAGGCGAGGAGGACGGGCAGCCAAAGAAAGAGAAGAGGAAGGGAGCGAGATGACCAACCAAAACGGTGCGGAGGAGGACGAGGAGGAGGAGATGGAGCAGGACAGTGAAACGGGGGGCAAAGATGGCTCATATGTTAAAGTGACTCTTCAACGGCCAACCAGGGCCAAGCGCGACCCATCAGCCATTGTCCCTAAACTAGAAGCCATTGCCTCTCAAACTGCCACTTCCACAATACACAACCAGAGCCGAACCCTCGCTAGACCCCCCATTAGAAATCGTGGCCCCCGTCCCGAACAACACTCCAATAGGCACACACCACCACACACTCGCAGTGGACACACAGACACTCGTACTTCCCACACAGAGAGGGGGGAGGACTCTAAAAAAATGAGGCTGAGCAGGCCGGCTAAACTGAGCAATGGGGCCTCCTCTTCTTCGACATCTGAGCTTCCCCATCTCCGCATCCCTCTGTCCGCCCTGCAGGAGGGAGGGAGCGAGGCAGACAGGGAGAACGGTGGGAGTGGGCCAGGCTGTGAGAGGGAGGTGTGGGTATCTGTCTTCCGTTACTTGAGTCGAGCAGATCTCTGTGTCTGCATGGCTGTCTGCAAGAACTGGTACAAATGGTAAGACCTCTTAATGGATATGTTTTTAGTGGGGATGGGTTTTAATATCTGCTCTCATTTTGTATCTGGTTCCTGGTAGGCAAAATATCACTATCAGCTGAGACGCTAACATATCTTTATCACACCTTTCTAATTTTCTGGTTGTAGGTTCAGGTTGTGAACTTACGTAGGCTATCTTAAAAAACTTTTGTGTTTCTACCTTCACTGTCAGTAAAAGGTGATTAGACATCTTTGATTTGTTGATTTGTTTGTCCTTAGTTTTAAGCAGATGTGAAAAGAGAAAGGTATTCAAAATGTTTTAAATTTGATAAATAGATTTCACTTCCAGAAAACGCTATTAACCCCCATCCCTATTTTTTTGTCTTTTCTATTGCAAACTCATTAGTGAGGTGGTGTTTATCCATGCAATCAAGTGTGCAGTTTCACATTACTCTGCAAATAGATAACCGTGAATGGATGTGTTCTTCATCAGTCTGTGCTTGTTTGCAGGTGTTTAGACAAGCGGCTTTGGGCACGGATTGACCTGAGCATCAAACGCACTGTTACTCCTCAGGCCCTAACAGGCATCATAAAGAGACAGCCGGTCACGCTCGATCTCTCCTGGACCAACATCTCTAAAAAACAGCTCAACTGGCTTGTTGGCCGCCTGCCTGGTACGTGAACACACACACACACACACACACACACACACACACACACACACACACACACACACACACACACATACACTCTTTCTTTCACACAATTTTGTATGTATTAAATTCCAATGTGGTCAGTGTTACATATATAAATAAATATGACACCATGAAACAAAAGAATCACAGACATGAGTGCAGTTTAAAGGGACATTTAACCCCTGTGTATCAAGTCTAGATTGTTTTGGTGTGAGTGGCTGAGTGTTGGAGATATCAGCTGTAGAGATGTTTGCCCTCTTGAACTAGATGATACTTGGTTGTGGTGCTCAAAGCGCAGAAGGAAGTTTGCTTTCATCTTGTTACAGCTCAGCCAAGGAGGACGCCATTAGTGTTTGAGTCCTTCGTCCATGATTAGCCGCAAGTTTCCTTCTGTGTGGTGATACAATTGGTGGGTGTAGTTCTGCAGAAAGAAAATTGTTCCTACATGACACTGCTCATAACAAGGTCTGTGGATTATCTTGAGTAACTGGGTCATGATTTCTGGAAAGAGACATTGCTGTTGAGTTTTTCAAATGTATTTTTTGATGCTTTGAGCACCACAAGCTGAGTGCCATCTAGTTTCATTATACTTGAAAGAAGGCAGACATCTCTATGGCTGGTATCTCCAACACACTGCAGCTCACACCAAAACAGTCTAGATTGATAAGCAGCACAGATGTGATTGTTCATATCATTATATCATAATGTTATGTTATATGGGATTTTTTAAGTCCCAGGGTTTGCAAATGAATCTGAATTGGTCACGTTTGCACCAATAAGTTGGGTGCTCTATCTTCATTCATCCATCCATTCATTTTCATCCGCTTATCCATGGCCTAGTCGCAGGGGCAGCAGGCCAAGCAAAGCACCAAAGACGTGCCTCTTTCCAGCAATGCTTTCCAGCTCATCCTGGGAGATTTTGAGGCGTTCCCATGCCAGATGAGATATGTAATCCCTCCAGTGTGTTCTGGGTCTGCCCCGGGGCCTCTTACCAGTGGGACGTGCCTGGAACAAGGGAGGCGCCCAAGAGGCAACCTGATCAGATGCCCAAACCACTTCAGTCGACCCCTTTCAGTGCAAAAGAGCAGCGGCTCTACTCCGAGCTCCTTACCCTATCTCTAAGGCTGAGCCCAGCCACCGCATTTCGGCCGCTTGTATCTGTGATCGCATTCTTTCGGTCACTACCCAGAGCTCATGACCAGGTGAGGGTTGAGACATAGATGGACCAGTAAATTGAAAGCTTCGCCTTCCCGCTCAGTTCCCTCTTCACCACAACAGTCCTATGCAGCGCCTGCATCACTGCAGAAGCCGCACCAAACTGCCGATCCATCTCACGCTCTATTCTACCCTCACTCGTGAACAAGACCCCGAGATACTTGAACTCCCTCTCTTGAGGCAGTAACTCTCTCCCAGCCCAGATACATTAAACAGTCTATTTAAATCTCTTCTTGATTTTGCAGGGCTGAAGGATCTAATGGTGGCAGGTTGTTCCTGGTCATCTATTTCAGCTCTCTGCTCCTCTGGTTGCCCTCTCCTCCGTTCTCTGGACCTGCGATATGCAGACGGGGTCAAAGACTCTCAGATCAGGGATCTAGTCACCCCTCCAGGTGTGGAAAGAATAGCCTCCTAAACTGTAGCATCTTTGCCTGCTTTATACCACATGCCTTTCCTCTCATTTTCAGTTTTATCTTTTTTTCCTTATCAAACTTTTTTTCCCTTCCCCCATAACTCCTCTGTTCCAGGTTGTGACAATCGCAGTCAGTTGCGGACCATGCAGTGTTTGCGACTAGCAGGCCTGGACATCACCGACTCCACTCTGCGCCTGGTGATCCGCCACATGCCCCATTTAACAAAACTGGACCTCTCCCACTGCAATAGCCTCACCGACCAATCCATCAACCTGCTGACTGCAGTGGGCTCGTCCACACGAAACACACTCACAGAACTAAACCTGGGAGGTGAGATATGGATAGGGATTGCTAATATGTGAGACACAATACTGTTTTTAAGAAGAGTGATTATACACATTAAGAAGAGTGATTATACACAAACAGGCTGCATTTGTTTTATTTCACTTACAATAATGTGTTTGTGCACTTGTTTCTTTCCCAGGTTGCAGTAAACTGACAGACACGTGTCTCAAATATCTCCGCCGCCTCTCTTGCATCTCGCTGCTCGACCTGCGAGGCTGCAAAGGTGTCTCCCGCAAGGCCTGCGAGGCCTTCATCTCGGAGCTGTCAGTCAATACACTCTACTGCCTATCAGATGAAAAACTGATCCAGAGGATATCCTAAGCGCCTGCCTCGTCTGACTGCAGGGGCAACTCAAAGGTGCAAAGGCAACAGAGTGGATCCTGATGTGAATCTGTGTGACACAAAGGACTAAGACGAGCAGGGAAGTTCACATGCACCTGTATGTACCTGTTAAAGGAGGGGTGGGGTCTAAACTGGGAGTGCTTACTCACTTAACTGGTGTTGGTGAAAGGGGTTGTCACAGCTGGAATAATGTTTCTTTTCAACTTTATCTACATTTTTTCCGTGTACCCTGAAGGGAGACTCAGCTTTCTTTTTTTTTTTAAAGTTTCTTGGGGAAGTATTGTGGTATGGGAAAAGCAAAACAGCTTTTTTTTTTTAGTCAGGAGTGGGAGAACATGGGCGATTAATTATCTGTATCAGACTGCACATCCTTTGGATAATTAAGTGCTCAACTCTTCTATGGACAGACGCCAGTCTTGACTCCCGATCACAAACTCCTGCCTTGAGAAAGACACGAGTTTCATCTTTGGGGTATAACTGCATTATGTTTGGCTGATCTCTATAAAGTCTTATTTAACATGTGATTTAATTCATTTGATATCAGCTGCGTTTGGGTGCTCTAAATAGATGGTTATTTTTTGTAAGATTCAAGAGAGCAAATTTTTAGAAGTGTGAAGACGTCTGCTTTATGCACAGCAACTATGCGTTGAGATTTTCTTTTTTTAAAGACGACTAAAGGTGACAGGTCTTTGACATTTTGACTTATAAAGTGAGTGACTGGAATGGCCTGCGTTTACCAGTTGTATGTTTAGCTTAATAAGGCATTTGGATGCAACAGCAGTCCAGTGGTATACGCGATAAGTATACACGGACGTTGAGTGGATGTGGTTGTATGAAAGGGTGAAAAAGACAGTGTGAGAAGGCAATCGACACGGCAGCAACACCTCACCCCGATAAAGGGCAGTTTGCATTAAGTATTCGGGGTAAGCCAAGGGTTAGGTGTCAGATAATGGTGCATTTTCAAACAACCGTTAGACTTCAGGTGCTATTATTTCCAAACTCCTCTTGCTTTGTTTTTGTACAGAGACAACATTTAGAGCAAAAATGTTAATATTCTAGATGAAACTGATCCCCACCCCCTGTTTGATACACTTTTCTTTTCATGGATGAAAAAAATGTGAGTATCTACTTTTCTCTCAATTTCATGACCTTGTCCGATTCAGTGTAGATTATGTTTTTGGGGGGCTGGGGTCGCCCATTTCTTTGTTCCCCTTAAAAAGTGTAGTGGTTCTGTATCAAAGGTCTCCTCTCCCGGCCATATCCCTTCAAATGAATATAAGTATATAAATATATACTTTTGTGTAAATGTGTTTTCCTCTTTTTTTTGATTATCAGAACGGGAGTCCGGTAGCATTGTAATTATTTTCAGAAGCCTTTTTCACTTTATGTTATTTGTGTTATTTTTCAAGAAAAAATAAAAACTGATAAACAAGCTGTCGCATTGTCACTGAAAAGGAAAAAAAGGAGATGTGCATCCTGTTAATGCTGTGTTATCAGCCTTCCCACGGCTCCACCCAGCTCCTCTCCATAACCTGGAAATAAAGCGACGCCTAAGTAAATAAATAAATAAATAAACAAGGCTGCTGCGGCTGTAAATAGACTTCATCGTAGCGACGCTGCAGGAGCGCGGACAGATGTGCACCGCTGTTTAATGGTCGTTAGCCAGGCGGGGCTGGGTGCTATCGGCAGCAGCTGTCACCTACATGATATGGGATGCCCTCGGCTGGAGTGACCTGGATGTGAAACTGGAATAAAGGCCGTATCTCGCTTTATTTTGCCACACCGAAACAACCCTGCGATATAAACAGGGGGGTGGCTGCAGTGACAGCGGGGTAGCTAGCTAACTTTATCAGCCGGCGATTTCACCCGTATTTTTTCCCCACTTCACATCACATCCTTCGTGGGAAAAATGACCAGACTTGGGAGGTTTATTTCTGGCCGGCTAAATTAGTTGCCTTGCTTTGTGTGTGATGGAAAACAGGTGCCAAGAGGAGCAGGAAACAATGTTGTTATTAGCCAGTTAGCTAACGTTAGCTTAGCTAGCTGTTAGTTAACGTTAACTACATCAAATTAGTGGGCTGAGTTAGCCGAGCCTAACTCAGCCCACTAATTTAAATAGGCACGTTATTCTACTTTGTTTGCTGCCTACTGTTAGATAGATACCTACTTATTAGATAGATTTGCTTAGTGGCAGGTTTTTCCAGTGAAACACTTTTCAGCGTTTGCCCGTTTTCTGCCGTTAACTAAGCTAGCTAGCAAGCTAACCAGTTGTGCCGATCAGCGCTGAACTCGTTGCTACAGCCCGCTGTTGGTGTCACTGCAATCTGTTGGCTGCAGAAGTCATATTGCAAATATAGCTTTACTACTGTTTTAACTGTCAAGCGGACGACAACCATGGCTCAAGAAGCGTTTCCTCTGCATTTTCTGGTGTGGAACAATCAGTACCTGGAGCTGGATCGAGAGCTGCAGAAGAAGGAGGTGAGTGAGGAGGGTTTTATTTCGCAGCTGGCGGGTGATGTGTTTTACAGATGCGTTTGTCAGGTCGCACTGCATTGCGCTGATGCTGCCTGTGTGTGTGTGTTTTGGTTCTGCAGCAGGATGTGGAGCGCCTGGATCCGAGAGGGCGCACCCCGCTGGAGCTGGCTGTGTGTCTGGGCCACCTGGAGTCCACCCGGGTGCTGCTCAGACACACTGCAGACCCGACACACAACAACGCGCAGGGCTGGACCAGTAAGTGCTCTCCTACTGTCATGTCCCGAGGCTGCTGAGGGAACCAAGGCGCACCTTATGGCATTAAATGTGGATGTGTGTGTTCCAGTCTTGCAGGAGGCCGTGAGCACCGGGGACCCTGAGCTGGTTCAGCTGGTGCTTCAGTACAGAGACTTCAAACGTGCCACTGAGAGATTGGCGGGTATCCCAGAGCTGCTCAGCAAACTAAGACAGGTAAAACTGCTTCACTGTCTCACATCTGAGTAAAAAAATGCACGCCTCCGGGTATTAAACTCTACCTGTTGCACAGAGCAGCACATCAGCCACACCTTAAAGCTTTGTTAAATATTTATGGAAAGGTTTTTTATAGTCTAGGCTCCTGTGTCAGTGCATATTTTTTATTATGGTCACTGCATGTTCCCAACAAGTCTCAAGCTTGACTGGATCAGGATGGCATGGAGCTTTTGTCTTTGTGTGAGCACAAAAACTTTCTCTGCTGTTTTCCAGGCGCGGGACTTCTATGTGGAGATGAAGTGGGAGTTCACCAGCTGGGGTGAGTGTGTTTCGTTAATGTGTTTTCACAGAGGTCAGCTTCAGCACCACTGTAGCTGGACAGCTCCCCCCGCAGCAGCTGTCAGTCAGTCAGTTTCAACTCAAATTTATTTATAAAGCACGTTTAAAACAACTTATGTCGACCAAAGTGCTGTACAAAAGGAATTAAGTGCTAAAAAACACATACATAGGGGTGACATAATTGTCAGGAACATGGCCCACCATTTAGAGACACAACACACACAGGCATGTGTCAGGGAAACCACATCAGGGGGACTCAAACGCTAATGAATAAGTAGATTTTGAGCCTGGACTTAAAAGAGTCAATGGTGGGGGCAGATCTGATTGGGAGTCAGATGTTGTTCCACAGTTTGGGGGCAGATACAGCGAAGGCTCGAGCACCCCAGAAGCTTAAGTCAGGAGCCCCAGGTCAGCTGATCTGAGGGACCTGGGCGTAGAATAGGGAGTTAGGTCGGAGATGTAGGATGCGGCCACACCATTAAGGGCTTTGTACACAAACAGGACAACCTTAAAGTCAATTCTGAACTTTACTGGCAGCCAGTCGAGGGAGGCTAAAACAGGTGTGATGTGGTCTCTCCTCCGGGTACCTGTGAGGAGCCTGGCAGCGGCGTTCTGAACCAGCTGGAGACGGGACAGAGAGGACTGACTGATACCAGTGTACAGAGAGTTACAATAGTCCAAACAGGAGGAGCTGAGAGTGTGGGTGACTATCTGCAGGACCTTGAGGGAGAGAAATGGCTTGATTTTGGCAATGGTGCGGAGTTGGAAAAAGCTGGCTTTAACTACTGCGTTTATTTGTTTCTCAAATTTAAAGTTTCAAACAGTTTCCTAAACACAAGACAGGGCAGGTTAACCTACATCGAATTACTGATATCTCTTTAAAAAGTTTTGTCTGTGATCTCTTTACAAGGACTAATCAGTAATGTAATGTGGTTTCTTGTGTTTGGATTACTCTGCCTTTTTAATCTGCAGCAGATGCTTAAGTAAACAGTGAATTATATCTTGCATCTTAAAATTTTAGCACCATTATCATTCAGTATTTACAAGAAAGATCATTATTTATGTAATCGCAGTATGTCGATGCATCTTAATGTTTATTCTTGACAAAAACAAATGAGTTAGAGTGAAAGAGAAAGCCCCAGTCAGTTTGTAATAAAGCAGTTTAGACATAGTTGACATAAATCATTTAAGTTTTCAATGCCACATTGCATCTTTAAAAATAATTTTCTGGCTCTTATCTGTTTTTAATCATTATAAATGGAATACTTCTGTGTGTCTTAGATGTTAGTCAGATTACAAACAGCAATTTAAACACCATCACGTTGAATAGATTGTGTTGATCATTTGTCTTTTGAGCTTTTTAAAAAATAAAATAAATCAACAGTGAATACATCTATAATGAAAATACTCATTAGCTGCAGCTTTGGCTGGGTATCGGTACCTGATAACTTTAAGGTATTGAATGAAATTACTTGGTACCATTCATTCATCTCCTTACACCTTGGATAGATCACCAGACTATCACGGGGCTGACACATACAGACAGACAACCATTCACACTCACAGCCAATTTAGAGTCACCAATAAACCTGCATGTCTTTGGACTGTGGGAGGAAGCTGGAGTACCCAGAGAAAACCCACGCTGACACAGGGAGAACATGTCAACTTCACACAGAAGGGCTCCCTCCTGGGATTGAACCAGGAACCCTCTTGCTGTGAGGCGACAGTGCTAACCATTACTCCACTGTGCCGCCCTTACTCAGTACCAACTAGTATCCGAACTTCTCTAAACATTACCTGCATTCAATCCTTACTGTACCCAGCTGTAGAAAAACATGACAAACATATATTTGTATGGTTTCTCTCACAGTCGATGACCACAAACATTCTTCAGTTTAATTCAACGTGTTCATGGCTCACTACTGCAGCACAGTTAAGCACAGTGTATTTTGCAAGAGCATGCTGTGTTAGAGAACTGCATCGATTAATCAATTAGTTGTCAGCCATTAAATTAATCCCCGACTGATTTTGAATGAAAATTATTTGATTCTTGAGTCTTAAATGTGAATATTTTCTGGTTGCTTTACTCCTCCATGACAGTTAACTGAATATCTTTGTGGACCAACCAAGACGTCACCCATTACACGATGCCCAGCTTTAGTTGTAGCGCTTTGTAACAAGCTATATTTAGAATAAATGACAGAAAACCTGCTTGTCTTTTCCCCGCACTTCGCCTGCTCCCTGTTTGGTTTCCTCGTTCTGTGCGCCTGTTGTTTCTAAACTGCTTCTTTCTTCTTCGATCTTCCTCTCAGTGCCCTTGGTGTCGAAAGTGTGTCCCAGTGACGTCTACCGGGTGTGGAAGAGCGGCTCGTGCCTCCGTGTGGACACCACCCTCCTGGGCTTCGAACACATGACCTGGCTGAAAGGACGACGCAGCTACATCTTCAAGGGCGGAGGTGTGTGTGCTCTTAGAACAGCATCACATACGCACAAATAACTAGATTTTGTCACAAACACTTGACTTGAATTCACCCTGAAAGACGTAGGAACACTTCAGCTAGAGAATTAAACGTGTCTTTCATGTGCTTCTCTTAGATGACGGTGCTGTGGTGATGGAGGTGGACCACGAAAAGCAGGTGGTATACACAGAGCCACTCGTGTTGTCTCCCCGTGACGCGCCCTCCCTCCTGGCAGCCATGCAGCCGTCGCAGGAGAACACAGCCCAGAGACTCACATCGCCCATCGTCTCTACACACCTCAACACACGCAACATTGCCTTCGAACGGTAATAAGGCCACACTGCACACAGATCTACAAGCTAGAATCATTTAATCAAGATCAGACTTGATATCTGCCTTCGCTGTCCCTCATTATGTGTCCACATATGTTCATCACGTCCCCACATTTAACAAAACACAGATACTGATAACCTCTTTGCCAAGAGCTCTTACTTTATCTCTTTGCTTTCTAGGAACAAGTCAGGAATCTGGGGCTGGCGTTCTGAGAAGAGTGAGGTGGTCAGTGGGTATGAAGCCAAGGTAAGTGACCGATGAGCCAAGTTTTCTGAACTATACAGCCAAATCACATCATTCAGACCATCTTGAACTTAGTTCAGCGCAGTTTTGTGATCAGCAACTATTCAGCATTGCCCGCAAGGTCAGTGAAATGAAATTATGCTGGTTTT
Source organism: Cephalopholis sonnerati (assembly GCA_019142605.1). Taxonomy (NCBI): domain Eukaryota; kingdom Metazoa; phylum Chordata; class Actinopteri; order Perciformes; family Serranidae; genus Cephalopholis; species Cephalopholis sonnerati. The sequence goes on along the minus strand of JAGQAX010000004.1, from coordinate 36,690,158 downwards.
TTTTTTACATAAACATTTTATTATTCCTCTGCGCCAGCGACAGCCATGGCGAGGGGCATTATGTTTTCGGGTTCTCTGTCTGTCCGTTATACCCCACTCTCATGAATGCGATATCACAGGAACGCCTTAAGGGAAGTTCCTGAAATTTTGCCCAAACGTCCACAACAAACTGATACATTTTGGTGGTTACAGGTGAAGATAGCTTCCGCCCACTCCACCAAGTTGACTGATTCGTCTGACAGTGACCTGAAACATCGGTCTCTAGGTTCAAATAACAGTGTGCCAGAGGGGGACCACGATTAGCCAATCAGTGACATGGGTAGGACTAATGCTGTTGTCAGGTGTGGTCAAGCAGTGTGCCAGAGCCAGTAATAACAACAATGGTGAGCGGAATAGAAAAGATAGATGCTTGTATCGAGGCTGTTCCAAACTCTAATGTCCTCTCAATACCTCCCGACATCATAGTTTGTGTCACTTTGCTCTGCTCCACTCTTAAAACCTATGGCAAAACAGGTATGTTGGCATGCCTACGAATCAGTGTGGCTTTAAAATGATGTTAGATTCAGGGGGATTTGTTGCTCTGAAGGGATTGATGAGGGAAAATCAAATCTCCCTCCCCCACGGAAATCATTTAGAGTGGACGCAGTGTCAGACTGAAGATGGAAATGGAGTGTAATGTGTTGATAATTCTGTCTTATATGAGGCAACAAGGTCACTGTGACCTTACAAAACATGTTTAGGCCTTTTTATATCCAAAAGGTCAAAGGTCAGCTTCCCTGTGACATCATAATGTTCTTCAAAAACACTTTTCTGGCCATAATGCGTTAACTCAGGAACAGGAGGAGAGATATTTGGTTGGATACTGACACTAATCTTGAGAGCCTACCTTGAACCTGTGGTGATCGCAAAGATCTTCTGTGCAGCTAGGTTGAAGATGTGTGTGAAGCATCCACATTTTTGCCCCAATACCTTACACAATACCTTATATTTAATTTAATCAAAGTCTTCTCTACGTATGTTATGAATCTGGATAGACATGAATGTAAACTGCAACTTGACTGGTTGGTGGAGGCAAACAGCTGCAAGGTGGTAACTGAAGTTTATTTACGTTGTTCAACTGAGGGAGATGTAGACAAGACAATAGTGCAGAAAAACACCGTCACAGTATGCAGTTTGCTCTGTCAAAGATAGACCAGGAGAGACTCTTAATCCTTACAATACAATAACCCAAACAAATGTTTTGTCAAAAGTGTGATTAAGAGTGTTTTTTCCTTCTGTTTGACATTGTGTCCAGGTTTACAGTGCCACCAATGTGGAGCTGGTGACTCGTTCAAGGACAGAGCATCTATCAGACCAGGATAAGTCGAGAAGCAAAGGTGAGTATACACCCCCAACACACACAGCTACACCCACACAGTAAGTCCTTGTTGTGTACTCGTTATGGGAACACAGTACTGGGTCAAAATGACTGTTTCTGAACCAAAACACAAGAGCAGAGAAATCAGACTAAGCCTCAGTAAATTTAAAGATGATGTAAAAAAAAAAAGAGATTATAAGTTAATGCAGTCGATTACTGTTTAGTTCTTTTTGACTCATAGTACAAAGTTATGTTCACCTGCTCCAGGTGTTTACCTTGCTTTCATTGTAGAGCAAAAATAGAGTGAATTTGCAGAGCAGACTGATGATGATCTCCTTACATTATTCCCACTCAGGCTCAAAGACTCCTCTGCAGTCCTTCCTGGGGATTGCTGAACAACATACAGCTCACAATGGGGTGAGTCTCCACTGTACCTGTGCATCACATCCCCACCACCCACACCTCCCTGCAGCTTTCTTTGATGAGCGCCGTCACTTAAAACTCTCTGTCTCTGTGTTCCTGTCAGAGTAATGTGTCCCAGTGTGCCAGTCCTCACAACCCCACAGCCATCACAGCTGAGGAGTACTTCAACCCAGAGTTCAACCTGAACGGCCGGGACATCGGACGTCCCGTCGAGCTTACCAGTAAAGTCCAGAGGTGCGATGCAGTCATGGGAGTGTGCAGCGCAGATGTTTATCACGGAAAGCAGCAGCACTTAAAGCTTTCTTTGATGACCAATTTGCTCAAACCTTTCTGTTAGTCTCTGTGTCCTCTCCAGGTTTAAAGCGACACTGTGGTTGAGTGAGAGTCACCCTCTGTCCCTGGCCGAGCAGGTGACACCCATTATCGACCTCATGGCCATCTCCAATGCCCACTTTGCCAAGCTACGTGACTTCATCACCCTGCGCCTGCCGCCAGGCTTTCCTGTTAAGATAGGTGGGTGTGAGAGGTCGCGCAGTGTGAGTCATTCCCTTTGTGTAGCTCGATGATATCTTGAGTTTATCAAACCTGATAAAAAGCCCACACCACTGCACCTCTGCACAGCTGCAGCTTGTAATAATGACATGATAGAATTAAAATAATGAGAACTAAAAGCTTTATTCTGGAGTAATTTCTCTGCGTGGCTCGTGCCTTTTGTGTGTGTGTGTGTGCCATCACACGCCTCGGCTTTCATGATTCTTACTGTGTGTTTTCATTCCCTCTGCCCACTGGTGTTACAGGAATAATCAGCCCATTTAAATCTTCCACTCCCTGTCTGTCCTCCAGAGATCCCCCTGTTTCATGTGTTGAATGCCAGAGTGACGTTTAGTAACCTGTGTGGCTGCGACGAGCCGGTCAGCTCTGTGACGGTTCACACACCAGAGGGCTCCGAAGAAGCTGGTAAATACACACAAACTCAATAAAAGAACATTAAGTAACACCTGATACAAAGAATTCAAATATGAGCAGATGATGAAAGTTAGACTTTCACAGTAAAACAAGCGTGAGTAGATAATCTGTCATTTGAACATTGTAATCGCCTCCGCCAAGGAGGATGTTTTTAGTTTGGTTTGTTTGTCAACAGGGTTACAGAAAAACTACCAACCAGATTTTCATGAAACCTGGTTGAAGAGTGTAGCATTGGCCATTCATCAGTTAGGACTTGGTGTTACAATCCCTGGAGTTTCAGCATGCTTCGTGCCAGAGCATAGGTGCTTCTGCTGTGACCACCTGACAAAGCAGCCTCCGTTGAGGCAGGCCCACCACAGGTTGATCAGGCCTGCGTGTGTGTCAGAAGGTTGGCTCCTCTGTGGTCGCCCGTTGGCCAAAACAGGATCCTTTGTCCTCTTTGACCTCTCAGCTGTATTGGCCAGGTCCTTGACCACTTTCCTCTGGGCCTTCCCAGCAATCCCAATTTCCTTGAGGAGCCTAGTGGTGGATCGAGTGACGAAGCCTTTATAACCCACCTCGATCACCTAAATCTTTCAGTGGATTTGAATCACAGCATGGACACACAAATTATTTTTCACTTTTGTTAACATTGCGATATGTAATATTTGGCCCTGGTGGAATAATTGCCAGTGTCTAAAAATCCAGCAGATGGTAATGAAGTTCAACAGTGACAAAACAGCCAGTTGTAGAAATTAGATGACTCCCCATCACAATCCATGTTCACGTGTTCCAGTTATCCCTTGTCAGGTAACACTGCCTCAATTGTATCAAAGCCTTTCTTCTCAAACTTAGGTGTGGTTATGAAAGCGTAAATACACACATCATGCCAATAATTATCACACTCTTGCTCACATTTAGATGTGACTTGTCTGCAATAAACTCCCTAGAAATATTTTAAGTTCTTCTTGATATTGATTTCAAACTAAAGGACAACTTCGTTGCCAAATCAGAGCACAGGCTCCAGAGTATCTTTATGAAATAATACAGTATACCTTTTACCCGAAGGTACAGTAATGTTGTAACCCATCTTCACCCAGGTCAGGCTCCCCCTCCCTTCCACTGTGAGGTGGACCCCTCAGTGTTTGAGCCACCGGCAGACTACACCACCCTCGGTCCAGGCCGCAGTGAGCCAATGAGGGATGAGGATGACAACCTGCTGCAGTTTGCCATTCAGCAGAGCCTCCTGGACGCCGGCACAGAGAGTGACCAGGTCAGAATCAAATAACTCTTAAACACGTTTCCACCAAACACTTGGTATAGCAGAATACAACAGTATTATTAGAACCATTCACAACAATTCACAATGTACACGCAAAATAATCACCATAATGTGTGATGAACTGAACTGAAACGTACTGCATGGTAGAAACGGAGCTTTAGTCCTAGAGCTGTCAGACGTGGGAATTGATTCTTTTTCCTTTTTACGTCTAAAGCCAGTTGTTTATCAACTACGTGTGTTTTCTAGGTGACCATCTGGGAGGCCCTGACCAACAGCCGCCCAGTGCCCCAGTCTCCACTGTACGAGGAAGACACTCAACTGGAGAGGTGAGCTGACCCTCAGACTTTATTTGTTTCCTTTGCAGGCAGGTTCACACTGCTCAGACTGGAGGGAAGACTTTAACCCTGTGTATATAGGTTAGTTTTAGGCATTTAGAAATATAGCCTCCATGAATTTAGTAAGCTGATGTCAAGGAGTGTCTGATGTTGATTCTTTTTTATAGATTTCATCCTCGATGAACAGAGAATAACAAAAATAAGGATTTTAGTCAAATCCTAAATTTAGCAGAGCTCTTGGCTGTCATTCAGACAGCTTACTTTATCAGCTCAATATATTTCACCACAGCAGCATTGTGTTTTGAAACCAGACAAAGGAAGGGTCTTTCAGAGTTTGCTTCACATTTATAGCTGTTACTGTAGATACATCATGAGGCTTAACTGTGTCTTTTCATAATTCTTTCTTATTCAGGGAAAACTCTGGCTTGTGAAGTAATTTAATTAAACGTCTCTAAATAGAGTTCAGTGATTAGCGTTTTCTTTCCACCTTCTCTTGGGAGCAGCGGCTCCCAGTCATCATGTAATGAACTTCCCTGCTCAGATCCCCTCCTTTGTTTAATAAAACTTCAGTTTAAGTCTTAATATCTTCGTTTCTTTCTTCTTTCAGGGCTATCCAGGAGTCCCTGTCCATCTCACTGGCCAGCAGGGAGGGAGACGACACGGCCGACCCCAGCCAGCCCGCCTCTCTCTCTCCATCGGACCCCACTGGCAACTCCCCGCTCTCATACAGCACAGTGACAGATCCGCGGTTGTCGGGACACTTCGGCGTGGCGTCGAGCTTCGACGAGCAGCTGCGCATTGCCATGGAGCTGTCGTGCCGGGAGCAGGAGGAGATTGACAGGTGAGGCAGGAGGAACACAGAGAGAAGGTAGTGAGTTGTCTGGCGTTACCTGAGACAAAATTGTTAATGCGACTACCGATCATCAACAGAAGCTTGTTTAAGACGTCCAGAGGTTTTCAGAAGATTTTGTTTGCATCGCTCCAGCAATGAGAACTCACAAAGAAAGGCTAAAGATGTGCGTCCTTTTGTCCATTATCTTAGACCTGTGCAGTCCCAGCATGCTGTGGGCTAGATTTTTTGTCATGGGATGTGATAAAATGTGGTTTTGAGTGGACCGCTTTTTGTGGGCTTTTGAAAACTGTTGGCTTCTTCCCAGCTGTTGCCCATGTCCCCCCTTTATTCCTCCTCTATGTATTTTTATTTCTCATGTGTGAACACATAGGGAGTGCTGCCGTCTGGTCTTCTATCACAAACTCTGTTTTCGGCACAGTAGGGAGACAAACAATGTCTGCAGCACAATGGGGGATCAAAATGTCTCCTTGTCTTCTGTTCCCTGTTGTTAGTTGTTACAATAATAACAAACATGCTTTAGACGAGGTTGTGTAGTGTGAGTAGTTGATCTGCCGATCATACAGTGGAGAGCAGCTGCTCGAGGAAAGAAGTCAGATTTACTTTTGGAAGACTTGAAACCTACAGTTGAAAAACAAGTTTGCCTTAGTGCGCTTTGATCTGTGACCAGGGTTGAAGGTTTAGAATTCAGATTATGGTATCTACAGGGAATTCTCCCTCAAATCTACTCCCTTCTTTCTTCTGTCTGTTTTTGTGTTTCTCTCTCTAGAAGCTTGTCTTATGTACTGAAACTCCATTAATGCTACCACGTAACTATCATATCTAAATGCTTAAGTCTGACATGAAAACGCCCTTACTACAGTAATAGAAGCCGTTCTGCAGTTGCCGTCGTGTTTTTCCCACTTCAACTGTTGTTTACATAGATGAGGACTTTTTTTAAAATACTGGGATAACCTTTCAGGCACCACTCGTGTTACATTCAGGAACATTTTTACCTTATGCCTTCTCACACATGCCATGGCAGTGGTGCAATAGATGGGGCACGGGACAGTCCAGTAGATGGCGGTAATACAACACTATGGATGCCAAAACTTGAAGACAACAGGGCAAGGCAAGGCTGTTGAAAGAAGGCTGGGATGCACTCTCTGACCCTGGGGCTGGATGTTCGAGGGTTACAGCAGACGGTACTAGAAATAAGGGGACGGTGTGCGCTCAGCTTTGGGTGCGCTCGGCCTGACAGAACTTTTTGGGCACACGTTAATGGATGGCGGCCATTTATTTTATTATAGGGATAGTGCACATTAATCAACATTTCTGTATATGTGCCAGTGTTGGCCAGTTGGCTAATTTTCACCTGCAGTCCTTTGGCAGGATGTTTTGAAACCAATAAGAGGATCAAATTCACAGGACAAAGACAGCATTAACTACAGCAAACAAATTCCCAAAATAGAACAGAAGCCATGCAAAGCAACAAGCAACCGCGGAGCACCAGTAAAATACAATAAAGTCACAACAACAACAAACATGCAAGCAACATGAAGCACCAACACACAGTTAAGCATCACATGCAGACATGCAGAGCAGCAGTAGAAAGTAAACACAGATAAAGTACAATAGTTATTATGAAGGTCTCAATAAAATGTTAAAACATGCAGTTACAGGTGAGCAATATGACAAAGATTGTTTTTATGTCGACATCACTTGTTTGTGGTATCTTAATAAGGACCGTCTGCAGATTCCTCTGATAGTGTGTCACCTATTGAGGCTTTTGTCAAGTGCAGACCAGATTTCACTGCGTGTGTTGTACCCAATGATTTGACCAATGATATGACATGATATGATGCCATAGCTTCTCCTCTTTTTAACCTCCTTGGGGCAAGGCCGGCTGCACATGTACGCAGTGGTAGACATTGCTTAATATTTTCAGGAACATGGCAGATGAGGAGCTGTTTTTGTCCAGTGCGAGACAAGTCGGCGAGACAAGTTGGTTCAAATACATCACCAGTGAAGTCTTGTGATTGCTTTGCTGGCTCTGTGTGAAAGCATCTTTCTTCAGACAGACTAACCCTTTCTTTCACAAACAGCCGTACCAGCATTTTTTCTGAAAGGTCACAAGGTGTTGAGGTGGGAAATTGTGAGTACAGATTTCCCTGAATATCGACTCCTGCCTCTGTTCGACTGGATGTGTGAGAGAGGCTAAAAATGTTCAGATATGGCACAAAAACATCAGAGACATTAAGATGGTGATTCTAATTTTTTTCTCCTATGACAGAATAAGATAATCTTGGGAAGTAATAACTTTAAAGTCACAGCGCTGTCACTGTTCTGACTGATGAGCTTTATTTCTTATTTTTGTCACAGGAAGCAGAAGGAGGAAGAGGATGAGCTGGAGAGGATCCTGCAGCTGTCACTCACCGAGAAGTAATGTCACAACAACAACAACAACAACAACAACAACAACAATGGAGGCGCGTCTTCATTGGGGAACAATCTCCTTAATTTATTCTGTTTTTATTTTTTAAATCCTGAGATGTTAAGTTATTACAAATATTTTATTTGTCTTTCTCACATGAAGGCTGCTACAACAGAGTGTAAAGGACCAGAATATAAGAGGTGTGGAGGGATAAATAAGAAGAGGTGGAAACAGGTACTCTGCAACACACTACAGTGAAGGAGGAGACAAAAGGGAGAGAGTCTTTGTTTTTTCTTTTTTTATTGAATATTTTTCACAGTCTTGCTGTCTTTATGGAGTGATGAATGATCCTTAAACTTTAAACCTATAACATGTTCCATGATAATGATGAAAAATAAGAAAATACAATCTTAATGAATAACTTATGAAAAATATGATTATAACATTTGAAACATTTATGTTGGCTTACTCCTATGTGTGAAAAATAAAGAATAACGACCATCCTCGATCATGTTTGTTTTTTTATTCAGTGCTTTTGAACAAAGGAACAAACATTAGATTCACATGCGTGTGTGTGTGTAGTTTTGTAACTCAGTTTCATTATTGTTTCATAGCAAAAAAAGGAGCAATCACTCTGATCTGTACAATAATTGGCTCATGTAATTTTGATGAAATGTTAATTTTTACAGTTTTTAAAAGCATGATAACCCTCCAAACGGTGACAGAAAAAACATCCATATCACATGTAATTCATCGGTTGGTTTGATTTGTAAATAATAAATACAAAAATAATCTTTTGCTCTCGTTGAAATTATCTAATCTTTTCAAATCATGGTGATAAAGTTGTCTGTATCAAAGAGCTCTTAGCTGTTATCTCTCTTGTCATATACACACAAAAGGTATCGACCTTACTACATCAATAAACAGTTACAATGATTTGTAAATCTTTTATCAAGAAGAGAATAATACCCCTTTGATATTCTGTTAATGTTATACTATAGGAAGGGAAAATCCCGGATATTCAAATGTAGGACCTCTCCCTGTAAAGTCAAAGATTCTAATCATCAGTCAGCGACCTCCTCGTTGTCTGAGATTCCTTCAAGTCGAGCAAGCTTTTGTCAGTCTGCACTTTTTGCGAACATTTCAGTGTCTGCTTTCAAGTGGTGAATTCGCAGTTCAACTTAATACAATACAGCCTCTGAGTTTTGTTTGAAAACTAGTGTTGGCAAAAAATGTTGTTGCACATTTCCGATCTGTTGTTAGCATAGTTAGCATGTATTAGCTCGGAGGGCTAACTTGGCTTGCTCACTGTATTGCGTCACCCTGGATGTCCTGCTGAACCCCAGTTTTTTGGGGCTTTATTGTCGTTATTCTATAGGACAGCTTAAGCATGAAATGGGGAGAGAGAGGAGGAATGACATGCAGCAAAGGGACACGGGTTGAAACCCATTAAACCCATGGCTGTTGTGTCAGTGGGGTGCCTGCTCTACCAGGTGAGCTAGTGGACACTCACAAACTCTCATACTCTATATAGGGAAAAAAAAAAGGAACAGACAGTCACATGGTAATCCCAACTTTTCCTCTAGTGCCACCATGAAATTGAAATTAGATTTTTTTTTTTACTGCAATATTCTCAACAAGTATCGGATGGATTGCCAAGACATTCACGTTACCCCACAGACTGTATGAAAGAGGTGGACGATGTATTTCGTTTGTGGACTACTGCAGGTGAGGTGGGAGTAGCTGCAGTCTCACAGACCACCCATTTCACTACATGGCATCCAGCCCCCTTTTCCTAACCCCGACCTTAGCTACTGTGTGTCTGTAGCTATCGTCGCCATTTTATGTTTTGGATCCAGATGTGATCCATGCTTAGACGAGCAGGGTGGATCCAAGCGATAACCAGGAGAGGCCTATACCGTCAGCCTTGCTGCTCACTTTGAAAGAGTAAAATTTCTAAGACTAAATCAAGGACAAAACCTAAAAACCAGTTCACAGCTATTGAAATGTACACTGCCATGGATATGCATTGCTACGCCTCTATCCTAATTGATTGATTGATTGATTGATTGATTGATTTAGCTTTAAATTGGACCTTAATTTACAAAATGTACATCATGCTGTGTTGAAGGAGACTTGATACTTAAGATTGAGAGCATAAACTCGTTAGGTAAAAGTTGACTGAGGTAATAAATCACGTGAGAAGTAGGTTTGTTTTCTTAGTGTTCTCAATCAGTGGAGTCGCCCCCTGCAGGCCATTAAAAGAAATGCAAGTTCTAGTCATTTTGCAATGGCTTCTCTTTTCAGACGTGGAGGTTACCTCCACTTTTTTTCGCAGTCTATATGTTCCCCAAAGGATGAGTTGTAATCATTTTGATGCCTTACTTTTCGTCTAGCACCCTTGTCACGTTAGGTTGGTGTGTAATATTAGCAAAACTAAAGGCATTGCCATCAGCCTCTGCAGTACTTTGTGTTTAGTGCTAATTAGCAACTGTTAGCATGCTAACACACTGAACTAAGAGACCAACAGGAGACAGAGGCCACACAGGCCAGTGGCATTTCTGACAGATTTTTACAACACTAAAGAACTTTGTCAAACCCTCAGGGGCAGTATACAATCTCACATCTGATGATGAACATGAAATTAAAATACTTGTGACAGTACATGCCTTAACATGCATCAGTCTTTGCGGCCCACTGTGCTGTGCTTGGTTGGGATTTTGCAGTGATGTGATTCTGATAAGTGGCGTCCTCCTGGTTGGTTACAGTGTATATGTTTTCCCTCCGCATCTTTAAGACTTCTCGAAGCTCTCCATCCAACTGAACTACATTAGACAAAAACATACAAACGCTATTTAATTAAAGTTTACTCTCTCATATGTACACAGAAACAAATATTCAGTCATCCTCACCTAGCTTTAGGTCGTGTTCATCGGGACACTGATCATCAGGAATCACATATTCACCCCCCACTGGGTCGGCTGAAGGCTGCGGGAGCTCGGTTTCGGTTTGTGAACGCAGCATAGGTGCCACTTGTGCCTTGGGCACTGTTTTAGGTGCAGGTGAGGTGATGCTGACACACTTGGGAACAGGCGAGACATCTGTTGGACACATAAACGTAATCAGTGGCTGTGCACTTGTCACTGAGACTGTTTGTAACAGCAGTGTTCTCACCGATGCGAGTGTCGTAGGGCTGAGACGCCATGTAGGGATGAAGGCGGTACTCCGTCTTCTCAAGGAAGTATTTAAGCACATTGTTTAAGGAGGAGACGGTCACCTACAGAGAGGAGGACACATGAAGACAAGCAAAGAGAAAGAAGAAGAGGAGAATTTTGTGGAGCTGTGGGACTTACCGGTGTGTCCAGTTCAATGACAAACCCTGAGTTTGTGGAGGTCACTCTGTAGTTCTTCATGACGGGTCCACTGAAAAAATAAAGAGCAGAGTTATTTGCTGATCTGGCCTTTGATAAACAACAACACATATTTTTTTTCTGTTTTATATGAAATGTAAACAGATTGGAATGAGCATAAAACACCTCTCCATGTGTTCACCTCTTTATCAGCCTCATGGTTACTGATTGTCATGATAACACATGCTTACAATTACTAATATTACACTGCCATGCAAATGATCCTCATGCTAATGAAGCATTCTGTCAATAAGAAACTGTTGATTCTAATACGTTTACTATTTTTAGTTTTTGTATGAACATAACAGGTGACTGGGACATTACAGCACAGCTAGTGAAAATAAGGAGGGGGTCACAGGTACAATTCACATTGCAAGTTAAACAGTTCAGGCAAAAAAAAAAAACAGATTGATAATTAGTGATTATAACAGTACCATATTCCTCAGTATTTATACCTTTCTCCATCTGAAGTTGAAGATTTAAAGTCATTTTCTTCATTGAGCAGATAGAGTTTACTATATTGATAACGAGGGCCATGGTGGGAGGGTTCCTCTGGAGCCACCATTTTAAAATTGTTTTTTATTTGCAGCCATACATGGTAAACGGACTGCACTTGTGTAGTGCTTTTTTAGTTTTCTGACCACTCAGTGCGCTTTAATACTACATGTCATATTCATCCATTCACACACTGGTGGCCGAGGCCGATGCTACTCCGTCACGGGAGCAATTTGGGGTTCAACATGTGGACTGGAGGAGCTGGGGATCAAACCGCCAGTCTTCAGATTAGTGGACGATCCTCTCTACCTCTGAGCCACAGCCGCCCTCAGTTTGAAATTCTTTTAAACTGTATGTGTCACTTTATGAAGACCCGTAAGAACATTTAGAAGGTACAAAAAGGCAGAAAAACAAATCAGATTTCAGGCCAAGACTCTCTGAGACAAAATGGCCCCCTCCTTTCTAAAATTCAGTTTAATTTAATTTAATTTAGTTTAATGTAATTTAATTTAGTTAAGTTTAGTTTAATTTAATTTAGTTTCGTCTAATTCAACTTAATTTAATAAATATTGTCCCCAGCATAAAAGAAAAACAACAAACACTGAAGAAACATATTGTACATACAACTACAATTAAAATATTATCAACAACAACACATTAACGAAGACTCTAAAAACAAGTGACAGTAAAAACGTGTCGTTTGCGGAGTGCAATGAGTAAAAAAGTGCAACTAGTGAAATGTGCAACAATAAGAGGTATAGTTTATGGCAATCACTATTAACCACAATCTATAGTCCACCTCTTAAAGGGTTAATATAATGGACAAGACCAAAAAATATGTGCAGGGTCCACTGAAACCAGTCCACACTCTGTCTGGCAGTAGTGCTGGTTTCTGGTTTGAGGGGGGATACTAAAGAATATTTCCAGCAGGATGCCCTGCAGGTGGAGTTTATATTCTTGTATTTATCATACTTTTTACATTTTGTTTTGAGCACTCTGACTTGACTCGGAGTGTTTTTTGCACAAGACTTCCTATGTACCCTGTCTGCATGCAGGGGTACAAATGGCAAATAAACTTATCTATATATATGTATAAAATAATCTCTATATATAGAAGAGTATACCCACTCTTACTTGGTAACCTACCAGTCTATCTAGGAGTACATTCACCTCATCAACAGCTACGTAAAGCCACGTTTCCTTTAATAGCACTATGTTAGTTTCTGCAGCGCTGTCTTATGTAACAGGTTACATATTTTTCCATCAGGTTGAAGCCCTTACATACTTTACAAAGTTCAAATTAATTATTTCCTGGTGGACACTTTTCTCCCTGTACATGTATCTGTCAGATGACTCACACGAGCATTATACAAGTAATACAGCGCTCATATGAAACCAAAGACTCGGATTCAGCAAAAGCTTCCTATGGGACAAGGAAAGGAAACCTGATATTAACTTTGCAAGGATTAACAAGATTAACCTCAGTATACATCATTGTATTATTCTGTAGTGGGTGGTGCGTTTCAGACAGACCTGGGTGTCAGTTGTCGGAGGGTCAGGGCGTAGTTGTTGGCCAGGGTGGACGGGCGGAGGATGATGCCTCCACACTCGGGGTTCGCCTCTAACATGCGCTCGGCCTCCTGCCGAGTCACTTTGAAGAAACACCTGCAGAATCAAAGAAAAGACATAAACACTTCCTCATTGCCAGTGAAGGTAATAAAGGTGTAGGTGTGTTGTTTCAGAGGGCGAGAACAGGTTCATTGATTAGCTTTTAGTGCATTTTATTGATTAGTGTAGACAGAATATTCGTCTCAGGAGGTTTTTAACAGACTCTTTTATGAGATACTTCAGAAATTGAAGATATTTTGAGCCGTGATGACAAATACAATATAAAATATATTTGTAATTAGTTTTAAAGCATCACTTTATTCATTGATATGAGTTAACCATTCATGCAAAATAAATAAACTCATGTTTTTGTTGAAAAAAGGTCTGTCAAGATTCCATTAACATTCTTTGTCCATTGGTATCCTAATCAAAATGTTTTTTGCTGATGCCTCTGAGTGCATCTAGAGTAGTAATCCACCATTGCAATATTTTTTTTGAGTGTGTCTGGAACATACTTTGGTTGTGAATGAGTTAAACATCAACAGACTGACATTTGTTTCTGGAGACAAACTCTAACTTACACAGGAACCTCAGGGTCAGGCTTGTCTTGAGGCGATGAAGGGGAGGGCAAGGGGGAGGCTGAGCGCAGGAAGGTTGGACGAGGTGGGAGAGGAGGACGCGGCGAGGGGGGATTTCTTTTCTTCTCCCGATCCAGAACGTCTTGCAGCAGCAACATCTGGCCAGGCAGCAGCTGCAGCTTACTGGGAATCTCTTTCTGCAGGAAAAACCAAAAGCTTACTTTTTATTTATCACTGACATCATCAATTTTACGCAGTTTGAAACAGGTTAGAAATATACATCCTCGTATGTGGTTGTAAAATCCTCCCTGACTTCCCCTTAGAAATCATATGTATCAACTTTTACAGGAAATCTGTGACCTGTGTTTACCAGGTAATCATAAAAAGATACTGCTGTTGACGTCTGATTTGAGGTGCAGCACTTGCTGACGCAGTCTTTCTGTCACGTATGTTAAAGATTATATGGATCTTCAGTTTGCAGATATGTCTGCTTCCTTGTTTGTTGCTGCCATTATCATATTTTGTCTGAGTCTGAAGAGGAGTTTGTCCCGAGAAGCATCATGAGTCAAGATATTGTCTAATTATTAACCAGGAAATACTTGTTTCCTTTTGTTTGTTGTGCTTGGTGTTGTGTGTCAAATAGGTAAAATATTATTCACAGAAAATAACTGTGTGCAAAAAGAGTGCAAATAAAGGAAAAACACACATGAATACAAATAGTGTTGTTTATCTAGCGTACCTGTCCCTGGAGCAGGTTTGAACTCAGACATTAAGAATTTGTTTTGGCTTTTCTTTATCAGCACTCAGCAGTTTTCTGCACCATAAGCAGCAACACACACTCCCACATGTATCCATAAGAGTGTGACTTAAAGTTTACACGTGTGTGTTTGCTTACTTTGACCACAGTCAGGATGTAACCCCTCCACTCCTCTCCTGTGTCAGAGTTGTCCATCTGTCACACCAACAGGAGACATTTTGGTTATGTGCCGCTGTCCACGTAATATTTCTTTATAAATTTAAGCTTTTTATGAACAGCAGATTAGCATAGCATGGTGCTGACTCCAGAAAAACCCCACCTTTAGCTGCACCTGCTCCGTCGGCAGGGTGAGAGTGAAGATAGTCGGTGCCTTCCTCTGATACGGAGAGTCTAACTCCATGGACTTCAGGTGCTCCAGGTCCAGCTTCTCTGTGTACTGACAAACGAAACAAACAGACACTTTTCACACACCATTTTCAGACATTTTGTCATGAATCTGGGTTTTTGTTTATGTTCTATTATTCCTATGGACTTTATTTGTGAGTTTTCTGTTTGTGTTCCTTGTTTCATGCTATTTTTTTTTAAAGTTTAATCTGCTTCCTGTTTTATTTTGTAGATTCTCTCCTCATGTGTCGTGTCTGATTTTACTTCCTGTCTTTGTGTGTTTTCTGTCACACCTGTCTCGGTAATCCTTCCCTGTTCCCTGAGTCTTCCCTTCACATCTGTTCTGTATTCCACCCTTGTTGTCAGCCAATCTTCATTCCCCTCCTTTTGCCTATCCCTTCCTCCTCCAGCTGTGTCTCATTGTTGGGATTAGTTTTCTGTGTATATATACCTGTGTGTTTCCCTTCTTTCTTTGTCAGTTCGTCTGTGTTGATTCTGTGGTCGTTCCTGCATTTATCCCTGCGCTATTTCTGTGCTCATCCCTGTTCAGCGTGATTTTCCTGGTTGGTTTTCAGTTTGGTTTTTGTTTTGCTTTCGTTTGGACTTTGAGTTGCCTCCCTGTACTGGATGTTTTCAGTTGGCTATATTAAAGCTTGCGTAATCAATAAAACAGAAACTGAATTGATCTAAAATAGGAGTGACTTTTAATGTGATTATAAGAACAAACAAATCTGTGTTTGTGTTTGTCCGTGCAACCTGACTTCTGTGCAGTGGCGGAGTGAGAGAGTGGCATCTGGGGTTCCAGCCCCAAATGGGTTATCTTCAACTTTGTGTCATTTCACCTCAGTCTGTCTGACTGGACCTACAAATCAGTGGGGCAAAAGTTCTGTTACTTTTCTAAAGGCCCTGACACCCCAAGCCGATGGTTGTCTCTGTCAGTGAGCCTCTTTTGTCCAAGTTTCTGCGGTGTGTCCTGCACCAGTGGCACTACTCGGCTCCCGTGAGCTGTTTTTGGCCAGTTTAGTGTGTTGAATTGGCATCAGAGATGACGGAGCCAGTCGGTGAATTGAATCACTCTGACAGTTCAGCTCAGTGCATGAGAAGAGACACAGAGTTGAGGAAAGCAAACAAACCAACACATTCTCACTCCAACCTCGTCACACATTGACATTTGGTCATGGACTTTCCACGTCCACATACAACATGCAAGGTATCCTGTGTGTGTTGGTTGTTGACGTTCTGGGACACCGTGTCAAGTTACATGCATTGTCGTCTTTCAAAATACACTTCTGTTTTCACAGGACATTTAACATTTACATTTATTTACAGTCTCTTTCAAAATAAATGCACAATGTCGGTGCAACCGTGTGAATTGACGTTTTTTCCCCCTTCAACAACAAACACACCTGGTTGGGTTTAGGAAAAATTAACTGGATTTCGGCCTTATAATCTTACAGGACGCAAACACTGCTCTCTCAGTTGAAGGTCGTCCACCACCCCTCCCACCTGCCCTAGTCAGACTTTTGCCACCCTAGCTTTCATTCTTGTCCCACCACATTGCCCCCTGACGCCGCCGGGCGCTCTTAAACTATAATGGCAACCAGCAGTGCATCATGCTGACGTTAAAGGACGCCTTTTTTCGTTGGTTTCTGACACTGTAAGTCGGATTTCAATGACTTTGGAGTGAGACCAGGTTCAACAAACGTAGATCTTTGGCAGAAACTGTTCTTAAATGTTTGAGCTATTGTTCACTAGCATGCTGTAAATATAATTTGTTCTTTCAGCATCAGGTTGTGTTGTTCATGTGCTAACTGGCTAACTAGCTTCTTGAATCCATCCGGTTGGTTTTCAGGTTTCCCTTTTTGAATGACAAATACAGAGTTCAGCTGCCTGCTGGTATGGAAAGGTACTTACTCTCACGCAGAATGTATGTGCTAACTGGCTGTTGGCTGCAGCCTTTGGGGTGTAATCAAGTGCAACTTTTTGGCTGACACACAGGCGATGCAACAGTCCACCTTCATACACTTGGTTCTTTATTGTTGGTTCGGTTTGTCTGTGCCTTAACTGCTTCGACCCAATTTCTACCTCACCTGATATGTAGCGTAAAAATAGTATCATCAGACAATTTTTGCCTCTTTTTAGGTGTGGAAATAAGTCATCCAAAATATTTGTTGTGTTATGGTTTCAGAATAATGAAGACAGATGGAAAACAATCAGAAACCAACTATGATGTAGAGTCTACAGGATGAATATTTCCCTGGGTAACTATCATGTTTCTTCCTAAATGATGTACAGATTATTAGGCATTCTACTATCCTAAATAGCTTGAAATATTGCTGTAAATGGGGAGCGTGCCCCCAGACCCCCCTCGGTTTGGGCAGAGTCCTGAATGTTTAAAACATGTGGCTCTGCCTCTGTGTCATCTTCTTCAGCAGTGTTGTTGTTGTCTATAAGGCTTAACACTGTATATCTACTCTCTGGGACACAAATGCTAAATTCAACGTTGTCATTTTGTGAATCACAGTGTTGCTGTCACTTGTAAAACTTCAGATGAAAGTCTTTGCTTACTGTATCCTGTGTGTCATCTTTATACAGGAAGAGCGTGGCTCCACGGAGCTCTCCATAGTACTTCTTAAAATCCTGAAAATCAGAAGGTGTCAGTTTGCTCTTGACACAACATTCACAAAATTTAATGTAGTCATAAAAGCTAATAAAGGAATGCCAAACATCATCATTTATTTCATATATACACACATCTGTCTGCATGACTCTCCCCATCTTCATCCTCACCTTCTCTTTGCTGAGTTTCTTCAGCAGGTGTCCAGAGTAGTAGAGAGGCAGATCTGTGATGGTCGCCCTCCTCTTGTAGACAACTCTGGCTGGCACAGACATCGTCCAGCTGGCCTGGTTTCAGCTTTGGCTCCCTTTTAACTTCTGTTAGTCGTTGATTAAACAGCTCAGCTGGGTCCTGAGAAGGTTTTGTTCCTTGTTGTTTCCCCGTGAAGCTCTCAAAGAAGTGATGGATTCACAACAAGTCTTTGGTTTCACCTGAGATGATTATTGGTCTGTAAACCTGCACTGATAAGCTCCTCTCTCCCTTTTCCTTCAGTCCTAGTGCTGTGTGAGTCTGGGAATGAGGAAACGCTGCAGTGATTTATAAAGAAGGAAGTAGTCGGGAAAAAAAAATCCCAAATGAAAAAAACTCTTGTACTTTGAACCTAGGCGTAACAAAGAAAGTGTGTGCAAGTGTGTGTCTGCAAAGACTCCAAGTTAAAACTGTGCAAGCCTGATTAATTATTTCCATTTATTGAGACACATGCTGTGAGCAGATAGTGAGCTCAATATCAGCATGGTGACGATACATTCAGAGGGATTTCTCATGGGAGAACTTGTCGATATTTAATCACAGTTTAGTCTTTTTATAGCACTAGTTAATATCATTTAATTGATATATTAACATTACACAGACTTAACCCACACTGGTCCTGCTGAGGGTGAATAGTGTATAGTAGTGTATAGTTCATGGATTAATGTAGATTAAGTTCATTATAATATCAAATAAATTTTCTCTACAAGTACAAAAATAATTTCAGTGAGTCTCAATATACTGCAAGAGGACAGAAAAAGAGTCAGACTTATTGATACCTTTTCTAATCAACTCCAGCTTGTTGCATTGCACCAGAAAATGTAATAATATTATCCTTTATTTCAGTGGTCTTTAACATTTTGCCTCAAGGGACCCATTTTCTATCAGTGAGTAAACTGACAGTCCCTGACTAAGTGACATATGTGATGAATGTTTTATATTATCTATCTATCTGTCCGTCCGTCCATCCATCCATCCATCCATCCATCCATCCATCCATCCATCCATCCATCCAAAATTCCCCTCTCACTGCCTCCCCACTGAGGTGGTGGTGTGTCTTCCTCAAGCTTGCGTCCTCTACCAGAGGCCTGGGAGTTTGCGCGTTCTTCGCAGTTTCTTAGCTGTTCCTAGGACTGCACTCCTCTGGACAGAGACCTCAGATGTTGTATCTGGAATCTCCTGGAGCCACTCTCCCAGTTTGGGGGTCATAGCCCCGAGTACTCCGATCACCACCGGCACCACTGTTGCCTTCACTCCCCACATCTTTTCCAGCTCCTCTTTCAGCCCTTGGTATTTTTCGAGCTTCTCGTGCTCCTTCTCCCTGATGTTGCTGTCGCTTCAGATTTCTACATCTATCACCACTGCCACTGCATCAACACGATGTCCGGCTGGTTCGCCATCACCAGTTTGTCAGTCTGGATCTGGAAGTCCCACAGGATCTTAGATCGCTCATTCTCAACCACCTTAGGAGGTGTCTTCAATTCTGACCTTGGGACTTCCAGCCCTTACTCAGTGCAGATGTTCTTGTGCACTATGCCAGCCACTTTATGGCGATCCATGTACGCTGTTCCTGCCTGCCTCATGACCCCCCATGAAACCTTAGTGAACCCCTAGTTGGGTTGGGACCCCCAAGTTAAATTTACAACATGCATCAACTAAGTCACATTTATAAAGCATCACATAAGGAATTGTGTCGTAAGAAGGTTCAGCTTGTATATGTTGTATTTAGGTTGTGATTGTTACATGTAAACAAATACAAATATTGAGAATATTCTTAAAAAGTCTTTATACAGTACATGTATATAAAGCCTACACATGTGAAGCCTTCATTAATAAGTTCATTATTATTGTAAACACTTACTCTAAACATTCATAGATACAGTACTGTCTTCATGACATGCTGTATTTTAAACATGTTTCTCTGTCTTACAATATTACTTTTGCTGAAATGAGGCTTCTGTGGTAAAGTGACTGTTGTGTTAAATTGTACAACTCAGAATTAAACCCCGATATTGCCCCAAGTCAGATCGTAGCTGCAAAACCCCTGAGAGTGTTAAACTGAGCAGTAGTGTGTTTTGTTGATTTTAAATCCAACATTCATTAAGAGAGAGAATGTGTTCATTCTTCTCTGAAAGGCTATTTAGTGCTGCTTTAAAGCTTATTGACGGTGTGGGATCACTACCTATTTATTCTATAGTCTATGTAACTTTCGTCTGGTGAAAATAAGCAGTGAGACAACAACACCAAGAAGCATGCCGTAAACGTACACAGGACAGGATGTTGCAAAAAACACAGCGTCACACGTGTAATGTAGTAGCAGCAGGGCGCAGGACAGGAGGAACGACACACAGCGACACAGTGGGGCCGCAGAGATGGAGATGAGCCACAGCAGGCCTTTGATAGACCAGAGGAACACCTGGAGGAGACGCAGGAGCAACCAAATGGTCCAGAACAGCAGACATCCCAACAACCACAGAGCTTTGGACGGAAGAAAGACATCGGTGTCCTAAGAGACAGAAACAGAGACAGAGAGGATGTTTTTGTCCTGTCTCAGGATGTTGTGAATGCTCTGCAGTGTGTGTGGATTAAAGTGGGCTTACGTAGTCTTGTGCATCACCGCCTTCCTTTCCAATTGATCCCACTTTAGAAGAAAAAAATGTGATTATATAAACTCATACAGTAACACCATATCACAGTCAATGTGTACTGCAAATATTAAAGGGACAGTTCACCTCAAAACCAAAGATACATATATTTTCTCTTACATGTAGTGCTGTTTATTAGTCTAGATTGTTTTGGTGTGAGTTGTCAAGTGTTGGAGATATGCGCCATAGAGATGTCTGCCTTCTCTTAAATAAAATGGAACTAGATGGCACTCGGCTTGTGGTGCTCAAAACGCCAAAAAATACATTTGAAAAACTCAACTCTTTACAGAAATCATGACCCCGTTACTCAATATAATCCACAGAGCTTGTCGTGAGCAGTTTTATTCATGTAGAAACTATTTTTTCATGACATCTATTGCACGTCTGTCCGTCCTGGAAGAGGGATCCCTCCTCAGTTGCTCTTTCTGAGATTTCTACCATTTTTTTTCTCTGTTAAAGGGTTTTTTGGGGATGTTTTTCCTTATCTGCTGTGAGGGTCCAGGACAGAGGGATGTTGTATGTTGTATGTAATTTTCTTTCTACTGAACTACGGCCGATATTTCCAACTCTCTGCAGCTTACACCAAAACCATTTAAATAGTCATGTAGCACTGCATAAAGGGGAAAAATATGTTTTAATGGTTTGGAAATGAAATGTCCCTTTAATTCCTAAATCTAATAAAAGGTTTGCAGACTGCTTTTTCATGTATATTGAGCTCTTTTATAATTAGTTGTACTGTTAAAGAAATTCAGCTTTGAAGTTCTTTCGTTCAGCATGTCATTGATCAACATCCAGTGTTGTCACTCACTGAGGAAAGTGAATGCCAGGAGGAAAAACAGCGCACAGGTCGTCAGCAGCCACTTCTCTCTCTGTGGCTCAGCCTGGAGTGCATGTGTGACAAAAGAGATGTTATTTCTTATAACCTACAACTCAGTGAAGATTTTTAAAAATTATTAATGAAATATCTAATGTAATAAAATAGAGTGTGTATGTGTCACAGCCTGCATTCTGCTCTGCTTCTCTTCCTCACCTGCACCCTGCCAGCCAGCCACGCCCCCTCATCAAAACAACTCCACTCACCTGTTCACACAGCTGCTGCTCATCAGCTCTCCCTGCATTTAAGCAGCTGCTATCTGTCCCTCAGGGTCAGATTGTTCTTCAACCTCATACAAGACTTTCCAGCACTCACTTTCGACTTGATTCCTCGGTACCGACCCTGCCTGCCTTTGACCTTCCGATATTAGGCTTAAAATAACAACTCGTGCTTAGTTCCTACCCCTTCCTGGTTTACATCCCACCCACTTCCACCTAAATCTGAGTACAGATACAGATAATTTAGTTGCTTAAACAGACATTAAAGATACAGATAATGTACTTGCTCATCCCTATTAATTATGACAAAAAAAATCAACATCAAGATAAATTAAATAATGTACATTTTGCATAACTATAACCACAGAGCCTGTGTGTGCAGAGGTGTAGCCTAATAAATCAATTCCCTGAACTTGGTTGACTATATTCATCAATATTATCAAGTGTTTCTTTTTATTATTAGACTGCCTTCTTGCTTTGACATGTTTGACCCCTGTTCATTCACATATTGCTGCAAAACACTTGAGTTTATAATGCAATGAAAGTTAAAAAAAAAAAAAAAACTCAGTCCAAACACTTGAAATCAGCTTTTCAAAGATTTTAGTGTCACTTTTACTTGTGTCTGTTCATCATTAATATACTCAATAATAATAATAAAGGTTAGTACTGATTATAACATCACTGCCTATAGCTTGTTGTTGCAACACCATGAGCAGTAGCTAAATTAGTA
The DNA here is from genome assembly GCA_019142605.1 of Cephalopholis sonnerati. NCBI lineage: Eukaryota > Metazoa > Chordata > Actinopteri > Perciformes > Serranidae > Cephalopholis > Cephalopholis sonnerati. The sequence goes on along the minus strand of JAGQAX010000004.1, from coordinate 36,667,988 downwards.
ATATGAGCAGCAGTAGCCTTTTGCTTCATCCTACCTGTGAGAAGGAATCGCCCTCTGCTGCCTGCTCACACGTCCTGCAGATGATCATAATGTGAGCCAGACAGCGCGAGTCTTTGAACTCATCACAGCTGCTCAATAATGAACTCACTGGACGAGCATCATCATCATCATTAGCGCCATCAGAGCCCCTCAGGTGGTTGAGACAGCAGGCTGAGCAGCTGGTGGCACATTGTTCCTGCTGTGGACCGGCCAGCAGTGACTGAGCAGGTTTATCCTCTGTGTGCCAACAGGGCGTGAAAGTGAAACTAGCTGGAGGCTGAACAGAGACACAACTGTGCCAGCCTCTGTTGGTGCAAACTCAGTGCTCCACATCATGTCAGATTTACTAAATACTGAGACTGATGTTAAGCCAGGGAACATTTATTCACCTTAAAACAGGAATAAAACACTGAAAATCTATAAATCAGTATTAAATATAAACACATACAGTTCTCTTTTCTGTTGTGATGTTTGTCTGTGTATTTTAGGGAAAACTGTGAGGAGACATGATGGTTTTCTAACATTGTGTCGTCTGTAATTTGTAACCTTTAGATCTCGTGAGTAGGAAAAGGTTTAAAAGTCTCCTCTTCTGCAGAGAGCACCTGAGTGAGCATGAGAAACATTTGCTCAGTAATTAAAATGATGCTACACCCTGTCTGTCTGCATTCCTCACCATATATGCTGACGCCTTCAAGGTTATTGTCCTCATAGTCACCCTTTGAAATAGTTTCTATGGCCTCACATTAAATATCTTGTGTCGCCAAGTAAAATAAAATGAAAAGACTTTTAAATGCACTTGATAGAGATATTTCTCTCAAATTTTGGTTGCAGATTTGTAAAAGTTCTTGTTAGTAAGCAGCACTTTCATCTAGACAGGTGTGACATATCAAGGTTTTTATTTTTTAACTTGTTTATTTTACAAGGACAAATGCACAAGACACTGTAAAATACAAAGTAGATGCAATGCACACATGTTTCTAGTCGTGTCTATTTTGCAACCTCTGTCCCTGGTTAGGCTTTTAAAATTAAAACAGCGAGTGTAAGCTTACTGAACATGGAGTAATTCAATACAGCAATACAACACAACATATACAGTAAAATATGGCCAAAGACTAAGTCCAAGAAAAGCCCACAATAAGAACAGAGACAAAAAACAACTGAGTGACTGTTATTTAAGTATGAGATCTGTGAGTGTTTGTCTCTATGTGTACATGTTCACACATGTACGTCCATGCATTGTGCCTAATGCACGTCTTTGTATGTGTGGTCAAAGATTGTGGCCTGCACAGTCAATGCTCACAGGCTTGGTTCAGTTTCAGCCATTGCTTTACAGGTGCTGATTAAACAGCATCATTGCTACACAGGTGAGCCTTGGGCTGGTCACATTAAAAGGCCACTCTAAAATTTGATGAAGCTACATCTTGCAAAGGCGTTCCTAACACTACAGTAATGCAGCTTTTCAAGATTCAAGATTCAAAGTGTTTATTGTCATGTGCACAGTGAGGAAACATGTTTCCCTGTACAATGAAATTCTTCCTTTGCTGACTGCAATGAATGCCGGAAAAAAAGATAACTAAATCCACACTCAATTTAAATGGATAAAAGTAAACAATATAGATGAAATAATATAAAGGAATATATACACAAAGGGAAACATAAAGACTCACTCAAGAATCAGTCAGTGTCTGGTGTGACCATATTCGCCTCATGCAGTGCGACACATCTCCTTCACATAGAGTTGATCAGGCTGTTGATTGCGGCCTGTGATGGCCCACTCCACTTCAATGGTTTTGTCGTACACGCTGATCCAGATTATCCCACACATGCTCAGTGGGTGACATATCTGATGAGCATGAAGGTCATGTAAGACTGGGATGTTTTCAGCTTCTAGGAACTGTTACAGATCATTGCAACATGGAGCCGTGCATTATCATGCTGCAACATGAGGTGATGGCGAGACTGGCATGACAATGAGGTCTCAAGATCTCGTCAAGGTCTCTCTTTGCATTCAAACTGCCATCGATAAAATGCATCTGTGTTCGTTGTCTGTAGCTAATACCAGCCCATACCATAACCCAACCACCACCATGGGGCGCTCTGTTGACATCGTTGACATTAGCAAGTGGCTCGTCCGAACAACATCATACACAGAATCTGCCATCTGCACGGTACAGTGTAGACCAGGATTCATCTGTGAAGATAATGCTTCTCCAAAGTCGCAGAATCCACTGAAGGTGAGCAGTTGCCTACCCAAGTTAGTTACGACGACAAACTGCTGTCAGGTCAAGACCCTGGTGAGGATGACGAGCATGCAGAGGAGCCTCCCTGAGATGGTTTATGACAGTTAATGCAGAAATTAATTGGTTGTGCAAACCGATTGTTGCATCAGATGATGTTTCAGGTGAAGACGTTGACTGTTGAGGGCCTGAGCTGGCATGTTTACATGGGGTCTGAGGTTGTTAGGACGGTTGGATGTATTGCCAAAGTTATGGCAACTACACTGGAGATGGCCTTAGGGTGGTGAAATGAACATTCAGCACATGGGAAACAGCTCTGGTGGATGTTCCTTCAGTCAGCATGCCAATGGCACACTCCCTCAAAAGTTGTGACATCTGTGGCGTCTTAAAGTGGCCTTTTACTGTGACCATCCCAAGACACACCTGTGTAGTACTCATGCTCTTCGGTCCTAACATGCCACACCTGTCAGGTGGATGGATTATCTTGTAAAGAGAAAAAAGAAAAAACTCTTAGATCTTTCAATTAAACCTGTGGAAATTAGGAGCAAAAACAAAAGAGCTGTGTTTAGATGTGTGTCCACTGTAAGTGGGCCTATCAACGGGCCTGGCTCATGTTATATCACGGAACACAGTCTGAGGTCTGTGGTCAGGTCCCTGTTGGTTTGTGTTGTCTGGACCAAAAATAAGAGCTCCCTTTTGTGTTGCCTGGTTTAGCACTTGTGTCACTGTTCTCCTAGCAACCAAGGCTTGTCTCATAATGTCCACTGGAGAATTGACTGCTCAAAACTAATGCCTAAAAACAGCTCATCACCGTGAGACTGCTGGAGGGTGAGCGGCCAGCTCAGGTTTGTTGTTGTAGAAGTGAGTCAGAGTGTACTGTGTTGTGTTAACAAGTTGCAGCTTGGAACTGACAGCTCGGTGCAGAACATGCTAATATTGTTGCTTATAATCAGCGGTGTAATGTAATTAAATACATTTACTCAAGTACTGTACTTCAGCACAATTTTAAGCTTGTACTTTACTTGACTATTTCCATTTTTTTTTGCTACTTTATACTATCTCCCATTACATCTCAGAGGGTCAGATTCTGTTTACTCCACTTGTTACCAGTCATTTTTCAGATTCAAACTATGAATACAAAGTTAAAATAAATTAAATTGTTTTGTGGTATTAAGATAAGATGAGATAAGATTTTATGAAGCCCTAAAGTGTGTAGAGAGTAAAGCTCAAACAAGTACCTGAAATAACAATAAAAGTATAATATATTTTGAAAAAAGGTGAACTAAAAAAGATTAAAAATAATATTGCAGGAATACTTTTACTGCTGGTACATTAAATGCATTTTGATGCTAATACTTATTTTAATTGACTTTATTTTACTTCTGTGATATTGTTACTTCTAAATAAGTAAAAGCTCTGAGTACTTCTTCCAACACTGCTTCAACATAGCAAAGCACTGACTACTGCCCCCTACTGATACAAGCTTCTACTAGAAGTGTTACCTAATGAAAATGAGCAGAAAAGCACAGGTGGAACTAACTCTATTAATCATGACCCCAGTGCCTGTGTGCAGACATTTTGTGGCACAGGTGCTCAGGTTAAAAAAGGGCACCTCCGCTTTGCACATGGCATGTCCTCGCAGCACCAAACTGCATTTCAGATTTGTTGAAATGTATAATCAGAGCTGCAGTGTGGGAGATGTAAAGATTATTTCAAGATGAGTTTTGGTTTATGAAAACACGTGGAAGTGGGACAGCAATTCTGCGTCTGTCTCCGCTCACACTGGGAAAACAATGAAGCTAAATCTGCCAGAGAGTTGAAGGGAGACGGTATGATTTTACACTAGACTAGCTTTCTTGTTGTTTAGCTTAATGTTGTGTTATTGGCTGTATGGAGATGTTTTAATAGTAGTTTAATTTCACATCAGTGACAAACAATGTTGAGGCTTAAAGCACACACTATTGTTACCTGGCTGTCCATGAAGGCACGTCAGGGAGATGTGGATGCTCCGCAGAGCACTCGATTTTTGTCGTTTACTGTGGTGGCTGTGACAACAAGGGAGCTGAAGAGCGAGGGGCAGGGGCTCGACTTGAATGCAGTCGTCGGGCTTTTAATTGAGAATTGATGCCATGGGCAGAATTTAACAACTAAAATATAAAATATTAAAAGACACAGAAAAAGGATGACTTCCAAAAAGGACCAACACCTGAGGTCTATCTGTGCACGTGCCTGGATGACTCTGGTCTATGGTTCAGTTTAGGGCGTTGAATGTTGTACGGACTGTGAAGCTCCCTGAGAAAAGTTTGGGATTTTTGGCCTCAAGTAAGATTGATTTAACTTGACTTTTGTGTGATGTCCAAAGTGTGAGACATTGTTGAATCATGTTTTGCTTTGAATTACAAACACATGCACACATATATCAGCAAAGTGTTTTAACATCTATAACAAACCACTCCCATGCAAATTGTTGTATGTAGATTTACAGTTAAAACATTTGGCACCGTGCATCTGTTCTCTACATGCCTCCCACAGACTGATGCCCACTGCTGGCCACAGATTTCTTTCTCAGCAGTGTTCTTTGACCCCCGCCCGTCCCTCCGGCATCTCCCATATCCTCCTTTAATCCCTCATGCTGGAGGGGAGGCTAGGGAGACGCACACTAAGGAGAGAAAACAGTCACTGTTTTCCATCACGGGGCCCCTAATGATGCTCCCCCTCAACCACTGACGGAGGAGAAAATGGCCACAGGGGTGACAGGGATGGGGGATAATATGTTGGACTGATGAAGCTCTGCTAAGTGTCTGAAACAACAGCATGCATCTGCTCTTTGACTCCAAATTATGTAAATAAAACATGACAGGTGAGTTATGTCATTTCAGTTTTATTTCAGCATGTTTGTAATTGTGATTTATGTTTATACCTTGATGTTAGTCGTGTTGTAGTAATTACAGTTAATCCAGATATGAAGTGATCTTGCTTTGGGCGTTAAAGGTCTTTCTGTGGCCTTGTTCAGCTGCTATGACACGGAGGTCCTAAACAAGATGAGAGAAACGTATTAAAGCTGAACTCACATCAGACATACGTGATCATATTTTGATGCAGACTGACCTAAGAGGTCTGGATTATGATTTGCTGGCAGGCTGCTGTAGAAGGTCAGGCTGGAGATAGAGGTCAGGCAGGGGTCGGACCATCCCCAGGCATCATTACAGGAGCACGGCTGGTCGGGGTAGACGCCGCAGGAGACGTCCCCTCCTGGAAAACAAAACAGCTTCTGTCCAGGTTCCCTTTATTTCTCTTCCCGCCTCCATGCAATTAGTAGAATGACAAAATACACACATGTACATGTTCCCAGCTGTAAGTATGCATATTCATCCATGCAATCTCTTGTTGTAATGGTCGCAGTGATGGAGGAGTGGAGGTGTAAGCGGGCCTGTAATGAGAGGCTGAGGTGAGGGGGAGGCAGGGAGGAGCAGAGAGCCTGCTGGCTGAGAGGACAAAGCCTGGGGCGGGGAGGTGGATCTCCTGCTGCGGAGGTGATCTCAACCAGGGTAATATTAACAGAGGACCACCGGTTTTACTCATCAGTCTGCTGCGTGGTCTGGTACCACTGTAAAATCTTTGTGTCTGCTCTGCAAATACATCCATCTACACAACATGTTTTAATCTAGTGTGGTGTCTTACATTTGGTTTTAAAACACACTAACAGAAGTTTAAAGTGGTGAATGCTCTTTTTTTGTGATTAAAAAATTGTTTCAGAGGTGCTTTTGCATCAAAGTCATTTTCCAGATATGAGTCAGGTGATTTTCTTCTGCACTAGAAAATTCTCAAAAACAATGAAACAGAAAAACATTGATGTATTAGTGACTTCACCCATAGGTCTTCTGAGACATAGATTCATTGATTAGTTCTTTAAATAAAGGAACAAACTAACCAAGGTAACTTGTGAAGTCACTGTGAGGTTTAGGTACAGCTATTGGCTCTCACATGCACACTCAGTGAAAACTGTACAGTAGTTGTAGCACTAGTAGTAGTCAATTTTTATTCTGTTTTATTTATTTATTTACTCTCTTTTTATTCTATGAAGTTTTAATAATCTTTAATGTTGTTGTTTGTTATGTTTTGGTTGGTTTTTGTCTTGTGTCTGTGTCATTCCAGTTTTGTCATGTGAAACACTGTGAGCTGCATGTTTGGAGGAAAGGTGCTATATAAATAAAGTTGAGTTGAGTAGTTGTGTCCTAATTCCATACATACTAACAACTACAGTACGAGTGATGTCATGATACTGGAATTTCTATCTTCAATACAATACCTTGCAAAATATCCATATTTGATACCAGTTTTGAAGCTACAGGGAAAAAAATTGACATTAAGGACATTATTAAATAATAAATATAAATATTTTACATTTTTGATTGTGGTTTTATTGTTTTTTTTACTTCTTGTTGCCACTTTTATGTGAGTTTGTGCTTTTATTTCATATTGTTTTACTCAGCTACATTGTAAATGATGTCTCTACCTCAGTGTATTTCTGAGTTAAAATACGATTGAACATATGAACGAACGAGTGAATGAATAATAAGGCTAAAACATGACTAGTATGAGAGAGCGAGACAGTGAAGCTAATACCAGTGTGTTGATGCTGTAGAACTGTTTCAAATAGCTACACAAAATCAATATGTACTAACATTTTTGACAACACTACAACATACTAAGTACATTTTTTAAGTTGCATTTACACAGGAAGTGACGGCATAATTTATATCATGGCCAAGGATGTTAGTACGCAGAGCAAATTGGATTTATTTGTAAGTGTGATGTTGAAGGACAAGAAGTGTAGGAGCTTCAAAAAGCAGAAAAAAATTTAACCAAATTATGGAAAATGTAAAGACAGATGGAAAATATAATAAAGTGTTTAATCTCTGAGAAATATATTTGGATTTCTCTTTGTTGGGTTTTCAAATTTGAAATCAAATTTAGATGTTAATAATGGCCCTGTAAGCCATGACAGTGTGACTCTGAAACTGATGCAACTAAATGGAATTCAGCCATTGCTATATTTATTATTTACATTTGTGCTTTTCCTGCTGTGGCACGTCAAAATCTTCTGTGAAACAAACCAATCAAACACACACAAACAAAGACTGTATTACCTTCCTTATGTTTGCTGCCGCATTTCCTGATTCCCAGAATTCCACTGATGGAATAGGTGGACTCAGAGGAATAGGTTGTTCCCATGGCAACAGCTGATGCTGATGACACTGCAGGGTCAGAGGTCAACATCAGTTAGACACAAACAGATAGGTAAAGAGGAGGTCAAAGGGATCGATAAACTTACCAACTTCACAAGAGTCAGACTGGACTTTGTTTCTGATGATCCTGTGGAGACAGAAGGAACTCACTCAACACACATTTTAATGATCTGTGCTGTCAAACACACACACACACACACACACACACACACACACACACACACACACACACACACACACACACACACACACACACAAACAAGGTCATCTATACCTGTTGATAGAGCTGATGCTGGGCACACTGTTGTGGTCGCACACTCGCTCCAGCAGCAGCCTGTCTCGGATCTCCCAGGCGAACATGGTGGGGTTGGTGTGTTTCAGATGCAGGATCGTTTGCACAACTTTGGGAGTGGCCACTTTGGGCTTAGAGCCTCCGATCACTCCTGGTCTGATGCTCCCTGTCTCATTGTACCTGAGTTCACAACACTGAGATCTGTCAGGAGGGTTAACACTTTACCTGGGGAGATGCTGATGTGATTCATGCATATATATTGGATTTAAGTGAGATAAACAGAGGGCTATACACACTGTCCTGAGATTGATTTCTATTAAAAAAAATAATTTCTGAATATTACATCCACAAATTGGAGTGACCATACACATGGATAGTCAAATATTAGGCTACTAAAACTTAAATATAGAGCATTTAGAGATGAAGGTGGGCAGTTTTTAAATATTAACACTGTGTCCAAATTAACATTTTAAGATTTAGGTGGTGTGGACATTGTAAACCTTCTAACTTTGTTTTTAAAAGTGTCACAAATACAAATAAATAAAGGTTATTATTATTACACACAGCAGCATTGTCACCCCAAATCTGCTTCATCACAGATAACTCTGTCTATGAACTAACACAGAGTCTCATTACTTCACCTGGCCAGTATCTTGCTGACACAGCCGTGACTGACGCGCAGGCGGCGGGAGATCTCACAAGGACGCACGCCCCGTTGCGCGAGCTCCACGATGCGCTGCCTCACCACGTGCGGTAACGGGCGCCCGTTAATGAAGACACCGCCGAGCTGGTTCACCCCGCCGTGCCCTGAGCACCGGAGCGGATCCAAGAAACACCGGTCAAAAGCCATGACTACACATCATTTAACCGTAATTAAGTAATAAAAGAAGTGTTATAACTCACTCTACGCACAGGTGGCACCTCACAGCTTTAACCTAATAAGAAACATCAGTACTTACTGTGCGTAACGGTGAGCGGCACCTGTCCAAAGCGCACGTCCATCACAGGCTGACTCTAAAAAACTGGACTTGCTAAACTTCTAGATGTTGGTTGGAACAAAGTGAAGTTGTTTTCGAGGAGGAAACATTTTAATTCAAACAGAAAACTGATCAAAGAAGTTTGTCCTGTGTGTGTTTGTTCGCAGTGCGGAGTGACAGCAGAGTGGCTTCAGCACCTGAGCAGTGGACAGCGGCACGAGCCTTTGATTGGACGCACACGCACGAGTGCACGCGCCCCATTATGTAGTTGCTTTAGTCAGTTCTGGTGACCAGAGCTGGAGACGGGATCTTAGAAACACAGAAGTCATACACACCCCACACACCGCAACGTCGATTGGACATTCCCATGAAAGCCCAGTGCTGTTTTAAAGTCTTCCCCCATTTACCAGTGATCACATTCTGGAGGAGAAATATTTGTATTTATTTATTTTTTGTCGATCTATAGTAGAGATAGTGAAAGGCTATAGTATAGTAATATTTAAGTATGTTTAGTCTAAAATCCAAGTTCACAAAATAAAAACCTAAAAATGATCTTAGTAAATAAATTATCTTCTACATAAGAATCTGCACCAGAGAACGTAAAACCAGGAATTTGTGAAATATAATCCTACCTGTTTCCATACAAAACAGCCTCTAAAATCCAAATAAATGCCAGTACCTTGAATGAATAATAAAAAGGGCAGAGCACTGCCCCTTGTATGCATACAACTCTCATATTGAATCAAACTGATTTGCAGGAGTGGGAGCACAATGATTTTACCAAAGGGGCAAAAATAGACCATATACTGTGTTTTTTCTGGTAACCTAATTATTAAGCTACAAGTGTATTTTGGCATTGTGACGTTAGGATTTAAACTAGGTCAGTGGTGTAATGTGACTGGGCCTAATATTAGACATAACATTACATATTAGTAGTAGTGGGGTATTCTTAAGTGTAGGCCTACAATTTTGAGGTAGATGCTAACTGAATAAGTTACTTCCATTTCTTTTTTTCTAATCTCTTAATCAAAATTCTTTGAATTACAGATGACCATCTCCTTGAAACAACCTCCCTACATTCATCATCTACATTATCGTTATTCATAAAACATCTGAAAGGACTCTTATTTGCCAATTTGGCCAATTAAAAGACTCTTAACATTTCATTTCATTCATTTGTGTTCTTTTTGGTAAATTGTACATCTCTAACAATTTTGTATTACTTCTTAGTCTGGAATTCTTGTTTCATTATGCCATTATCTTATCTTTTTCTTCATATGTATGATTGTTGTTATTTAATAGTGGCGGTATCTTAATAAGCCATTTTGGGCTTCCAACCTGTCTTGAGCAATGTTTTAACTTTTAATTTATTTTTTTCCTGTATTTCCTATACATGCTTTTACAACTAAACTAAGCTACGCTATTTGTATTTCAGTTAAGATACATTTCAGAGTTAAATATCATACTTTTTACTCCACTATCTGACAGATAGTTACAAATAAATTTGCAGCCTGGTGTCTTTGTCATTGGAACGACCATATGCTTCTTATTGACAGCCAGCACAACAACAGACAATAAACTTAATGTTTCTGTAAAGAATCATTTATCAATACTTTATGACTGCTGTAGTTCTAATAGCGACAAAAAATGTGCATTAAAAATCCACTCCATGGTTTTTAGGAATTAACTTGTGGTCAAACTCCGTGTTTCTAAACGCTGGGACAGTTTTGGTTGTCCAACATTTTAACTCCCGGAAACGCCGGGCAAGTGCTTCACAGATTGTAAACACGAATCAGTAGAGGTAACAACAACTTTGTCGTACGGAGGGAAATCAATATCGTTCATTGTGTGAAATCGCAACTGACATATAGTGAATTTAAAACGGTAAGCGCCTGTAAAGTGCCATTATAGACTTTATTTCACTCGGTTTTGTTCGCTAATTTAGCTCTTATTAACTGCCTCGGCTACTATAAAGCTAACGTTAGTTGACGTTAGCATAGCACCGGTTAGCCTGATGTTAACCCACGTGCTAATATATTTTAAATGTTTACACATTCGCCGCATAATCACATATTTTAGAAGAAAAGAAATCTATAACCAGGTGGTGTTATTTCTGCTTGGTGCTGACTAGTTACTGAGAAAAAGTTGTGGTCAAATGTGCCGTTAGTCACCGCTGTCAGAGCAGTGCAGTGAGCCGTCGTTAGGTGGTGCTGTTCAGCTGCTGTTTAGAGGTTGTACCATGGACTACACCAAGGAGAGTGACGATGATGATGGCAATGAAGGCAGCAAAGATGAGCGTTATTTTATTGAGGACTACCATAGTTCAGAAGGAGAAGAAGAGGTTGAGTTCAGTCACCAGAAACATTACAGCAGCCGTAAACAAGCTGCACGGCTCAGCAGGGAGAGCTCTCCTCCTCTCCTCCTGGCGTTCAACATCACCTCTGGACGCCCGAGTACCACTGTGGACTCACAGGAAGAGCAGGAGGAAGAGGAGGACAGTGAGCAGCCCATTGAGGACTGGATGATCGTGGAAGGAGAGGAGCAGGCGGGAGACTCAAGCATCCAGCTCAACTTGAGCTACTGGAACAGCCCTGAGGAAGACTCTGGAGATGAAGGTTAGACTGTACTTGATGTCTATCATCCTGTTTCTGAAGTTCCACTATTTCTTGTATGTCTCCTTTTGTAACATGCCTGGGTGCCTTGTCTACTGCAAAACAAGCAGTGATGGAGGAAGTGTTCAGATCCTTCACACAAGCAGAAGTAGTAGTACCACACTATAAAAATACTCTGTTACTAGTGAAAGTCCTGCATTAAAAATGTAAAAGTATGCAAGTATTATCAGGAAAATGTATTTATATATTGTAAGTAAACGTAAAAGTATTCAGGGCAGAACAACTAAAATCAAAATAGCTCAAATAATTAAAAGGTAAAGGAGCAAGTCCGCAAATTTGAGAAGCTGGAACCAAAAAACTTTGCATTAAAAGTGACTTAAAGTAATTGCCAATTTATTTTCTAATCAATTGTGTCAATCTGGTGCAACCATGTTTTCATTTCTTGTAAATGATTATTGTCATTACACACTGTACTCTTATAAAGTTAAGTTATCAAATTATGTTGTAGTGGAGTAAAAAGCACAATTTCCTTTTGAAGTGTGGTGGACACGAGAAGAAAGTGGCATTAGATTTAAATACCCAAGTAAAGTAAAAGCACCTCAGATTTGTACTTAGGTACAGTACTTGAGCACAAGTACTTAGTTACGTTCTACCACTAAAAACTCCAGCTACTTGTGTTAAATGATACTTTTTGTCATGTAATAATAAAAACAATAGCTATCCAAGAATCAAACATGTAACACTTTAATCCCACAGCCTGTCTGTAACCTGTATTTAGGCTCAGCTAAGGTGCGTTGGAGTACATAGGCTACAAATGTATAGCTTCACCTCTGACATTGGTGGGTACAGTATGTGTGCCTATAAGAGAGTATCACTGTTGACCCATGGGAAAAGTTGAGCGTCATTTGAATATTATTTACATGTGAATGTGATGCAAAACACATGTAATGTAATTAAACAAGGTGCTGCACAGACTAATTTGCTTGTCAGGATGTGATTGGACAAACACTGGCCATATTTGAAATCAGACAGATGTAAGTGAATGGCTTTGATTTACAGTTGGTAATCAGTGGCAGGGTGCAATACCAAGGGGAAAACAGTGAATAAATAAAAATAAATATACAAAGCAAGGCCCAGAAATTAAAGGTGTATCACAATATGGGCTTGGTTAATGATGAATCTTTTCTTCAGTTAAAATCAGGGGATTTTATTTGAAGAGAGGTTTTAATAATGTAGATTTAATTTGTGATTTTAGTTGAAATAGTGAGAACACAGCTTTGAATTGTGCCTTAGTTTTATGACATGTTATTGCTGAGGTAAAACAATAAACATTATTTCCACTTAATGTCATAGGCACAAGGTGATGTACTTTCAAACAGCACAGGCTACACTGCTGGTACTATTTATAGAGATGTTAAAGGTCCACCATGTAGGATTTCGGGAGATATACTGGCAGAAAAGTGATATAATGTAATACATATGTTGTCTTAAGTAAATATGAATCATTGTGTTTCCCTTACTTTAAAATGAGCCCTGTTTAAATCTACCTGGGGAACAGGTAATTGCCATGTTCATAGCATGATTATACAGTAGCCTGGAACGGACAAACCAAACACTGGCTCTATATTTTATTGTGTTTTCGCGTCAGCCACCTTAATTAGAAGCCCATCTGCAACAAGCAGCGTCAGAAGAACGCTGATTTGTACTGTTAAGCTGCTTTTCTCAGTGTGTTTACAGGTTTAAATCATCAGGTCTGTGTGTTTTAGAGAAGAGGAGACCGCTGCGGATGATTTGTCTCCTTGTTAAAACCTCCTGAACAATGAACACTGAAGGAATCCTAACCTGGTGAAGTTTCAGCTGGGTCCCATCTGCAGTACTCGCTGCTATATGCCACTAAATCCCCCTAAATCTTACACACTGAACTGAGTTGAATTAAAGTTTTTATTAAAATATCTGTAGATCTATGAGGATTGTCTCCTTTTTCTATCTAGACAGGAGAAACTCCTCTCCAGCATAATAAATACTCCATGAGCAGTGATATGTCAGAGACAGCGCAGCAGAGTTACCAGCTCAGACAGTTATTATGTGTGTTTCAATCCTCTAACACAGGATATTGACAACAAAACGATGAGTTCAAGTAGAAATACATTCCTGTAGTTACCTTTAATGCAAAATGGTTCATAGAGAGCTACAGAGATTTCTATAAAGCTACGGGAGAGCCGTTTATTTTTAAACCCATTCAGAGACAGTTTTCTCAGCGTGCACTCAGTTTTTCAGAGATGCTCGGCTTCGCATTAATGAAGATACTCATATTCACACCAGGGAGCTGCCCTATGCAATCACTCCATCTTGTCTTGCCAGCCAGCAGCTCCACTGGAGCAGAGAGGTTTTAAGATTTCCCTTACACCTCACCTCAGAGATACATATAATGTGAAGGTCAAGTGTGTTTCCTCAGTTTTAAGTCCTGAGAGTTAAAGCTCTTATAAGACGGTGGAAAGTCTACATTTTCTAGGCTTGGGAGAAACTCCTGATCCAATCTTGATTTGTAAAAGCTTTTTCTTTGGAATTGTGTGTTGCATTTCAAGAGGTATACTGCCTGAGAACCACACGATTATAACTTTAATAGTGAAATACGATTATGTTTACAAAACTTAATGTTCTCCTTGGTGTTTCTCTCCGTCATAGATCAGACTGTGGAATCAGTGAAGGATATCTGGGCCGTATCCGAGAAAGACAAGGTAACTTAATTTTCTTAATATATTGTAGTTGAATTTTCACACTTAAAGCCTCAACATAGTGATATATTTTGAAGTAATATTTTAATTTAATTAATTCTTTTAGGTACTAGAGTTGAACACTGTAGCATAAGGCACATTTTAATTTTATTTTAATGCACATTTTATTTCTACTTTATGATTTATTGCTTTATATTTACGCACTTCTATTTCATACTCTTATTGTTACCTCCTATAATTCTCTATTTATTACATCAGAGCAATTGTAACGAATCATAATGTGCCCTCGGGGATCAATAAAGTATTTCTGATTTGTTAAGGGGCACATTGTCATAATTAAAAAGCAATTAATTTTCAGATATACTGAAATGTATGCAAGAATTTAAAACACATGCCAGTGACTTTACGATTAAATTCAAATCAAAGTCGTCACTGTCCCAAGAATATTTATTGTAAAGACTTATTAAACAGTAAAAATCCAATCTCCGTGTTCTGAATTTTCGTCTGTTGCAAAAGAAGAAAAGAAAAATATTTTCAGAATATCCGCTGGCTGTCTTCTAATATTGCAGCATGTTCTCTGTGTTATGACCTTACAAGACTGCCCTTTTAATTAATGTCTCATGTCTTTGTCCTCTCATGTCATTTAGTACGGTGCTGACCAGTCTCTGCCCAGCCGTTATTTCGTGACAGGTCGTTCTTTGACCTGTAACATCTGCAACAGGACGGGACACCTCGCCAAAAGCTGCTACTACTACAAGGTAAAGGAAAACACTCATCTATCCCTTTTCTTTTACATATGCATTATACACTTCCACACTGTTATGAAGTAGGTGTAAAGACACATCATGGCCTTATAGAAGAAATAGCCATTACAGAAGTTTGATGCAGTTGAATTATGATCCTAATTCAGGTTGTAATACCTTCACAGCTGCTGAGATTTCTGGCTCACTAAATCATTGTTAGGAGGCGTCCTGGAGTTCCATTGATCTCTAGTTGGAGTCCAGCTGATATCCTCCTCTTCCTCCCTGTGTCTCCTGCTGCTCTGTACTTTGAACTACCCAATTATGGTGAAATGCTAAATTGCTTTCGGTCTGTGCTCTGTTTTGACAACCATACGTCATTTTTGTAGCTGCTTAAAGGTTCTTTAAATGACATTAAGAATCACTAGATGTCGCACTAGAGCTCCGGCATCTCAGACCAAAACAAATGGACGTGTCAACCAAACCTGCCACTCTCTTTACCTTTCCCCGAGGACTCTGAGTCAGGTTGGAGGCTTTTAGCAGCCGTAGGGCTCTCTATCTTGTAAACACCAGATCAGTGTTGACTCTGGTCTCAACTTGCTCTTTGTCTCGGGCCTTTGTAGTTGAAGAACGTGTTTTCTTCAGCCTTCGACTTAACGCTTCAAACCACACTCTGCCATCTCGCTTTTCAATGCTGTGCTCTGTCATTCTCTTAGTCCAAGGGTCTTCAACGTTTTTCAGGCAAAGGACCCCTTAGCTTTAAGTGAGATGGAGCAGGGACCCCCTACTACATATATTGTATAAAATTGCACCGGAGATAATTCTCTGAACATTTTTCGGTGTTTTCACATTTGCGCTGAGGTGCATGAGCCTCACCCTCAGAGGTAGACGGTATGTCAGAGCCTCTTGCCAGAAAAGTTACAAAGCGATCCACTGAGGCTTGCAAGAATGTCTGTACACTTCACATGCTGGTAATAATACAGCTAGTTGGCCAATAGGTTGCTGCACAGTGGTATAGCGTTAGCTAGCTCGTATAATTTCATAAAGATTAATGGGTAACAGTCAACCTGGCATTAATGTTGTGGACTGTAGATTCAATAGGTTTTATGAATAGGCCAGTTTATCTTCACTAATAATCTGTCCGATTCATGTTAATGTGTATTTTCAGACATTTTTTTACTTTTTGAAAAAATAAATAAATAAAGTCAAACTTTAAATAATCTCAAGGTAGTTTGACGGCCCCCCTGCAGTATCACTGGGGACCTTTAAGGGGTCACGGACCCCCTGTTGAAGACCCAGGTATTAGTCTCTCTACAAACACTAGGCTCGTTCGAGATGAACTGCGCCTCGCCTGTAAAGTAGACAAGAGCAGGTGGCTGCAGCAGGGGGCGGTGACAAATAGCCGCGATCAAGTCGGACAGTTTCCAGCAGCCTTCAGTCCGTACAGGAAGTCACAGAAACACTCACATCCTGTCCGATATGATGTCAATATTAAAATACTGTCAGACTTATATATATATATGTATATGCTTGTTTTCAGTCTCCATCAGTCACACAACATGTATTCTGTTCAGAGAATAAACCTTCAAATCATAATCAAAACTGCGGCCGCCTCACTCTCGCAATTTTATTGCTGTCCACTTTTGTAGTACGTCAGAGCAAGTCGGGATGAAGTTGGACACAAAACCAACCAGCATGCACTGTGCGCCGATCGCCGGTGATCGAATCTGCGCAGGCCCCGCTCATCACGAACGAGCCTGCTGTGAGGGCCAACTGCTTCAAAGGGAGGGACTCACATGCACTAACATGCACGTGCGGCTGGCTTGGTTACCAAAACAAAGGATAGAGAAGCTCAGATTACAACACACATAGAGGAAGCGCGACTTTATTCTCCGCTTAGGACGCTATAACTCCACTATATCTTCACATAACAGTTAGTTGTTTGCTGCTATATAAATCAAAATCTCATATGTAAAACCTTTAAAAATTGATATTGCTGAACTGTAGTGAGAAATTGTGGCATCAAGTTGAAGAACAGATGACAGTAACATTTTAGATTGGGATATGTAATACCTTTTCTCTGTGTGTTTTTGGTGCTTCCTGCTCGAACTGACTAGATTACCCATCTGTAATGTTTCTGTCCCGTACAGACATCCTAACACCCTTGTAAAAATGTGTTTCTTGTCTTCGTTTCAGCAGAAGTGTCCCACCTGTGTCCTATGTGGGATCCAGGGCCACATCCAGAGGGACTGTCCCGGCCGCCCCTGCCCCCGCTGTGGACTGCCTTCACATGGCCTCAGGCCCTGTGAAAGGCCCCCGGTATGGAAGCAGCACTGCCAGCGCTGTGGGATATTGGGGCACCTCTCTGATGTGAGTTAGTCCGTTAGCCCCCAGGTCTGGCCCCTGTGAGTGTTTGTGTTGGGGAGTGTGTTTCTGTGTTGAAGGAAACTTTGAATGGATCTGTCAGTTGCGTGTTGACATATTCTGTCGCCTCAGGCGTGTGTGTGTGTGTGTGTGTGTGTGTGGGGGCCTCTTTTATGAAGTGCTGTTTGACCTCGGCGGCTCCTCATTTGCACGCTGCTCTTTTCTTTATTCCTGCTCTAAAGAGTAATTTTCTCCTTTGTTTCCTGGGTTTTCCTCAGGCCTGCCCTGATACATGGAGACAATACCACTTAACAGTGAGTTGATGTTTTGACTTCTCTTATCTCTCTGTCTTTACTAAGCAAAATCCTGAACACTTTTAAACATTTAAAGGTCTTTCTGGCTGCCTGTATAAACACCTCCAAATAAATGTAGACAATAGAGATAATCTAAACTGAGAGGAGGTGGCAGAGGATCATTTTAATCATGTTTTTAAATGGTGAAACAGCAAGTTTATATGTATGGACATGTGTTGACTTCAAGGAAACCAAGTAATGTAATTTTTCCACTTTTTTCCCAGATCCGGTTAGAGCTTCCAGTCAAGCCATGGACAGTCCACACCCTCAAACATAAGAAATGCCCTGCTCATTGTTACAACTGCTCTAAGATGGGACATTACGGCTATGTAAGTGGCCAATGAAATAAAATCCTGCTACCTCTACCATCTCTCCTTGCCCTGCTTACTTGAACTTTGCCTGTCGTAGTATGCTATCCCTCTCTTTCTCTTTCTGTTTATTTACACAGTCCCTCCAGGATTAAGCAGACTCTTTTTTTGGAACGTTGTGGCCTAAAAATGCCCAATTTCATGGCAGCTTTAAAAACAATTGCATGCATGTTGCAATGTTTTTATTTTTATTTTTTCAATAGCAATTGAAAATTGCCGAAATAGTTCAATAAAAATTAAACTAAAATTAAAACTTAAAGGCACCTTGTCCTAGCTAGAGGAAAACTGCACTGTTCTGGGTTTGTGATTTATACCAGACCAGGGGTCAGCAACCTTTGCTATCAAAAGAGCCATTTTTTGGCATGATTTTTTTTTTTTTATTTGTCTGTAGCCACAATACATATTTGTGCTTTATCATAAAGGTAACACAGTCTATTAGGTCTAAATTAGCGTATTAATATTACAAATAGTTCTAAATGAGCATCCATGGCGACTCCGCAGTGGCCTATTTTTGATTACTTTGTACTTGAACAGTACAGCATTGGCAGTGAAAGCTAAGAAATCTGTCCACTCACTATTAAGGTCTCTGTTTCCCTCTGAGACGTTTTCAATAGCTAGCCTTGCGAGGACGACTCCACCACTAACCAGCCACTGCTATTTAGGTTCACTAAAATATAGGAGAAGGGACCAGGTCATAGACCTATGACGCACGCTTAAGTTGACGGAATTCAAAATTTTTTTTTTAGTGTATGGGTTACCCACCTTTCAACTGGAAAACTTAAGAATTAAGAATTACTTTAGGGTTACATCACTGAAAAATTATAATTAGAATGTAAAAACGTGACTGTTACTGATTTCCATATATTTTTTTCTAGAAGGCACATAGAGCCACTGGAGAGGGGCTAAAGCGCCTTTACTGCTAGCTAAGCTGTGGCTAGTCAGTGGTGGGGTCCTCCTCGCAAGGCTGGCTGAGAGCCTTTACTGCCCTGCGCATGCCGCTCCAGAGCCGCAGGTTGTCCTACCCCTGTACTAGACTAACGTTACCACTAACTAGGCATATTTAATACAACTCACCTTGATCCTTTTAGCATGTGCAATAGATGTGGATGCATCAGCCTCTGTAATGGTGGTTTGTCTTGTCTGTTGTCAACGCGTGTCAGCCGTTTTCTGGGTGTGTTTTATGGTGGGAAAGTTTTTTTCAATCGCTAACTTTTGTTTGTGTTCGATCAGGATGGAAAACAGGTTTACCCTTGCTTTTGTGCAGAACATCGGGAATTGCCTTGCGTTGTCTTCAGCCGTAATTCTTGGTGGTAAATGTGAGACATTCGTGTTGCACATGGTAGCATCTTCACAACCAGAAACAAGGAAGTGAGTTTGGTGACGTTATCCAGGGGACTGCTATGATTGATGAGACTTGGGGCAACTACAAATTTGTGGCAAAGTTGTGGTGATCAGAGAGAATCGCAGTGTCATGCAGAATTCACTGGGACTGGTTGAATTAGCGTTGATTTTTGCAATCACAACATCGCAACATCCTGGAAGGGCTATGTACACAGTCTTAGACTTCTTTCTGCCTTCCTCTTCTTATCCTCTGTATAACTCTGAACAACATATTCTCCCTCTCTCTTTCTGTATCTTCTTTTGGGTTGGACATTACCGTATGTGCTCTTCTTACTCACTCACCTTTAATTTTTTTCTACTCCACTCTGTCGCTATCAGGAGTGCACTAAGAAGAGGATGGTCAGTGGGACGTTTCCTTTTCTGCCCTATGTTTGCCACTATGACACCACAGAGGACATCCTCCAACATTGCACCAGGAAACAGAAAAGAGCCAAAGGTATGTATGGAACATACAATGATGTAAACATTTGTGTAAGATAATGTGTTTATCTGTAAACATTTTATATGAATGTATATTATTGATAAATGGGTGGACAAAGTAGTAGATAACACAATTCAATTCAACAGCATCACAAAATGCAGCCTCTGGAGTAATCACACAGTTTAATCAGCCCCTCTCTAAAACACTTAATTCTTCATGAAGGTGGGATTTCTTGCAGGATTGTTGTATTAGACTGCCTTAGTTTTAGCTGGGTGTACCTAATAAAGTGGCAGCTGAGTGTAAATCCAATATTGAGTCTCCTTTCAGCTTTGCTTTATCTGGTTCTTTAGCTACCATTATGTTCACCAGCTGGTCGCTAACTTTTTCTGTCTGCTGTTTGGTGCTGGAAAGGTAGCGTATTTGGTTTTATCCGAGTTTTCTGGCTGAAAACAGCTGCCTGCTGCGGCTAAAAACAGTTTTAATTAGGGTGGTGAGAGTGAATTAAAACAGTAAAGTTGCTGGCCAACACAATGAACTGAAAGGCTCTCTGTAGAGCTGCAGAGAACTGCAAAGAGGGTTGATAATTCACTGTCTCTGTGAGCAACCCCTTTCACATTATATTTGACCTATTGTTTTATAGAAAATATTAATTAGTGCAGCTGTAATCAACTGTTTCTTTTAACTTATTGTTCAGCTATACAGGCTCACACTAATGGTTATTTTTCTCTGTCAATGCTGTATTTTCAGAGCTTTTAAGTGCGGGATCCCTGCCTCCCTCAGACCAGCAACTCTTGTCTGAACTAACAGGCGACAGCGGTGAGGAGAATCAGCCAGTCCAGGGGAGGAGCAGCACAAAGCAGGAGACAGGTAGCAGCGCCGGCAGGAGGAAGACGTGGCCAGAGAGGCGCAGAGAGAGGCGGGAGGTGAAGAAGCTCAGGAGAGAGGCTCAAGCCAGACGAGAAGGAGGACTGCTGGGGAGATCCCAGAGGAACTTTGATGATGAAATTTGCCATGAAGACCCCTTCCAGTCCGCACTACAAAGTCACAGGCAGTCCGAACCCCCCCCTCAGAAGAAGAGGAGGGAAGAGGCAGGTGGTCGGAGCAGGAAGAGCAGAGAAGCGGAGAGGTGGAAGAAGAGAGGAGGGATGAAACGTGGGGATTTATACCCCCATGTTGACACTGACATTGCCAGTCAAAAGCTTCTTTCCCCAAAACAAAGAGTACGCCACAGACGAAGATAAAGTGTCACTGTTTTTATTTTTATTCTCAAGTAACAACTGTTAACTGGACAACAAAGATTTTGTATGTCTTTGACTGACTTGTTTATTTATTGTCAATAAAAAAAACTGTAGAAAAACATACACAGTTGAAGGTGCTCATCTATATTGTCACTGGTATGAATGTACCGTTGTACATTAACCTTGTTATAGTGGCTGGGTCGAGCCAAATTTAATGCAAGTTCTTTTTTTTTTAACATAGAATAATATGGAAATTGTTTTTACACACTGTGTCTGCTTTTAGGCTCAATATTCGACTGTAGGGGGTTTGTCATCCCCCTAAATGTGATGTGTTTTACAGTACCATGTCATTTTCTGTCATTAAAATACTTTAAATCCGGTTATAGGCACAGAACTGTGATTGGCCTTTGCAAATAGTAATATTTATATTGTAAAGACAGCGACAATAAACACGAATCTACAGATGTGTTCGTGTATAATTCATGTTCAGATATAGAGGATTGCTCTGTGACGTCTGATACGTGAAAACATATAAGCATGGGGTTTGGATTTTTAGGAGAAGGCTTGAAGTATCGTTGCATTCAGAGCTGATCTTCCAGAAAGGCTGTATGAAGCCAATGGCTTTCAAAGCGTTGTCTTATAGTATTTCTGGTATGAGCTGCTGAATTATTAATGAACTGAGCAGCTGCCCGGGGTTTTTCCAGACTGAAGTAATCGACTTTGATAACAAGCTTCTACTTAAAATCGACCTTCACCGCCGCTAATTAAGCAAATCTTGCTTTGATAGGTGTTAAACGAGTGTTATTGTTTACTCGCTTGTGAATTTGTGTTATTTACCTAAAAGCACGCCGCGGATTAGGCCTGTGACGAGCTACATGTTTCTCTGTGATCGATTGGTGATGACTTGACAGAGATGTGAAACTCCCATTGATTGATCTCCACTACACTCCCCGCTGACCAGAGAAAACACTCGATAGCGAATGCGAGAGGGGATTTAAATTGGACAAATACTGTCCTCGTTACTTGACGGATAAGGTGGCAATTTTTTTTCTCATGCGGTCTAAGGTAATCCGTTATTAGCACTGTTTCACGACTAGCTTAACATCGACACGGCGCGACGTTAGCTAGCTTGTAATGTCGGCACTGTTGGACTTGTTTTCCCCTCTAGACCCCGCTTCCTGTTAGCCGTGGGCTAGCTGAAAAATCGAAATTATGCTAATGAACGAGCGGGTATAGTTAGCCAACGCAAAGGGGTGTAACTTTACTGCTTACAGCAGGCTACCCGTTGTAATTTAGTTGCAATTTATCCACAAATCTATGCTAATAACTTTGTTTCACAGCCAGCTACCAGGGCAGCTGGTTTCCTTTAGTTTGCTAACGCTCGACAGCTAGCCATCTTGCTTGTGTTGAGGGATTTAAGTATTTAACTCGACAAGCTTTTGGAGGCAGAGAGCGAAGGATATTAACTTCAGCTGCATGTTAATATATGCATCAGCATTGAGCTCACTCCTGTAGGACCCAGTTGCGTGCGACTTATGCCTTAAAAATACTTTATTTTACTGTGGAAAGCCCGACAGTGTTCCACTGTGAAAAGACAATAGAGAACCCGAGACTTGCTCAGCTGTTGTTCTGGTAACGACGAAAACCACAGATAACTAACTTAGAGAAAATTGTATTTTGGATACTGCTTTGTTATACCACATGCTTATATAGGTACAATATATTTTTAATACTTGTGTACGCGCATAGGTGGTGAAATAATTAAGGTGTTTGTGTGAAGTTGACCCGCTCAGATAGACAGGGGGACAGTGGATGGAGACTGTGCAGATGGTGCTTGTGCGACATATGAGGGCTGTGCTTCCCTGAACCCGCTGCTTTCAGGTATCCCATCTCATTATATTAAAACAACAGCTTTAAATGCCTCAGAAAACACTCGCAGTAGCCGGTCGTCGTCAGAGGTAACTAGGTGGACAGAGAGACGCGGAGAAGCGGTCTGAAGAGGGAGGCTCCTGCCCGTTTCTGAACGTCCATCTCTCCAGCCTACCTTCATCACGTCCATCCACCACCGCCCTCCCCAGCCATGGACCCCCCGAGGACTCGGTCGCGGTCTCGGTCTGGTTTCTATCATTTCGGCATGAGCGGTAACGTTGGGAGCAACGGCAGTGGTAACGCGGTCGGTAACGGGAGCATGATGAACGCCAGCGGAGGAGGGGTGAGCTACCCGCAGCAGAGCAACCCCGGCTGGGCGCCGCACCACGGTGGTCGCAGCTACCCGGAGAGTCAGCAGCAGCACACCCAGGGGAGCTACCTGTCCGCGGGGGCGCAGCGCCACTCTTCGCACGGAGCTCACAGACACCCCGGGGCCGGTAAGCAAGGCTTCAGTAAACAGGGCCTGCAGCCCGGCTAGATGCATCATTACACACACTCACACAGGATACACCCCCTGAGGGATGCAGGCAGACCACTAGCAGCTTAACAGGCTTTGAGACATTTAACTAAAAGGCTTGGAGCTTTCACTGCAAGCTGTTGCTTAAAGGCCAGCTACATGTCATGCAAGGTGTTGTAGAGGAAGCTCTGCTTCAGAGGTTTGGATAGCATTTACTCAACTAAATAGGACAAACCTTGTCCCTGAACTTTGTCTTGCATGCAGCACTTAAACCAGTAATGCATATTGAAGCTGATGCACTTGCATGGTTGTCAGAATTTTGGGGTTGAATCCACATGGTTGAATGCTCTTATTGTAAGTACCTTTGGATAGAAGTGTCAGCTAAATGATTGCAATGCAATGCATGCCATTGCCTGGTTCACAGTGCACATTTACTGGCCCTCAGTAGGAATTTAGCACTGCAGAATTTTCCTTTGGATGGTCCAGGCCTGCAGGTCATATTATGTTACTGCTGTGCATGTAGTCAAGACATGGGGAAAGAAACGCTATAGGTAATCATTAAGTAATGAATTAATGAACTCAACTAAATGTATAAAACAAACCTGGTTAAGCAGTGGAAATCTGGTGGCTTCATATTCTAATATTGATGGACAGAGAGCAGTGTGTTTTCACTTATAATCAGATCAGAGACTAATGCATCTGCCCAGTGGTGTAGACATCCTGCATACTCCTCTCCAGTCTTCACGAGACCAACATTGTGTTCGAGAGGAGTCTGATTAAAAGAGCATTTTGGAGCCTTGAAATTGTTTGAAATGAAATCTCTTTCTTAATAGCGATTTTATCTTTTTGTTTCAGATTGCTCACTGCTGTGATGCAGGCTGATAATACAGCCTTCTTTGTAGCTGGCCATCAGCGCTTTCATCCATAAGCCTCAGTGCTATTTAACTTACATTTAAGCCTGTGGAAGGCTCCATATTTTCCCAAAATAGTCAAACAGACCTCTCATGTAGTGGCTCACAGTAGAGTAAAGGTGTAGTTTCAAAGCACTGTCCAAACACAAAGAAACAGAGAAATGAACAATAGAGTTGTGTTTGCACATCACTTGTGAAGTTAAGTTTATTTGCATGGTCCAGAATCACTCCAACTGTTATTAAAATAGCCTTTTAATGCCCATGGTAGCAACAGTTCTTTACTGAGCCTGAACTCGCTGAGAAGACAATGAAAACTCCCCAAAACCTCGAAGAAAAAAAGCAAGAACCGAATGAAACTGCCAGAGAGGAAATTCAAAGTGAGACTGCACCCCAGCCTTCTTTTTTTCACCATTGACACCAGCCTATTTGGTGTTCAGCAGGTTTCCATTGCTGACCACAGGAAAAGTGACTGGAGAAACCTTCTGTAATACCAGATTGGATTCCCTCAAAGGCAAAAAAAGTGCTGTGAATGAATGAAAGCAGGCTTTTAATGGGTCTCTGTCGTAATAGCAACACTGTTGCCAAACACCCAAAATAACCCACACAGAGGGGATACACACAAAAACACATGCTTTCCAAATTGAGAGACTACAGAGGGGTTTGTGTGGATGACTTAAACAGTGTATCTCCCAGCTGTGTGATCTGCCTCCTTCTTCTCAACAGCTGCACATGCCTCTTCTGAAATGGGCTGTGTGCACGCTCGAAAAATAAGTGTGTGCGTGTGTGTTTAAGTGCAATACAGATTTCCTGTTTGTCTGTGCTTGTTTGTTTTTGTTCATGTCACTGTATTACACCTCCTGGCATCGCTTTATGCAGAATGTGTCAGGGTAGGATTTGGGGGTGTTAAAATGTGTCCCTCTGTCTTACCTCTGCTTTTTTTCTCCTCCTTTTTTCTCTCCCCCAGTGTCAAGCATGTTATTATCACCCACTGTAGCTTTAATAGGTAGTGTTGCATCCCACAACCTGCCAACATCACAACTTAATAGCAACCAGTTTTCACAGATCCTCATTAATACTGTTATCACCTGAGATCTCTGCAGATTATTTGGTTAAAATAGATTTAGAGCTGCAATGATAAGTCGATGAATAGATTAGTTGATCAACAGAAAATTAATTGGCAACTTTTTTGATCATCAGATAATCGTTTTAGTATTTTTTTCAAGCAAAAAAAAAGCCAAACTTTTCCTGGTTTTATGCTTCTTAAAAGTGAAAATTTCATGCCTTTCTTTGTCATGCATGATAATAAACTGAATATCTTTGGATTTTTGGACTGTTGGTTTAGATAAAACACAACCATTTTAACACCTAACTTTTAGCTCTTGGAAGTTATAAATGGCTTTTTTCGCATTTAATTGACAAAACGATTAGTCAAGAAAATAATTTGCAGATTAATTGATGAAGAAAACAGCCATTAGTTGCAGCCCTGAATAGATTATTTCTGTACTTTGGCTCGTCTCCTCTAAATAGTAGTTCAAGTCTTTATTAAAGAACATGAGCAAATTGCTACTCGATGACAGTTAAGTTCACTATCCTGCCTGCCCGACTTGATAGCCTGTCGTAAAATAAATGGTGTCAGTCTTCCCCAGCAGCCATGCTCGGAGGAAACAAGGTCGTGTGTGCTTGCCAACCGAACCCGTCCAGCCTGGCTCACCATCCCCTCTCCTCTGCCCCCCGGGGTGAATCAGCATTAACAGACCTAGTTCTCCTCAAAACACATGGGCGGCTGAGGGACCCTATGAGGTCTGAAGAAAAAGGCATGGTAGATAAAGATGTAAGCCAGCGTGTTGGCCCCACA
Organism: Cephalopholis sonnerati; assembly: GCA_019142605.1. NCBI lineage: Eukaryota > Metazoa > Chordata > Actinopteri > Perciformes > Serranidae > Cephalopholis > Cephalopholis sonnerati. Next base: position 36,641,810 of record JAGQAX010000004.1, on the reverse strand, counting down.
GTCAGCTAGTCAGTCAACCGACTGTCCCTCTGTTCTCCGCAGCCACTAGCAGGGCGTCTTTGAGCTGTCACTATCGGCAGACTTCACATGGCTCTGGAGTGGCGTCGCAAAGACAAGAAAGGGGTGGGGGGGGGTTTGCTTTCAGATCTGTTGTTTCTGGGGAGACAGAAGGGGCTGTTTGTATGAGGGAGGCATAGAGGGAGAGAAGAGGGGAGGAGAGTTCCCCCCCCCTCTTTTTGGTGATTAAAGGTTTTTGGGGGACTGCTTAGAGGAAACTCTTGTCAGCTGAGTTCAAGGACATCCTTCTTAAGCTGCTGAAATGTCTGTGTGCACATGCTGCATCCAGATTGCACATGTGGACTGTCAGATAAACAGCTGGAAGAGCATTGTGTTCTTTCGAGATTATGTTTATGGTATTACCGCTTTATTCAGCGACGTGATTTTTCTTTTTTTTAGTATTTCTTTTTTTGCACATCATAATCTCATTCATATCATTAGGGAGTCTTTTTCGTGATGGTCTGTTGATCTTTGGAGAGAGATTTTTATCGCTTGTTCACCACAAGGACATAAGAAAAAAGAGAAGAAACAGCACTGAGCTGTTTTTGCAGAGCTAATAATGGTTCACTGCTTTGCTCAGGGACAGGCAGATGCACACCAAAACACAGACTTTAAATCAGGCTTTCTGATAAAGGATAGTTTCCCTAGGGTCTACTCTACCGTGCCACTCCAGTTGGGATAGGGCTGCAACAAAAAAATATTTTTATTGTTTAATCTTTTGATGTATCTTTTATTGTGATTTGATTAATAAAATGTCAGAAAACTGTGAAAAAATATCTTTTACAATTTCCCCAAACCCCAAGTGATGACGTCAAATAGTTTGTTTTGTCTGACCAACAATCCAAAACCAAAAGATATCAAATTTACAAAGTTATAAAATAGAAAAGCAGCAAATCCCATTTGAGAAGCAAAATTTAGCTTTATAAATTACTTAGTGAATTTTAAGTCAGTTGACTGATCAATTAATCATTTCACCTCATGATATGGTAACTTGGATGAAAGTGTGGGTGAAGGTGAGCTAATGACTGGAGACAAAAGTCACTATCTGCATTCAGACAAAACCCCTTTTTACACAGTGATCGTGTCTCTATGAAGTCCCTTCATTACTTCGCCTGCTTTTTTACACAAGAACACCAAACAGCAGCAGCATAATGCCGCCCCAGTGTGTGATTTTAGTTAGCATGCTAGCATTCTGGAAGCAAAGAGGTGTGACGGGTGTTTCGTGTAACACAACAGCATCAGCCTCCAGTGTGACCTTTTACAGTTGTTCCCAAGTGGCGGGTCGGGGTCCAAAAGTGGGTCGCAGGTCCATTCTGAGTGGGCCGCAAATGACTTGCAAACGTGTCAAGTTTGTAAAAAACACTTTATTTTTAAGTACAGTGAATGTCCGACACAGACCTCTTTCTTTGAAGTGCTGCTTCCTGCTGTAGAGCGAGTGACTAACCAACAGCTGGCATGACACTAAATGTATTAAACTGTGTAAACCTTGAGCTAACGACTAAATAGAAATCTGGACCCTGTTGCCGGACTAGTTGGAAACCCCCTGACCTATAATATACATGTCAGCCAGCGCTTTCTAAACAATAACAATGGCATAACATGGCAAAAACAATCATTTACTGTCCCTGTTACATGGCGGCTGATCTCACCCTCTGCTCAGAGGATAAGGAGCTCCCAGAACTCTTTGGCTCCCCAGTATGCGGACATTTTCGGCTGTTCTTCTTCTTCTTTGAGTTAGCTGTGAAAAATAGGCTAATGACTACGTTTACATGCACAAATATTGTGTTTTTTGTCCCTATTCCTAAAAAGACAATATTCCTAATAAACTCTTAACATGGGTAATGAAAATAAACATTCCACTAATATTCCTGTTTACATGCAGCCATGTATACTAACCCGCCCTAACATGTCGCTTATCACCTAAAAATATGGAAAATCAGAATGGTTGGAAAGGGTGGAGCTGCTTGTGCTATTTGGCTTCTTTGCATCAATAAAGGATTTTTACACGTGGCGGACTTGTTCCATCATGTAAACTCAGCCTCCCTCTTTCATTCCTTCAATCGCCTTCTTGAAAAGGTCGGCATTGCAATATTTGTGTATATTCCAAAAACTGTAATTCTTTCATAATGTTTAAAGGTAGGTGTGTTTCTCCTGCCAACCAGAAGTGTGTTTTTTTTGGGGGGGTGTGCATCTCTACCCCAGCCTTCTTAACTGTCAGTTTGTGTACAACGCGTCCATGGCAACACACGAAGCTGGCCGTAAATAGGCAGGAGGCCATCCGTTGCAAACTGCAGTAAAAATCCCAGTTGAGACGCATAATCCCAGTGAATACAGGTCCAATTAATGCTCCTAAAACCTGAGTGTCTGAATCAGAAAATGCTACATTCAGAAAAAGGAGGAATAGGCTGTTAACATCACCCCATATCAAATTCAAAATATTGACATATTCAGGATAATAGTGGAATATTAGTGTGCCTGTAAACGTAGCTGGTGTTATTTGTGCAAAGCCAGCGAGAGGCTCTGGTGTGTTGCACACGTTTGATAAGTGGATCTCTATGTCTGTGAGTCTGCTCTGTCTTTTCATGGTAGATCAGAGGGAATGATTTGTCTGTGAGAACCAGAGAAGATGAGTCCAGTGTGACATCTTCCAGAGATGGCTTCCTCTCTTGTCTGCTGGTTTAAAGCAGGAGATTGAAAAGCCTGTTTTGAAGACAGACCCTCGCTGAGGACAGAGGACTGTAACTATGTTTGTGAAGCAAGATGTTGGATGCACTTTTTTGTTATCACTGTTGGATTTTGTAGTGCAAAGTCTGTAGAACTGTTTAAGCAAACCAGTCAGGCTTCATGACGATCCAGCGGGGTCCTAGAATGGAAAATCAAATCAAAGGCAACCAGCTGCCTGTGTGTTGCTTGTGCTGTTGTATTTCTGTTGGCTTATCAAGCGTATGTCCATGTGTCTTGTGATGTTGATGTTTTTCTCAGCCCTATCTTATCTGATTCTGTTTTTTTCCCCTTCTGTGGCCTGCAGGAGGAGTGCTACATTTTCATCCAGATAATGTGTGCAGCGAGGATCGGGATAAAGTAAGTATGAAACATGAGCACCGCCTGTTGCCTCTGCTTTGCTCCTGGTTTGAATAGGATTTGTATGTCAATGTTTCCTTATTCATTTTCCCCTTTTGTCTGCTCTCCTTTTTGTTTTTTCCTGACCAACCACCCCTGTGGTTCCCCCTCCTCCCCTGCCTCTGTGCAGATGGAAGACAGCCCAAGCCCGAAAAGGCAGCGTCTTTCCCAGCAGACCATGTTGGATCTAAATTCTGCCCCTCCCTCGACTCCTTCCTCTCCCATTCGCCCCTGGGAGCTGCCTCCCAGTCGCAGACCACACCCCCACTACATGCCAGAGAGATGCCACACGCCTGTTCGCAACCGACGCAGGTGAGTGTGTGTATGTGTGACACAAATACAGATTAGCATTACTTTCATTAGTGTTCAGATGTAAAAAATAATAACAACATTATAAGTGTTTATGTTGGAACAGCTTTTTCTGTTTGACCAACAGTCAAAAACCTAAAAAATGTTCAGTTACAAGTCATATGAAACAAACCAAAACAAGGATTTTAGAAACTATAACCAAAATACTATTAGTCTTTTTACATGATAGATTACTGTAAGAATTAATCAGATCTATTTTTATCATGCTTTTATTGACTGCCAAAGATGCACAAGTGAAATAACTGAAAAAGAGCTGAAATGAACACAATTATTCTGCCGCTGTTAAGATAATTGCTTTATTAAATCATTTTTAGGGTTGCATCCAACTCAGAAGTATTTCAGTCAAATCAGATCTGGCTGTTTAATAGAAATATTCAACCATTTGTTCCTTGTGATCTATATAGAGTTTGAAAATTTGGACGGGGTTCAGCAGGACGTTCAGTGCAACAGTGACATTCTCGTAATATAGAAAATAAGCCAACTACGCGACTAATCAGAAATGTGCACCAACATTTTTTGCCGACACTAGATATCAAACATAAGCGAGAGACTGCATGGTATTAGGTTGCTGTGAGCTTTAAATTCACCACTTTTGAGTTGAAGGCATAAGATTATTGCAATATTTTTCAGTAAATGACTTTATCATGCACATAAGTGTACACATTTCTTATGTTTACTCTAATTCTATTCTTGTTTTATTCTGTTGAGTTATGTATTGTTGTTAGATTTCACACTTACAGCCTCAACACAGTGACGAGATATAGTTTATTTCCATTATTTTAATATCTTAAGTACTAGTGTTGAACATTGCAGCATGACGCACATGTTATTTTTATTTTTTAAACACATTTTTATTTCTATTTTAATTTAATTTAATTTTATTTTATTTTATTTCTATATTTACATACTTCTATTTTATAGTCTTATTCTTACTTCTTATAATTCTCTATTCTTTACATTAGAGTGACTGTAATGGATCACATTTTCTCCTCAATAAAGTATTTCTGATTTTGATTCTGATTCTGGTGTTGGAGCCTGAAGGGGAAAAGACTATGGCTGAGGCTAATGGCTTGAGGCTACATTAGCCACCAAATAAGACACCAAAATCTCTAACTGAAATATTGGTGGTGAAGTTGCATTGTGGGTAATGTAGGCAGTAGGTTTTGAAAAAGAAAGAAAAATGTGTGGAATAAAAAAAGACAACGTCTCTGGTTTTGCTGCACTAATCTTCATTTTGTTTTAACCTGTCTATCGTGAGTCCAACAATGTCATCGGAGTGCAGTGCTACATTGGTGGAGTACTCTTAAGTTACTTGCAGTAAGTGACAGCACGAGTACTCAGAACAAAATTAACACCATCCACTTGCTAAATGCTGGTAAAATATACAAGTAGCCGGTAGACTTGCTCCACTCACAAGCCAAAAAACAATGGTAATCTACTAAGTAATTGTTAATATTTATAATGATGCAAATGACGACATAGCTCCTCCTAAGTTTTCCCCTCTTTCCTCCACCTCAGCCCTCCAATGAGACGCCAGCGTGGCCGGAGAGACCGCCTGACCCGCCACCACCACCACGCCCACAACAACCACCACCACTACAACAGCAACAACAACCACCACCACCACCATCACCACCCCAACGCCCACCATCACCACCACCACCACCTGCACTCCCACCACGGCCCGTCGCCAGGGCACCAGGACGAGAACTACCGTCACCCAGCTCCGCCTCAGGGCTACCCACCCTACAGCCAGCAACCTCCCAGAGGGCTGGGGCCCGGGCTCGAAGAGCGCCCAGGTCACCATCCCCCGAATCCTTCTCCGAGGCCCCTGCACCAGTCACCAAACCTGTCTCCCAGGCTGCTGCACCCTGCAGCCCATCCACAGCACCCACACCCTCACCCATCCCAGCAGAGCAGTGTGGTGCTGGACCTCCATGAGCAGGTAACTTCATGAGATGATTTGGCCTGAAAAAATTATACATATACCCAAGAAAGGTCTGAATTTATTCCAGAAGACCTCTGAAATGACAAAACCTGACTTACTGGATATGACTGACGATGGTTTTGTCCTCTTGTCCTTCGCATTTTGCATGAGAACAAGACAGACATAAAAAATCAACACTTTCAGACAGGATATTATCTTATTTGCAGTTGAACATATCGACTTCAGAGCGTATGACTAATGCGATTTTAATTTATTACTGTAATCTGTTTGATCCTGAAAGCAATAACTGCGTTTCCCTTAATTTATCAAGGAAATTAATCATCGCCATGTAGGTGAAAGAGTCAGCTGGTCAATGTGGAACTGTCGATTAGCAAATCTGGTTATGTGCCTGTTTTCCATGGCGGATGATTCAGTAAAATAAGTTTCCAAATTGGCCGGGGTGGAGAAGAGTTTATTGGCAAATGGAAACTTTGCCCTCGAGAAACTGTGGTGTGTCATTGATCTTTTCAGAGAGCCAAATACAAGCAGGAATTATTTTTTGAATGCAAAACCTCCTATCCAACATTTAAAAGATTGTTTATGACTGTCACTAATTGGTGGTGTCATTATTGTATGTACGTTTAAAGGTATAATATAATATAAGGATTGTTGGTTACTAGTTGTAAACGCTAGCCACCAAAAGTGAAAGTAAAAGCCAACCTCAGATTCACTCTCGTTAGGCGTTTTGCCTCGCTATATTTGTATTTTTCCTGCACTATGTCTCTTGGATGCTTACTGCTTACAGTCTGCTACCTGGTGACCACCTTTTTATAAAGCCCTGACCTTACCTGAGTGCTGTGGAGGTCACGCCAATAACATCTCAAACACAGGAAAGACACACTTCAAAATGTTTAGCTGAATGTAGTTTCCTCGTCTGTCCAGAATGCGTCTTCTGCTTCTTGGTCGCCATGGTGTGTGTTTATTTGTTTTTCTGGGAGTGAACTGCTGCTACATCATCTCCTTCTTCTTCTGGGTGAAAGCCCACGATAGAAAAGGTGGTGCATGCGCAGAACGCCAAGTCCGACCCCAGTCAGAGTAAGTGGATACATGCAGCAGTAGTTTGATTGTCAATCAAATTATCTAGGTGTGTTAGTCGAGCTACAGATAGTCCAATTTCAGTCAGACTAAGCTGTTTACAAGCATTTAAAAGTCCGGTTTCAGTTGGACTAAGTCAATAATTTGATTTTCTCAAGCTGCATGTAAACGTACTGACTGAGAGTGGGCCGAAAGTGATGATTGACAGAGATTACTTCTGTATGAGTCTATACATTGATTTTTACGAAAATCCTGCTGAGTATATCTTTAATTTATCTCTATAAATTCACTACTAATTGGATCCTGATGGGAACAGTTTCCACCAGGAGACAAACTGTGAGGTCACAGGACTAATTTGCAGGTCTTTTTGCAGGTGAAAGAGTGAGTTGAGGTGTTTGAGTTTAGTGCCAGTTACAGCGTTGAAAGGCTCTTTGCTTCGAAATGCCACTGTAGCTGCAAAACACCCTTTTTAAATTACATTGAGTCAAATTACAAATCCAAAGAGGTCTGTTAATCATGGAAATTTGGAATTTATCATCTCAGCACACGCCTGGGAAACCCTGCTTGGCTTGTGCTCAACATCACAGATAATTCTGTGGTGTCAGCAGCGCAGATGCTCGAGGTTTTAAGGTTTTGCTTTATTTGCTCCTTAGACAATGAGGACTCGGTCTTGTCACTCCAGCTGCTCTGCTTTAAATCACACGCTCTGTTCTTAGATTTGACCTCTATCCTTTGATCTTCATATTTAGGGTTCAGCTCCAGTATCGTATCCTGTGTCTCCTCCGGGTGCGCCGCCTGGCCTGCCGCCTCGCTCCGCCCCTCAGCAGATCCCAGCGTGCTCAGTAGTATTCAGTGGACAGCACTATCCCGTCTGCAGTGTCCCTCCTCCTGTGAGTGTGTTTGATTCCACGCAGCACATGGAATTTGTTTATTTGATTTTTTGAAGATAGTTTCTGCAGCATCCCTCACTAAATTAAATATTGCGGTTTTCCTTTTTGTCTCTCTGCCAGGTCCTTCAGACTTGTTCTGTGCAGCACTTACCGATGCCCTACCCGTTCCCATCCCTGCTGTCCAGTGACCCGGCCTTCCTGCTCCCCCCTCCTCACCTCCCCCATCCCCCGACACACCTTTCCCACCACCCACCTCACCTGCCTCAGCCTGGGCAGTTCGGACCATATCCGACGCAGCAGGCCCGCTCGGTGAGCAGAATTTATATGTGATGCTGTGTTTCAACATTTGATTTAGTATCAGATGCAGCTTTTGTGAATATAAAATATGAAGTTTAAGTCTGAAGTGTCGAGGTGATAAACAGGAAAATCATCTCCTGTTTATTCGATGATATCTAACTGTCTCTGCATCTCTTCAAAATGTTTCCCCCCTTTTTGATATTTACAAAAACTACCTCAAAAAACAGGTTTTCACTTGAGGAAGCAGGGTGACAGTCAGCATCTTTCAGGGAAGCTTTAAATGTTTTCCCTGCTGTATAAAAAATGCAGCAGCAAAGGTGTTTTACAATGTTAAAGCAAAATGGATGATGCATATTTTATGCATTTGAGTTGAAGCAGTTAGTGTTTGCAAGCGTTTGGAAACAGTGTAGTGTTCAGTAAAAAAAAATAGGATGTGCAGAAATAGGGTGTTTTTCAGATGTATGCCTGCACAGCAAACATCACATTTACAGTTACGTGAGTGAACTCCAACAATGAAAGCTATGTAAATGGTGGTATTGCAGTTAAAGGAGAAATGTGTTTGCTAAAATGACAAGTGTTCAAATAATCATTTAGTTTACAAAGGTTGGAGCAGATCCTTATGAAACAGATTTATTTTTAACAACATATCTTAGTAGGAAAAAATAATGAATGATGTACAGAAGTAAGGTTGATTTATACTAACGATGGTCAGATATATTTATATTTTTATATAAAATGTCTTCAGCACGGACTCATTTACAGGATTTGTTAAGGGTTGATTTATCTCATCTTCTTCATCAAGTGTATCTGTTTAAATTCCTCCCCTTGTTGCGATCACATGAAATAATCTCAGGCGGTAACTGTTTGTATCTTCTCCACCCTCCCAGCCGTTACAGAGGATAGAGAATGACGTGGAGCTGCTTGGAGAACACCTGTCTTTGGGTGCTGGGCTCCACTATCCTCCCGCCACCCACCCTGCCCTCACACCACACTCCACACAGCTTCACTTCCTCTCCCATGACCCCCTGCCACAGGAATTCTTCGGAGTGGTGAGCAATGAGACTAATTATTTACAGTCTAAAGTAGAGTTTTTTTTTTTTTTAAAAAGAACCCATGTGAATGATTTATTAATGTATGTGTTGTTAATTTCCTCTCAGTCCTATCCAAACTTTATTCCTCGGCGTCTCCCCGGGCGACGGTACCGCTCACAACAGCCACTGCCACCTTCGCCTTACCACCCCAGCCTCCTGCCTTACTTCCTGTAAGTAGATCAGTATATTAACTTAGAGATAAGACAGTTAAAAAGAAAAAGGATATCATTAGTTGCAGGGTGTGTGATTATATCAGGTGACTAATGTTACTTCGGGAACAGAAAACGAAGTCCACAAGTCCTTATGTAAACTTGTGATTTAAGGGAAAATTTGACCATGCTGTTACCTGCCATTTTGATCAGTTACACTCGGAGAAGGCCCTTATTATGGTCACATAATTTTATTTTGTTGAAACTTTCAATAATGAAACTTTTAAATAATTTTATAACTATGGTCCACATCTGTGCCGAAAGACCTGAGGGCCACAGAGAGTGTTGATGTTTTTAAAAGCAAACTCGAGACCTACCTCTTTAGCCTGGCTTTTAATTAAACTTCATGTCCTTTTTCATTTTGTATTTATTATTCTTGTGTATTTGTCTGTTTACTTATTTTTATTAATCTGTTTTTCTAGCTGGCTTATTCTTCTATTTTGTTACTTATTTATTTATTTATTTTAACATATTTATACACTTATTTATTTACTGATTTATTTATTTTTTTCTATCTGAGTTTTTATCCTGCCTCTGGTGTTTTCCCACTTATGATAGTGTTTCCTCAGTTCCTCAGTTAGTCTTTACCATTACAGTCTTTGTCTTTGTGTGTGTGTTTTTATTGTGTGAAGCACTTTGTGTTGCATTTTGTTTGCGTGAAAAGTGCTATATAAATAAAGTTTGATGTGATTGATTGATTTTACATGGACGATATTGAAAGTGTCCTCAAAAAATAAGACTTTCATTAAAGGTTTTACTAATTTACACATTTAAATCTGGAAAACAAAGATAAATGAGTGATTTAAAATATTTGTTGCATGAAAGTGATGACTACAAAACAGTGGATTCGCTAAATAAAGGGGAAAAGGTTAAACATGTCTCGCACCTTCAAGATAGAAATACAGATTTTTTTTAAGTTAATTTCAAATAATGTTAAAATACTGAATACACAGATTTAACTATGAGAATAATATTTTGAATTAGATAGAAAAATATTTAAAATATAGATTTTTTGCTTAATTTGCTTCTTTAATGAATTGAATTTTAAATGTCTCTGTTACACCCCGCTCTAGTTCAATGCTGCCAGTCCAGCCCACCGGTCCTGCGATCAGTCTGGAGCTGGATGTCGACGATGGAGAGGTGGAAAATTATGAGGTCTGTCTTCATGTGCTTTTTTGTTTTGTCTGAATGTTTGCTGGATACAGACACTGATTCTCCTCTTGTTGCTCATGTTCTCTCCCCCCACAGGCCCTCCTGAACCTCGCCGAGCGTCTGGGAGAAGCCAAACTGCGAGGACTGACCAAGGGAGACATCGAACAGCTTCCATCCTATCGGTTCAATCCAAATAACCATCAGTCTGAGCAAACACTGTGAGTGCTGTCCTTTTGCAAACAGCAGGTTATCGCTTGTTGAGAGGGTGAATTATTCATGATGTTTTGTGTTGCCTCCTCAGGATCGGCAGAACTATGGATTTTTGTAGATTTACTATTTTTCAGACAGAGGCTAAATGTTAGATAGTTTGAGTTTATGCAGTTATTTAGCACATTTGTGGTTTTGCAAACTACAGAAAGCTCAAATCTACATTTTCAGGGGGGGAAATCCAAATGTCATCTCTGCCTGTTGGGGTTGGGTATTGTGAAAAAAGTGTTCTGATGCTGCATTCAAGTGCTCCTCGGATGGTGCCATTTTCCGATTTAGGAAGTCGTTCTTCCTACTTCGGTGTGTTCATGAGCTTGTAAGTTGTAATATGGAAACAACATGGACGCAGCAAAGAAGGTGTGTTGTATTTTATTGTCCAGAGCATCAAACAACATGTTGATACCGTAATATTTTGCACCAGTACAGTCCCCAAAATCAGTATAATATTGCGTTACCTGACTTGTTATCAGGTAAATGCTAAGAAATAACACAAAGCAACCAACTCTTAGAATTTATTACCATATTATAAATTACATGTGACCAAAAAATGGATATGCAATATGTGAATTAATAAAAACTTTCTCACAATCAACCAAACATTTACTTTCGTCTGCCATGTTTCGGCACATATTACAAATTTTTGCCAATTTTGTCATTGCTCTGACCTCATGTGAATTTTTTCTAGTGGGGAACTAATTTTTCTGATTATTCCAACACCACATGAATGCAACAACATTCTTGCAACACATATTTCTAAAAAAAAATAAACCTCCAAAAGCAACTTGAGGTCATCCTACAGTTTCTGCTTTATTATTAGTAAGAGGAGAAATATCCACTGAGACATGAAGACAGTGACAGTGGAAAGTCTCACCTATTAACCAATTAACATAAATCTGCCGGATGCCCAGTGTGTCACACAAGAAGTATGTCAAACAGCAGCCTTCTTGTGTTTCCGTAGTTAAACATGCTAATACCTGTTTTGTGTTGCAGGTGTGTGGTGTGTATGAGTGATTTTGAGTCCCGCCAGCTGCTGCGAGTCCTGCCCTGCAGCCACGAGTTCCACGGAAAGTGTGTTGACAAGTGGCTGAGGGTAAGTACCCACCCTGTGGAGCCTGCTCACTCACACTGTGTCCATGATTCACACACACAACCTCTGAGTTCATCTGAGGCTAATCACACATTGTTTGGTGGTAGATTCAAGTCTCTGAGCAAAAGTGTCACATAATAGGTCGCTGATAACTGACGGAAGTGCCCCGGTAACGCTGCGTTTAGAGACTCAATCAGTGACTTATAGAGAGAAAACCGTACTTTTTGTCCAAAGACACAAACACACTCTCAGCCCAAATGAACATTAATCTTTATTATAGAAGTGTAGAGAGAATCTCAATCTTCCAGAGATCTGTTTGTAGGTCTGCTGCGATAAACGCAATATTACAATCCTGCTCTATATGTTTTGTGGCGGTACTGAGTATTTACATTCGGCTACAAATGCTTGCAGCGTGTCAAGTCAAGTCAAGTCAAGTCAAGTCAGCTTAATTTATAAAGCACATTTCATACAACAGTTGTAAACTCAGTGTGCTAAAGATGCACCATACATGACAAACTTAAAATATCATATACGATAATGAAGTATTACGTATATTAAAACAAGCAGGACATGATAAAAACACACAAAATAAGAAGGTATTATTATTGTGAGTATTCTTAAAAAGGGGAGATAATGAAAATGATAATACTAATTCCTAAATCATTAAAGTCTTAACTTCTAACTAAAACCTTGCAAAAAACATGCTTAGTTTGCTTTTAGAAGCGAACACTGTTGGAGCAGACTGTAGTTCATGTGGAAGAGAATTCACAGAGATTAGGACCATGATGACTAAAAGCACCATGAGCGGTTTGAGATTTTGAGATTTTAAATGGTTATTGATCATCTAAAGCCCCGTTTCCACCAGACACTTTCAGTATGGTACCTTTGGAACCAAAAGTGACCCCTCAGAAATGGTACCTAGACCCTAGGTCTGTTAAGCTTTTCAACTGCAAACAGTACCCTTATATGTGGGCAGGGTTGTTGTCACTCACTGCTCTGTCCAGCACTCGCTGTATTTCCTCATCAGCGGTGACACAGATGGAAGTCCGCACCTCATTTATCGTCCACAGAATGAGGCTGTACGCCGATATATTCTTAACAAAATAGAACAGGCTGCAGTGAGAGTCAAAGTTAGTCAAAGTAGTGGTCAGAGTTGTCATATGGAATATTTAAGGTGTGTTGATGGATTCACGTCGTCAACTCAACTGAGTAACATTACAAGTTAATGTTCCACCTTAAAAGTCTCCAGCAGTCGGCCCAGTGAATTAAGTTATTTTCTCTCAGACTCCAGCTGCTGTGAGAGGCAGCAAAACATCCTTTCATTTTATAGTTACAGTTTACTAATAAAACTCTCCACAGTATGAACAGTGGTTACATGAGCCTCAAAACCAGCCACAACTCAGCCCTGAGCAGAGTGACCGTCCTCTACTGACCAATCAGACTGCAGTGTTCACAGGCTCCACCTTTTAGTACCAGATCTGTGTGCTAGGTACCCCAACAGAGGGGGGACCAAACATGGGGACGGTACGGAACGGTTCCATTGGTACCATCCACAACTTTTCGCAGTGGAAACGGGAAAAAAAGCATACCGAACTGTACCATATCGTACTGCTCTGTGGAAATGGGGCTTAAGGGATCTCTCTGGTGTGAACTCTGTGAGCATGTCAGCAACACAGGAAGGAGCTAAACCATTAAAACATTTAACAACGATAAGAAGTATTTTAAACAACAGCAGAGGAGAAATTAATACTGAACCCATACAAACCATACAAACCAGTGGGTCTGCCCTCTTGTTCTATGTCCCTTAGCCTTCCCTTCATCCAGAGCATGTTCTCTACCTTGTGCCAATCAGGGAAAATATAAATATTCTATTATATAATGATATCTTTTCCTTAGTGCTGACATTTTGACTACAGCAGATATTCTGTATCACAACAACTGGACACAACCAAAGCTTCTGAGCTGAAAAAATGCTGCGCTCATTATTTCGCCTCATTGCTCCTCTGTGTTTGGCATTTAAAAATGAACAGGGATTTAATTTGGTTGAAACTTGTCATCTTTGTTATTTAAAAAGCAACAATATACCTAATAATAGCTCAACAACAAAGCTTATTTATAAACCACTAAAATCAAGATGAATAATTTGCAAAGGCAACAAAAAATGGGGGTAACACCCTGATCGCACTGTCGAGCCACCCTTAATCACTGCAGGGGAAATTCCTTCACCGCGACAGCCCTATCTGTTAGATAACAGAAACAAACATCAGGCCTGTGTCTACATGTTCCTAAATTCAGCACAGAAGAGTCAGTAAAGTCTGTAAACCACACTAAAGCCCAGCACAGGAACATCTGAAGAAGCTGCACACATACTTCAACTCTTGATTTCCCACTGAAGACGCTATAAAAAGCCTCTCAAACACCAACTTCTTGTGTTAATCATCATAACACTGTCTTATGATTTTGAGTCAGGGCGGCATCGCCCAAAGCCTCGGTGTGAATTGGGTTAAAGGGATTACAAATCAATACAAAGCAAATAAAGAAAATGGGGTGGTGTAGTGGTGATTTTAGTAAGTGCCCAAATGTGCAGTTTTAGGATCGAGCTCTCCGTGTGATCAATAACGGGACTCAAGATATGAACTGCTTATAAAACCTAACTGGATCATGTTTGTTTCCTCTCTCTGTCCTCAGGCCAACAGGACGTGTCCCATTTGTCGGGCCGACGCCTCGGAGGTCCAGAGAGACTCAGAGTGACCACATGAGGGAGCCAGATGCTCCTAATTGTCTGTCAAACACGTTCAGCACTACCTGCTTCTGATATATTGATACACGTGTACGTGCTTACACACACACACTCACACACACTCACACACACCTACACACACACACACACACACACACACACACACACACACACACATGCACACACCACTTGTAGTTTTTTTGTGCAGCACTTTCTGCTTGTTTGTGTCCTTTTCAATCTTTATCCCCCGTCCCTTACATTCAATCTGATTTTCACCAGATTAACTCAGCGGTTATTTTACTGTCTGTTATATTTTAGTAAATTACACCCTGCCTGACCACTATTCTGCTGTGGTGTGTGTGTGTGTGTGTCTGTGTGCACGTACATGCACCACAACTGTGCAAGCGTTGTTTGGTCAGCCCTGTAACGCCGGGCTGTGGTACATGACTGTGTGTGTTCTCAGTACGTGTGCGCGCGTGAGAGAGATTTTTTTTAGGTGTCCTGGAGCATGCCTGAGTTTCTGTTGTGTACCAGACAAGAGTAACGACATGGGAGAGTTTTTGCTCTCATGAGTGACTGACTTTACTTCCTGTTTGTACGTTTATGCACTGTCTGTCTGTATGCATACTCTGTGTGTGTGTATGTTATAGACTTTAATCCTTTTCTCTAGTTTGACACTAAGGGTCCATGCTGCCACTATATTTCTCGGTTGCCTATTTGATCCATTTGTTTCAGTAGATTATTATTATTATTATTATTATTATTATTATTATTATTATTATTATTGATACTCAACCATTATAAGTGATTGTTTTCCTGCCTGGCAGTTACCTCATCATTCCGGTTCTGATCATCTTTCATTACGAGCGCTTCACGGCACTACTTTGAAATTAAGCACATTATATATTTTTCTTTTTCCTTTCTTTTCTTAGTAAGAATAAGTTTGTCTGTGACTTTGCAGTGGCACATGTGTTACATATATACATATATCTATATATACTGTATAAATCTATGAATATCTGTATACCAAATAAAAGGCTTGATATGAACTTTTTAAACTTAGCATTTTGTATATATTTTTTCTTTTTTTTTAAACAGCAAATTAAGAGCAAGTGAAATTGACATCAGTTTTCTCTGTGCTGTGTTCAGATGCCTTTCACAAGTCTATTGAAACCTTTGAATGCTGAGCAAATTGGTTTGATTTATATTGAAAACATGGGAAAAAGGCAACGAAATGTTGGTAAGAAATGTCTGGCGAATTTCAAGAAATGAGTTGATTTAGAAAATTATTTGAAATAAACATGGGAAAAATGTCCAGAAAACTATATTTATAATTATCCTAATTACATGTTTTAAACTGCAGAATTATAATAATTTTGTAAACTTTTTTTGTCACGTCATTTCCTTTTTTCCCACTGAATTTTCCTCCCTAATTTTCAGGTAATTTTCTCATATTTTTACTTTTGTGCTTTACTAAATTCTTCCTAACTTTGGGGTAATTTCAATTTTAGTTGTTTCTTCCCATGTTTTTGAAAGAAACCAAGCCAATTTGCTCAGTTTTCAAAGGGTTAAAAGTGACACTGACTGCAGACTGCTGCCTCAGGTGGCTCCATCTTTTTAGAGCTCTGATCTGGAGGTGCAATGACTTTAAACTCCCAGTAGGTGGCGTTACTGCTCTTCTAGATGACCACCACTCCACATCTGCCCAGGTTGTGGCCCTTGTGTTGTGTTTCGGCTCCCCACATACACACTCTTTGCTTTACAGGTAGATAGTAGGTTGTTAATGGTTAAGCAGAACAGACTCGCCACACAATAATTCAGGTATATTGCTGATTTGTGGACTGTTGATTGAGTGACAGTCCTTTTGAGTCATACTAAATTAGGGCTGGTCAATATATTGGTATTATATCAACATGATAGAGACTAGATATTGCCTTTGACTTTGGATATCTTAAAATTCTAAGTACTGACTTTTGCTAGTTTTAAAGGCTGTAATACAGTAAAATTATATAATTTTCTCAACTTATCAGACAGTTCTAGTATCTGCCTTTACCCACTTAGTCATGAGATCCACATTACTGATGATCATGTATCAGAAATCTGAGTGTGTAAACATACAGTAAAAGCACCAGTAGTCAACCCTAAATAAAGCAATATCGGTATTGAGGTATTCGCTAAAAGACATTGTGATATTTCAGCCCTGTGCTGAATTCCTGATGTGTAGCATTGTTACTGTGGGTATTAAGTGAGCCCTTTTTTCTTTAGATCAACATTGCAAGACAGACGGCACACCCAACATCACTCTCTCTGGTTTTCTATCAGACTCTTGACTCTGCTGCTACACCTGTTGTTGCACCGTCACATTCAGTCCTTTATTACACGGCTTTGTTGAAAACTACATCGTATGGTCTAAAATTTCTAAATAGCAGACAGCTGCCATGAATAACAGATGTTGCTGTAGATGCAGTGCTGATTATAGACACTTAGTGGAAGCCATAAAATCATTTTTAAATAAATAAAATAATATTCAAATTATTATTTTGTGTCTAATTATTGATTTCATTAGTAAGCAGCACTGTAATATCAGGATAATGAACAGTAAGCGGGTCATTATTGTGACATAAACCCCAACAGGGTGATGTAAGGCTCTGACACTGTGCATCCCTCCTTCAAGTTACATCTGATTACTGGAGTTGTGATAATGAGCTGTAATTTTACAGCAGTCCTGAACAATACAGTGGGATTATTCCTACTCAGAACACAACATAAATATGCAGGTAAACAAAGATAAACCGACTGTGGTGGATAAAGTACCTGAAAGCCACATGTCAGTAAAAGTACAGATATTTTACCAGAAAATGACTTTGGTAGAAGATAAAGTCACCTAATAGAATATTACTTAAGTCAAAGTCTTAAAATATCTGATATTTACTGGATTTAAGTATCAAAAGTAATTTTATGATATTAATTTGACAGTAAAAGTATAAGTAAATGCCACTAAAAACAAAGCAAACAGTCAGAGTCTTGAGAATTATAAAGTTTATTTTTTTTTTAAAAATTGAGTCTTACACTTGAAGAGAAACTGTCTTTTTCACAACTTTAAAGGATTTAAAGAACAAAATCCAGTTTTTTCTTCCCTCCCGTCCCTTCACTCACCTGTCTGTCCCTCCACCCTTATTTTGTGGTGAGTAACAACAAAGTTAAGGGGAAATGTATTGGAATAAAAGTGTAATATGAATAAATACAACATATTTGGACAGGATTTTAGCATGAACAGGATGATGATGCCTAAACCAATGCAGCAAAGACAGACTCGCACACAGAACAAAAAGTTTCAGACTGAAATCTGGATTTTAAAAATCTATTTTACATGTTGGGCTGTACAGACAGTGAAAAACAAAGTGCACAGAGTGTAAACAGTGCAAACATTTCAGTCCATGTTGAACTTTCCTCAGTGCAGAATGAGGCGTGCATGCTGGTTCACCATATAGTATATAGGTCACTCTTCCAGGTGCACCTGATCAGTCATCAGCAGCTTAATTAAGCAGACATGAAGTCAATTAGCAACAGGCCACATCATTACAAGCACTGCAAAGCATGGTCTGAAACTAATGCTGCTCTACATACATATACACCATAAATACAATGATGGAGTGAACACTGAAAAGTGTGGTTAGGTGGTACAGAGAGAGAGAGACAATAAAATAAGTCACAGAAAATTAGTCGTGATGTGACCTGTTGGTAATTCACTTCATGGGTGCTTCATCAAGCTGCTGATGACTGAACAGATGCACCTGTATATTAACTACACAAAATCACACATGACTACATATGAGATAATTTAACTAAATATTTTAAGGCAGGATGCCCTTGGGGTTTTTCAAACCCTTTATAAGGGGGGTGTCTAACTTTATATTTTTATGACGGGCCACCATAGTCTCGTCAATGTATGGGAAACACTGCAATTAATTTCCACGAGTTTTACAAACCTTTCAATGATTTTTTTTGCGATGTTTCCAGGCTTGAACGTTCATTAATTCACTTCATTAATTTTCTGTAACCGCTAATCCTCTTGAGGGTCGCGGGGGGGCTGGAGCCTATCCCAGCTGACACTGGGCGAGAGGCAGGGTACACCCTGGGCAGGTCGCCAGACTATCACAGGGCTGACACATAGAGACAGACAACCATTGTCAACCGTGTCTTTGGACTGTGGGAGGAAGCCGGAGTACCTGGAGAAAACCCACGCTGACACGGGGAGAACATTTGCACCTCCCACCCTGGGCTTGAACCAGAAACCCTCTTGCTGTGACGCGACAATGCTAACCACTGCACCACCGTGCGCCCTTGAAAGTGAAATTATGAAGTTCCATGAATTTTCCAGGCTTTCAATGATCTTGGGAACCTTGATTCTGCCATTTTGGCTTTCACTAGTTAACAAGTGGACATTTTTCACCTCACGAGTTAACTAGGAAAGTCAGAGGACACTCCAGCTACTTAACTAGGCTGTATTTTTGGCTTTGGTTGTTAACTAGTTGAGGTCTCATCTGATACCTAGTATATGGGTCACATGCTAAAAGGGCTTGCCGTAGCCCACCTCCCCACGCAGCACACAACGCCTATTCCCCCACTGTCGAAGTACATGTGTGTTTCCCTGACTGCACACAGCTGTTTCCCCAGCAGCACACGCCTGTTGTCCTACGCCTTCTGTTACTGTACGTACCAATACAGTATCTACAGCTGAATTCCAAAAGGCAGACGTCACCTCTAGGCTTTGCCGCACAAATGGCTACACTCTTGCGAGCAACTTGCGCGGAGCTGCTCGAGGCGCAGAGAACACAAATGTCATTGTTTTTCACTGGAGACCGTTTACGCAGCCTGTTTACGCAGAATATGATAAAGACGGGGAGAAACACCTGGGGGCAGTTTACGTATTCTTTGCACTGAGTCAGTCTTACTGAGTTGAAATGACTTCTGTTAGGACTTCCGAAAGACCTCATGGAGACATCTGTCCAGCGATAACGGTGGTGCGGCTCTTTTGGTAAGAGCTTGTGTTGAGTCTGGAACTATTAAAAAAGCTCTAACATACTGAACCAATAGTTACTTTTATTCCTTCAGTTTCAGGTTCACACCATCTTAAACTCACAGAGTCAGATATCTGCCTGTGTCTTAGAGACAAAGAGGATGTATTTTGAGTTCATGTTTAATTAAATGAGCAACTCTTGGTTGTGGCCTGATGACTCACTGTCCTTCCATCCTTCACCCATGTCTAACTGTTTGCTTCCGCTCTCTTTTTGTTCTTCCTTCTACTAATTCTCTGCTTCACCCGCCTTTTCTGTTACACACTTCTTCGTCCCCCATCTTCCACTCCATCACCTCCCTTTTTTGTTGTTTCTCCCGTCTCCTCTACCCCTCCTGTCCTTTCCTTCAGTGACTTTGCTCCTCTTCCTTCTCCTGTCCTCCTCATGCACTGTCCTGTTTACTCTTTCTCTCCTCTCTACTGTCTCATCACTCTGTTCTTCCTCTCCTCCTGTCCTTTCACTTATGCATCTTCTCTCCCACCCTCCTCTCCCTCTTTGCCTCTGCTGCGATCACCACCCACTCCTTTAACCCGCTTCCGCTCCGGAGCAGTCAAGCGGAAGTGATGGGGGATTTCTGCCTAAAACTGTCGGCCCAGTTACTTAACTCAGGGAACAAACAATATTTGTCTCATCCTGCTTTTTCCTCACCACTCGCCCATCTCCCATTTCATAACCAGGGTTGTACGAGGCCACAAGTTGCTCTGTTTTTGACGGCAAGGTGAGCCCCTCTTGATGTCGTATGGACTCCAGGCAATCACATTAGACTGCAAAATGACCTCTGCTTCACCCCACATTTACGTCCTGACTGCAGTGTAAAACATGCATGATAGAAACCCTTCATTTTGCACAAACTTAACCCCATATCGTTTCTTCTTCTATAGCTGCTCAAGAGGAGTTCCACTGGTAAATATTCCCGCTTACATATTCTTCTTTTTGGCCAGTTAGTTGCACTCCAGTTGTTTGTGTGACTGGCTGACCCGTCCTCAGGCTGTGCCCGGACTGGTGTCATGTTTCAGGCAGCTTTGTTTGGCAGAGTGGCTGTAAAGAACTTTAATTCATGTCTGTCAGTCTCAGGTCAAAGAGAGGGGAAGAAGAAGAAACTCGCAAGGGGAAGACTGACCAGAATTTATGTCTATGTGCACGTAGCCTGCTGTAATCGGTACTTTTTCTTAAGAAGGGTATGCAGTATACCCCTCTATGACTTACCCAAGTCAGTCAGTTTACTACATTTGCAGCTGTGCCTTGCTGGTTCACAGCCCTTTGAGTGTTAACAACACATGTGTAGATGCATGTGAGTGTGCATTTAGGACTAAAATGACGCTTCACTCCTGCCTGCAGACAAAGACTGGCCAATCAAAACGTAGCATCACGCCAGCTCAGACCTGTGCTCCATTGACTCTAATGCAGTCGCTTCAGATTTCCTTCATTTTCAGGCTGGTTTTGTGGATTTGGAGCTAAATGTTGTGCCTGGGGCACGTCGTGTATTAATGATACTCGTTACCTGGAGAGGTTGGAAAAAGATATACGTTTCTTCCCTGTTCCAAAACCAAAATCAAACCCTGAAAAGTGTAGGGTTAGCTAGCTAGCTACTGAAGATATAGCCTACTGAATGTATACACATGCTGCTTTTTTCTGGGTAATGCCACACAGCTGGTTCAATATCAGCAAAGCATGAATTTGCCTCAACGTTGAACGAAGAATCCAAAAATGGAGAAAATTCTTGATAAATTAAAGTCATAGGGGATTGCGTTTAACAGAAGCAAAACTATATCACAACATCTGTTTACAACCTCTCACACAACTTGTGCACTATAATCCAAGTGTTAGGTATCCAGCCATGGGCTCAGTGCTTCTCAAACACATGTGTTTTTGTTAAATACTTTCACATAAACTTGTCTGTGCCTGAAACTGTGTTTGTGGAAGTGTTCGAGAAACATTTGAAATATATGTGTACAAGTTGAGATGGGAGAAAGAACTCAGTGTAGAAATTCCAGACAAAGATTGGCATAATATGTGGGAGATACACCACTGAGCAACTAATTCCCAGACCTGGAGGGAACTCTCACGGAAGAATGTGATTCGCTCCTTTACTACACCAAAACTGAAAAGTAAGCATCTCCATAGTTGTGAGAAATGTTGGCGAGAGTGTGGGTCTGTTGATGTAGACCTCACATGTTTTTTTGAAATGTCAGAAAATAACTGTATTTTGGGAAATGGTATGTAAAGAGCTTTGTTACACCCTGAGGTCCCCATCAAGGTCATGTTTCCTTGTTTTCAGTTTGTTAGTATGTCCTGTTTTATTTTGACAGGTACTTCACTTCCTGCCCCTGTGTGTTTCCCTCCTGTGTGATTACCTGCCCCGCCCTGATTGGTTTCACCTGTCCTTCATTATGCCTCCTACCTCCTGTATTCAGTCCACCTGCTGCCCTTTGTCTGTGCCAGTTCGACTCTGTAGTTAAGAGGACATGTTCTAGCCGTTTGCTCTGAGTAATCTCTAGTTTTTGATCAGATATGTTGCATTTTTGCATTCTGTGCAATCCCCAAATTTTTGAAAACTTATGTTGTTTTTTGGGCTGTTTTTCTGTCCACTGACCTTTATTAAAGATCTTGTGTTTTTGAGTCCTTCTACTGAGTCTTCTCTTTTGTTGGTACCAGCCTGATAAGCTCATGCACATACTAGTAGCTATATGATGTTCCTAACAGTTGTTGGGTACTTTATCTATGCAAATTCTTTTGGAAGAAAATGTTATTGCCAGTGAAAGATATTTGGTTAAAATAAAGCGGTCACTGGGAGCTGGGATAAAGAAACACCACCGACGAAGGACCGATGGCTAACAACTGTGAAAGAAATCTTTTTAATGGAGAAACTGACACACACACGAGACTACAAGAAGCACAACTAGAAAGAAAATGGGAAAAATTGACTCTATATAAGACTCAAAAAGACGACACTGGACTTGATTAATAATCAATAGATACACCAATCTTTAAGGCTGTAAAAATGTATATTTACCCAAGCAGTTTTTGATTCATTAGCTCTTATTGTTTTTCAATTATTTTATTATGCTGTTGTAACTGACATGTCAATGTCCCAAAAATTGTTTTAATAAAGACCTAAGTAAAAAAAGAAAGAAATACATGTGTACATGTGTAATGCTGTGATCCATTTACGTTGCTACGAGCGATGAGACTCAAGATGATGTCATAAAATGTTGTAACTTCCTGTTGAAATTGGCGGTGAGCGTCCCCGTTAGTGTTTGAACCATTTATGGCCTAAATGTAAACAAAGATGGATGCCTCCAAGAAAGCAGTTGTCACTATTGCAGTAGCTACTCAATAGCCATCTTTGTTTTCGTACGAGACTGCTACTGGTAGAACCACTTGAAAGAGCCTTGTCATGACGTGTTGTTGCATAATTTTGCGCAGCTTCCTGTCTTTCCTACCATCTTACTAGCGGTAAGATCTTTATAGAATGGCACATAAGTATTGGGCAAATGTCTGGATGAATGAGACTTGGATTATGTTGCACGAGTTGTGTTAGAGTTTGTAAATAAATGTTTTCATATAGTTTGGTTGTTCTTAAGTGCAGACACCTTTTAGTCCAATTCAAGAAGTATTTTCTCATATCGTTTTTGGATTCTTCATTTGACAGAGGCGTGCAAGAAAAGTTTTCATCACAAATTTAACATATCACTCAGTGTATAATTGATAAATGGTCATGTGTGTTTTTGTCTTTTGGGACAAAAAAAATCTGTCTCATGAAAAACAAAAATCAGCTCTACACTGCACAAAATTAAAAACCACACCCTTTTTTAAATTACATTTAAACATATCTCATTTCTTTCCTTCCTTCATTTTCACTCTGTTCTACCTCCGATGCTTTAACGAAGACTAGAGAGGCTTTTACACCTCTGCTGTCTCCACCGCTCTCTTCCAGGCAGCCCACACTTTTAATGTGCAAATGCAAGTGTGTGTGTGTGTGTGTGTGTGTGTTGTGCAGACTGTCCCAAGCTGACAGGGTACATGGAATCTCCATCCTGCTTGTATATAAAAAGAAAGCGAAGGCACCAAGCTCTGCCTGCTCCACTTATATTCACACTCACACACACACACACACACACACACACACACACACACACACACATTTGCTCACACACACACATTTGCACGCACTGTATCTTTCTGTCTCCCCTGTTCCCTCTTCCTTCTCTCTCATATCTTTCACTCTCCACAGACATGCACTCAGCAGCGTGAGGGTTAAATGTGGACGCGTCAGCAGGGCAGGTTGTTCCCTGCTCTTCTCCCCGAGTGAAGAGTGTGTGTAATATTTCATAGGGATTTCCCCCTCTCTGCATGCTGGGTGGCTGCTGGCCATGTCATCATGTTCTGAGCTGTCAGCGGCCATCACTGTCACTCGTGGTACATGAGGTGTGCGTGTGTGTGAGAGAGAGAGACGGTCTGAATGAGGAAGAAAAGGAGACGAGACAGGAAGAGAGACTCAGACAGGACAGGGATGTGTGTGCATGTGTGTGTGTGAGTGCGTGTGTTGATAGATGAAGTGGAAATGGTGCAAATGGGGGGCTCGGTGGGAGCATCAGCGTCAGGACGAAGGCTTTCCACTTGACACATTTAGTTGGTGAGGAGAGGCGAGCTAAGAGGCAGAATGCATCACATGTGTGTGTGTGTGATATATACACACTGTGTGATATACTGTACACACTGTACACACACACAGTGTACATGGACAGCAGGACCCTCAGGTTGTCTTCTCAGTCTGCTGGATAATTCCCTCTCCAGGCAGCTGTTGTGAGCCACGCGGCACAGAGCAAAGTTTATGGAGTTACTTGTCAGAATAGAAATGCAAAATATATTAGCATACAAATTTCAGCCCGAAACAGAAAAATAACTGCAGATAAATGTGGTACATGATAGTCATTTGTACTTTAAGTAAATGAAACCCAGTGTATTTGGCAATTACAGCGTATGTTTGGGGAGGACTGTGGCCCAGGAAGTATAGCGATCTGATTCCCAGCTCTTCCAGTCCACCTGTGAATGTGACAAGTCTAAAAGAACTTTGAGTGGTTAGAAGACTAGAAACTATACAAATTATTATGAAAGGCAGCTGTTTTCAAATGGCTATTTTCTCAAATATCTTTCTACGTACTATGATGACCAAAAGGGTAACTTCCATATTTTTCAACCTGGACCTATTTCCCATGTTTTTGTGTCTAAGTGACCAATGACAGCAACATTTTTAAAAATTGGTCTAGTATTGAGCGAGAGTGATGCAGCCGCAATACGGGCTGCACTTTAACCACTCAGGGATATGTTAATATATTTACGTCACTAAAAGTGTTTGATTTTGCAACTGACAGGCTCAGATTATTCACACCAGGACAGTCTGGGGGACACCTTCATTTGGTTCGGTTCACGTTCACACTGCACTTTTTAAAGCGGACCAAACCGTCTGAACGATGTCACGCAGTTACAACAGCTGCCCGTTTGGGGGTGGTATTGCCCGAAACAACCACTGACCAGGAAGAAAAAAATCACGAGGAAGAAGAAAACCCGGCTAATCGATTTGCCAGGACCGAAAACGGAAAGACCAGGGTTCACTCGTTTGAGGGAAACTAGAAGATCGTCTTGACACTAGTTAGCCAGTTAGCATATTAACAGCACAATCCAGTGTTGAAAGAACAGAGCGTTGTTATCGTGCACCAGTGAACAAACCATTATGAAATGTTTCTGCTAAAGCACTCAGTGGCTGAAGAAAAATAATCTTACCTTATGTTTCAAGTTTGTTTGAACCTCTCTTCCCCGTGACTTTAGCTCTTTATTTACATTTCTCACTTCCATTTCTGTTCTTGTGTGCTAAACTGAACTGATAATCAGAGTGATTTTATTCGCCGACGGACTTTGCTGTGCTGACGCTGAATCAATGTGATGAATCTGTGGGAAAAACTAGTGCTGATGAGGGTCAACGGAGCGGGACACACTACACCTTTGAGGGCGGCAGACCGATGGCCAACTGTTGGCTAAGTGTGTCAGGGCTTTGTAAAGAGTAAGATCCTTTTTTTTTTTTTTTAAAAACCTGAAAGAGCCCCAAAATCACTATCGCCAAATCCATCAGACTCCCAGATGCAATCTGAATAAACAGTATGCTGGTGTAGGGACCATTTCTGGTTAATCAAAATGGCTCTCTCTCTTTAACAAAAAAAAAAAATCTACCCCTGCAGGGATCTTTTTCATAATGTTGTCAGACACTTAGACTAACAATCTGAGCCTGTCAGTGGCAAAACAAATACTTTTAGTGGACCTAAACTGACAGTGCACAAAGGCCCTGAGTGGTAAAGTTACAACCTGTTATGAAGCTCCCAGCTGAAGCACTCTCAGTCAATCTGAACCAGTTTAAAAAGTTGTCCTCTCCATTTGTCACTTAGACACAAAAACATGGGAAAGATGGCTGCATACCTTGAGTCTGATTCTGTTTGAGGTTTTTGCCTCTTAAAATAAGTTTTTCTTTGCATCTGTTTCCAAAATACTTGATCATGATGGGCATTAGTGGGAATTGTTGGTTGTCTAGAAATAAAAGAGTATGAACTGACCTGCTGTATATGACAAATTAGGTAACTTATGTTATGAATAAAATAACCTGACTTCAAAATACAGTCCAGGGTTGAGATACCCAGACTCAACCTGACCATATTTTTAGATAGATATTTTGGTAGAAGTGTAAGAACACATGCACACCTGCTTGCATGTGCACACAACACACAAATGTACATGCAGACAATAAAGCATATGTTTAGTGCTGTGGTGAACATGACTGATGTTCTAATAGTGGAATTATATTTTGATTTGTGTGACACTGGCCATATCTGCAGTCTCTATATCTCGTTGTTCCCCTCTCTGCCCCTTTGCTTATCATTTTAAAGCCTCCATGATTGTGGTGTTACATCAGTTTTCTCCACTGATGTGATTTTATTTAAGAGTCTAAAAAGCGCATCTGATGCCAGCTGGCCCAATGATTTGTCTGCAGGGTCATTTTTTTATTCTGGGGTTTAATGTCGGCTCATGCCAAAATGGCAGATCAGGCCATAGAAATGCAATTTATCGCTGTACTTAAGTGATGGTTCCAAGGCAACTTTCTGAAAGAATGAAAATGGAAAAGTATTGGTTTCTGTCTCCAAGAAGGGTTGGCCAGCAGGTCAGATTCATAAATGGGCCAATATGAGTCACATAAGTCACCCTGTCACAGTGTGTACTGTTACTTAACAGAGAGCTGTGAGATCTGGTTGTTTTGGTGCAAATGTTATTTTGTATTGTCCGGAGCAGTAAACACAAAACACACGTGATAACAGGGTGAGATACGGGTCATGAAAAGTCACAGGAAAAGGAGTGATGGACCCAACTTATTAAATATCTCTGTTAACAATGGTACTGATGAATAAGGGCTGATGGTGATGTAAGTTCTGAAACACTACAAGCAAATAAGAAAGAGATGATTTGGGTTTTCTATCAACCTCCAGTGCTATTCAAATTTAAATTTAATTTGACATTTCAACTGAAGATGGTATAGAAAAACTTGTAATGCATGTTTTTGATCAAAATTCTATAAAAATTGGAACTCGGGTTGTTCTTTTGTGGAGACAAACACCTACTCAAATTCACACTTTTTTTATTTCAAGCAAACCATGCAGTGATTAATCAGCCTTGTACTCATTAATATTAAGGAATTAACTATCAAATTCTATAATGTCCTTTAAGTTTCCCAGATTGCTACCACTTCAAAACTAAGATGAGCCAAATAAGGATAGCGTTCAGTTTATTTGACTCAAAATCAAGGGGGGCGGGACTTAGCGAAGAGTAAATTGAGTTAACTGCTTTTTAATAGTTGACAAGTTCTTAATTTGAATCAATGTTTGCATTAATTTCTTTTTAGTAGCATATTAATTAAGTCTGTGAGTGCTCTCCAGTTTGTGTATGTATACTTGAGCATGTGGTTGTTGGCTGTGTTGTCACTGTTCCCAGCTTTGGACTTGATGTTATCAGTGACTGATGTTCTGCACAAGAGCTTGAGATGTCAGGAACACAGGAGATGATTATTGATTGTCGAGAATAACAGGAAATATTTGATTAAAGAGGATCACATGTAACAAAGCTCCCAGCTGGATTGAACCCAGGGACGTTGCAGTATGTATACATCTCATCTCATCTGCCCCGAGGCTACCAGGACGCCCCGCACTAAATGATTATAATAATACAATAGATAATATAGAAATATGTCATATTGGTTCTAAGCAGATCAGAGCAGACATCACAGAATACAAACTGTGTGTTTACATGAGTACAATATATATACAGTGTAAACACTCACTTTACCCAGAGGGGCAGGGTCATGTCACACACATACAGACCACAGGCAGAGCATATGTGACTCCACATACATCACAGGATTAGAGAAGAAAGCCAAGAAAAAGGCACTTTTGCTGCTTTATTGTATTCTACGTGAAAGTAAACTTAACAATCAGTTATGTCGAAAATGTATCAGTCCCTCCAGGACGCTGTGATCGCAGCAGTCAGCCCTGCCTGTGAATTCTGCTCGACCATGCAGTTTCACTGCAAATTTGACTATTTAAAACGGGTGAAATCTCATTTCATGGTGGAGCTGTGTCTCACCTCCTCTGAACCTCTGCAGGAGGGAAGTTACTGTACACTTTATATCCTGTAGCTTATTGTGATCCTTTCCTTCTCTTTTGGTCTGAAGTTTAGAAAATTTCTTATCTTATCTTATCTTATCTTATCTTATCTTATCTTATCTTATCTTATCTTATCTTATCTCTGTGTTTATCATGACATAACTGCTGTGGGACTGGAGCTCTGAGCCTGGGACAGATTCACACACACAGTGACAGGGCTAACTGTTAGCATCACGGCTAACGTTACCCAGTAGTTACAATCATGTTTAAGGACAGAGTTGATCCCTTTCTGTGTTCGTTTATGGTTGACGGCTTTTTGTCAGGTGTCAACTGCTGCTGTGAGGCTTCTGACCAAGCTGTAAATTATAAAGAGATCACACTGTGCTGTGTAAGCTTGTGCTAACCGGGCAGAGAGAGCAGGAGGAGAGTAGCTCATGAAGACAGTCCTTAAGTGCTGTGTCAAATGGCAGCAAACAATCAGCTGTTGTTCCGTCGCCGACCATCACAAGCAGATTCTATTTCTGTGGAAAACACTGAATGCTTATAATTATAAGCTCCAGACACGAGACAGCATCACAACTATTTTTACAATTTTCGCTTGCCCCTGAAATTTCATTGCAAAAAAAAAAAAAAAAGCCTATAAACACTGCAACATGCATTGCAATGTGTTTTAGAAAGCTGCCCCAAAATCAGGCTGCACTAATGACAAAAACAGCCCATGAAATCACAGAGGGACTGATTTATAAACAAATGAATTCACAATATTGCATTTATTAAAGAAAATAACTGACAGATTTATTGGTAGCACAAAAATTATCTTTGGGATTTCTTCTTTCTTTTTAAAAATTTTTTTTTTTTTTTTACCAAACTGTTCTTGTGACTGGGCGGCACAAGAAAGGCGGGTTTTCTCTGGGTACTCCAGCTTCCTCCCACAGTCCAAAGACATGCAGGTTAATTGGTGACTCTAAATTGTCCGTAGCTGTGAATGTGAGTGTGAATGGTTGTCTGTCTCTATGTGTCAGCCCTGTGATAGTCTGGTGACCTGTCCAGGGTGAACCCTGCCTCTCACCGAATGTGAGATGGGATAGGCTCCAGCCCCCCGTGACCCTCAAGAGGATAAGCAGTTATGAAAGTAGATGGATGGATGTTCTTGTGACTATCAAATTGTCAGCAAGTTTACTTTTTAATTGTCACTAACATCTCTTTTGCGTGAAATATTTTCCCAACCATGATATGAAGTTCATAAACATGCTCATCTGAAAAAGAGAAAAATAATTTCTGCCTTTTGCCTTTTGTGTGTTTATTGATGTGCACATCCTCACCTGTGTGTGTGTGTGTTTGTGGACATGTCATTCCAGGACGAGGAGTTGGCTGCCGGCCGCGCAGCAGCCTGAGTCAGGTGTGCTGAGGTCAGCCACAGACTGAGTCATGGTGACATAACACTTTACAGAGTGCAAACCTCTCAGTCAGACACTCACACTGAATCACACACACGCACACACACACACACACACACACACACACACACACACACACACACACACACACACACACACACACACACACACACACACACACACACACACACATGCACACACTTACTTGCTGTCTGTTCACTGACTTGTGCTTGATTTGTTGGCAAAAAGAGAACTAATTTGCTCTCAGTTGGGGTTTCCTTTGAGGGTAAAGCTCCATCTCTGTTTGATGCTGCTGTTGTTTGTCACTGGTTCTTCTGAGTGTAAATAAACTGGTAGTTTAGCTTTATTCTTCGATATAAGGTTGTTACAGTAAATTCATATCTAGGCTGTGTTTTAGTAACTTATTATTGTATTGTTACCTCAGCCAAGGAGGCTGCTTTCTGTATGGTTTGTTTGTCTGTTTGTCAGCAGCATCATGGAAAAATACTGGCCCCATTTTCAGGAAACTTGGTGGAAGGGTGTAGCACGGGTCAAATAAAAACCCATTAAATTTTGGAGAGGGTCTGAATCATGGGGCAGATACACAGATTATTTGTCGCTTTTGTTACTCTTGCCAGAGAGGGCATTTGGCCTTGGCGAAGGTTTGTGCTAGAGCACTGCACAGGACTATTTTCTTTATCCCCCTCCTGCCTGCTCCCACTGGATTTCTGATCATTGCCGCCTGGTCCCTCAGAGTGTATGTAAGCTCCTGCCTGGACCTGCAAACAGTTCAGACCATACATGCCAGCACAATAGATTTATTATGAAAATAGCTGGGTATTCTCCTGCCCTGCAGGAAAAACACGTTGTTTTTCTGTGGTATTAAGAGTTTGAGTGCATAATTACATTCGTTATTATTACAGGTATTCTGGTGTCCGACTAGCCTTGCTTGTCTTTTGTATTGTAATGTTCTTATCTTCTTTTCCACTTCACTTGTTGACGTCTCCATGCTTCATGTGTCATGATCCTGGGTTTTTGTTTATATTCTGTTATCCTATAGGCCTTGTTTCAGAGTGTTCTGTTTGTGTTCCATGTTTCATGTTATTCATTCATGTTTAATCTGCTTCCTGTTTTATTTTGTAGATTCTCTCCTCATGTGTCCTGTCTGGTTTTACTTCCTGTCTTTGTGTGTTTTCCCGCCTGTTTTCTGTCACACCTGTCTCGTTAGTCCTTCCTCGTTCCCAGAGTCCTCCCTCCACACCTGTTCTGTATTAGTCTTGTTTGCTCCACCCTTGTTGTCAGCCAATCTCCATTTCCCTCCTTTTGCCCATGTCCTCCTGCTCCAGCTGTGTCTCGTTCTTGTGATTAGTTTTCTGTGTATATACTTGTGTGTTTCCCTTTGTTCTTTGTCAGATTGTCTGCGTTCATGCCTGTGTTCTTGGTGTTGTTCCCTGTTCTGTTTCCTGCCTGTTATCTTCTCTCTGTCAGGAGTTTTCTTTTTACCTCAGGTCATTGTATTATGCTGTTTTTTTTAGTTTAGTTGTGGATCATCTTTCGTTTGGACTTTCAGTTACCTGCCTGTTCTGGATGTTTTGTATCATCTTTATTAAAGTTTGCTTTTTGTTAAACCTTAAATCTGCCTCCTGCTCTGCATTTGGGTCCTTCCTAAACTGATTCCTGAAATTGTGTTAATTAATCTCCCCCTGCTCCCACCCACAGCAAAGATAAAATCATCTGTCCGTGCAAGATTTTTTGTTAGGTCTTGCATGACCTGCTGGATCCCAATCCCACTGCAGTCCTCTAGTCCAGTGGTTCCCAACCTTTTTCTTGAGGGACCCATATTTATACCATTGTAGACTTTGGTTGGGAACCACCGCTCTAGTCTGTCCTCTCCAAGTGTCCCTCTAGTTCACCCAATTTAATACACATTGCTCATCAGTCTTAAGTTTATTAGTATAAGCTCATTAGCTTGTTGCTAATGGGACAGTGAGTATGTATCTATCAACCCCTGTCTCATGGTGCAGTTTATGCTCATACAGAGGAGGCTAAATAAAAGTGGATTAGGACACACAGCTAATAAGCTACAACAGCTTCCTCCATTTAGTACTGAAAGGTCAGCACTGTCGAGGCTTGCTGTTGGTGAACTATGTGAATTTGCAGGTCACAGTTCACCAAAGTTGAACTTGCCACAACAAATCTGAGCAGACTGACTTTGCCCCTGCTGAAGAAACTAAAGAGATCCACTGACTCCAGTAAAATTAGTTTCACTACTGAAGTGCCAAAATGCTGATGTGTTTTTAACGTATCTGATCCTAAAGACCAGTTTGCTGTGGGTACTTTATTCAAAGCTCACTGTCACAATAAAAGGGACAACAGTCGGCTGATACTATAAGATACATATGAGATCATGCAAAGCCTCTTTATGGATCTTCAGCGTTCATAAAAACCCCCCAAAGCGAAGCACCATAAGTCAGCCCTGCTGCTTTTGGACTGCTGCAGCAACCTTTTCATGCTCCAGCTCTGACCTATTCCATGGGGCTTATATGTTCAACAACACACTGTATGTTCTGCCCCAGAAAATTACTTCACATCTTGTTCTTTACGCTGTGATGCAAGCTAGGTTCAACCTATAGGAACTGTACCGATCTGTTTACATATGGCTGGGATAACAGGAGGTTGGAGGTTTTAACTAGGCCAGTCCTGTGCTTCGAGACTTGTGTTATATTCCCCTTCTGTTAAATCAATTTGGAAAGGCTGACTGATGACGCGAAGTGCAATGTGTAACCTTAATTCAAACTGTAGACACAGTGGATTGAATTGAGTTATGTTGGGGGTTGCAGCCAGTTCTATTACCTTATTTTGCAAAAGCAAACACCAGAAAGCGAATGTGAACTAGACCAGACAATCTCACCTCTGTGTTTAGTATCAGTCTGAGCTCTCAATCATATTACATGCTCTTTAGTGGAAAATGGCGTTTGCCCATTTATAATGGACGACACTAGCCAGGTTTAATTGAAATATAGCACAAATTTTAACCATATTTTGAAAAAAATCATCAAAGAAAAACTGGGATTAATGCCTGTTTCTAATCACTAATGTTACTCACTTATTAGGTGTTGATTCATCAAGATAAACAGCTGGTGGGGTTAATTTTCCAGTCTGGGTGCCATTTAACTATTTCAGAAGAAGAGGGGCGCTGCAAGATGATGTAATTAATTGAGCACCAGTCAAACCTCAAATGGTGAAAGAAAAAGTAGAAAACATTATTTAAACATGGCATTTATGTTTGTTTCATGTCTTTATTTGAGGAACGTTATGTCTCCTCATCAGTCCACACAGATCTGTTATTTTATGCCGGCATGTTTCATCCAACATGTTCTCATACCAAGTCGTCACATATCGCCTCTTTGTCAGTGGTCTTTAATGTCTACATATTACATGCTAGGTATCCTCCTGCATCTGCTGTTGACATTCTGGGACCCTGCAACCAACCTTGAGACGTCAACAAAACCATGTGGTTAGGTTTAGAAAAGACCATCATGGTTTGGCGTCATTATCAGCAGTGTTTCAACCTGACACCGTCCACAGGCCACATCTTACAATCACAACAGGTGCCTGTTCGGCCGCATTATGAACTGACGCTGCCTGTATCATGCTGCTGCAGCCGGTGCTGTCTGGCTGACTGGCAGCATATTGTAACACTGCAAAGGTTCTTTCCAGCCATGTTACCAACTGACGCCAGCAAAAGGTGGCTTTTGGCGTCAAGTGTCTGATGCCAAAATTGCTGACAAAGTGGCGGTATTCAACGACTTTGGAATGAGAAGAGGTTGGTTTCATCCCTTCAGTGGACATTGAGATCAGGCGCTTTGTGTCTGTCATGACTTATTGTCTTGTCAGTCCTCTTCCATTGCACTTTGTCACATTCTGCTTTTATCAGTTATCCCGCTTTTCCAACTTAGAGAAGCATAAACACCTTTTTGTAAAATACTATTGAGCACTTCTTTTTCCATGTTGGAGGTGGGGTTATGTCAGCTAACTCTTTTTAGCCAACATGAGTGAGAAGAAAACAGCTACTTGTTCCTGTGACGCTCTAAACTTAAAATTTTGAATAAGATCAATTGTGCAAATGAATGCTGGTAAACTGTCTGGTTCCTGTTCCTTGGCTTTAGAGGTCAGCACCATCATACATGTTATATACTCATTTAAAGGATATCTTCCCTGTTGAAAGCTGTTGCTTGTTTACAATCAGAGTATTGAAAATGGAAGTTGAAAATGTTGCTTCAAGTCATTTGAATCCTCTCATCCTCTGTTTAATTCAATTATCAACGCGTGAGTAACCAATCCACCAAATGGAGACAGATCCATCCATAATATACTCTGCATTTTAAACTGGGAGAGTCGGTAGAAAAGCGACAGTATGGAACACTTTATTATTCATGAGTGTTCATGTTCATGTGAGTGCACCTGGAAATATGAAATGTAAAGCCACACCTGCCTCTCAGCCCAACCATGAGTGTACAGATAGATTAAAAAGCACACATACACACCGTTCTTCAAGGTTTTCTAAGTTATTAATTTCCTTTAAGGTAATCTGATGACTTTTTTATCATGAATTTTTGATCCATGAAGGTTTAATATTATAAAAACCAAGTAAAAAGATTTAAAAATCCATAACTGATTTGATAAGTTTTAATTACCTTCACTGTGTGGATAGCCCAAGAGGTCAACGATGAATCTTCTGACATGAGAAAGAATATGGTGCAGTGTGTAACGATTCTCTGAGGGCTGAACCTGTGTCCAGGAGGCGGGGCTTTCCATTTTGAACAAAACACTGACCTTTTTTTTTTTGTGGTGCTCAAAGTGCCAAAAAATACATTTGGAAAAACCAACCCGGTCCATTTTGAAGTTGTCGACAACTACTATTTTGGCAGTGACTTGTGCGTTAGATGCTGACAAAAAAAAAGCAGTCCTTTCACATTGGCATAACACACGGCCAGGAACCATCAGTGTGTAACGGCACCTGACAGCACCGGGGGAAATGCGGCTGGACAACAATGCAAGTTAGCGGGGCAAAGACTCCAAGCAGGGCGAATGAGAGGGGTGCTGGATGGGTCTAACAATCACCAACTTTCACCTGGTAGGCTGGTATTTGCTTTCTGCATCAATGTGAAGCCAAAGCCTGTTGTTTTTTTCTAAACCAAACCACGTGCTTTTGTTGCCTAAACTGAACATTATAAGTGTGTTGGCTAAAGTAACCGTGTGTTTGTTGTTGAAGGGAAAAAGCATCAAATCCCCGTGGTATACCAAAACGTAGTATTTTGAAAAAGACTGTGTGAGCCCTTCTGTGCAGAGTTTGCATGTTCTTCCCGTGTCAGCGTGGGTTTTCTCCAGGTACTCCAGCTTCCTCCCACAGTCCAAAGACATGCAGGCTAGGTAAATTGGTGACTCTAAATTGGTGGGTGTGAATATGAGTGTGAATGGTTGTCTGTCTCTGTGTGTCAGCCCTGTGATAGTCTACTGATCTGTCCAGGGTGTACCCCGCCTCTCGAGCCCCCTGCGACCCCCAACAGGATAAGCAGTTCAGGAAAATGAGTAAATGAATGATGATTTTTTTCAGTCAACATGACTGAGACATGTAGACTTTACATCCCTCAAGATTAAATGCACTCTACATTATTCAAATACGTCTGAAAGAGAAACATGAATTAATTATGAAGTATACACTAAATACATATTTGTAAACTGAACAACCAGCCGTTTCCTGTTTTTTCAGTGTACAATTGTTCTTTTAAATCTTGTGGTGCTGGAGGCAACAAAAAGGGAGTGAAAGAAAACTATGAAAAAGTTACTCTGGTTCGAAAGCAACTCAGTTTGGTACTAAAACATTTACAGTTGTTTGTGTTAGATTTGCCTGTTGGGTTTTAAATTTTAAGTTTAGCTAAGTTATGTTTTTCCCCACTATTCTTATTCTTCGGTTCGTGATTGTTGATTAGTTTAAGTGAATTCTTAAAAGCGCAGTCCGTAAACTGACTTTAATGTATCTTTTTCTAAAATGATGGCAGTTTTGCTTTTATAAATGAAATCCACTAAAGTCTATTATCTCCATTCATTTCAGTGCTCACCACCCACTGCTTTCCCGTCAGTTCGCCTCCTCTTCAGCCTCCCCGCTCGTCTCTGAATGGGGAATGTGACTGTGTCACAGGGACATGCTGGATTGTATAACGCTGTCATATTTCTTCAACAGTAGTACATGTGTGTGGGGTCCAAGCCTGTCAGATTGCTGTTGCCTCTGGATTATGTGCCGCGCTGAATCTTCTCGGCCCGCAGTAAAGATGACATGAGAGGCTTTATGTGGAGGAGGGCTGCCACAGAGACAGCACAGCCATGCGTGTACACACCACCCTGCACACCCTATAAGGCCGCTTTAAAATTTGATCAACCTTCATACTTGCATTTGTATGGTTGAAGTCATTTGCTCTGAGGTAGAATTTTCCACATCATCAAAAATTGTGCAGCGTCTAAACCAACACTTAATCCAGCAGCGCTCAGATATTAACATGGTGCATACTGTATGTAAAAATCCTGAAAATTAGAACATACTTATTGGATTTGCTCACTTCCTAGACTTCCAAAAGTTTCTGGGGGCAAACCTGGGGCTCTGAAAGAAGCCCACCTTCATTTCCGGTGTTACAGAAAACCAAATCAGCCAGGACGCAGCAGAGCAGCAGGGACACTCAGACGCAGCATGGAGGCTGCGGGCTCCGTCAGAACATTTAATTGAGTCGAGCCTTGATAAGATTCCTGCCATTTTTCCAACATTTCTCTCCCACCCACTGGAAGCTCAGCAGGGGTTTATATGCCTGTTTGGTTTAAGAGAGATGAGAGGAGAGCGACAGGGTATAAAGAGAACTCTAGAAGAAAGAGTGAAAGTAGGAAAGGGAGCACTGGGAGGAGATAAGAGGAGGTGAAAAAGGGAGCAGGCACATGAATGGAACAAAAGTAGAGTAAGAGTACAAATAAAGAAGACAAAGACTGAGGGCATGTGACGGTGAAGCAACAGGAAGATTAGAAAGAGATAAAGATAGATGATGAGATGTGTTCATCACTACACATCTAGGAGGTCCCATCATACTGATTCTGCCCCACCGGAGCAGGACAATGACCAGCTGTGACAGGCTACCAGTCTGAAATTTAGAAAGCCCCATCTCATACTGTCAGTCCAAGACACAGATGTCCCCTGGTGATATGAATTTATGATAATGTTAATGCAGCGGGGGGAAATTGGCCACTTCACCAAAGGGAACAACTGTCTCTGTCTACGCTGCCCAAAGGCAAGCAAACACAGTGTTAGATGAGAGTGAACTAAACAAACTTAATCCACTGAAATGATATACAATGTGATGATGCAGCTGTTGGGAAATAGATGCAGATGTTTGTTGTGACCCGGAGGAGTGTGCAGAGGTGGAGACGCAGGGTGTTGAGTGTGTGTTTGTGTGTCAGCGTACATTATGTACACACATGGAGCTGTGTACAATATGTGGTTAATTAGATAATGCTGACAGAGTGCTTTGGCTGTGGTGGATATCAGATTATCATTGCTGCAGGAAGTGGATTGATGAATGATTATGCAAATGTTAAACACATCAGCACTTTGACTACCAGCCTGAACCAAAGGTGTGCATTCAAAAAAAATCCTCTAAGGTGATGATTCTTGAGTTTTTATGTGTATTAGATATTTTAAAAGTTGGGTTTAAAGGTGAAAGGTTTGTGGCTTAAATTGAAAATGGTCATCATTTTCAAATAATTTTGTTTTTTATATGGATAGTTTACCTTTCAATAGATAGATAGAGAGTATGCGGTTCAGATTGTACTTGACTTGGCTCAAAGGCCCTGCACGCTCACACAGTTGTTTTCACTTACTCTGATTGAGGCTGATTGGACCTCTGGTCAGGCTGCTGGAGGTACATGAGGTCTCTAAGGGATCATTTATACTCAATGTTAGATAGAGAGATAGAGACGGGGACAGACGGAGCCTTCTGTGAGTACTCTGTGTTCATTTTGTCCATATATGTGCACATTTTCTGAAAGCTTACAGACAATAGAGACGAAACAGAGCAGTACCAACAGAGATTGTG
Source organism: Cephalopholis sonnerati (assembly GCA_019142605.1). NCBI lineage: Eukaryota > Metazoa > Chordata > Actinopteri > Perciformes > Serranidae > Cephalopholis > Cephalopholis sonnerati. The sequence goes on along the minus strand of JAGQAX010000004.1, from coordinate 36,604,200 downwards.
GAGGCAGCATGGCCGAGTTCAAGTGAGATACGACCCTTTTCAAATGAAGAAGAAATTTAAATAATGGTGGAGTGGAATTCTTCCCCATTGCCTCGTATGTTGTTGTGTGAAACTTTTGACTCTTTCCTCTAGCACCATCTATTGGCTGTATCTATGCTATCATAAAGGACGCATGGAAGTATGGGGACAATGTTGTTTTCAACATTTGATGGACATATCTATTTTAAATTGTAAAGGGAGTACAAATGAGCCTTATGCCTTGTTTCCACTTACGTATGTGACTGGTGTCCGTAGATTCGGAAATATACAGATGATGCCTCTATTGTCCAATGCAAGGAAGTACATTTCTCTACAGATGGATAGAAACCTGTCTTTTTAGTCACACAAAGTCACTTGGCGATCAGCGCAGGCAACTGAATTAAAGGAAACAGCCTGTTAGCTAAGCTAGCACACTGTCATACGGTCTCCAAGATTCACCTACTGAGGGGAGGAGTTTCCCAGACACATTGGATATCACAGAGTTTCCCAAAGGAATGAATGGACTTCAGGTTGCCTCGTCTCCGTACACATACGTAAGTGGAAACTAGGTGTTAACTCTGATGCTGCATTCATGTCACTTTGGATAGATGGTAGAGATGGGAAAGATTCCCTGTCTTACAACTTTGAGCATTCAGTTCAAGACGATTGTGAGCTGATTGTTTGAGGCTTTAAAATAACTCTGTACTGCTACTCTAGGACTATATCCGGTCAATTCAGGCTCAGCTACCTTAAACAATGGACTCTGGCTGAAATCAGACACATATTGCAGCTTTTTCCATATTATTAAAAGTGTATTCCATCAATTTAACATTATACACATTTAACATTATCAGACTCATGATTGGCAGTATAAAAAAAAGATCAGAATTGATGCTGCAGAACCAGAGATATTGTCTTTTTTTATTTCACTCATTCATCTGCCCTGTCAAAACCTGCCACCTACATTACCCACAATGCAACTCCACTGCTGACAGAGTCCGAGGTTTGCGTGTACTATGCTATTAGTAGGTGCTGGCCTCAATGAGCAGGTCAATTCACTTGTTTCGAGCTCCACATCGCCAGATTTTTTTTAAAATTTCAAACTTGTAGTCTCTAGTAACAACTGATGCTGACTCAAGTGACATCACTTGAGGCAATTTATCAGACTGTGCAAACAAGTTTTTTTCACATAGGTAGTAGTACTCCCCAAGACCTGTAAACAGACTTTGATGAGTAGAGTTTCCTTCAAAGCAACAGGCGCTTCCAGAAATATCAGCTTCCTTTTCACAACTACAGCAGTGTTGTTGAGTTAAACTTATTTTTATATGAAAAATATTTTCTCTATTAATGGATTACTGAGCTCAACTTTGAGAAACATGAGAGGAAAGCAATGGTCACTTGGAAGATAAGAAATTACTCTAAAATCTTATCCTGCTTTGCTAAATGGTCAGCAGCACCAGTACGAGACAGCTGAAACATCCAAAATGAGATGTAAACGGTGTCTGTTAGCGTGTTTATGTGTGGGCGTGCATGACAGTGATACTACTAATCTCCCTGTTATCAGATACGGTGTTTAAAATCATGGGAACAAAGTGTTTATGGATTTTATCCTTTGAGTGTGTGAGTGATGCTCGTATGTGTGTGTGTTGGCTGGCTGGCTCTTCAGAGCCTCAGCAGACCCCACAGCGAGCTCTAAGTAGCCCTGATTAAATTTGGCCTCCCTCTGCTCCCCTCCATTGCTTTTAGGATGCAGAGATAATGCTCATTAGGAGAGACGGGCGGGGACTTTGGGAGGCGGATGCTCGCATGTTGCTAAAGTGTGGCTGTAATGGGGAGTGATGGGAGGGTAATACAATTTGGTTGCATTTGGAGCTGTGACTAGGGGTTAATTTTATGAAGTGTGTATGTGCATGAATGTATGAAGCGTAAAATGCCTCTGTTGTATGAGGGAAGGAGCGAGGTCAAAGTTCAGGTGAGAGTCAGACACTGTGTTCCTGCATCTTCTCTCGGCTGCACATGTCGGAGGAGTCACATATTACACAGCATTTGTTCAGAAGTTTGCTTCTTTTTCCAACTCTCAGGAACAGTGTGTGTGTGTGTGTGCATGTGTGTTAAAGATTAAAGGAATAGTTTGACATTTTGGGTAATACTTTTTCACTTTCTTGCCAAAAGTTAGATGAGACATTGATCCCTTTCTAATATTTTAACTATAGATTTGAAAATGGAGCCAGCAGCCGCGTTAGCAAACTTTGGCATAAAACTGGAAACTGTGGGAAACATATAGTCTGGCTCTGTAACAAAATCCACACACCAGCACCTGTAAGTCTGTACAGAAACCAAAGAGAAGCAGTGAATTTGTTGACTTGACTTCAAGTGATAAAGCCCTCCAGTTGTAATTATGACAGAAGCAAAGAAGTAAGTAAGGTGACAATATTATGGAGCAGCAAAGTTCCTGAAGGACTGGTGGATGGATGTTTACCAGAGGCCGCTGTTCATCAAGTCAATGTTTCAAGAGACAGCACACCCCAAAATCAAAAATACATATTTTCCCTCTTAACTGTAGTTCCTATTTATTCATCTATATTGTTTTAAGTTTGAGTTGCCGAGTGTTGGAGACATCAGTCGTAGAGATGTCTGCCTTCTCTCGAATATAATTGAACTTGATGGCACTCAGCTTGTGGTGCTCAAAGTAAATAAAATAAAAATGAAAAATTAAAGGTCGAAAAGTCAACTGCAATGTCTCTTTCGAGGAATCATGACCCATTTACTCAAGATAATCCCCTGATGGTTCATGTGAAAGGACGGCTTTGTGTCTAACTTGGACATCACTGCCCAAGCGATGGTAGTCGACAACTTTGAAATGAGACCAGGCTGGTTTTTAAAATGTATTTTTTGGCACTCTGAGCACCACGTGTCATCTAGGTTCATTGTATTGGAGAGGAGGCAGACATCTCTACAGCTGATATCTCCAACACTCAGTAGAAAACAATCTAGACTGATAAATAGCACTACGGGTAAGAGGAAAAAAACCTTTTGACAGAGTCAGGCTAGCTGTTTCCCCTTGTTTCCAGTCTTTATGCTAAATTAAGCTAAGCTAACAGGCTGCTGGCATTTGCTTCAGACAAAGTGATATCCATCTTCTCATCAGTAAGACAGTTAAGTTCAGAATGTTGAATTATTTCTCCTAAAGTCTCCTCAAATTTTTCTTCTCATTAAAAATATCATTCTCTTTAAGAAAATGAAATGAAAGTTTGGATTGTCTTCTTTACAATCTTTTATTTCCTCCTCTTCCTCCTCTGTGTCCATGCACCAAAATAATTAGCTGGAGTCATCTTGTGAAGCACAGTTAAGGCCGTGTCTTCCTCCTGCCCTCTCCTCTGCTCACATCACCAAAGGGACCTCTGGGGCAGTTATACCGCATTGACGTGTGCAGACTCAAGAAGCCTGCAGCCTTTCCACTCACTCTCACACACACACACACACACACAAGGGGACACACACCCCTTTTTTCCTCTGCAAAGCCCGAAGAGACCCGTGACCCACCAGCTGAGGCTGCTTCAACACATCATGAGTGTGCAATAAAAAGGATTGCCTGTCATGGTTCTCCTGCTCTCCCTCTTGCCATGAAGCCTGTATGGAGAGAAAAGCTGCTGCAGAAAGGCAGATTTGATTAGAACTTATTGATCTGCTCCTTGCTCCAGATTTGATGAACTGACATTGACAATAAGCTATCAGCGTTTGGTAGCCTCTTGATTACAGGACTGTCTTCTGGGTCTGTGCTGCTGATGTAACTGTTAGCAAGTTTTCCCCATGCAGCTCTAACGCTGTCCTGCAGCTGACCCTGACCTTTGACCTCCCTGTGGTAATGACGGTGAGGGAACACGGTGGACAAATCCTTCATAGGGATCAATAAAACATCACATTAAATTTCGTTGTATGCAATACAATGACAATAAAGGCGATTCTGATTCTGATTATTTCTATTTCGAATGGCGGGCTGCCAACACCTGAAGGTTTTCATGCTTCCTATATGAAACGTCATAACCTCCACACCCTCATCCTCCTCATCCTCAGAGAGGGAACCAGCAGCTGAACCACAGTGTGCTTAATGCAGATCAAAACTGGCTTGCTGCCAAAGACATGCTTGTACACAACTTCAGTCTCTGGGTTTAAAGATTTGATTTTCTTATCAGTTAACAAAGAGCAGAATTTAAAGAGATAAAGTTTTGTTTCACAGCTCAACCAAAGAAAATGCTTTGGTTCCTGTAGCTGCTCCCCTCTGAGCCTCTTGAAAGTGTGTTTTAATTAAGTTAAATCTTCAATGAGGGGATTTCTGCTTTGATTGGAGAAGATAAGGTCGGTTCCAATGGCTGCCGGGTATTAAATGTCTTCCCTGGGGAGATTTCTGACTGTTATCGCTTCCTGTTTGTTGTCATGTCACACTGTGTCGATCAAGACGGCAGAGAGTGAAACTGACGCCCGACGGGGAGCGCACAGGGCGGGCAGGGGGGATGCGAGGACCGGGGCGCTTAAATCTTTTATCTGAAGAATGGCCGCTTCGGCGATAACAGGATTGTCGTATCCCCACTAGCTCCTGACCCATATTGCCGAGGAAAACGCTGTTTGCATCGCTCAAGAAGAATTAAGGGGGACTCTGTTCTGTACAGCCGGTTTCCGCTGCGCGCAATCACAGCTCCAGGACCAGCGGTGGAGTCGGTGCGCTCTGGCAGAAAGCATCCAGCCTCCTCCTCCCTGGGCTCAGACAGCAGTCACTGCTGCTCCTCATGTCTCCAAGCCTCAGCTACCAGCCGTCATTAGCGGAATCCCTCGCAATGAAACCGCTATAATCCAGCCTGACCTTTTCTTTTCTTTGTTTCACTCTTTACTTACTTCACACCGAGGGCAGAAAGAAGGAAACCCACACGAGGGACGCTCTCCATCTGTAAGTTTTCGTGTGTCTGTCGCACTGGAGGGGAGGAAGAGATGGCAGCCCCGGTGAAAGCAGCGTTGGGTCTCCTGGTTCTCACCGCGGCAAGTGAGTAATCCTTTCAAATCCTCCCGGAACGGGACAGCACGGGACAGGGGGGCTTCTACTTTGCGTATAGGGCTTTAATCACGCAGTCTCGGGCTGTCCCTTATAAAATATCACTCTCTCTGGGCTCTGTGCATGCCAATTAACATAACAGCCTCTGTCTGTGCAGTCTTATGAATGTTAGGAACTTAATTTGACACCACATGTGCTTTGCAGCTAAAACACCACAACTCCTCAGCTCCTATAGGCTCAAAGCTTAACGCTCTCTGTGAGTTTTTAAAATTTGGATAAATGTTTAAGCCACAATTTAACCGCACAGACAGCACGTGATACCGGAAAGCAGGCCGGTGGGAAAAATAGTGGCATTTCCGTGCGTCAGACAGTTTAGCACGTGATTTTACAGCACGCCTCAATTAACTAACTTCCTCCTCTTTTACAAAACAAACCCACGGAGTCATAACGGAATTGGTTAATACGCGCACGGGTGTGATGTTGGAGATGGGAGCATTGCTTTGTGCACATACCCCTTCACTGTTGGATGATGTGGCTCTAATTGCGGACACAAATCTACCTGAAATCTCATTATGGTATTCTGTGGCCCTCACTGAGTGGCCTGCAGTGTGCGCAAAGGTGCTCTGATGGTAGCAACAAGGACGTGAATGGCCTGTACCTTGACTCAGTGCACCTCAATCAGAGGGTGCGCAGTAGTTTTATGTTTGGTTTCTATCAATTGAAGCAACTTAGGTGGAGTCCTGAATCAGGCTCTGGAGGGGAATCCCATTCATGAGCTGGCCGTGGTGCTGACATGGGATCACAGTGTGTTAGCGTAGGATCTGCTGCAGCGCGCAACAGGGCAAATCCCAGGACCCATTGTGCATTGTGTCTGCTTCCTCAAATTCAATTGGTGTGTTTCAATAGATAGATAGATGGATAGATAGATAGATAGAAAAGCTGATATTAAAGTTGGTTATTGTACAAAAGACATGTCCATTTAAATATATAATTAGATATATTTGATTATATGTCACCTAAACTGTATGAACATGACGTTCATTGGGTGACACTATGAAGATGGTCAGTTTTTACTGTAAACTTTTTACTTCTTATGACCTTCAACTCTCCTTTTTGATCTATAGAGCACATTTTTTTCCAAGATACCCCTAATTTAATAGTTGGTGGTGATTGTTTTGCTACAGCATAGCAGCTCAGTTTCAGCAGCACACACCATAAACCATTACAAGATAGATAGATAGATAGACAGATAGATGGAAAGCCTGATAATGAAGTGGGTTATTATACAAAAGTATACATTTATAATAAGATATATTTGTTCATATGTTGCCTAAACTGTACGAACATTAAGTTTATTGGTGGACATTTTGCAGATGGTCAATTTTCACTTTATCTTTTTATTCTTATGACCTTCAACTCTCCTTTTACGTCCCCCTTCTCAGAATTACATACATATGCATCTACATTTTGCATTTGCAATACTATTAACTCCCTAAAACGTCAGCTTATTGCAGGTGAGTTTTGATCTAGAGGGCACATTTGTTTTCAAGATACTTCAGCTTTATTATTATTAATGCCAGCACAGGTGGTGGTGATTGTTTTGCCACAGCATGGCAGCTCAGTTTCAGCAGCACACACCATAAACCATTACAAGATAGATAGATAGATAGATAGATAGATAGATAGATAGATAGATAATTTGTCTCTCAAAAATCAAAGGCACAGACAGACACACAACACAATACACCATTAAAAATGTGCAATTCAACAACACATATATGATACAATAGTGCAAATAGGCGGCCAGGACCAATAAAATCAACAGCGCACACAAAAAGAAAACACATGGATGTGGAAATATGCACAGTAAAAAAATACGTGATCTGAACACTTCAGGTTCTTCTTATGCAATCAGTCAAGTTCAAGTTCAGTCCAGTGCCTGCAGAGCACACACATTTCAAGTTACCTCTTCTAATTGTTCCCGCCCCTCCTTCTTTCTTTCCTCCCTCACTTTCCCTTTCCTTAACCTCTTTATCCCCTCATTTGTCTAACAGATTCAACTTTGTCTCTTTCCTGTGACTCTTTCAGTATCACCTGTCTGCGGCGGAGGCATTGCATGACCGTGCCTCTGTCACTCCTATCAAACTTCACCCTGGCTGCTACAGTAAAACAACACAATCCAAGCAGCCACTTTGTTGGGACATATTTGCTTTCGGTCTCTTGTCACTCTCTGTGTTACTCTCTGTCACTTCCTGCATGCCACATTTCTTTCTTTATTTCACATTATATTTTTCCTTTCCTTCTCTTATGCTGTAACTTATCTGACATATTGAGTTCCTCATCACGCACTCCTCTGTCGCCTGTCCTCGCGGTCTCTCTCAGTATCAGCTGCATGCTGTAGTAAATGTGCAAATGTGTGCTAAAGCTACCCCTGATTAGACGTTTTGCTCATTAAAAGCTTGTGAAATGCCTAGGAGTGCAAGGGGAGGAATCACACGCTATCTGTGTGTGACAACCCTGGCTCTGCTTCTATGTAGCCCTTGGCTGAAGCTTTACATGTGGGCAGGCGTAAATATGCAGCTCTAAGTTTTGTCCTGGAGTTATTCTATGGCTGTTGTTTCTCACGAATTTAAAAACTGCTTTCTCATAACTGCAGATGTTTGTTTGGTTGAGAGTGCTCAGCATCTGTGAGTCAACACTTCATAGTAAACTATTAGTCATTGGGTTGGCACACTTGTTTGGATGTTGCTCTTTGAATGAGAAAAAGGATGAGGAGAGATACATGTCGTTTTTGAGCATCAGAATTATTTAGGGGAAACTTATTCAATGGGTACATGTTCTCAGAGTGAATCTGAGAACAGAAGAAAGACACGTTTCCTGCTGCTATTGTCTCTCTTCAGTTCCTGTCACTGCTGAGAGGAAAAGAGCAAAGAAGGACAGAAAGACACGAGGGAGAGGTTGTGACAGATAAAGAAAAACATTGTGGTAAAACAACTCTTTACATTACAATTTTTTAATTTCAACTTGTGACAAGGCTGTGGTGAACAAGTGGTTAAGATTAGGCAAAAAAAAAAATCAATTCATTGAGGTGAGGACAACATTTTGGCTTAAAATACCCAGGTTGATTGCTACAAACTTCACTGGAAATGTCCTAAACTGTCGTTAAAAAAATACAAACTTTTATTGCTACAAACACAGCTTGACATGCCTAGTGTGTCATTAAAAGACACACGTTTTAGTTGCTACAAACATGGTTGGACATGTCCTGAAATCTCATCAAAAAATACCCACCTCTGTCATCATAAACACGCCTGCAAATATCCTGATGTGTCATTAAAAGAACACCCATTTTTGTTGCACCAAACATGGCTATAAATGTGCCAATGTGATGTTAAAAAGTACCTGCTTTTGTTACCACAAACATGGTTGGACATGCCCTGAACTGTCATTACAAAAATACCCACTTTTGTCGTCGTAAACACGGCTGTGAATGTCCTGACGTTAAAAAACAGCCACTTTTATCGCTACAAACACGGCTATAAATGTCCCAATATAACGTTAAAAAGTAGTTGCTTTTGTTGCCACAAACATGGCTGGACATGTCCTGATGTGTCTTAAAAAAACACCCACTTGTCGCTGCAAGCATGGCTGTAAATGTCCCTATGTGATATTAAAAAGTACTTGGTTTTGTCACAACAAACATGGCTGAACAAGCCCTGAACTCTCATTTAGAACAGTTGCTTTTGTTGCCACAAACACAGCTGGACATACCCCAATGTGTCATTAAAAAAACACCCACTTTTGTCAATACAAATACGACTGTAAATATCCTGATGTGCCGTTAAAAAATTCCTGCTTTTGTCGCCACAATCATGGCTGGAACAAGTCCCAAACTCTCATTTTAAAAATACCTGCATTTATCGCTACAAACACAGCTGGAAATCTCCTTAAGTGTCGTTATAAAACACCCACTTTTGTTGGTCTGGAACAGCAGTCTGTGTCTCTTTGCTGCGTGGTGTCAGTGTCACGCCATCCACCATCCCCTGACTCTAACCATGGATCAGAGACTCAGCTCTGTATAAAACATACAGTTATAACATATCTGTGGTTTGCAGACATGTAAATTGCTAAAACTTTATTCTGGCGACTGGGCTGAGTACAAAATTAATTGATTTTATCCTCACTGACTGAGGATGGACTTTAATGTGGTGATTAAAAGTTTGAAGGGGAAAAAAACTGCCTAAAACCCAAAATATCTCTCAGGCAGTAGACACACTGTGAGCAACGTAAAGTCTCTTGCTGGAACTTGACCATGTGGCTGCAGATGCATATGAGTGGCACGTGGGTGTCTTTTATAGCATGACTGATATGAGCAGTGTACTGAGCAAAGCCAAAGACAGCTGAATCCTAAATTGTTTTGGCCTCAGAAAGGCCACCCCAGATGGCAAAGCACTGAATAATTCACCAGCCTAAAAAAGAACCTACAGGATGCAGAATTTGGATGCTTTCTCTCTCTGTACACTGGACCGATGACACAGCCTGTCCATCCATCTGCATCGCCCAAACAGCCGCAACACAGCCGCAACACAGCAGTTAGTCTGAATGTGTTTCTGTTACAACTATAACATGTTCTGTATGTTGTGATGGAGACGATGCGTCGATTTGATCTCGTTTGGGGAGACTCTGAGAATAATCTTCGATTGTGGTCGAGCCTCTGCTTGTGAGATGATGGCATTTTTATTTTAGCGGCGATGAATTATTGAGGTGTGGAGAGTGCAGCGAGGCGGACAGGAGTGTGTGTATATGTGTGTCTGTGTGCATACATGTGTGATGGGACCTGCTGGTAGACTCCCTAATGCTCCGTTACATCGACCTCATACACATCTCATTTTAGCCTCATCTACTGTTTTAGCATTTTCCATCAGACCCTTCTATACGACCCATACTGCGCTTCCTCCTCTGTCCTTTCCACAAGTCACGTGAAGTCTAACAGTTTAGTAGCTTTTTTTTGTGCTGGCTTTGTCTTTATGCCATGCCCTTTGCATTTTTAAGGCAACATGGCATGTCCTCTTTCACTGTGGCAGAAATCAGTGAGCAGCCAGAGAGAAGCAAAGGCCAGAGCCACTACAGTAAAGACCTCACTGCAGGCCATGGTGATTTGGATTAAGATTTGATAAGTTGGGATTTTAAACAATTTATGTGCCTTAGTTTTTCGAAACAAAACCAATCTGCCATGTGCTGACATTAAAGTTCTCCTCCAGTGATTGAGTACTGCACATTAATAAAGTGAGAGGACAACAACTTGATGCAGCAGATGCTGAGATATTCTGAATTTTAGTCTTTGTGGGCATTGTTTTAGTGACGACCACCTAGAGTGTGTCAAGACTGAGATAAGGCCATGACTTTGAGGGATTGAGACCAAATCAAGATCAGACCAGTGTGGGACCCATTCTGCAGGACACACTCACAATAAAATGTGGAACATGGAAACTAAATGCAATCTTGAAATTGATCTGAAATATCTACATGTCCATAAAAACACCCCCGCAGGAACAAATGATTCCTCTTCATTCACTTCTTTTATTGCCATGCTGTATATAGGAGAAAAGTCCTGATAAAATAATCAAAAGACATTGCTGAGGTGAATTTTATATGTGGGATTATTTATAAGCAACAGGAGAAGAGTGTCTACAGATATAACCAAGTTAAATTTAAGACGTTTTAAGACCTTTTTAATATTACCTTATATGAAATTTAAGACCAAACCTGCAATAGAATCACATTATATATAAACAGTTATTGGGTCTGTCAGACTAGAGAAATTTTTACGGTATTTTCGGTGTGACAGAAAATATTCAAGACCCATCGAATCTGATTTTGAGACATTTTAAGACTTTTTAAGGCCTTATATTAAACCCTTGAACTTTGAGCTAATTGGTGTGATTTCTTTCAAAAACATGGGGAAAAAAAGGCAATGAGCAACTTGGTAAGAAATGTCCCACATATTGCAAAAAAAAAAAAAAAAAGTTAATGATTTTAAAGAAATAGGGAAAAAGGGAAAAAAACGTATTATTACATTTTAAAATTATTTTACAGAATTATTAATATTTTAAGCACTGTCTCTGGGTCATTTCCTTGTTTGTTTGTTTTTCTCTTTCATTCTTTCTTTTTTCTTTTTTTTACTAACTTCCTTGTTTTTAGTTTTCTATTTTTACTAATTTCTTCATCACATCATTTTTAGGCTCATTTCTTCTTTTGTTGCTCATTGCCTTCTTCCCATGTCTTTAAAAGAAATCAAGCCAATGTGCCCAGGTTTCAAAGGGTTAAGAAAACGTAATTTAAGACATTTTAAGACTTTTTAAGGACCCATAGAGACCCTGAATAAACACAACTGTGCATAGGGCCGGAAGCTAGCTTCTTTTTGGGGTATGTGTAAGATGAACTATTCCATTGAATTAAATAGGCGCCATCTTGTGATACAGAACTTTGTTGTTTGATACTGCACATTTAAAGTAGTGAAACTTTGAATCTGATGACTGCAACTGCCATACGCTGTAGGACGTGACGTAGGGCGGAGGCTTCCGGTCGCCTCTCTGTCAGCTCTGCTAAACCCATGTCAAACTCATGCTCTTGTATCTATCATGCAAGTGCTGGTGGTGCTTTTTGTGGTTGTCTTTAGACTGTGGTGGTGTGCACCTACTACTTCTGCTATCTTGCCAGGTTGAGGTTTCTAAATGTAAACATCAGTAAACATCAAGGAGAGCATGGGCGCCAGCTGAACTAGCATCCTGTTAGCCATTGAACAGGCGTCGGAAATAAACCGGACAACCTCTGTGCTGCATCACTTTCCAACAGGATATCAGGAACTATAATATCCTTTGGTTCTCGGAAAGTTGGCTTGGGAAGCGTCATTCAACCAGGAGGCTCTTTTTCTATATTTGTATTCTATGTCCGTCTTGTTGAGGCTGAGATGTGCGGACAGTAATGAACAGAAGTCATGGGTCACCAGAACCATCTGGAAACATGGAAAATTATATAAAGATATATATAAAATTATATAAAGCGGCAGCCAACAATGTCAGAAGACGCAAAGACAGACTAAATTACAGAGCACAAGTTGAAGGAGTTGGTGGCATCACATTTCACTGGAGTTGTACGTTGAATAATTTCATGTGAAACGATGGTTGATTGATTGTTGATTGATTGATTGATTGACTGATATCTAGTTTTTCTTAACATCCATGGACAAGGCCAAGTAAACATGCCGTCTAAGCACGCTGATCACTTTACAGCCATTAATAGTGCAAACAGACTAACGTTTCAACACCACTGTGTCTTCATCAGAGTTTAATGACTCTGACTGTGATGAAGACACAGTGGTGTTGAAACGTAGTCTGTTTGCACTATTAATGGCTGTAAAGTGATCAGCGTGCTCCAGTCCTTTCTTCTCCTTTGGAGAGTGTCTGTCCTTGAGCTGAGAGGGACCTGATGTGGCTGCATGCTTTCGGGTGATGCACAGGGAACCCTGTTTCATTTAAAATTGCTGGTAATCCTGAGACGAGACTGAGACCTTCATAAAGACCAAGACCAAGACTGTAAAATGAACTTCATGTGTGCAGTCAGTGGAGTACCCCTTCAGTTGGAGCTTAATTGAAGTATTTTTTCCATCTTTTTTTTATTTATTTGTTTTTTATTTTATTTTAATGTTTTTTATTTTTATTTTTCATTTAATTAATTAATTTATTTTTTTATTTTAGTATTTTTTATTTTATTTATTTTTATTCTCATTTTTATTTTTATTTATTTTTTTATTTTAGCAGTACATTTTGTGGCCAACTATCTGTTTGTCACTGCTCAGTTGTTTTAGAAGCTTTAGCTTTTTGTTTGTTTGTTTTTTTATTTAAATTTTAACAGCACAAATACTGATTGTAATTCAATAATACACTAAACAAGTTCCTGGCAGTTCTTCACATTTTGCTGCCGACTATCTATCTGTCACTGCTGGGTGGTTTTAGAAGCTATAGCTTTTGTTTTTTGTTAAGGCTTTAATCCAATTAAGCAAAGCACAATGACAAATAAATCTGAAACACTGAACTGGACTAACAGGATTTAAAGAACATGTGGTCTCAACTCCCAGGCTGCCAAAAGCCTTTAATTAATATAATACATACAGTACTGTAAGCCATTATGCAGCAGTTTGCACACTTGCAGCATATAAACAATGAATTGTTGCCAGGCTGTGATCTCATTAAGCAAAGTTATGAATCACTGTCATTTCCCATGAATCATCGCCATAATACGACATGATCTTATTTAATTTATCAGATGATTATACTAATCTAGATATTGCTTTGTCCCACACTCCATGCTGTTGTTTATTGTTTATCGTGTGTGTGTGTATCTATTGTCCTTTCTCCCTCTCATGTGTCTCCGCCTCTTCACTCTGTCTAATCCTGACAGACAGAGCTCTGGGTTTCAGAGCTCTCTGAAGACACTTACCCTCGAGCTTTAGTGTCATGTCATAGTTGCTCAGATGTCGGACACTCGTCCCGTCTCCTCTTCAGATGGGAGCCTGCTGGAGGTTAATGTGGACTGACCAAGTGTAGAATATATATCTCTATTTCCTGCACCTGTCTCTGTAAGCCCAGTGCCTCTCCTTTGCAGTTTGATCCTGACATGTCTCAGAAAAGATTTTTATCTTGGATGTGTATTGATATGACAGCTGGCAGCGCTGCTGAAAACCAGTGCGAGTAAAGTGCCAAAATAAACAATATTCAGAGATGTCCAAAGCTGCCAACTGCACATTTTTGAGATGTCTGGACACAAGTATATTGCTGATGTCAGTGTTTCAGCTGTACATGGCTGACTATAACACAATATCTTCTACTGGAAATGTAGCTGAAAATAAACCTGGCCATACAGCTGTCATATACTCTGCTAGGATAGTGTCAAACTGTACCTGAATATTTGACTACTCCAAAATTCATCCTCCGTTGGTTAGGTTTTCAGTTTTGTTTTTTTGTTTTAGAAATGACAATAAAGACATTTTTGATAAATATAAATCTTATCAATATAAATCTCAAATCCTAAATTTGTTGGAGCTAATATGCTGTTACACAGTGTCAGAAACAGTGCCACAGTTTCAGGAGTCAGATTCAGAGCTTATTATAATGAACATTTACGTAGGTGTATAATTTATCCATCCTCAGAAAAATAATTACGTTGTTGTTATGTCACAGAAAGTGCATGGACAGGACCTCGTTCAATGAAACCTCTCAGGAGTACAAACATGTATAAAACACACAGAACCTTTTGGTAGAATAACAAATTAATGCCTTTAATAACACTTTTAAGACGTATGTTGCAGCACTGTGCTGTCCATCTCAGCGAGGAACAGACAAATGTCTGGCTGAGTCCTTTCTGAGTCATATTCATCACCCCACACTCCCCCGACTTGGCCGATGCTCCAGAGCCCAAAAAATGGCAGAGGTCGTAGTTACAGATCTCCCCCAAAATCTTCCATCAGTTTTGGTTTAAGGTGAATTTCCTCGACCTGACAAAAGCAGACCACAGTTTGCTCCGTGTTCTCTGTGGTCTGGACAGACGTCACTTCAAGCAGGCTACGTAACAGAGGACTGACAGTTTTTATCCTTCACTACGACATCAGCACACGTTTCTTCACCCGACTTGACACTTGCTGAGTCATCTGTCTTCTGAATCTTGAATGGTTGTTTCCACATGTAGGTCTCTAACAGCGAGTCTAAAAGGCAGTGTGTGAGGCTTAAAGGGGAACTACGCCTATTTTCAGAATTCATACATAGTATTCCTATTGTCTAAGACAGTCCACAAATATCAGTAAAAATGATCAATGATCAGACTCACATTCATTGTCTGTGGAGCAACTCCAGACTTTATACTTGGTGACATCACAAGTTTGAGACTAACTCCTCTAGTTTCTGGCTTTGTGAGAGAGTAGCTCATGTTCAAAATATTAATTGAACCCTCCTAGGCCTTGGAAATAACATGTTTTAATTTTTAATTCAGGTAGTTATCCCCTTTAAGGCCAAGACACGCCAAACCAACATCAAAGAACTAGTGGAGACGAAGGCAGACTCTTACATCACATCAGGTCACCTTTGTCTCAGCCCAGAAGTTGCTAATTAATTCTGCGCCTGCATTAGAGGAAATAACTCCACACCAGCAGGTGGCGGGAGTCTGTATTCGTCACTTAACCCCTTAAACCCTGACAGGAAACTGATTTCTTTTAAAAACACAGGAGGATGGCGGTGAGCAGCGAACGAAGAAATGACCCAGAAAATTAACAATAAATTAGGAAAATGAGAAAATTTAAAGCAAATTAAATGAGTAAAAAACAAAAGAAAAGAAATTAAAGTTAAAAACAAACAATAATAATAATAATTATTATTATAATTGTATATAATTTCCCCCTGTTTTTTAAAAAAATTATTTTTCTAAATAAATATGTATGTACATATTTTTTTTCTGAATTTCTGGGACGTTTCTCAGCGAGCTGCTCATCACTTTTTCTCCCATGTTTTTGACATAAAGAGTTAAATATGTGTGAAAGGCACCTGAAAGCAGCACGAGAAAAGCGATGACGCTCCGGGTGTCAGAGGGAAACTGGAAGACTGACAGGATGGATTCAAGACGTTAGTTTGCCAGTTAGCACATTAACAACACAACCTAAAGTTAAAAGAACAAAGGATATTTACCATGTGTTAGTGAACAATCACACAGTTATATATATATTATATGTTTCTGTTAGAGAGGTCGATGGTTTCGAAAAAATTTCCTAATATAAGTTTCTGGACTTTAGTCAGACTTTGCTTTCCTTACTTTTGTTTCTTACCTGAACTGCCAGTCAGAATAATGTAACTCCCAAATCAATTCAACATGCTTAATTGGCCAAAAACAGCAGATGGCGTGGGGCATACCACAAAAACTAGGGCGACGGATGTTACCAGGTGGCCTTACATTGACTGACAGCTGACCGTCCTGTTAGTGTGACAGCAGTGGCGGCCCTAACTTTGCTATGTAGTTGTGTTGTGGCCCTATGTAATATTTCAAAATAATAGTAGTAATAGTATTTGTAAATAGTACAAGACAAAACATTTTGATTTTTTTTCCTTCCCCAATATGTGGCGTGTGTATTTGTTAAAGATATCCTGGTTGAATTATCCCGCTTGTATGATGTCTGGAGAAAGCTGAAGGTGAATCTCCAGTTTTTGATTTTCAGTATTGTAATTTTGCTCTGTTGGTCCAATCTGTACACACGACATCCATTGCTTGTGTGTCAGCCCTGAAAGAGGGATCGCTCCTCTTTGAGAGGTTTCTTTCATTGGTAAAGAATTTTTTTCTCACTTGAATTGAGGGTCTGAGGACAAATGGTGATGTATGCTGTACAGATTGAAAAGGTCCTTGAGGCAAGTTCATGATTTGTAATACTGGGCTATATAATGTTGATAAAACTGACCTGACTAGTTACTGATTTTTGTAACAACTATAAGCAAGGTGCAGACACATGACTCACAAACAGTGAGAGCAGCAGCAAAGCTTAGCAGGCAGGGACAAAAAGACTGGCATGAAGACATGAGAGACAACAGGTGTGTAATTTGGGGACCTGATGAGCAAATTGGGAGCAGGTGTGCAGTGGAAATGTGAATGAGACTGAAAACCGGGAAAGAAAAATGAGGTGACTTGTTGCTGTGACAGATATTGTAACCACAGTGCTCAGCTGAAGGTAAAGGTCCTGACAAAAACCTCCTTGCACATGGAGATTAGTTACTTTCTGGCTCTCCGGTGTCTTGTTCATGTTTCCAGGATAACTCGTCATTAGTCTGAGATTAATCTTAATTAATCACACTGTAAGTACTCTGTGAAGATGGAGTCTTCTGGTGCTTTCAGCCTGCATACACACAGTTTTGACCTCTTACGTAATCCTCCTCTCTCTTCTCTTTCTTGTCACCCTCTTGTTTTAAACGTACAAAGCCGTAGCCAACAGTCATGTCAAGTGAAATTTATTTATGACGCACAAACAAGGCGGTCACAAAAGCCTTCCAGAAAACAAGGGGCATGAAAACAAATAAAAGAAAACAGGGAGGAACAGGTACATGACAAAACACAAGAGCAAAGGCTTTTAACTGAGAGCGGGCGTGACAGTGAGTGTGTATTTGCTTGTACGGGAGCACGGGAGAAAACCAGGTTAATATTTATATTTTCACCAGAGGGACAGCGGAGATGCAGATATGAGACATAAAAAGGTGGAAATCAGCGTCACAGTCAGTTTTAATGGAAAATTAAAATTATTTTTTAAAATAAACGAACCAAAACAAGAGACTGTGGATTTTTTTCACGAGTTTAAAATGTATGAAAGTCTGGCAACGTCCGTGTTTCAAACCACCCACTATCACTGAAGCTCTGTGACCCAGTCAGACATTGTTCTTTGTTGATTAAATGGGGGAAATCAGCCCTGCGGTGGCTCTGTGAGTGTGTGTGTTTGTGCATGTGTGTCTGTTCAAATGTGACTCATTATCGTCGTATAGGCTGCAGATTGCGTGTGCAGTAAACATGCCATATATTCAATAAAATGTCTGGAAGGGAAGTATGTATGAGGCTGTTATGTATATTAATGTGTGTTGGACTGTCACTAAATACACTATTAAATCATGTATGTGATCTCACAAACAGATCACACACACACACACACACACACACACACACACACACGCACACGTGCATACTCACATTACTCTCATTACACACTCATTACATCTGAGGACCTAATTGGTGAGAGCTCACAGCACGAGATTTAAACATCGCTTCAACAACTACTGCTGTGGGCGTTTGTGTGTGCCTCTGTTATTGTAGGTTTTCTCATTAAGATTCAGATCAACTAAGCTGATAATCAAGAGTCAGCAATGATTAGGGAGCTGACATAAGAATCTGATAAGCTTGAGAGGCATCTATTTTTTCATACTTTCTTCTTCATACTTACCTTTACCCCGTAACATTTTACTGGGGATTGCAGTACAAATATACAACTGTACATTCCAAATAATGGCCCTCACACACTAAGCCGACAGTCGGTCACCAATCAATATTGGGCTGTTGGTAAATGTCTGTTGCCCTAGCATTGAGTCCTGCTTTGTTGGCACTTGTTGGTCCTTGTCGTCTTTTGCTTTTGAGCCGATTCAGCATGTTGAATCCCTCTGGCAGTTCAACTCAGTGCGCAAGAAGAGAAACAAAAGTGAGGAAAGTAAACAAACCGTTGAAGCCAATATAGTGTGAGATCAAAACAAACTTGTTATATTAGGAAAGATTTTTGTTTAGCCATTGAGCTTTGAGCAGAAACCTTTCATAAACTAGTGTCTTGAATCCGTCCCATCAGTCTTCCAGTTTCCGTTTTTGAGTGATGAATACAAGCTATCACGCAGGCTGCTATGGAGAGTTAATAGGCTCGTTCGAGATGAGCCAGGCCTTCGCAGATTCGATCACCGGCGATCGGTGCACAGTGCATGTCGGTTAGTTTTGTGTCCGACTTCATCCTGACTTGCTCTGACGTATTACAAAAGTGGACGGCAATAAAATTGCGAGAGCGAGGCGGCCGCTGTTTTTAGAGCCAGGTGCTGCAGTTGCTCTCCACCGACTGCACCACCTGGCTGTCACCTGATCTAACATCTGATTGGTTTAGATGTTGACTCAACAATATGATGTTAATTTTTGTTGAATTTCGGATATTTAAATTTTATTTGTCCGATCTGAAGGTTTATTCTCTTAACAGAATACATGTTGTGTGGCTGATGGAGACTGAAAACAAGTTTATATATAAGTCTGACAATATTTTAGTAAATTGACATCTTATTGGACAGGATGTGAGTGTTTCTGTGACTTCCTGTACAGACTGAAGGCTGCCGGAAACTGTCAGGAAACTGTCCGATGGGCCTATTTCCTCTGACACAGGCACAGAACGTAGTTGGCCATTGGCTGTAGTCTTTGCGGTGTCATCAAGTGCAACTTTTGGTCTGAAACACAAGTGACAGCCTTCGTCGCCACTAGTTCTTTGATGCCGGTTTGGTGCGTCTGAGCTAAGACTAGCTTAATTGCCTTGGTAACTCCTTGTAAAACATACTGAATACTGAGCTAATCCATCCTGGTTAGTCTGTCCACTGTTCCGATAATCACCAACTCTGCTTTGTTCAAAATAAACTCTTGATTCATTGAGTAAGATGTGAAAATATACTGACCTCTCTCTGCTGTTGCTTGACAGCTTTTTACTCATCCTGGTAGTTATCCCCACCACTCGCCATCTTTCCCAGCTCAGCTTCCTGTTCCACCAGTAGAGACTGACCTCTGGTAGCTCGGGATGTGCACTACAACACATCGCTTCAATATAACATCTCTGTATCAGTTTGATAGAAAAAAGAGTGTCTGTATTTTTGACGTCATACTGTCTGGATTATGAAATACTGTAAACCAACCGAGATACCGCCCAAGCCTGAGTCAGATGAAGAAATATTTGTGAATAAAGTCAGGTTTTATTCAGTTCATTTATTCAAGGACTTTTATGAATGCTTAGGCTGAGGTCTTTATGACCAGCAGAACCTCATCCACTTGTAAAGCGCCCACTATGTTACTGTACAACATCAGAGCCACTTTAACGTCTTCAGTCAACATCACACCTCTTTCAGATATGATTCATCCCGTCAGGTTGTAAAGTTGAACTCAAGGTTGCATCAAGCTCAAGGTTTATCAACAGTCACTCTGACTTCTACCTACGCACATCTGTAGGATCAAACTGAGATCATCCTCTACATGTGGCCCCAGGTGTCAAGTCACCGTACCTGATCGTGTAACACACACACATTACTCAGCGTGAGGCGCCCACAACACATCCTGATATGAGTGCCTCATCTCAACAGTCACTCCACAGTGAGGATGGAATTAGTGGAGTCATTTAAGGCAGTTGTGCAGGGCTGCAGTTTGACATTTTTGGCAAGATGACAGGATGAGATTACATAACAACCAGAGGATATTTTAGCTCTATGAAATAGAGTAAATTGGAATAGCTTCCATGAGGCTTAGACAGTGTGTGGGAGAGATATGGGAAATAGTTAGTTTTTTATGTTGGCAAAAAGTGTTGAATTTCAGGTTTTACTATTAACCAGCTCAAGATTCACATTTAATTAATGATATGGACAGAAAACACCACAAACATTTTCAAGATTTACAAAAACAACGATGAAAGAAGCGTTCAATGAGAAAATCCCTTTAGTTACAGGCAGTAGCTGGCCAGCAAGGGAAGGGAGACGGGACTAGCTGCAATGCTTCAGGCGCCAGCCCACCTCCTCTGTCGGACCCTTTCCGGTCCTGAACTCGGAGAGAGGGAAGTCTGAAATTGTGTATGCTCAACTGAGACCATCATCAGGATATGGTCACAGGCATTTATTAGTTTGAATAAACCGCACGCCCTCCGCTCATAACACTAAGGTTCACAATACAACCTAATATTTTGATATAACTTAAGTTAGGTAACATAACTTTAAGCAGCAGATAACTTGTAGTAACGAGGCACAGCCGGGGAGGGTCCAGTTTGGTGACCTCAAAATTGCATCTCTGCTTTTGCAGATGATGTAGTTCTGCTGGCTTCATCACACTGTGACCTCCAGCACACACTGGAGCGGTTTGCAGCCAAGTGTAAAGCAGTCGGGATGAGAGTCTGCACCTCCAAATCTGAGGCCGTGGTTCTCTGCCGGAAACCGGTGGATTGCCCCCTCCGGGTTGAGGGAGAGTTACTGCCTCAAGCTAGGGAGTTCAAGTATTTCAGGGTCTTGTTCACGAGTGAGGGTAGAATGGAGTGTGAGATGGATCAGCAGTTTGGGGCGGCTTCTGCAGTGATGCGGGCGCTGCGTCGGGCCGTTGTGGTGAAGAGGGAGCTGAGCCGGAAGGAGAAGCTGTCGAGTTACTGGTCCATTTACGTCCCAACCCTCACCTATGGTCATGAGCTCTGGGTAGTGACCCTGAAAGAATGAGATCGCGGATACAAGCGGCCGAAATGAGTTTCCTCCTTGGGGTGTCTGGGCTCAGCCTTAGAGATAGGGTGAGGAGCTTGGACATCTGGAGGGAGCTCGGAGTAGAGCCGCTGCTCCTTCGCATCGAAAGGGGTCAGTTGAGGTGGTTTGGCCTCATCCTCCTGGGCGCCTCCTGTTAGAGGTGTTCCTGGCATGTCCCACTTGTAGGAGGCCCCGTGGCAGACCCAGAACATGCTGGAGGGATTACATATCTCATCTGGCCTGGGAACACCTTGGGTTCTCCCAGGGGGAGCTGGAAAGCGTTGCTGGGGAGAGGGACGTCTGGGGTGCTTTGCTCGGCCTGCTGCCCCCGCGACCTGGCCCTGGATAAGCGGATGAAAATGGATGGATGGATGGATAAATTAAACATTATTTGTTGATGAGGAAGATAACACACATGATTTTCTATCGTGAGTCCTACTGATGGAAATAGGTCCCAGTGGCAGAGGAGGGCCCCAGTGTGGAGCTCTGCAGTAGGACCCTTTTGGGGGAACGGGTCAGCACCTCTGCAGTAGTAGTAAAAGATTTGCTATGTCAGCATGGTAATGATAGCATGCTGATAACAGCATGTAGCATTTACTACAGATAACACAGTAATATATGTAAAATCATAAACATAAACGACCGCACACTGAACTGAATTACTGTGATTCTATTTAGAGTGAATCACATGAGCATTCACAGGTGTGCCACACCTGTGAGTGCTCATGTGATTCCGTTGAGCAAACCTGAAGAAGCCACAGGTGAAACACGTTGTTCGCTCTCACTAAAATCACAGTAATTCAGTTCAGTGTGCGGTGGTTTATGTTTACGATTTTATCTGAGATGTTCCTGTGGCCGACCAGCACCTGATCCTTGAGACTGGCCATGCAGAGGAAGTTGTGTTTAGCATTTAGCATGTTGGTGTGCACTAATGTTTAGGATGCTAATGCTGACTGGAATTTAGTCACTGTGTTGGATATTAAAATATGTACCCATAGAGGATTCATCCTCTGCAAATCCAAGTGCTAAAATACATGCTACATTCACGCCATTTAAGCCGAATGGAAAGCTTCTTTTTTTTTCGCTATTTGATTTTTTCAGCGTGCATTCTTCCAAGAGGGTTAAATGTGCAGTCAGCGATTCAAATCCAATACACTCTTTGTCAAATTCAGCGAATTTCTCTTCACGGTCTGCCAGCTGTCCGTTCAGTGTGTGCAATAACAACAAAAACAAACAAAAACAAAAATGCAGCCTCATGTCTATAAATAGGAAACAAATAAGGTGGCCACACAAAATTATGCTGGCTACTTTCCCTTCCACGTCCTCACCCATGAGGAATGGATTTGCACCACGATAGGAATGAAATGTAAATAACATTAGAGATGTTAACGGAGCACTGAAGGAAGGTGTGCATTTGGTTAGGTGTTGAGTTCAATGATCGTTTAACACCATAACTACCCTTAGTCCCACCAGATAAATTGGAATGAGGCTTAAAATAGCCGTTTTTATTGCGGTTAATATTTGTAGCAGTTCATTAAAGTGAGACCAGACTGCAAAAAGTGTTATGTCCTTTTAAGTTAGCCGACAATAACCAGTGTTAGCATCCTTGCACTGGCTACCTATCCGGGATTGATTTTTAGGTTCTTTTATCTGTTTTTAAAACCATACATGGGCTTACAATACATTGCTGAACCTCTCTGCCCCTACTCCAGCTCCCAACCTCTTCGATCCTCAGAACAATGTCTTTTAACTGTCCCACAACCGAGGCTGGTGGGTAAGGGACATCGTGCCTTTGCGGTAGCTGCTCCACCTCCATTGACGCATTAAGTTTCACTCAGAATTACAACTAGAGGAGGCTGACTTTATTGTTTTTTAAAGTGTTTGTAATAGTGTGGATCCCCGATAAACATCCTATACAACATGAATGTGGCAACAAATGTTGGACTAACGGTGGTCAAATGCTGGAGAACAGACAGTGTGCTTGTTTTCTTTCCAACCTGCAGACTGGCTCTCATGCTACACGGCTGGTCATTTCTGTGTTTGACCAACGAACCGGTACATAAGACAGGTCCTGGTTCATTGTACATAATTTCTTTTCCAATCTGTTTCTGTGTGTGTGTGTGTGTGTTTAGCTGCCTTGTGTGCGGAGGTGGAGGAGCGGCTGGTGAGTCACCTATTGTCACCAGAGCGCTACAACAAGCTGATCCGACCAGCTGTCAACAACAGCCAGCAGGTCACCATTAACATCCAGGTGTCTTTGGCCCAGCTGATCAACGTGGTGAGGAAACACACACTCCAATCCAAAATCCACACATGCTGTCTTCACAGAGGCATATCCTGCTAATTTAAGATAATTCAACAATGCATATGGTGGAGATTATTCTACTAGGATGAGTTCAGCCATCCGCAAAGTCTCTTTCTGTCTGTGTTTCAGAATGAGAGGGAGCAGATCATGACCACCAACTGTTGGCTCAGTCAGGTTTGTGTCCCCACTCGTCCTCTTATCCTCCTTCCTGAGTGTGTTTGTGTTCAACTCTGTAAAGGGACAGTTCATCTCCCAAATCAAAAAATGTATTTTTCTTCTTACCTGTAGTGCTATTTATCAGATTGGCGTGAGGTGCAGAGTGTTGGAGATATCGGCTGTAGAGATGTCTGCCTTCACTCAAAACTATATCAGAACTAGATGGCACTTGGCTTGTGGTGCTTGTTACTTAAGATGATCCACAGAGTTTGCTGTGAGCAGTTTCATGCAGGAACTTTTTCTCCCACCAAATGACACCGCTGCTGCGTGTGTGTGAGACAGGAAGGGTGATCAAGTGAGGGAAGAGATGGACTACTGCAGGCAATGTTTTCAAGAGCACTGGCCTTATTAGCGTCAGACACCGACCACCTCCTCTCCTAGCTTTGAAATAGGGCTGTCAAAATATTGCATAAATTTTGATTATTAATCACATTAAAAAAAAATTAACGCTGATTAATCATGTTCCGTGGTCTTTGAAGGCCACAATGATGGAGGCAGGTGAAACGACACTGCTTGGTCCCATGAATGGAACATTTCCTTTAAAAAAAATGCCAAAATGCAACTGTTGATAGGAGCACCGTTCTCTGCAATTTCTGCAGTGAGCAATTTTGGTACCATCTCTATATTTGTGTGTGTGTGTGTGTGTGTGTGTGTGTGTGTGTGCATGTATGT
The DNA here is from genome assembly GCA_019142605.1 of Cephalopholis sonnerati. Lineage (NCBI taxonomy): Eukaryota > Metazoa > Chordata > Actinopteri > Perciformes > Serranidae > Cephalopholis > Cephalopholis sonnerati. The sequence goes on along the minus strand of JAGQAX010000004.1, from coordinate 36,579,875 downwards.
GAATTAATCTATTTCCTTGTGTGAACATATGTGTGTGCACTTCTTCATCAGGTTTGGAATGACTACAGATTAATGTGGAACCCTGATGAGTACGAAGGAATCAAGAAAATCCGGTTGCCGTCACAACACATCTGGCTGCCAGACATTGTCCTCTACAACAAGTACGTCTGATCTGTTGAACATGGAATGTGTGTGTGTGTGTGTGTGTGTGTGTGTAAAACTAAGTGATTAAAAGAAGAACAAAAACAAAGAGCAAACTTTATTTGAAAGCCCTATTTTTCCTAAAATGTTTTCTCACATCCTCTTATTCCTTCTATCCTCTTATCTCTCCCTTTTCATCCCACTTCTTTTTTTGGGTTTCAACTTTTAGGATAATGAACGCAACCAAAACGTTTTGTTAACACTGTCTAGACTGCAGACAGTCCCATGATAATGAGTGGCCTTTTAAGTGATGAGAGATTAGAGTTTTTACAGAGAAGAGAGACAGGGACATACTGAAATTGTAAAATCTGCAGGTAAGATAACATTTGGTCACACCTTTGATCACATTCACATTTGAGAAAAAGCATGTGTTATTTATCGACAACTTTGCAGCAACCAGACAGAATTTCCAACATGGTTCAGCTGCATTTCACAACATTGATTATGATATGTACATCAGATCAATAAAATCAAATTATAGCCTGTCCAGTCAAAGTGTCAAGACAGATCAATGCACTATAATGACCTTAGTGCACATTAAACTGCTCTCGACAACAGAAGAACATCGCTGTACGTTATTGTGTATTTTCTGCACATTGAGCAGGGATGCACAGAACACTGATGTGACAACGCTTTCACTCTGTGTGCATGTCTAAAAATCATTGCAGCTGTATGAAATAGCTCCAAGCGAAAATCAATACATGAGAATGTTGATGCTTTAATAAGTTAATTCAAGGAGAAATTGGCCTCAATCCGCTGGAGTGTTAGCTGGCAGACACGAAGGCTTTTGGGGCCTCACCTCATCTGTTACCCTTATAGGCCAACACCTGGGTCTTTTTCCATCTGCTAGTTTCTTGTGTGACATCAACAGTTAACATCTACCATGAAGTTAATATAGAAGTCTTTGCTGTGTTGTCTCAAGTCACAACACAACAGTTTTATTTTGCATTGATTATGTTTAGTGGGGTGATGTGTGTCTTGTATTTTAACTGGTGAGTATGAACTTACTTTCTTTGAACTTTATAGCCTGGTTGGATTGACTTGGCTTAAATTAAACTGTTTACGGTAACCGGAGAGAATTTTACCATGTAGGTTTGACTATTTAGTAATCGTTGTGGTTCTAAGTTGACAGCCTTATGGCTGGACTGGTTTATTATTGGTCTACCGACCTAACAAGGTGGAACAGTTCACCTTTGCTCTGAGTATATCCAGATTTAGTGAGCTAACCTTTAACACATAAACAGAGCTTTTCAATTATATCTAATATGTTTTTGAACATTTTTTGGATTGGACCATCTTTTTTTTTCTAATTTAGCCTAACAGGGTGGAGCTTTGAGAGTGTGACCAACTTCATAAAAGAAAAGGGACAGAAAGACACAAATTAAAGTTTATCCTAGTCACCGTCCTTTATGCTTTTGAGTTATCTCCAAAAAACATATTACTTTCTGAAAGCTGTCTCAATGGAACTTAGTTTTAATGTCATTTTTATTTTATTTTATTGTATTTTATTTTTATTTTTTTCATTTTCATTTTTTAATATTCATTTGTATTTTCATTTTTATTTATTTATTTATTTTTTCATTTTTACTATTTTTTTAATATTCATTTTTATTTTTATTTTTATTGGGGTTTTTTTGGAAGACGAGAAAACTACCAACTTACAGGGTCGCAAATGACCACAGTGAGTCACAGTAAATGATGAAATTGATTTAAAAAATAGTAGTAATTAAAAATTAAATAGTAAATAATTGTAATAGTAAATGGTTAAAAAGTAAGGATAGTAGTATAGAAGTAGTTTTTCCCAATATTGAAACTGTATATAATCAGAAAGGGCTTATCGTGGCCTTTAAAGTAACAAAGAATATTTTAAATTTTATGGCCCTTAGTTATTATAGAACTTGATAATTTTGCACTGGGGATGTGAGAAAATTGAGCACACGTGCCAAAGAAAGCTCAGTAAATTTAGGTAAAAGTATTTTACTGTGCATTATTCTGGGTTTATGTGATAAAGAAGGCCTTAATCTATAATTTAAGCCATTTGTTATAAATATTTGACACATTTTAAAGAAAATACAAGCAAGTAATGCATGGGGACAGAAATGTTGCTGCATAACATGAATGACTAAACAGTGTTCTCAACAACTGTACCCAAAGTAAAAAATGAACCTGAGACTGAGACAGTTTGACGGGCTCGCAGCTGTGTGGACATGTAGCTTTTGTGTTTTGGTCAGCAGTGTTACTCCACAGTTTATACAGGCATTAAACTTTTATAAACACAGTTTGCTGGTCAGCTAAAGACCACATAAAGAGCATAATGGCTCAAGAGGCAAAATGATAGGAGATGATCAGCACTACTTTATGATGTCAGGTCTCTGGCCAAATGTGGGGGACCAGAGGTTGCAGTAAGCAGGTGGGGCCTCTGCATTTTTAATTAGTCTGCATATTCACAGCAGGGCCCAAAGCATTAGAGACCGAGTGTGATGGTTGGATTCCTGACCTACTTTATAATTGATAGGCCACTTTTCTATAATGCATCACCTTCAGCCTTGGAAAAAAAGTCGGTCTCAGCAGATTTGAGGTGAGGGGGCAGTTGTTGCCATGTTGCTGGGATGTGTCCCGGGTTCAGCTCCTCCCTCGAGAGGATCATCACTCATCCTTTGACTTTTAGCATGCATAACTGTTGCATGTGTCGCCTCTGTAGAGATAAAGGCACTGTCAGGAAATCATTTTCTCGACACGCCATCACTCAGCACAGAGACATTTTACTCAAGTAAACTTTTTGCATTTTGATTGAACACTGAGTTTGTTGTTCACCCAACTCAGTTGCACTAATACAATGAGCTAGCTTAAGAGTGTAAAGAATTGACAAATGATTTTAGATTTCAACAAGTGACATACAGTAGAATGGTTCTCATTAAGGTTGAAGGTGTAAGTGAACCTCTTACTAAACGGGACTCCCTAAAAGGGCAGTATTTTATCCGCAGGGGTTGCCTGATGTCTTGCATCACACAGAGTATGCGTGTTCTTGTCCGTACACATTTGGTTGTCTTGTCATTTTTTTGATTAAGTGAGCAAAACTGTGACCAAAAAGTTGTTTATTAAACTAATGTTTGATTTAGACCTCATGCCTAACTGTTACTTCAAACAGAGAAACTTTTCTTTGGGGATGATTTATTACAAAGATATACTTAGATACACTTGCTGGCAGCCATGACTAGCCCTCCCTGAAGATTTGCAAATGACCTGCTAATAACTGCTGATAAATTCTCAAGGTGGCCGTTATAGAGCATTATAACATTATCCTGGAAATTATACCCAACTAAAATACATCTAAAGTACAGCTAAGATATATTGACATTTAGATGAACAAAGTTATGTCTAACAACCTAAATTTACCCAAACTAAGATAATTCAGGATTTTTGTTCTGCATTCCTACAAAGGTGCACGCAGGTTATGGTAAATGGTAAATGGACCTGCACTTGTGTAGCGCCTTTCTGGTCATCCGACCGCTCAAAGTGGTTTTTACAGTATGAGTCACATTCACAAATTTACACACACTACCGAGGTTACCATACAAGGTGCCACCTGCTACTCAGTAACATTCACACACTCACACACCGATGGACCACCCATCAGGAGCAATTTGGGGTTCAGGGGATTGAACCGCTGATCTTCTGATTAGTGGCTGACCCGCTCTACCTCTAAGCTGCTGTCATGGTATAAAGTATGAATGTACATTCAGAGCACAGGCTGAGACAGTCATGGAGCATACAATGTTACGCCCCTGCAAAATCATGCCATGTGGGTGAAATGCCAAGTTTTTAGTCCCCTCAATGGAGCGTTTCGGCAACACACTGAAGTCACACTTGCATTAGCTGATCAGCTGCTTCATTCATGCTTACCATCACTGACTCGGCCGCCAGCTTCCTTCACGATCCCACCCTCCTCATCGTAAGCTTACCTTTTGATATTGAAGATTTAACCACATTTGAATATTCATGTATGTGTTTGTGACAGGAGTGGATTCATTTCACTTAGTGTTGGATAAAGTATTCAGTCTTTACGTAAAAGTACCAGTACAGCTATAAGGTGAAAATCCTGTGTTCATCCCACTTAACTTAAGCTAAGAAAGTATTATCTGCAAAATGTATTTAAAATATAAATAAGTGCAAGAACTGGTTTTGCCGCAAAATGGCCGGTGTGAGCAATGGTAGCAGGCTCCAACTACCTGTTTGAAACCCAAGGTGTTCCTAAGCCAAACGGAAGATATGATCTCTCCAGTGTTGCGGGTTTGCTTCAGGATGTCTTTTCTTGTTAGATATGCCTTGAACACCTTTACAGGAAGGTGTCCTGGCTCCTTTCAATGCAAAGGAGCTGCAGTTCTCCCCTGACTTCTTGCCCCTGCTCCTATAAGTTTATGTATCTGTAATATTATGTGCAAAGATGATATAAATGTGTGTTTGAATGATTGAGAGCTTTGAATATGATTAGCCATGATCCTTCCAGTAATCTGTTTCTCATTGAGTTTATTTTTTTCCTTTCTTACCTGCCTTCCTCTTCTCAGTGCTGATGGGACCTATGAAGTCTCCTTCTACTCCAATGCCGTGGTCTCCAACAACGGCGAGGTGGCCTGGCTCCCACCAGCTATCTACAAGTCGGCCTGCAAAATCGAAGTCCGAGATTTCCCTTTTGACCAGCAGAACTGCACCCTCAAGTTTCGCTCCTGGACCTACGACCACACTGAGATCGATCTCATCCTCCTCAGTGATTACGCCTCACGTGACGACTTCAAACCCAGCGGGGAGTGGGATATTGTCTCACTGCCTGGCCGCAAGAATGAAGACCCTAATGACATCCGGTACCTGGATATCACCTATGACTTTATTATCAAGAGAAAACCTCTGTTTTACACCATCAACCTGATCATTCCCTGCATCCTGATCACGTCGCTGGCTATTCTGGTGTTCTACCTCCCGTCAGACTGTGGCGAGAAGATGACTCTCTGTATCTCTGTCCTCCTGGCCCTGACTGTGTTTTTACTTCTTATCTCAAAGATTGTGCCACCCACGTCTTTAGCAGTGCCTCTGATTGGAAAGTACCTGATGTTTACAATGGTGCTGGTCACCTTCTCCATCGTCACCAGCGTTTGTGTGCTCAACGTGCACCATCGGTCCCCCAGTACGCACACCATGCCTCCTTGGGTCAAGCGTGTCTTCCTGTACCGGCTCCCCTCTTATCTCTTTATGAGGAGACCCGGTAGCTCCAACATCCGCGAGAAGTTCCGGAAAAAACACCAGCAGCGATCATACTCTGACCACAAGCTGCGTGGAGCCGACGGAGGGACTGGAAGTCCTGCAGGCATGGCAGATTCCTCCTCGTCCTTCTTTGTGAACGAGGAGTCGGCCAAACGCTACGGCTGGAAGATCAGCGACTTGTCAGAGAACACAGAGTTCAGGAAGAGGATGACACTCAAGTGCAACATTGCCGTGGAGGATGCAGTGGATGGGGTGCGCTACATCGCGGAGAAGATGAAGAGCGAGGATGATGATGAAGGGGTAGGTGTATCTATATCTGTACGTCATGAGTCCAAATATGAGCAGCATGCTTTTCCTTACCCTGCTTGTTATTTTGTTGTTAAGATAGAGAAGAGTTTTGGTTGGTCCAAAACTTTAGTCCTGAATGAAATATTTCAATCAATATTGTATGCAGTGCCATGAAACTTTGTACAGATATTCAAGGTCACCAGAAGATAAACCCTACTCCCTTTGGTGATCCCTGAACTCCTCTGGTGCCACCATGATTGTTGGCATTTGTGGTTCTGAGTAAAATGTCTTGACAACCTTTAAATGGTTTGCCATAGGACTTGGTACAAATATTCACTGTGCCAAGAGGATGGAATCCCATGACTTTCCTTGATGATTGAGCGTTGGTGATCCTCCATTATTAACCCAATAATTTGGTTTACAAACAAATACCTGCAGAACAGTCCCGTCAGCATCAGCCGTACTTTGTGTTTAGTGCTAATTAGCAAATATTAGTATGTTATCACAACAAACCAAGACTCCGATCACACAGAAAGCGTTTTGCAGGTTGCAAAACCTGAGGGTCACAGCACTGCCTTTAAAAAACAAAAACAAAACTAAAATACCATTTTGTTTAGTTTTTTCGCAGTAATTACTAGCTAGTTCCTAAAATGGATAGGCAGAGGGTACTTGCTGTAGCTCTGGTTGAGGGTGACAGGCGGTCAGCAAATAGTTTGTTGGGCACAGAGAAGCAGTGATCTGTGAGGGTACATGAGACCCTTAGGGAGGGTGGATCACGGAGAGTACCACCAGTTGGTCCAGGAGCTTCGCCTCGATGATGGTTGTTTCCAGGCATATTTTAGGATGACTAGGGGACAGTTTGACAACCTGCTGTCCATCATGGAGCCGCGTAACTCTGGGTATCCAGCAACCGCTACCACCAGTATCTCCTCCATTGTTTACCAACTGTAAACTTGTTGTTACCCCCACAGAAGGCCCCCCTTTAAAATCATCTGATTGGACAATGGCTAAAAAGATGATGGAAAAAAAATGATGGGGGGTATTTTTCCGCTATGGGTTTTTTCACCTTGAGGAGTTCAAAGTGCTACGGCACCTAGAACACAGAAATGCAAGGCGTGTTGCAACGCAAATAAAAGCAAGCACAAAGTTTCAAACTTATTAAAAACAGTTACAAAAAGGTGCCTCCAGCTGCTGAAACACTTTCTGTGTGATACGGGCCTAAGGTGGTAAACGTGGTAAAAATTACATCTGCTAAGCATCAGCATGTTAGCATGTTGACATTAGCATTCAGCTCAGTTTACCACCTGTTAGCTTTCCTGTCTTTATTTACAAGTTACATAATAATTAGTTTCACTGATGCATAGTAACAGAGAGATTATTCTATTACAGCTGTACATTCTTACCTATTTTCTATCTGGACACAGTCTGAGCAGTCGTTTTGATCTACAAATGTTGATTACCCAGGCTGTTCCACTAATGTTATGTAATGGATTACTTCATCCCCATCATATGTGTTTTGGAAATTATTGCGGTTGCCTTTTTATGAATAGCTCAATTAAGGACTTTGTTATTATACATTTCTGTAAGAATGACACCAAAATGTACAGCAGCAGCGATTCGTTTGCACTGCTTGTGATTTGATGCCACATTTGTTACACTATTGAGCATAAGGAAAATCAGCCATAACACTGGAAAAAGTCCAAAGCAGCTGCGGTACAAAGTGTCAGCCCTCGGAGCAAATCCATTAACAGCTTTAATTCAGTAATTTATGAAATAGTACCACTTTATATAATGTCACAACAAAGTCACAGCAACATCAGCCAATAAATGATTAGATATGACATTAAGAAATTTAAGCACCAGTGACAAAAATTCACATTAAAATAAATCAATTCACTTAAATTCGGGACAGCAACACTTAAAATCCAAACTCTCTCTGCAGATCATTGAAGACTGGAAGTACGTGGCCATGGTGATCGACCGTCTCTTCCTGTGGATCTTTGTGTTCGTGTGTGTCGTCGGGACGCTGGGCCTCTTCATGCAGCCTCTCTTCCAGAGTTACAACACTCCCATTATTGATGACATGGACCGTAACTGAAGCCTGTGATGTCATCATGAACTTTGAGTGCCCCCCCCAAAAACAGAGCTCTGGCGACATTTAACCACATGAACTCACACGTCCGCCTCGCACCACACGCTCACTGGGAGATTATAATGATGCACTTTAGCCTTCTTCCACCACCTGCTCCCATCCCTACTTCCACCTCTTGTCCCTGTCATCCTCCATGTGTCCTGCCATCCTCTGCTCCACTCATCTGTCATCAGCTGGGATGAAATTATTTCAGTTCAATAACGGATAACTGGTTTATAAAAACTTGGGTCACATGTTTATAGTGTGGCCATCGTGTAGTAGACAGGAATGATGGAGACGTTACTGTTACTGGTGATCTGAGAGTGTGGATGTTACTTGGTGTGTTTGCCAAACTTGGTTACCAGGACGCCCCCAATACCCTGGGTTAGCCAAACTTATTTGGATGAGAAAACAAAGGCAAACAGTACATTTATAACCTAAAATGTCTGTTGTAGCATCAGTTACAGTTTACAGATCGACTTCCTGGTTCAACATTGACCTGCCTTACTTATTTAGTTGTACGTGCACACAGTCAATACTTTAAGAAATAATGGCCAAAACTACGATAACAAGACCCAATTTAAGATAAACCAGAATTATCCTTTACTTTAAAACATGAAGTGAAACCCACTTTCAGCCATGATGCTCTTTCTTGGGGCTTGATACAGATCCGCAGTCTCTTATGACTGAAATGTAGCAGTGTGTTAAAAAGAAAACCTTTATCTGAAATGGTTAAATCATAGACTGTATGTAAAGATGGACGACATGACAGCTCCCTAAAAGTGAAGCCAAAACATCCCAATCGTCCCATGGTGGCTGGCCGCTCAATAGGTCGTAATGACCGTCTTGCTACAGTATGTCATTGGATGGGACATGGGCCAAGCTAAAAAAAAATCAAAGTATTTGTAGACTAAATTAATCTCAAAGATGTTTTTTTGTCATTTTAGGTAGTCCTCCTCACGCTAATGTTTGTTCAAGTGTTCATTTTTTGGATACGTTTGGTTTTAATTGGTTATTTGACGCTATAAAGAAGGGGGTGTGACGTCATGGTTGATAGCTTTGTGTGTCAGTCGTTGTGCTCGGGATCAATTGCGCCACTGGCAGACGGGTCGCAGGGATGTATGGTTGGGAACCGGGCCCTCAGGAGAAGAGTTTTGATTGGTCCACTACTTTGATTTTGACTGAAATATATAATAAATCTTGTACAGACATTCGTAGTCCACAGAAGATAAACCCTACTCACTTTGTTGATCCCTGAACTTCTCCGCTGGCACCACCATGATGTTGACATTTGTGGTTCTGAGTGAAATGGGTTAGGGTTATATCACGTCATACAAATGGGGTGCAACACATGCGCAGTGAAATCTGGCTGGCACTTTATCATAGAACATGGAGGATGATTGATTGGTTTCACTGAGGTGTCTGCAGTCGGCCCTGAGTCGGAATATTTTTGTACGAAAAATAAAGACAAGTGTGAGAATCAGGATTCTGCTAGTACCATAAACAAAAGCTTTCTATGCAAACATTCTATATTAGCTGCCATCCAATTGAGTATACCCAAAAGTTCTGTCAGGCCAAGCGTACCCAAGGAGGCTAAAAAAAATGCGGCCCAATAGCACCTGAGTGGACAACGTCCCGTTATTTCTAGCACCATCTTTTGTAACCCTCCAGCTCCAGTTACACCGCGCATGTGTACCTCATAGCTACCATGAGGTCAAAGAGTGTCAGCCTTCTTTGAATCACCTTGCAGGCACCTAGGAAGTGTCCTGGGCTTTTAAAGACCATTTCCGTAGTGGCCAAACAGTACACGTGATGCCCTGTTCCCCAAAGAGACCTCTTACCATTGACTTCAGTTGCGAAACAGACGTCTGTAAGACAGTGGGTAATTTTTTTGAGTGTCACAACCCCCGCAAAATAACTCATTTCACTGTCAGGATTTGATTCATTAACATTTAGAAAGTCTAGAGGAGGCACACAACTGAATCATTTTATTTCCATTCAAGTTAGCGAAGTGCTAAACTAGCAGTAGCCAGCTCAGCCGATGGAAGTCTCTAGTGTGCCTGCTCTATGGGCCTCACAGTGCGGAAGCAGTGCCAATCATTCGGGTAATTTTATACACGGCAGTTGAACTTGTTCGGCTTTATGTGCCACTGAGCAACTTTCATAGGAATGAATCGGGCCTCGCTACTAACGCTATAACCAGTTCTCTTTATACGTACATGGTGGAAACTCCTACATCATACTGTGTAGGCTCCAAATGACATCACCAGTGAGATGGGATATTTTTACTTCATTTTTGTACGGTGGGAGGAAGTGAAGACATGTTGTCCATCTTTATATACAGTTACTGGGTTAAACTAAAGTGAACTGACCCCTATAACTGTTCACAAAGGTTTACCTGGCCAACAGAAACTCAGGACTTTTTCTGTTTTTGCTCTTTTCTACGACTCCATCTCTCTAACGGTCTGAACCATTACGACATTACGGGGGCACAAAACAAGGCACTGTTCTTTGTTTTCAGTTCGTTTTTTGGTTCCTCAGACAGAAAGAGCCCAAAGATGAACAAAGCCACAGAATCTCACAAGCAGACTCATTTTGCAGATACGAGCCTCACGTTGACATCACTTCAGCGGAGGAGATGAATCCCTTCTGTGTACATACATGAAGAGGATCACCTCTCTGTGTCATTTTGCCAATATCACACATACTGTATGAATTTCTAATATTTGTGTTGAAAATGGGAGCGAGAGGGGACACGAAACAGCTCACCGCTGGACTGCTCAAATAGTAATGACTGGGTGTGTGAGGGGGTGCCCAGCCTGTTTTTACCCTCACACACACCTCACTGTGTGACTGATGATAATAATATTAGACTGATTGAATCTATGACAAGCTGCTGCTGTGATGCTATTAAGCAGCCGTGTATTAAATGAAAGGATGTTATAATAGTGCTAAAAACTTACCAATGACCATCGGGCTGTTGCTACTCACTTTGCTTCTTTTAAAGGTACAGTACGCTGGTTTCATCAAAGCAGTGCTCGTCAGCATCTATCACCAAGGAAACCAGCAGCAATAATGTTGTACAGTATTTTATACACACTGACCTGGGGCAAATTAGCCAAACAGCCTGGCTCTTCACTTGCTTCATCTTCCTTCATATCGTATGCTCGATCATTGCAGTCTGCTCAGAGACGTTACTTGAATCTGTGTCCAGTAATTATTTCCAAAAGGTATTATAACTTGTCACCATCATAACGCACTCGTCTGTCACTGCTACCAACGTTAGCCAAGGAAAAGGTGTACTGTACTAATCCAGCTGTATTGATTTCTTTCATCTTTGATTTTTCGGTGGATGGAATGAAACGTGCTTTTTTTTTTCTTCCCACTGGCCAGCCATGTTGTTGAGATTTGTCTGTCTAGACAATAAATGCTGAGAATTACAGGAAGGGACTGTGATGGAAGATGATGTCTTGATTACTGGCTCAATAAAGGGAAATGAAAGCAACGAGCAGACCTGATGAATCACATGAACATTAATTGGTCATTGTCTTTAATTTAATTCAACATTAAACATGTCTCAGTTTCTTTATTATGCTCTTTTTGAGGCTCCGCTCTCGACCTCTCCTCCAGCTCTTCTTCTCTTAAGAGGTTATTCAACTATCACCTTGTTAAGCACATGACAAAAGCTTAAACATCCTCCAGGCTCTTCTCTCCCACCTCACACATTTTCAGCCACGCTGAGATGATTCAAAAGTAAGCACAATCTCGGGGCAGTTGGCATTTTGGACAGAAGTTTCTGGAGTGTGTGTGCTCTTTGTGTATGTGTGTGAACTCTCCGGGGCCAGGGCTAAATGTTAGTCAGCTGACTAAGGCTTCATTAGACAGTCTCGTATCCCCGGGGTTTGCAACTTCGCCTTCTGTTAGCTTAAGATGGCAGCGAGGCGGTATGACTGCTAAAGGGACACAGCATGTGAATGAATACACACATGCATATAATCACAAATCTGGAAAGTCTTGTGTGTTACGAAGTTCTCCCCGTCTTTATCAGATAGCAGCTGCTTTCCTGAAATGTGGTGTGGACCTTAAAAGAGGCCAGAAGCATCAGATAAATCTTGTTGGTTGCATGCCAGTGATAATTTTCTCTAACAAAAGCAGCATTTGGTAAAATTGTATAATCTCAGTTTTCCAGTTCGGATGTAATTGCATTTTCCATGGATATTTTAAGGTCTGTTTTCCAGAACACAAGTGAACATGAGATGCTGTTTTCCAGCAAAGATACTACTGCGTCATAATTTTCCAGCTAACATCATATCAGTCACAGACGCACACACATACACACACACACAGTGATATAATCCTCCACACAGTGACAGCCACTGAATTGGAGTTGGCCTCAGCAATTATAGCTCACACTGTTGTTGTTCCCGTATCCCCCCTCATTTGACTCATAAATTAGATACTTGACATCAACATCAATTTCCATTAAGAGAGTGTCCACGTCAGGATGGTACGGCAGCCCTGAGAGGCAAGTGGGGGAAAAAAAAATTCAAGTGATCCATTTTCTAAGTCTGAAAATTTCCCTTCTGTTCTTATGACATATGAACAAGTGCAAATAAAAGGTTTTACCAGAATAATCTTTCAGAGACTCTACAACTAGAGTATATTTTTTTCTTGTCAGCAACATTTTTCAAAGTGTTTGTTGTTGTAATACTTATTTCAGCCACCAGAGGCTGAAGTGCACCACTACCCCATGTTCTAAATGTGACTAAATGCATTAATAGTTTTCTTCCAGGTAAGTTTTAATTACTCCATGCTCTCTAAACACAAGGTACATATATTGCACATATTGCTTATGTTGCTTTTATGTTCATGTTATTTATTCATGTTTAAGCTGCTTCCTGTTTTATTTTGTAGATTCTCTCCTCATGTGTTGTGTCTGGTTTTACTTCCTGTCCTTGTGAGTTTTCCCGCCTGTTTTCTGTCACACCTGTCTCGTTAGTCCTTCCCTGTTCCCAGAGTCTTCCCTTCACACCTGTTCTGTATTAGTCTCATTTGCTCCACCCTATTGTTCCCCTCCACACCCTTGTTGTTAGTCAATCTCCATTTCCCTCCTTTTGCCTGTATCCTCCTCCTCCAGCTGTGTCTCATTCTCGTGATTAGTTTTCTGTGTATATGTATGTGTGGATTTTCCTTTGTTCCTTGTCAGTTTGTCCTGTGTTCATCTCCATGTTCTTGGTGTCATTCCCTGCTCTGTTTCCTGCCCAGTGTTCTGTTCACTTCAACCTTCCTTTTACTCTGCATTTGGGTCCTCCCTGACCTGATTTATCACACAGAAGAGAGAAACCAATAAAGATCAAACTTAGAAAATGGATCACCACAATTGCCACCACGATCACCAAAATCTGTAGTGTGGGGAGGGTTCAAGGGGCTGATGGGTAAAAGGGGTGGAGTTGTTGGTGCCTATGTGTCACATTTTCATGGCTTCTAAACCTTTAGTTTCCAGTACTTTGTGTTTTACTTAAGTGGCAACCTCCAGGGCTGAAAAATTAACAGTCACTTGAGGCTGGCTGTAGAGGACTGTCAATCCCCATAGACCCCAATGTTTAAACGCCCAATATACAGCAGAAATAAACACATTTAAAGCTGCGTATAAAAAACTGTTTTGGTCTCTATAGCTAATTTCCTCCTTCGTGACAACTGTACAGTGGGTGAATTTTTATATAACACACCTGTTAACATTTTATTAAGACCTAAATTTACGCATAATTTAGGGCAGGCTGCTTTAAGTGACAGTGTCCTCAGCTTCTCAGTCAGAGCTACTCACTCCTCTGCAGCGCCAGCCTCTCTAACAAACATGGTCACTTCTGGCTTCAAAAAACCAACATGGTGACTGCTGAGGTGCCAAACTTAAGACTTCAAAATGTGAGTACACAAACCAGTGGGAGATGTCACTTAAGCTGTTACATTGTGTTCTCTTCCTTTAGTTAGTCAACAATGATGATTCTTAAAACTCTCACCAGAGTTTTATGATACCTTTTGGAATTTCCTAAAAGCTAATTAAGTCATTCACAACCTTAGAGAGTGTATATTTGCTGCCATTTTCTATCTGGATTGCTTTCCCTTTTGTTGTTTGATATCCTTTCATATTGTTGTTAGTTTGTTTGTGTTATTTCAATTTCAATGTCACCGTTGCTGCTAACTGCCACTGCTGATCCAGGGAGAGTAGATGTCTCTAAGTCAGGCAGCAAGAAACTTCTTCAAGAAGGCTTTTGTTTATACGGAAGATATAAGTGCTGCTGACTCACACCTCTGTCCTCATAAAAGACTTTACATATGCACACTTCACCTATTGGTCGTCAGTGAGAGGGTCTCAAATTAAATTCTAGTGTAGTGACAAGGACATGATCCCTACTCTCCCCAGACTGTTATATTTCACTGTATAAATTAGCTGTAAGTTACCTGTAAACATGAAACCAAGAGGAAGTGAAATTACTTTAAAACTTCAGCTACTGTCAGTCCAACCAGGGCTGCAACCATTTTTAAAATTCGGGCAGAGAGACAGAGAGTATGAGGCTTTAAATTCTCCAGCTGTAAACTTCTCATCTTAGAGGTATATAATGACCATGAACATTATTTAAATTAGCAGAAAAAAATTCATTAGTTGTTCAATGGCGACAAACTTCACTCGTTTACCAACTTTGTTGACTGTGGATTTAATAAGTCTTGTGGACTTCAGCTGTACATTCAGTTTATACCTCTATCTGTTTGGCCACACACTGTAGACCGTGGAATCAGCTTCTAACATGAATGATGCTTTTATGAAAACGTGCATGTCTGTGTTTAAGTCTATTTAGCAGTGTACCACTTCCTCAAAGATAACTGCACCACCAGGCCCATTCTTCAAAAGTAGAACACTGAGGAGGGAAGAAGTGAGTTGGTGTTATGGTCTCCAGGTTGATCATGAAGCGTGACGGAGGAGATGAAACTGGATGGGTGAGGCAGGAGGTTTATCAGCAGGATGGGAGAGAAAACGAGAGAAGGTATGATGGAGGGAGACAGGGATGATGAAGGTCGGTCATAAACAAGAGACACAAGACCTCTGCAGTCTGTTAGGTCGGCAGAGGAGCCGACATTACAGACTGCTTCACGCTATAGTCAGAGATCAATAAGCATTCATTCTTCTCTGCAAGACAAACTCACGTAAATGTCATATATATGTCACAGAGACATATATAATGTGCATACATGCAAAGATACATGCACGAGGACGCACTCAGAGGCAGACGAGGAGTCAGATGCAACTGAAATATGAATTTATTGCATATTTTATTGTAAATTTGCAAAGAATCAGATTTTTAATGGGATTATTTGCAAAGATTCATTTTGCGAGTTTGACTTTTTTAAGGTTTTAATGAAGGTTTGGAGAAGATCTCTAGAAACTGAAATGCTTGAGAGGTTAAATTACATGTAGTGTATCCAAACAGCAGTGGCTATTTAGAAAGAGGTAGAAATTAAGGAGTAATCAGTAGCTCCATTCACACACAGGTATGTATAAACACATAGAAGCCACCAGGCATTCAGATTATTTACTTGAACCTGGTGTGTGGAACTTTTGTCTCCTAACTCTGGCAGTGAGAGTAATAACACAAACACACAGACGTTAAAATAATGGATGTAGCTACCGTGATGTCACCCATTGGTTTGTGGGCTATTGAAGCCTCGATTTCGGCGTTATGCCTGTCACCATCTTGTTTTTTTTTGGAGCCAGAAGTGACCAATTCTGGGCGAGAGGCTGGTGCTATGGAGGAGTGAGAGGTGACTCTGACTGAGAGGTCAAGGACACAATCTGCAGACAGCCTGTCACTCAAAGCAGCCTGCCCTTAATTACGTGTATCTTCAAGCTGTAATGAAATGTAAAGTACAGTTGTCATTAAGGGGGAACTTTGCTATAGAGACCAAAACTGTTTTTCGTACCAGGCCGTAAATGTGTGGGGGCCTAAGGGAACTGACTGGCTTTTGGAGCCAGCCTCTAGTGGTATTTCAAAGAACTGCAGTTCTTGCACCAACACTGTCGACGATTGCCGATGGCACTCAGCACTGCTGCATCTTCCCTGGCCTTAGGAGCGCTCTCTTCAAGTCTTCCCATGCAAATATCTTTATTTTAATTCCTCCTCTAAACACAGAGTTCCTTTATTAGCTTTTTTCTTAGATGCCTCTTAGGATTTTCCTCTATAGCTCTCACCATACTCG
This sequence comes from Cephalopholis sonnerati, assembly GCA_019142605.1. Classification (NCBI taxonomy): domain Eukaryota; kingdom Metazoa; phylum Chordata; class Actinopteri; order Perciformes; family Serranidae; genus Cephalopholis; species Cephalopholis sonnerati. Next base: position 36,563,749 of record JAGQAX010000004.1, on the reverse strand, counting down.
TAGCCGCTGATCTGCCGTCTCCTACCCTTTCCTACCTGCTTTAGCTCTGGCTAAATTGATATAAACTGTCACTATGGTCAATTCTGGCCCCGTCCAAAAAAATAAACAAGATGTCAACAGCTGAAGTGCTGAACTTGATGCTTCAGAATGGGAGTCCACAAACCAATGGGTGATGTCGCTGTAGCTACATCCATTATTTTTACAGTCTTTGTGAAATACAGAGAACCATCACTGGTGGTAATAGGTTTTATAAATAGTGCCTTTCAGTGTATTACTTTTGTTTATGGATTAATATCACTGCTGCATTTTTCCACTGTAGATTGTGACACCCCTCCCACTGTCTGCAGCTGGCTGATATGGGAGGGTTGTTGTTGAAACTCACCTGAGCCTTCCAGGCTACAAAAGCTGCTTGCTCTCTCTCTTCCTGCAGCAGACATCCACCATGCATCATTGCTTTTGGTTTGCACCTTCAGCACCTCCACAGCACACCTGACACACACCCATACTGTGGCTTTCATTACTGACTTTGCTGACCTACACACTCCCTTGGTTATTTAAGTTCATTTTAGTTTTATAAATTATGACTGTTTTAACTAAATCTTTTGTGGACTCCCAACTTGTCACATTCACTGAGCCAGTTTAACTTTGTATACTGTTAGATAGCTTCATCTACAGCAACGCATCCATTATTCATAAGATCTTCATGTTTGTAGTGTCTCTGTCCTGTGAGAAGTGTTTGTTTAAAAAGTAAGCCCTGTTTTCAGCTTTGTGATGATACATTTTCCAGCTGATCCAAGACGGGTTTTTAAGGAGTTTTTTTTTTTTAAATCTTAAAAATTGCATAGAATTTTCACATCCCAATAGGAAAAATTAATCCTTCAGTTTATCAGAAAAAAATCACATTCAAAATCACCAATTTTGGGGATACCTGGACTCGACAAGAGGGGTATAGGAAATACTGCAATCTGAAAAATACCGAAAGCTGTCAGACGAATGTAGTGAAGGAGACAATACAGCATGTGTCTTTTAGGTGTAGAGGAGTAGAAGTATATAGTGGCACAAAATGGAAATACTCAAGTAAAGTAAAAGTTCCTCAAATTTGTACCTAGGCACAGGTACATCACTACTCCTGTCTGCACTGACTATTGCTATTGTATTGTATTGTATTCTATTCTCTCTGTCAACCTGCTGTAATCAGACTCTTGAACCTCTGCTGCAGCAGGGTGAACGTCAGCAGTTTGATCTGTTTCCTGTAGTCGGCCGTTGCCCTCCATCTCCCCCATTATCCTCCACAGGGCATTCCTTCAGGATTTACACCTGCCATTTCAGCTCTGTGGTCAATATTTATGAACTACATTACTGCATTACAGAATGTGTAGCTGCCGTGCAGTTGAGTCAGGGGACCATCGATCCTCCCCTCTGAGCCGCTGAGTCTCTGAGCTGAGGGGACAGATGCAGAGCTTGGGTCCAAACACTTTAAGGGGTTTTAAACTGGTCTTAGAGGTCGCTCTGTAATGTCTCTGCTGGAGCAATAAATATCTCCTCAAGTCTGTTACCTGCTGACAGATCAGCGAGCCTGCTGCTGCTGCTGCTGCTCGCTAGTGGTCAAAAGACACACTGCAGAGCTCTCTCAGTAACAGCAGTAGTATCAGGAGCATTACTGTCACTTCTTCACCACTCCAGCTTATCACAGAAGATGCATAGGCCCATATTTATGATATATTTGGGATGACATTGTAATAAATGCACTGATTTTTGATTCTTGGGATGATCAGTTGTGGTACAATCACATGTCACATGTATAGTTTCTGCACATCAAGCTGTTATGAGTGAAGTTGTCTTATAATCTGGATCCTCATTTAAATTCTTCTGTGGCATCCAGTCGTCTTCTCAGGGGACATGTTTGTGGTATGGAAGCTAAATAAGGCCATAATAACTTGAATTTTTAGAAGCAACTGAATACCTAATTTCACCTCTGACCACTGAAGTTAAAATACCACTGAATTTTAGAAACTATCAGTGTTCATTTATGCGGTCTGAATTCCCTTCTATGAAACTGTAGACAAGTAGTTTTTAAAGTAAAATACTCCCATGTTGTAAATAAACTGCATCACAATATTTGTTTACAATACCTTTTGTGTTGAAAACCCCTGTGTTACGTAAATAAAACAAAATGGCGCTGAGCAAACGCTGCCTTGGCTGCTTAGTTTTTAGCCACCTAAAAAAGGCTAACATAAGACAATCAATATCAGTTGAAGCATATACTATATCTTAAATATTTTCACTACTTCACCACCACTTCACACCCTGGCTGTCAGACAGCCCTTCCCAATGGGGAATTTAAGTCGTTGCATCAATGCCACCAGTTAGTGTGTAAGGTAAAGCAGTAAAAACATTCCAAATATAGCGAGCATATAAACTGATACTGATTCTTTTAGGCAGCTTAAAAACGTTTTTGCTGCAGCCCCTATCCACTGCAGTACATTGCTTAGCTTCCGTGCTGGTAGACTTGGTTCATGAAAGATGCTAGCAAAACAACAAAGTACGTAAAATAAACACAACACGACCTTCAGATAGGTCGGACCATCGTTCACTATATATCTTTAAATGTTACAGTTACGGCTGAAAAAAACAAAAGAAATAAACAAGTTTGCTAATTTTTGGATATCTCCACACTTAAAAACAATGACCAGAGGTCTACCTAGAGGTGTTAGCGTGACATCACAGGTGATTTGGTCAGTACATTGGTATTGAATTTAAATATGAAGTATTACACAAATAGTTGCCTGTAAGATTTTACTTTTCTTGGCTTTACTTTGCTTCTGTATGTCGCCACATGCACAGCATCAGCATTTTCTGTGAGAGTAAGAGTCTAGAGTCAGATAAAAATATGAAAGCTGGAGCGCACGTCTCGCCAAGTCAGTTCACGCAATGCCTATTAAGCCTATCACAGCCAGGGAAAACTCTTTGTTTATCGCAGTATACTCAAGTTGTTGTGTCAGATGTCTGTGGCATTTTCCTGCACTGGCACACCAGAAGTGATGCATTGTACATCAACCAGCCAGAGCTAAAGGAGGCAGGAAGGAGGACCATAGCAACGGAGCAGCAGTGCGAACATTTGCGGAAGCTATGGCAAAAAAAACCTACAAAGCGTCCAAGAAAGGTTTCTGGAGTGAGAAACTTGTGATTCAGAGGATGACTTAAAGCCAAAAAAAGACTTGGAGAGAGCGATCCTGGGGGCAGTGGGAGAAGCAGAGAGTTCACCTGCAGACATACGTCATAAGCAGGTGCGTTGACGGTGTTTGTGTAATTACTCTTACTTCCAGAGGGGGGAGACAAAAGTTCTGCACTCCAGCTTTAAGGCCAGAGAAAAACAATTTCAATATGAAGGCCATCAAACACATCTAGTCCGTTATGAATTACATCAATGTGCCTTTAATGCACAACAGTTTGTGACAGAAGATGTCACCAGATATCTTGCATTATTCTGATGAGAGTCATAATAAGAAAAATATTAAATTTTCCAGACAGACATTTGCCCCGAGGTCACCAATGAGGACTGCAACATCTATTAACAAAATGTTCCCAACACATTTTAAACTGATTAAAAACAACTTGAAGCTATGACGAGCAGATCATCTGCGATGGCAAATAAAGGCTCAGGGAATCATTCAAATTTCATCTCAGGACGGACATGAGTGGACCAGATAATGAGTAAGCTTTGCATGGCTCTGTTTGACCCTTCAGGCTGCAGCCATTTAAAATGAAAATGACACTGCTGGTTATTCGACAAACAAGATGGACCGAGAGAGGACAGAATGGAGTTAGGAGCATGGCTGTAAAAAGTGTCACAGTATATTGTGTATAAGTTGCTGCTGTAGAGTTGTACATATGTGTATGTGAGAGGACGGGAGAGTGAAGGATCGTGGGAAAAAAAAACATGGCACAGAGAAATGGCAGTTTAATTAGCAGCAAAGGGCTTTAATCAGATAACTGTGATCTGAGCAGTGAAGGGACTTTAATTAGTTGCTGGTGGCTGCAACAGGCCACAGCATGACCATAGTGGACACTGGATGAATGGGAAACAGGAAGTAAGCTCTCTGTGGTGTTAATGGGTCCAATAGAGTGAGTGAGAGAGGAAGAAGAGGAGGAGGGAGCAGTGAGAGGAGGGGTGGAGGGGATGGGGATGGGGATGGGGATGGGGATGGGGAGGGAAGGCTGGAGGGTTGAGCGGGGTCACAGAGTGTAGCGTGACTGGCAGAACGGGACGAGCTGTAGGAGGAAAGGGGACGCTCAGAGCTTTTTAAAAGGGGTTGGTGACAGTGGAATGGCGGGATTAGACAGAGCAGAAGGAAGAAGAAGAAGGGGATCATGGGAGGAAGGCTAAACTGTATAGATGGGGTTAAAGGGTTAGGAAAGAAAGATAGCAAGAGGTTAGTGGCACACATCCCCTCACTCACGAACTTTGAGATCACATTAGGCTCTACAGTACTTATAGCTCTATGACCAACAGTAAAATGCCAGGTCAATTATTTAACACTTGACATAAATGCATCAGTTGAAACGAAGTCATTCATGGTTAAATGCAGACTTTTTTCTGTATTTAAACCAGATCATGATCTTTCCCTAACGTTAACCAAGTGCTGTGAGGGCCCAAAAATAACCACAAAAAAGTTTACAAGTAGGTTCTGTTTTGCAATATTAGATGTTTTAGTCGGAAACAAATGCAATTAGTCAACATTTTATTTTACTCATGTGTTCTGTATTAACATTTAGGCCAAATACACACTGAGGTCTAGTCTGCAGAGACGGGACATTTTTTTCCCTTCCTTCGTTCTTACAAAATTCCCACTCATACAAGCAAATCTTCTCATGTGGGGAAAAAGAGGTTAACTGGGGTTAAGCTGCTGTTAAATTTGCCACAGACACAACCTGTTCAATAATACAGGTTACTGATGAGACGTGCTGCAACATTAGACCACAGGTTGTTTAAAGGCAGACGTCTCATCAGTGTGAGTGACAAGTAACGAGGTGAGACTGTGACCAGCTGAGAGGAAGAAGAAGAGGACTAACAGTGCACTTAATGAGGAAATTTAAAACCACTTATGCTCTCTTCTCTTACAGTCACCAAAATATAACGTCAAAAAAAGAGAAATGGAGGTCAGAAAAATTAGTGATCTCAACAGAGACAGACACGTAAAGTGATAGAGGCAGGAATAAAGAGAGAAAACTGAGAGATAAACCCAAATAGAATCAGCTGAGGAGAGAGAAACAGTGTATAAGGTTGATGTGGATGAGCCAGGACAGTCCTGTCTGACACACATTGTTTGCAACCACACTTGCCCTTTTCCTTTTCATTTGCTGTCTTCATCAGGCCCTCAAGGTCCCTCTGCTTTGTCTGAGCTGTCCGACCAGATGCCTGCTGTTATTTAACAGCGTGTCTGGCTGTGTGATCGCACAGGGGGAGAGACAGGACACAAGAAAAGTAGCAGAGTGACAAAAAAGAGGGGGCGTTGGAGAGGAAGGGTAGAGTGTTTTCCCCTGTTCGCTTGCTCTGTTGGAGGGTAAGCAGCGCCGAGATGTCACCTCGGCTGGATTCACCAGCCGACTGATTGTGACACTGGAGGGCAATAGTCTCCTCCTGTGAACCTGACTAATTCCTGCATTGCTGCAGATGCTCTGTCTCTTCCCATTACTTCTTCTGACTGTCTGCCTTTTGCTGGACCAAAGTAGTAAATATTAAAGGGATAGTTTGGACTTTTTGAGATGGGGTTGAATGAGGTACAAATTCATGGTCAGTGTATTAGATGTCAGTCGGCATGCCCCTAGTTTGGAGAAGCAGACAGGAGTACCTCCAGTAGAATCTATTTTGGCCACTTGAAAATATCAAAATCAGTTTAAGTGTACACTTTTTTTAGAATATATTCACCACTTTACCTTACTGTCACACAGCCCTATCTGATGGGGAACTGAAGCTGTTGTCTTTATCTCTTCAAAGCCACCAGACTCCTTTGACAAAAACAGTAATTATACTTTGCAGAACACAGGAGCTGCTGGTCTACCACTGCCTCAATCAGTTAGTCTGTGTTATTGTGTGACTTTAGTGTTTTAAAGGGTTAGTTTGGATTCAACCAAGTCACACAATAACACAAATTAACTAACTGTTTGAGGCAGTGGTCAACACATTCTCACTTCAACTTTGTCACATATCAATGTTTGATCATGGACCTTTCATGCCCAGATGCAACGTCAAAGGTACCCTGGGTGCGTTGGTTGCTGACGCTCTGGGATGGCATGTTACATGCATTGTCTTCTTTCAAAATACACTTTTGTTTTCACAGGAAATTTAACGTCTACATGCAGTCTCTTTCAAAATGAACGCACTATGAAAATTGACATTTTTTCCTCTAACAACAAAAGCGCGTGTTTGGGTTTAGGAAAAAAGAACAGGGTTTGGCTTTAGAATATTACGGGACATGAACACTGCTCTCCAGGGTTAAAGACGGTGTTTGTTGGACCCATCCACCACCCCTCCCACCCGGCCTACTAAGACTTTTGCCATCTTAATTTTCGTTCTTGTGTTGCCGCGTTTCCCCTGACACTGTCGAGCACTGTTAAACTAAAACGGCAACAGGCCGCATATCATGCCAACGTTAAAGGACAGCTCTTTTCGCAGGTGTCTGATGGCGGAATACGCTGCCCAAGTGTCGGATTTCGACAACTTTGAAGTAAGACTGGGTTGCAGAGGTAGACCTAAAGCTAATGTTTTTAGGCATTGTAGAGAGCGTAGATAACAGCTTCAGTTCCACATCAGAAAGGGCTGTATGACAGTAAGGTAAAGCAAGTGAAAATATTCTACTTGTAGCAGACACCTTTATGCACAATGCATCTTCACTCAGAGGCAAAATAGAATTTGTAGAATTTCGTGCATTTAGTTGTGTTATTTCTTTAATGTTTGTGTTAATTCTGTCGCTGGTTGACTAGACCATGCTTAGCATTTGTTTAAAATACAATTTTTCAAATTCATACTGCTCTAAAATCACTGCTTATAAATCCTTTTAATTAGTTGCTGGAAAGTTTACTGACTACTGTTTGTATGAGTGTACAGAACATTAGGGACACCTCCTTTTACATGGGCAAGGTTTGTGAATCCAGTTGAAGTCGGTATCCTGTTTTACGTCCCTAATTAAAACTAAACACAAGAAAAGGCTGCAGATAAGGAGCAGATGAGATGAGCAGAAGAGTTTTAAGCTTTTAAACATTCTGATTGTGGGTTGTGCAAAAGGGGCTGCAACTGACTGTGTGGAAGAAGCCCCAAATATTATGTACACTTAGTGCGTGCTTCAGAAACAAACATTATTTCCGTCTTAGCCACAACATCAGAAAATCAAACGTTTAAAATGCTCTTTGTATGTCCCCTGAAAGCCAATTTTATATGTAAGACTGACATTAAATGAGGTCAGAAATCAAACATACACCTTGGTAACTCCGTCCCTTAGATCAAACTGTTACGTAATTAGAGGGAAATATATTCAATAAACGCCAAAGGTCAAAGCCTGACCTTTAAGCTTTAAAGCTCAACGCCGTGGGAAATACCTGCAATGTTTGTTTTTTTGAGTTGAATGTCAAGAAGACTCATCTCCCTGTGACACTGGGGAGGGATTCACCGTTATTAAAGTTAATGGAGAAAAAGAAGAAAGTGCAAAAGGCAAAGAGGCAGGAGAGAAAGAAACACTGTGAAATAAGTGGCAGGAAAATCAAAAAGATTAACACAGTATGAAAGGAAGAGTTAAAAAAAGAATAAAGGAGAATCTCCTGTCTCTCTCCAGTCTGTGCCGGTGGGTGGAGACTCTTCCTCAGCTTTTCTCAGCATCTTGCGAATAAAAACAATGTGCAAATACATTCACTGGCTCTGCCACACTGAAGCACATCAAGCAGCCAAATTGCATCCCTGTTCTTTTTCTGGAACTTTTTAACATTTCATGCTCAGTTGTGCGTCTCTCTGACTCTATTAGCTGTCCATATGCCTTTAACTTCCCCCATCACACCCTCTCTGCATCATTCCCCACCAATAAAACCTCTCCTTACACTCACTACCTTGCTTCTCTCTTTCTTTGCTCTGTCTCTGCTGTTCTTTTGGAGGCTCCTACCGGCCCATGAGAGGCATTTAATCACCGCAGCTTCCAGCCTCCGAGCCTCGACAACAACCTCGGCTGACTTCACTTACCCAACGACAAAACTAATTGAGCTTAAAATTGAGGACTGAGCCGTTTCACTCGTCTTCAGCCCTCTTGGCTCCTGACCTGCCAGCTGCTAACATGCAAGGCTCATTGTACGTTTAGGTCCTATTCTCCCATTACACCTATTACACTGTAGAGCAGATATTTGTCTGATGTGATGGCACACATGTGCACGCACTATAACATATGTCAAACATGATTTTAAAAAGCTCTGATCTCTTGAAATAAGAAACCTACCTCCTACTATCTGCCCTGCATGTGTGTCAATGCATGTCCACGCAGAGATAAAGTGTGGTGTGTGCCCATGTGACGCAGGTGTAGTAGTGATTTTTTTTGCCAGGTAAGTGAGTTAAGAGGAGTGAATATGTGGCCTATACATCTTATGTTGCTGAATAATAAAACATGTATAGACACGCATCATGAAATATTAAGAGACACAGCAACTGAAAGCTATGTCTGTCCATCCTGTCATTTTTTTTTTTGCCTCACATCACTTATATTTATTTTCTATTCAACCCATTTTTAACCAGGTAAGTCCATTGAGATAAACAATCTCTTCTACAAGGGAGACCTGGTAAACAAACACACTACTGTGCACGTTTGACTGAGTTTTACAACAGATGGATTTAAGAATTTGGACAAACAGAAAGAGGATACTTTTGATGGATATTGTTTTCGAAGATTAGGTTTAAATGTCCTCATAGTTTAAAGTTTTTAATAAGATTTTCCTCCCCAAACTGAAAACCTACAGCACAGAGCAAAACTGCAGATTAAATATTTTAGTGTACGATATTATTAAAATCCACTACTGCTGCATTTTTTCTTTCTTTTGTCGATCGTACAGTCAGTCTGGACTTGCATGCTCGACAGTGCAATTCCACGTTGTGCTGCTGTGCATTAATAGCTTTCCATTATTTGAATTGGGCAGAGTCTGCAGCCTTCAAGACTCTATTATAGAGCAGCTAATGCTTTAAGCTGCCTGAGCATTGTTATGCGTACAAAATCAATTAAGTGACTAAATAGGTCATTTACAGCTCAGCAGTGAAAATATGTGATCTTATTGTGTGTGTGTGTGTGTGTGTGTGGGTCTGTGTGTGTGTGTGTGTGTCAGCTGCATCTTTCTCTTGAGCTAAACTGAGTAGATGTGAGGATAATTCTTCGAGTTTGAGATACTGTAGTTAAACTTTCTCCTCAGGGAAATGTTGCCAAATGTACAAATTATTCAGGCTGTGTTCAGAGTTAAATAAGTGAGATAGATAGATCATAAATACTGTATATCATTAATGTATATCAATCTTAATGTCATGTTAGTGTTCATATAACAATACACTGTCCCTTTATATTTTATTATATGATAGATATGATGCTTTGGCAACATTGTTTACAACTTTCATGCCAATAAAGCTCTCTAACTTTAATTAAATTGATAGATTTTATGATTCAAGAATATTGTTTAGGTTCCAATAATATTTTAAACGTCATCAGAAATATAAAAATGCAGTAAAACCGTGTAATTATGTAGGGAAACAGGATTGCAAAACTGCACATGAGAATAAATGTTATTACATTTTTGCAGTGGGACCCCCTGGCGGTCCTAGAGAGCCACATTTGAAAATCCATTTCATTATTCCAAACTTATAACCTGTGAGTCACTGTGACTCAGGTCGCTAGGTTTGGCCCTTGGGTGAGTGGGTGGGTGAGTTGGACGCGGGGACGGAGGGAAGGAGGGAGGGAGGGGGAGGCGGGACGTGCAGAAGTTGTTCATGTCGGGAGAGCGCACCGCGAGTCCAACCTGAACCTCTCCACGCTCCGGAGCGCAAAGGAAGATGTGGCTCGAATCTTAAGGCTTCACAGACGTCTGTGGTGGGTTATTGACAAGACTTCAATCAACAGGAGCATCTTTTATCCGCTGAAAGCATCGCCAGGCGCCGATGTATCGATGAATTTCTCCGGGAAACTAACAAACGCCCTCCTGCTGGTGCTCCTCGCAGCGCAAGGTAAGACACAGCGCGCCGTGAGTCGGCATCAGGATGATACTCATTAATTTAGTAACACCATCGCTTTATTTAGGACTCGTACTTTCATCTTGCTTGATAAATTACTTTTAAGTCATCTATAGTCGACCTCCACCTCAAGTTACCTGCAGTGCGCATCTGGTTCCATTTAAAAAGCAAGCGACTAAATTCTTAACCAAGCGGGATAACATGGTTATTAAAGGAAACTTGTGTGTGATGATGAAAATGTAAACACGCTTTATTGCTTCAGCTGGCACTTTGTGCAAAATATTCAACACACTTCTTAAATTATTCAGTGTTTGGAAGCTCAGGAGCGCACAACTCGCAGCAAATCAAGAGCTCATCTTGAAAAAAAAAAAGTCTCCCACCCACATGCCGTGCGTCCTGCTTGCTGCTCCATCAAAAAGCTCTTCCTTAGAAGCAGGGAACATTGCTTTTGTGCTCACCTGATAACAAACCCCACGTGCCTGTGAATGATAATATCCCATATTCTGTAGAAACTTGTGGAGTTGTGTTGCGGATGGAGTCACAGGGTTTAGTTAGATGATGATCTGTGAGGGTGACATGGCTCATTATAGCTGATAGCTCATCCCTCGGAGCTACTGAGAAGCAGTCATCCTTGCACAATGGGAGCCAACACAGGGATGACATACGTTTCTCCAGCAGCTGCAGCTCAATGAGTGTAAATATTGATTTCATGCCTGGATCCTCCAGATGTTGAGGGCTGTGGGTTCCCACAGGGGTCAGAGGTCAGGGTTGGCTAGAGGATGGATGTCATGGAACCTCAGGAGTTTTGTGTCTTGTTGCACTGAGCAGGTGTATGGTTGCGAGTGATACTTGAAGGTTGGTCTCTTGGTGCTCTAAATTTCAGTGCAAGTTAAAGTAGAACTCATTTCCCTTGTGGTTCGATCTTATTACTGGAGTCTGTGACATTAAATCAGAGCTGGATCACTCTGACAGGTTGTCTGTATTTTGTTCTCCTCCCTGTGTGATCCGTGTCTTTCTTTGCTTTCCTTGCCAGAATCCCCTCTACAAATATCTTCTATTTTTCTCCATTTCTGGTTCACGTAAGGCTGCCAGTCTCCTGTGTGCTTTAAAGCAGCAAATTTTGAAGTGGGGTCCTTGAGTGGCTCCCAGGGGACCCGCAGCAGAACAAAGAATAGATAAATGCTTCAATGCTGCGTTCACATGTAACTGAATGCTTATTTTAGTTCTGAATTTCATCACATCCACAAAGATAGATGCAGGTTTCTTGGGAGAGCGTCTTTACCGATGGGAGCACCAGGCATAATGGGTATCTATCTGTGTGCAGCATAAAATAACTCACTTTAAAGTGCTAATATGTTTTTTGGCAGCGTCTTTTTTTCTAAGTGCTCACTGCTGTTGTTGCACCTCAACACCTGTCAATCAGTCTTATCCTGTGGATTTATGCTGCTGAAATTTGAGTTTCTATAGGGCCCCACAAAGATAGAGAGCTGTAGGTAGGTTACAGAAGCACTGGAGAAAAATCCCAGGTTGTCTTACAAACTGTGTGACGGGTTTTAATGCCTTCATTTGATACCTTTAGGCTGAGTATAACGTCTGCCTTGATTTTATATTCACAGAGTGCTAGGGGGGTAAACAGTATCTCCTAACAGTGACATCTCTCTTGACCTTTTAAACTAGTTTATTTAAGAAAATAAACTCAGTTTGATTATTTAGGATCCATAGCTCAGAGGGGTTAAACATAGGCTACCTCTGTTTTGCTCTCTGCCTGCCTGTCCTTCTACTTTTAATAGGCTATATTTATTATAATCAATTAAGCCAATTGATTTACACGGTGAGAACATAAAAATATGTAATTTAAAGGTAGCTTAACCTGTTGTATGAACAGGTTAAGCTGTATGAATTCCACTAGAGTCAAAAGCTGAGATGGCTGATACACTATGCCCACTCTATGCTAGAGTAGTTAGCTTAGCAAAAGTTTAGCTGTGGTTTTGTTCTTTAACATTAGTGCCTCATTTAAGTAGCTGTTATGTAGAATAACCAACTGAATTGTCCGTTCGTTTGATTTTTATTTTTTCAGTTGTGGATGAAAAAAATCAGGGTAAGTTAGTTTGGTTTTCAGCTTTAGCTAAGGCTAGGTATCAGACAGAATCGTCAACTTCTTAAACTCTACTATTAAACTTTTATCTTCAGTCAGGGTGCTGCAGGGATGATGAGGTTTTTTTGTAGGCTGACACAAAAGTTAGCATCACCCTGGTTCCCCAGTCTCTGTGGCAATCACCAGCAATACTTTGTTTTGTTCAGCAAGATAATCTTTACAAATTAACACCACTTTATGATTTTTGAATTAAACTATGTACACGTATATAAATAGTGATGAAGGCTAATAAACAAACTACACTACTGTCGCATGACTTAAGTTTCTTTTTTTCCTTTTGTATCGTTTTGTGTCCCATCTCTAAATTCAGAGGTTTTCAAAGGATGAGAGGAGCAGCTGCTGCAGAGGCAAGTGAAATGGTAAAGTTTCGCTTTCACTGCACCTGGTGTTCTTCTGCTCCGTCTGTGCTCAGATTAACTGAATGGTAGATACTGGGGCAGCTGCATGTCGAAACATCCTTGAGAAAGATACTGAACCCCAATTTGCTCCCAGTGGCTACTCCATTGGAATGTGGGTGTGGCACCTTTTATAGTTGCCTCGGCCACCAGTGTATGAATGTGTGAATGGTTGAATGTGACTTGTAATGTAAAAAGCACTTTGAGTTGTCAGAAGACTAGACAGGCGCTATACAAGCGCAGGTCCATATAGATTCTGACAGTGCTCCCACTGAAAGGTCAATCTCCAAAAATAATATATCAATATGTGGCATCAGGTGTTGATAAATGAATGTTTGGGAAACCCTGGGACTACAGTAAATTCTGCACCACTCAACTGCGTCCAATCTAACTGATTTCCGTGGAGGAAGGGGCCTCAGGGTTCCTTAACCAATCACAAGAGACCAACGTATCCACCTGAATCTAATGTCATTTTAAGTCCACACTAATGTGTAGATATGCCAACGTACCTGTTTTATTAGGGTTTTATGAGTGGTGCACAGTGAAGTAAAACAAAGTACGATATCAGGTGATACTGAGAAGACATGTCGATTTTGCCTGCTGCTCATTGGTTGTTTTTTTATTCAACCAAGAAACCTCTGTTTTAATGTCACGATGCATCAGATGAATCAGTCACCTCAGTGAAGTGGGCGGATTCCAAGGTCTGTACCCAGGCAACATTTCAGTGACATTTATTTTATTGCATATAGTGTGACAGACATAACTGAGTTTATTCAGCCACGATCATGCTAAAAGTCCTCCTCAGTTTAAACCATACAAACCAGACATTTTTCCTGGGAACGACAGACAATGCTTTGAACAAACTTAAGGAGGAGTCATCTCTCTAGCTATAGGTTAAATCACTGCCATGTTATATGAAACAGCTTTTTTTACATTAAGTGCAGTGAGGTTGTCCCAGATGTGGTACCCAGCTTCCTCCCTGTGGGTGCAGCAATAAGTGCCTTGGTGTTGTCACGCAGCAGTCGACATGTGTGAAAGACGTTGGCTTCACATATCCTGTAACCTGACGCCTACTCAGAGTCAAGGGGAAGGGATGTGCCTCGGTATGACACGTGGGATGGACTCACTCACTCCCTCACTCTGTCATTCTCTTCAGCTGGAGAGATTTGCTACAGCCGACTGCTTTGTCGCTTCGCCCTTGAACTGGGCGAATTTCAAAAGGAACAAGAAAGCGGTGCTGTGAAGGGATGACAGTGTCAATACTCTCCACAGTAGAGATGATTTTTTTCCATAGAGAGAAGAAATCGACTGTGTCCTTGCTAGTTAGAGGTGGTTAACTCTGATATTCAGAGAGAAAACCTCAGAAAAATGAGAGGATTTTGCCCTAACCTTCCTCTTTCTACCACTCTCTCCTCCACCTCTCTTCCCCTCCATCCTCCCCTCAATCCCTCATCGGCTGTGTGGGCTTTTGCACAACTCTGTACAGGAGCTGTGTATGCAGATAAGTGCCTAAAAAACACACATTGCTAGCACACACTCCCAGTGGGGGTCTGATTAGCCGGCTACAGAAGGTATTGTCTCCTGCCATCCAGGATCGGCTGATTTGTCCCCATAACAGAGGAAAAGCTGATCCTGCAGACCATGGGATTGGGGTGTTTTAGTCGAATCTAACTGCAGTAGCTTGGAGGTAAAGAGTGAGAGATCTGAGCAGCATGGGGCTGTTAGTTGGAGTTTCAAAATAAAGTCACCCTCTGTGTGATAGATTGTAGTGCAGTGTATTTTCAGGATAGTTTCTATACGGTTTCAGTTGGGTGATTAAAACGGGTGAAACTGTGTGATACATTTCTGCAGCCTGTATCAGCTCCAGCAGAAATAGCTGAGAGAATTGTCCAGCCATGCCTGCATTATACTGACTTTATCCGCATTATGTTTCAGGATTGACCCTTTATTTCACTTTACAGTGAGTTTTAATAGGCTGCAGCTGCACGTTCAAAGTGTAAAGAGGATCTGCGGCCCAGGAGAGCAGCAAGTGCAGTGCAGTGCTAATAATTCAAAAAGTACTCAAATGAAGAAGAAAGTCTTCACAACCGAGTATTAACAATGGCAATCAAACTCTCTTTCTTTCTACATGAAGCTCCTCTAGCTTTTATCTAAGTCAGCTTGTATGGAGTCGTGTGTTTGCATCGCAGCATCGTCAAGCTCCTCTGCCAGACTTAACTGCTTCTCTGAGTTTAGATCTACAGAACAGCTCTCTGGTTTCTCTTCCACAAGCAATACAGTTGCATTAAAGTCTGACAGGCAATCAGTGTGCGTGTGTGTGTTACTGTGTGCGTGTGGCTTAAGTACTGCGCGGTGGCTTGAGGATCCTCTTAACGCGATTGTCGTGTGATTATTGCAACCAAACCCCCCTCACACGGTGTAACCACCACAGGCAGAGGCTGAGGACTTATTCCACCCCCTATGGATTGGCTTAAACCATCATACTCCCCTCCAACCAACAACACACACACTCGCACACTTGCCCTCTCTTCACACACACTCTTAACATCCTCCTCCAGACAGCCCTGCTGCATTCCTCTGGGACATCCTGGTCTTTGGTGCTGGCGATGAACTGAGTCACGCTTTAGGATGGAGGGAGGGAGGGTGAAAAGTAGAAAGCTGGAGTTGAGGTTGGGAAAGACAACAGATGCCTCAGATGGAGGACAGTGTTATTTGAGCATTTTGCCCCACTCTTCTTCTCCACCTTACCTGCTTAAGTTTTCTATTGACCGACCTCAGTTTTTCCCTCTTGATTTGTTTTTTAAACATGTGTTTTGCCTGTGTTCATCCCAGGCTCTTTCCATCCAGGTTGATAACACAAAATGCAGGTTCGTTTGTCGAAGTGGTGTTCCCGTACCTCTACCTCGCACATGTGCTACACAGATTGGGCAGCTCATTGGTAGAGACAGGTAGAGGGGCTATTATTATAGCTACAGCAGCAGATGGAAATGAAGATTCCCACTTTTGTACTTCTGTCAGTTTGTGTTTCCCCGGCCATTTCTATAGGCTTTACAGCATATTTAACAAGCTGTTCATTCTTCAGCTACTACAAAGAAGTCAGTTCCGTAAATGTCTTGTGACAATATACAACATTGCATTGAGATAAAGAAAAAAAGTACTTTGAATACTTAAGCCTTTTCAAAAGTAAGTACGCCAGTTTTATCAACTCAAGTAATAATTTGACTCAGCAACTTTCACTTGTCTCTGTCGCAGTGGGCACTTTTTACCTGCCATACATGCCACTTTCTCAGTTAATTCAGTCAATTTCCACTGACCCCACCTCTACACCACACCTACCTGCCAGCCAGTCCTGTCCTGTCACCTGTCCACACATCTCCCCACTCCCTCCAATCCACCACACCCACCTCATCAATCTAATGCCCTTCACATTCCAATAGAAAACAATGCAATCAAACTGACTATGTCACTGACGCTTGCTCATGTCACATCCAGATAGGATGATTGCAGGCATATGTTGGACTTCAACGTGTTTTTCTGGTGAAAAATTGGTCATTAATGGATAACCGAAACCCTAATTATTGCTGTATCTAGTTACCCCAAGTCGTTATCACATAAATTAGGCCTTCAAAATATGTTCTTGCCTCCTTATTGGCATGTTTGACAGTAGCAACAGTGTTTGTTATCTTGGTGGTGGGACAGAAGTCGAGGCTTAACAACTTGAAACTATGATGGTTAATTAACAGACCGGAGTTAAGCCTCCTTCTATAGGCCCAAACTACAACAATGTCATCTGTAAAACATTTTCCTGTTAGTTTACCTTCTTGAATCTTGTGTTGCAGTATTTTAGTTGTCTGCAGTCGTCTCTTCGTTCACTGTTGAACTTGATCTCTGCGGTTTTGAAAGTACGTCTGAGACTTGACATTAGCTCATCATCATCCACACCTATCACCAGGTTAGGCTCGCCATCTTGCTCACTTGCTGAGTCGGTGAATCCCTTATCGATTTCCCTCCTGTAGTCATCAAAGTTTTCGCTTTCCATATTCCAACAAACTGCTCAACAATGAGCGGGAAGAATGATTTGTTTGCTACAAAAAAGTGTCTCCTGTTTCAGTGTCATAACTTCCTGCTCAGAATCCATCAGTAGTACAACAGTGGAAACCCTCAATTGATCCATTCAGCCATTTATCCATTTTCCATTTACGTACCGACGTCTCTGTCATGGAAAATAGCACTGCCCAGCATCCTTTCTTCAGGACCTTCCTTCCTCTTGATTAGTCCTGAGATTTTTTCTGGTCAGTGTGGGAAATGTAATCTTTCCAGCATGACCTGAGTCTGCCCAGAGTCTCCTCCAGAGAGAAGAAGCTGATGGACATCTTAATTGTCATCTTGAGTGACTCACATCAAATCATTTGATATGCTATGTCCATTATCTCATTTCTGTATAACTTCTCGGTGTCTGAGGCTGTAGGTGAGGGTCAGGCCAGAGATTAACTTGTTAATTTGATTAAAATCCACTCCCTTTGAGCAGCTGCTCATCTTTCTGGAGTGCGTCAGAAAGCTAGTTTCCAGTTCCTTGTGGTTTCATGACCGACAAAGGAAACCCAGTTCTCTATGTGCACATCCATGAGATTATTTGTTGTTTTGCTAAATCATAAAATTGCAGGTGAGTTTTCTAGGAAAGGACAGGAAGTTGGTTTGTAGCTGACTCAGACAGTTAATAGGAGAAGCACAGGAGTAAATGATAAAATTGATGATGGCTGAATTCCGTTTAGCTGCTTCATTTTTAAGGTCCTGGTAATGAGCATGCTGGTTCGGTGACTATGTTTACAGGCACGATAATATTCCTCTGTTATTCAAAATATGACAATATTCCAAATTTGATTGGTTTCGAGATACATCTCTAGGATGCACTGGGATGCATCATCAGTGATGTTCCTGGGGTCATAGGGGGTTTTGGATCTCTCAACATCCGACCCTCTCACCCAAGTGACCCATCCGGGGTTGATCAAGTCCTGGATTGCATCTCAGTCATGGTACGTATGGCCTTCCTTGTTGCAGCTCCTCCTACTCCTAGCCCTGCCAGCGCTTTACAGATTGAGCGTCCAGAAAATCCCAAGCAGCCCACTTTAATTGGCTCCCAATCACTGTTCCACCAGCTCTTTGTATTAAACAAGCTTCCTCTCTTGAGCCTCCTCCATGTGCTCCTCCCAGGACATAGACAGCTCCCATATGATCATCTGCTTGGTGGAATCTGAGAGGATGATCAAGTCTGAGCAGAGTCTCGTGAGCGCGATGGGGTCAGGGAACTTGAGTGGTTTTCCAAGATTCACTTTCAGCTGCCAGACTGGGGCTGAGGGTCAGCACTGTCTTGACTGTGGTTGGGAATGGGGTTTCTCTCCAGCCTTGAGGAAAGAGATGGTTTTCTTCTAGGGTGGTGTTTACTGGACTTAATGGCTGTGGTGACTGATTCCGCAACCGCCTTGAGCACGTGCTTGTGGTGATACAGGTCATGTAAACATCATATTCTGTTGGATATTCCAAATTAGGCCTTTTTTTATCAAATGTAGTATTTTCCGAATAGCACATGTGGAATATGCTGATATTATTTTGGTTTTAGGAGCATTCTTTGGGCATGTATACAGTGCATTTGGAATATGCATCGCAGTTGGGGTTTGTATCACATTTTCAACACACTCTGTCTCATCTGTTTACAGTCAACTCTGTGCGTTGTCATAGATGCGCTGTACAGAAACCAACTTGCCAACAGTTTGCAAGGCTTTGTGGTAAAGATGGATTCCCAAAAGAAACGCCCACATTTCTGGCTGACAAGAAAAACACACCTGCTTTTAAACATTATGTACGACTTGGATATCAACAGGTTTTATATGCACAGATATTGCAACACTGACCTTTTCAAGAAGATGGTTAAGGGAATCAAAGAGGTAGGCTTTGTCCATACGGTCAAACAAGTACGCCTCCGATAGGCTCCTATTTTGATGCAAAGAACCAAAATGGCAGGAGCTGCACCAGCTGCTCCTCTTTTCCATATTTCAAAGTGATGAACGACACAGAAAGGCATGTTAATTGGAATATGCATGGCTGTGTGTACACAGGAGTATTAATGGAATATTCATTTTCATCAGCCAAACAGCTGAGTAGGAATATTGTCTTAATATTGTAAATGTAGTCACCATCACACTGTCATGCTTACAGGGCACTTCAACGTAACAGAGCCATCACTGATGTTACTAGTAACACCTATGCACCTTTTTCTTCTGTGACAAGTTGTAATGTCTGCTGTGAAAAAAAATGGCCTTGAGTACAAGAATTATATTGTAGGAAATGGCTTGAGATGAGAGGGGAAAGATGCAGGATTTGCTGTGGGCTTGGGTCACTGAAGCACAGACGTTCCCAGAGTCTTTACTCAGTACTGATTCAGTCAGTGCTGCTGGCGTGCACGATCACCAGGCCCTCTCCAGCCTCACAGCAGGAGAGATAATCAGACATTAGTTCTGATTACTCAATTACCTGCAGCTGCGACTGCTGCGCTGTGAAAACTACCACAACCTCCCACTCCAAACAGACGCAGCTCCCAAAATGTGTTTGAGTGTTGCAGTAGTATGTTGTTACATTTTAAGCTCCTGCTGCAGCAGGAACTCCTGTAATCTGTGACAGTCTGTAGCTACTTTGATAATGAAACATATGGAGGCCAGCTGTTAATGCTGATAATCAGTCACATGGAAACACATCGTTGACTCTGTCAGTCACATTTTATGCCTGAGTATTAAGTTTTATCTCAGTTATCTTTGCCTCTGTATACCTTAGCGCTGTGGGTGAATTCACTGCATGATTGCAAATGACATAAATAATGTCTGATTTTTTTTTTTGTCTTTGTCCTGTCTCATTACTTTTTTGGGGAAATTTTACAGGGGCTTGTGTTAATGACTGCATTTACAATGTGTCATTGCCAAAGCGTGATAATCGCTTTGATATTATAGGAGATGAAAATCTCTTCTGTCTGTGTGACACATCAGGGATGGGCGGCCTGATTGTTTTCACAGTTCCACTTCCTCTGAGTTGGTGCATGTAAATGTATCAAACCTTTTGAGTTTTATTAGTAAATATAGTGTCTCAGTTTCTTCATGACACTCCATTACAGCAGTAGTTCTGCCCGCTCCACAAAACCTCAGTACTAGTCAACAAGTTTCCATCAATATAGATACAACATTCATTTTAATGCATTGATTCAGAACTCTACTTGAATGTAGATAGGCCTTGTAAGTTCAATACAGAAAAGCATCATAAAGAAATATCACTGACCAATGACCTGTCGTTCTTTAAGGGGCAAGCAGCATAAGGTCCCAGTTACCTCCACATCTGTGCTGCATTAAGGTGGTGTCAGAATGATCTGAAAAATGAGTTCCCAATCATATGCCCGTCGTTTAAATGCTCCAAGCAATGAATACAGCACAGCCTCAATTTAAAGCTCATGAAGACAATGAAGACAGAAGAATCACCATCCAAGGATGTTCACCTTGGCTGGCGGGGATCTAGACTCACTGTAGCAGGCAGTGTAGGCAGCACCTACACTGCCTGAATGGGCAAGGGTAAAAAGTCAGGGACTCATGAGCACCCGAATGTTCAACAGGCTGACCCGGTACATACTGGACACTAAAAAGAGTTGTTCAAAAAGATTTGTTTATTTATTTTCAGCCGCCATTTACACACACAGCAACATACAAACGAATATGAGGGAGTTTTTATGCTAAAATCAAACTAATTTTTTTCTTTTTTTGCTCCCAACACCCCACACCTGTCAAGTAGGGCCATTATTGGGCTGATGTTGTATAGCCTGATGACAACTTGTAGAGGAAACACTGCAACGTTTCGGCAAACAGTTTTGTAACAGAGCAAAGCCGTCTTAAATAAGAGCTGCTGTGAGTTTGCAGTAAGTCTCATTACCCACGTGCAGTGGAAAGGCTAAATACCAAACATCAATCTGTGTAACAATCAGCAATATTATACAAAGAGATAAAGGAATAAAGACACAAAGATTAAAAACTGCCTAGTGACAATCATAAACATACCCCAAAAATCTTACAGTATAGTACAGCTAAGTTCTTAAGAATAAATGCTTAAGTTCTTTTTGTTAAATTGCATTCTCTAAAAAAATATATATCCAAATCTTGCAAATATATGTTTCCAAATTCTGCAGGTACATTAGAAAATGAACCCGTAGGGGTATGTTTACACAAATAGGAAACTTGATCATAAATACGACAAGGCCTCCAAAATGTTAGAGGGTAAAAATGACATCAAAATACAGACAATAATCTTACAGCCCCCCAAAAAGTAATTACACCAACAAATGACACCTGCATTGTTGGCCTGCAATTGCTTTTTTTGGAGATTATTTTTGAAGATTATTTATTTGATAAGAATCCGCTTAGTTCATAGGATGCAGTCTTGATAGAGCAGACTGTTTTCTGTATATTTTGATGTAATTTTTACCCAAAATATAGACAAGACAATGGTCAAATTATCCTCCGCCCTATCAAGACTGCATCCCATGAACTCAGTGGACTCTTATCAAAAAAATAATCTTACATTTGTGAGTGTAATTACTTTTTGGGGGGCTGTAAGATTATTATCTGTATTTTGATGTCGTTTTTGCCCTCTAACATTTTGGAGGCTTTGTTGTATTTATTATTATGAAGATTTCTATTTGTGTAAACATACCCCTACAGGTTCATTTTCTAATGTACCTGCAAGATTTGGAGACGTATATTTGCAAGACTTGGATATGTACATATATTTTAGAGAATGTAATTTAACAGTCAGGTAATGTGACTAATTGCAAACTCACAGCTGCGTCTATTTAGATGGCTTCTCTTTGTTACAGAACGCATTGCCTGATGAAGGTCTAGACACTGATATGTTAAAATCATTATTTTTACAAGTTAGACACTGTGTGGGATTTTTTTTCTACAAGTTGTGTTCTGCTTGTCCCTGTCCTACGCACCTGTTTGGAAATAGATGTGCGAAATATTCCTTTGTTCTGTAAAGCCTTATACCAACATTAAGACTCCACCTGCTTAAGTTTAATGAGAGTATTTATAGTTAATATTTTATAGGATTTGGCTATTTAAATAAGCTGTAACCCCATTAGAATATATTTACATTTGGAGGAATGTTCTCTTTTTATTAAAATGTGAGTTTACTTACTATATTTTATATGCAGAGAATCTGACCTCAAAACTCCCACATCTTCTCAGATGAAAGCATGGAGGCAAAAAGCCACTGAATTTCATGCATCAGTGGAAAAAAAATCATATTCAGTTCAGAGTGAGTCACATCAAAGGTGAGTGGACATACTGTACATAAATAGGAACATGTGCATACACACAGGCGCACACACGGTTACATATGTATGTCCGGTATATAAGCGAGCCCTCATACATAGGTTAAAACAAGCACTTTATGCTTATGAGATGCTCACAGGACATGCAGTAATCACTGTGGGTCCTCTTGTGCGTCACTCAGCATGTCACAGTCAGGCCATCAAAAACCCTGGAGAGCAGAATCACACTATCTAGCTCCACTCTGCTTCTTCTTGCTGACACGTTTCTCCTCCTATCTCTTCTCTCCGCTGCTTCTCCCTCTCTCTTTGTATCTCTTTTCCATGCACACACACACACACACTGTCAGCAGTGTATTATTGGAGGGTAATTAGTTCCTTCAGAGTGTCCACCACCCGCTCCCAGGCTCATCCTGTTAAGCACATGCCTGATCAAAGAGCCTCCCACAGGCCACGGCTCCTTCTGCAGCTTTTGGCTCCTGTAGCCACGAGAGACAGGGACAGACTCACTGTTTGGTTAATTCTAAATCAATGTGGCTATTTAAGGGTGAAATGCATGACTGCTTGACTTGGCTTCATCCGCGTCAGAACAAAGCCTCGTTACTTTGTTACGGCATCACAAAGGCGGGGGAGGGAGGTGTGGTAAAGTGAAACACGACTGTCAAGCTGATTTCATGTGATTTTCGTCATCAGAGGCAAAGACAGTTCTGTCTGCAATGATTAACAATTTTCCTTTAAAGCTTGAGACAAGCGAAGCGATTTGACACATTTGGTTGAAAGCTAGCAGCGTGGCTCCAGGGATAGAAGTGTTGGGAGGTTTATTGCTTTGGCCTAGATTGAAATATTTCAACAAGTACGACATGGGTTGCTATGAAATTCAGACATTCATGATCCTCAGATGATGATAATTTCTTATTTTCTTTAACATTTTTGTCAAAATGTTATTATTGGAAACATATGTTAATGTCATCTTTTTGATCATGTGACAAGACAATACAATAAGGTAGCTAGTTTCGGCGCAAAATCTGTCGAGACTGGCAAGCTAAACACATCTGCAGCGAGCAATCATGCCATTTAAATATAAAAGTTGCAGTAAAAAAGTGCAAGAGAGAAACAAACAGAAGGAAAAAGTAGTAAAGCTCCCTAAATTTGAGTACTTTGGATTTTGTATAAAACCTTACCAGGAGTGTGTGTGTGCCTTGTAACGGGGGTGCATTAGGGCCCATCACAAAAGTGTTTACTGGGGCCAGTTGTAACTACCTGACACTATTGCTAAGTGTAATATACAAATAAAAGCTTTACAGAACTTATTATATTGAAAATGTAATTCCACAGCATTAATTGGAATTATATGTATTTTAACTTTAACTCACTCACTGCCTGTTTCTTTCACTTACAAACTCTTAAATGCTCTGTGTGCTTCACAAATTAAATCCTTACATTAAATGCCGGAGAGTTCAGCGAGCAGTGTGTGTGTGCAGAATCATCTGATGTGAAAGGGCAAAGGTTATAATTAACCTCCTTTATATATGAAAGCTTCTTAACATCTTCAGTGGCAAACAAAGAGGCGAGTTAGAGGAGTGACTGTGCCTACAGAGAAAAAAAAAATATTGGCTTCATTTTTTTTTTGTCACTGTGAACAAAAGGTCCGGTTAATTGACTGATTATAATTGCCCTGGTTTCCCCTCGCCCAATTAGAGGCTTAAACAACTTTCTGTGAGTGCAGCGAATCGGGGAGCAGCGGGCAGTTTTCAAGGCAGGTACCAAGAACTGAAATTACACAAGCGTCTCAGGAGAGACGCCTTTTCATTAAGCTTTAAGACTCAACTCTTCTATGCCGGTGACCTCAGAAAACTTCTCCAAGAGTTCTGAAGCCACTTTAATATGGTGCAAATTCTTACCCTGCAGAGTATTTAAACTAGTTCTGTCAAGTTTTCATTTATGTTAGATGGCTAAATACTCTTAAGATATGTTTTGCCTGTTAAAGAGCTTCACTACAGTAAGATAAAATCAGGTTGTTCCCCTAGTTTATCCCTCCAAGTGGTCCTGGCTGCACTGCCTTCATCAAGGTGATGAGTTTGATGAAAGCTGTGCAGCAGGAAATGTTTTGGAGGAATAAACATGAAGGGGAAAAAGCTGTGCGACCTGCTTTTCATTTACCTCTGTGGACTTGATGAATAGCTCATGCCTATGCTGGTCTGCACCCCGCTGTGTGTGCTCTATGTGAACCTGAAATATTTAAGGGAGGGAGTGATAGAGATTCAACTTTAATTGCATGTGTAGTACATGAGGATACATTATTTTGTCTTTGCTGCAGCACTCTGTTCATTTTTTTATTTATGTGGACTGAGTATTGTCCAGACTCACATGTGTTTGTGTTTGGTCATTGTTTCATTTGCACACCAGATGTTGTGATTATGTAAGTGTTGTGAGTGTTTTTGAATTTTTACCTCGATAAGCAGAGTCTCCCCCCGGAGCTGTGTTAGTCCCCTGTGAGGTAAAATTAAAACTGTTGTTAAAATGTAAAAAGCTTTAGAGGTGTGTCTGCTGTGTTTCTGTAACATTGCTCAGCATGCTTCAGATTCAGAGAGTACTTCAAATAAATTAACAAGGGATAAACTTCAATTACATTTTTATTTCCCCAGCCCTGGCGAGTCTAATTTTGTGAACATGAGCAGATGAACGTCTCCCAAAATGAGAAACCAGACAGACTGTAATCTGAGATGTCTGCAAGATATTCAGTGTACTCCCAATGGCAATATGTGGACAAACTGCTTTATGACTTTACTGTATGGACAATAAATATGAAATATTTGTTTCAGTATATAGGTTCTTAAAAAAAAAAGATGTTTTATGAAGACAGTTTTTATGACTGAGTGAATGTGTAGGGTATAATGTCAGTGGAGGACATGCACATCCAGCCTTGTTGTCTTAGGTCAACTAGTTTAGTAGCCTGCAGTAAAACGAGGGATGAGCGAGCACACCATTATCTGTATCTTCGTATCTGTTCAATTGACCTTTCACTAAGCCCCGCCCCTTTGTGATGGTCCCACAAGCTGTCGGAGTAAGCATGGAGCCCACACTGTAACTAACTGCACAAATATTATCATGGTTTTGGAGAAATGAAACAGTGATTCCAGAGAGAAGCAGACAGAGGGGTCTACAGTCTGTGTTTGAAGGATATATCCAGGATGTCAAACTGACTCAGCAGCAACAACAGGTTACAAAGACAAAGATAGTTAGAAGCTAAAGCCCAACTATAGGCTACAGATCACAGTGTAAAAGTGAACCACCACATCACTGCTGATCGACACAGAAGACAATGAATATAAAGGGAAACTTTGCTGATATTGAACCAGCTGTGTGGCATCACAGTGTGTGCAGATGAATGATGTTTGGCTTCTGCTGCTGGACAGGCAGGGATCTCCAGGGGTAGTCAAACAGCGTTCATGTGTGCACACTGCGATGACACACAGCTGGTTGAATCTCGGCAAAGTTTCCCTGCTTCCCTTCACTGGTTCCTGTACAGCAGGGTTGGTCTTTGTTTCACTGTTATAATCATTACAAAGCAAAAGCAGCATGTGTATACATTCAGTAGGCAGGTAACGAGTATCATTAATACACGACGTGCCCCAGGCACAACATTTAGCTCCAAATCCACAAAACCAGCCTGAAAATGAAGGAAATCTGAAACCACTGCATTAGAGTCACAGCTGTGTTGTTGTCGGAGTAAGAAATTGAACCCAGCTACTGCAATGAGGATTTTCCTTCATCTTGAATATGGATATTGACACATTTTAGTCAGATGATACTCGCACTGATAAAAAATACATTATCTGTATTATCTTCGTTTCATTAGTCTTCTGCTCAACCCTAAATAAAACACTGAAGTTTGTATTTCTAATTCATATTTTCATCCTTTTTTACCGTTAATAGAGAGATAATCTCTCTCCAAAGCAAATCTGTGGTAACAAATATATATATGTTGGTAAACAACAGTGTTATTTTTTCTTCTTTGAACAAGGTTCTTCATGAAGACATGGCACAGAAATTACCAAGATATTATATCTTTTAAGATGCTGTGAGAGTAAGTTGACAGGAAAAAATGTGAAGTAAGGTTTTGAACCAGTTTTACATGCCTCTGGTTTGTCGAGAGTGTCCCATTAAAGGACCATGTTTTATTTAGTTGTTGCCAAGGAAACAAACCTTTTCAGTGAATGTGTCTATTTGTGGGTATATGGGTTGTGACCCATTTGCCCTTTTGATGAAGCACATTTTCCTTCATCTCTAAAATGGTTCACGTGGCTCAGTAAGTGCAGGTTTGATGGTTTGCGGCTGTGTGTGAATTATGTGTGCGTTATTTCTCGGATTGAAAGCTGTGATGAGAAAGACTGGCTTGTGCTTTAGCAAAATTAATCAGTTTGAAGTTCAAGGACAGTGGGACTACAGTGGGACTGACTACTGATGTTTTACTGGCTGACATGGAAATGGCCCAACTTCCCAGTTGCCCAGAGGATAAAGGTAACGGAGAAAGGAGTCTGTTCAGGGAATTAAAGCCTTAAAAGAGGAAGATGACACAGGAAAGATTAATTGAAGTCACAGAGGAAGTTAAAGGAGGAAAGATTCTGTGCATTACCATGTTATTCTATGATAACGTGGACTTAGAGCTCTTTCAAGCCACTGGTGCACTGAGGTTGTGCTGGTGACGCAAGTGAGGCAACATTTTCTGCTTGGGCAGGCATGGGTCGATGTGCCATCCCAGGCACCAGTGTTACTAGTGGCAGTTTTCCACAATATGACCTTACAAAGCCTGCACACACCCTCTGGCCGACGGCACACTCTTCCTTTTTTGTTAAATCATCTTGTGTTTGGAGATTTCCTAAAAGCGTGAGGGCTGTGCTTTCCTTCTGTACACAGGCAATAGTAACACCTCTCAAACACACACTCCACACTCAAGATTTCACTCCATCAAAGAGGGATTGAATAAACAGTTTAAAGAGATGGTTTCATCTAAGTCAAAGTAAAACACATTTTCCATTATTTCACTCACCCTTAGTGGAGTCTCGACATGTCGAGTAGACAGATTAGTCTGTGTGTGGTGGCGACAAAGTGACTGTCTCTGTGTGTGATTTTTATTTCTCACTTTTTTAACAGAGTGAAATATTTCTAAAAGCTTGCTGGTGAAATTACTTGTTGATGTTCTGGGACACTGTGTCAAGTTCTGCCTGTTACATGCATTGTTGTCTTTCAAAATACACTGTCATTTTCACAGGAAATTTAACGTTTACATGCAGTCTCTTTCTAAATGAACACACAAGGTTGGGTTTAGGCAACAAAAACATGTGGTTAGGTTTAGGAAAAAAGGACGGGGTTTGGCTGTAGAATTTTGTTGGATGTGAACACCGCTTTTGTGTCGAAAGTCAATGTTAACTGGACCCATGCACCACCCATCCCACCCTCCCTACTAGGACTTTTGCTGCCTTAACTTTCCATTCTTGTCCCGTCACATTTCCCCCTGACACCACTGAGTGCAGTTAAACTAAAATGGCGAGTGGCCATGTATCGTGCCGACGTTAAAGGACAGCTTTTTTGTCATTGTCTGACGCCGCAAGTCACTGCCCAAGCGCCGGATTTCGACAACATCAGAGTGAGACCGGGTTGTACTTGACATTGGATAACATCAACATACATATTACCAAACAATCTTTATTGCATATCTGTATATGACAAAAAAAACAAAGAAAATGAGAAAATATTCATTTACTTTAACAATTTTAATAGTTTATTATAGTTTATTTGGAATAAGCACATCATTTTGTAATAGATGCTTTTGACTATTTCACAAAAAAATATGAAAAAATAAACATGACGGAGATGAGTTTGCCTTTTTCAAGGGCATATATAGCAAATTAGCACTTTTTTTTTAATTTCAATGAGAGTTCTGATTTGAACACAGGCATACTTTTTAAGGTGGCAATCACTTGTAAGGGCCCATTCTCCACCCAACACATTGTTGGAGGGCCCCCTCTCTCTATGGGCCCCCTACCTTACGGGCCCCAGTGCCTGAAGTGTCTATATTTACACCCCTGATTTTAATATATAAAAACCCAAGCTATGTAGGTATGATTGAAAACACATCAGTTTATTGAAGGTTTAAATTGTTCTTCCATTTCTTCTTCTCTCTTTCATTAGGCTGTTTTTCATCAAAGGGCGAGGACAGATTATTTCGGAGGTTGTTCAGGAGATACAACCAGTTCATCCGACCAGTGGAGAATGTCTCAGATCCAGTCACAGTGGAGTTTGAGGTCTCCATATCTCAGCTGGTCAAAGTGGTAAGAGCAGAGAATGAACAAAGAAACAAAGAAATCAAATGTTATATGAAAACATCCTTTCATCTTGGTGACTAATTCGCCCTTTTTGTTTTCACAGGATGAGGTGAATCAGATTATGGAAACCAATCTTTGGCTGAGACATGTGAGTGACGTTCATCCTTCATGTGATGTCATTAGTGATGCCACTTTTGTTTTTTTTTACTCACGCCAAGTTTTGTCTGACTTGTAGGTCTGGAACGACTACAAACTGAAATGGTCCCCTGTTGAGTACGATGGGATTGAGTTCATACGAGTTCCATCCAATAAAATTTGGAGGCCAGACATTGTTTTGTACAACAAGTAAGTTTTACTGCACGAATGCTAATGAAGAGCTCCGTGCACAGCCTGCTTTATATGCTGTGAGACACGACTGTGCAGCGTTAGCCCTCTAACTTTTCACAGCTCCTTTACTGCTCTTCAAACATGTGTATTTGCTTTCTTATGGTCTTTAACTGAAGTGACATTCACATCTCTCTCAGTGCTGTAGGTGACTTCCTTGTGGAAGACAAGACCAAGGCTCTGCTAAAGTTTGATGGCACCATCACCTGGGTTCCTCCCGCTATCTTTAAATCCTCCTGCCCCATGGACATCACCTATTTCCCCTTTGACTACCAGAACTGCTCCATGAAGTTTGGCTCCTGGACTTACGACAAGGCCAAGATTGACCTGGTGCTCATCGGCTCAAAGGTAAGAAATCTTTGTCATCTAGCAGCCGTGAAGTTTTATTCTACATTTCATGCTTACAACACAACATTTTCCTGAGCAGGAAGGTTTCAGTACTGAGCCACAAATATCTTTTCATGTGCTCTGTTTATTATTAAAGCCCTTCACTTGTCTGCCAGAAAACATTAAGCGAGGTGTCACAATTTACAAGTGGCAGTTTTTGATCATTTGAACTATCCCCTCCTTGCTTTTAATTTCATTTTCTCACAGAGAGACCACTGGTTTTTAAATATTCTTCCTCAAAATAACTTCCATTCACTTCCCTTTTTTCATTTCATCAGGTGAACCTGAAAGATTTCTGGGAAAGTGGAGAGTGGGAGATCATCGACGCACCGGGATACAAGCATGACATCAAGTACAACTGCTGCGAGGAGATCTACCCGGACATCACCTACTCCTTCTACATCCGCCGCTTGCCTCTCTTCTACACCATCAACCTCATCATCCCCTGCCTCCTCATCTCCTTCCTCACAGTGCTGGTCTTCTACCTCCCGTCTGACTGCGGCGAGAAGGTCACCCTGTGTATCTCTGTCCTCCTCTCCCTCACTGTGTTCCTGCTGGTCATCACTGAGACCATCCCCTCGACGTCACTCGTCATCCCTCTGATCGGGGAGTACCTCCTCTTCACCATGATTTTTGTCACGCTCAGCATCGTCATCACTGTCTTTGTGCTGAACGTCCACTACCGCACCCCCATGACGCATACTATGCCGGAGTGGGTGAGGTCTGTGTTCCTCGGGGTGTTGCCCAGGGTGATGCTGATGAGGCGGCCCATCGACCAGGGCTGCTCCTCCCCTGCCAGTATTACAGGAGGGACGGGAGGGGGTGAAACGAGAAACAAGAAGAGAAAGAACAGCATAGGATCAGGAAGTGGCTCAGGTAGCGTAAGTGTTGGAGGTATAACCGGGGGCGTAGCGTGTCCACCGCTGGATGGTGGGGCAGGAGGCGGAGGCGCCACCTCAGCTGGCAGCTCCATGAACTGTGTGGAGTACGGTGAGATGAACCGTGACTTGAACCGTGAAATGAACCGTGATATGAACCGGGAAATGAACCGGGATATGAACAGGAGGTGCCCCTACAGAGGCAAAGAGGTGCCGACTCCTGTCCCTCCCCCAATGGTGCCACCACCTCCTCCTCCACCACAGGCACCCCCGACGCAAGGGCCCCAGGAGTCAGAGCTGCCCAAGCTGACGAGGCCCCTGAATACCCCCTCGCCTGTCAACGCTGTTGTTGCCTTCTCCGTGGTGTCTCCAGAGATCAAGCAGGCCATAGAGAGTGTGAAGTACATCGCAGAGAACATGAGGACGCGCAACAAAGCCAAAGAGGTACAAAAGCAAGCTTCAGATTATTTTTTTATTTAAAAAGTGATCCCTAGAGATACAGACATGTGTGTTTGGATGCCCATTAATTTTGGGAACTATAACATTAAATCGTGTCCTCCCATTTGAGTTTAGGTAACCAAAGATTAGTGACAAGACAAGTTAAAACTTGCAATCACTTGGAATGCAGCGTTCTGAAAACTTGCCAGTTTACACCTATGCGACTAGACGAGAGGGTTTGATGTCTCCATAGCAATGACTATGTACTTACGTTCTAACTTCCGGCATTTCAGGCTTTTTTTGTAGCTGAATATAATTTTTAGCATCTCAAAATAAGATTGAGGATAGTGATAGTGGGATACTTGCTGCAGTTGCATTTCTAGTTGTGATGGAACAACAAAAATATGAAAAAAGAAACTTCAGATGAACCGTGTTAATAATAAATAGGCCAAAATGCTGCCTCACTGCGTACTCATACAATTCTCTTCTTATCTGAGTAAATTTAAAGTCTTGTGTCACACAGACACGACCTTTCAAAACTCTGCTATTTCAGCCAACTGACAGTTTGTGACTGTCTTGACCAGCTGACTTTGCTACCTGCTGATTGGCAGTTGAAACAGGTTACATACCTACTGCGTACTCACCATAGTGTCCACAGTGCGAGCTTGCGCACCAGAAAAAGAAGCAGTCACAAAAGTAATCAAGCACGAAGGCTCCAAAAGTTGTAACGGCGCTTGGTTTTCAATTCAATAGGGATGCCTTCGAGGAAAGACTGACCAAGCAAGTTTGCCCGCAGAGAAATCTCCAATGATCTCTGATAATGACTCTTCATTGAGAGACCATAGGGGCAGTCAAATGGCCTGTAATCATCGGCATGAAATAGTCCGCCACACTGGGGAAAGAGGCTTTTGCCGCAGGGTGTGAAAAAACATGAGATAACTGTAAAAGCTAAAAATGGTGGTGACCTTGAGACAAAAAATACAATACACAATGATTTCAACTTTGACATAAGATTATAATTACAGTACACAAATGCAGGGTTTGGCGATAAAGCGGTGTTTACCACTGCTGCCAGGCAGCTGTTTATTTCTTCTTATCCCTTGAATATTTAGTTTGTATGCTGCCTGCATTTTTGGAGCATACTGAGCATAAACGCAGCAGTGCATGCTCATAGCATGCACCACTGTGTCTTGTACCAGTATAAATAAAATTTTACATTCTAAAACCAGCCACTGGTGACCAAGCAGAGGCCCTCGTCTTCTTCCTCTGTATAAAAAAACATTACTTACCACTGTTTTTATGTGTATCTGTGCATCACTACATCCTGTCAGTTGCCGGTGTAGTCAAACATATCAGTAGGTAATATACTTGTGTTTGTATTTTTACAGCACACTAACAACAAAGGAGTCAACTTCCCAAAGTGATGTTAGTGTTTTGACTTCTTTGCTGTATCTTGAACATGAAAACAAAGTTATTGATTTTGCCGTTACCTTTGAACTTGATAAAATCCTGCAGGGGAATCAGTCCTAAATGCTGTACAGCAGACACACAAACACACAACCATAAACTACTATAATAATGAGGACATTGTGTTTATTTGCTGTAGGTGTCATAACCCAGCTCCTAAATAGACACAGTTGAGGGATAATGCGGATGAGCAAACTCATTTACAAAAGTAGTAAAATATCCTGACTAACTGTGTTGAATGATGTACCAGGTGTTGTGTTGCTGTGGGGTAAATTTAAGATAATCAAAACAAAATGAAGGTGTGGTGCAGAGCCACAGAATGTATTCCTGTGAGAAATCAGTTGTACTTTACGTACCAGGACACAAAAGCACAAGACAAGGAAAAGTCACAACCTCCAGCTCATGGCAGACGCTCAGATGACTAATCTCAACCCTTACCTTAAACTTCACCAAGTCCTAATGCCCTAAAATAAATGGTTAACCTTGTGGGGACCGGAGGTTTGTCCCCGGATTGCTGTGCACAGATTTAGTCCCCACAATGATCACAGCACACAAATAAACACACAACACAAAAGCTATTCTGTGTGTGTGTTATCTCTGCAGTGTGTGAATTTCGCTAAGTAAAAAGGTGTAGAAAGCACTTACCGAGTGCTATAAAGGGAGTGTAAAGCTGCTTGTTTGTTGCAGATGGAGGGCTTTGCGTACGCCTCCTGCACACTCTGGATGGCCCTGATATGTTTGTTGCTCCAGCTCCATCTTTTCTTAGCAAAGCTGGGATCTTTCTCTGATGCATGCAGAGTAGCCTTCTCTATAGGCGCACAATTGCATTATGGTCAGTGCAGCCATGATCCTATTGTCCACACCTGACTGATGAAGGAGTACTCTACAATACACACACATGCTGTACAAACGACTCCCAACAATAGCCAGATGCAGGGTAGTAAATAAGGGTGGTTCACACTGACCGCTTAAACAAAAACACATATACACACACCTTATAGCCGTATAGCTGTAGTGTTGAAACAGTGACATTGTCAGACTGTTGCTGCTTGTGCCATTGCTAAAAAGTGGGAGTATTTTCAAGGACAAAGTGCTACTGCTATGGATGTTTTGTAGTTTTACAAATCTCCTTCCTTTCCTCAGGTGGAGGACGACTGGAAGTACGTCGCCATGGTCATCGACAGGATCTTCCTGTGGGTTTTTGTGACAGTGTGTGTGCTGGGAACAGTGGGACTCTTCCTCCAGCCACTCATCAGCTTCTTAAAATGAGAAAACTTGTCTTTGTCTCGTCGACTTCTCTCTCTTTGTGTCCTCGTCTGTCTGTCTCTGTTCCGCCACTCGAATTACTTTGGGAATTATCCCTCCTGCAGCTCTCTCACATCAAACACTGAACTGTCTTCTTTCTCCTCTTCTGGTGCTTTGTCTCTCCTCTCTCTGTCTCATGCTCTTCTCTGGGACTCCATCATCAGCCATCACTTCTAGCCCTCAGCTGTCTGTTTCCTCACATGACTTACCCCGATTTCCCCCATTTCATCTTTGCCTTGCCCTCTCAACGTGCACGCAACACTGTTATCCAGTCTCCTCCTCCCCATCGCAGTTTTCTCTGACATGATTATCACATCTGCTCTCCTTTCCTCTGTCTCCTTCTCTGTTTTTCTCCTCTCCTGTGCCATGTTTTGACCTGCCACTGCCTGCAGCTTATCTCCTTACAGCCGTCTTCTCTCTCCCATTGTGTTTGCTCCTCTCTGCGTCTCCTTTCTGTATGTTTTACTGAAAATGTCCACTCAGTCATTGCTATTGTACAGTCTCATACAATATGTTTAACAATGTCAGGTAATCATTGAAGTAATTATTATTATAATTGCTATAGAAGAACCTCTGAACATACAAATCACTGAGAAAGACAAACCTGAATATTGTGATGAGTTTTGCAGTAGGACTTTGTCATTGTAAGCCAGCGCAATAAAGACAACACACCTTTGAGAAATGTGGTACAGTATGTCCATGTATAATTTATAAGTTAATGGGGACCTATTATGCCTTACTTTATCGTCTGTTATGATGTCATTTGTTTGTAAGAAATGTTGCCAAAGTTTTAAATAATGAGGTAATTGCCTGTGAAAGTAATCTCTGTGATGCTAATGTGAGTTTGAACGCTAAAATATTTGACGAGCTTCATACCCGGGAATAACTCATGTCATACACCCGTGAAGTCACTGAATTGATAAATAAACTTCTGCTGGTATGTCTTCGGTGTCATACATCCCCAGAGGATGCTGACTGGCTATCGCAGCGCACATTGGTTGTTGAATTTCAGAATTTTTAGCGTATGATGCAAAATTGCACTACTCCCTTTAGTCATGCTCCTTAAATGAAATCCTTAACTTTTTACTTTGGCTACAAGAGAACACACCAGATTGTGATTTCTTTATATGGTCGTCTATTCCAGGCACGTTATTGCAAGTGTTTACATAACGTAGCCTACACTGCTACATGAAGCTACGTGCTAACGTCAGCGAAACATATAATATTGGTTGCCGATGTTGTAAATTTCTCCCCAATTCCAGATCATATGCCTCTCGAACCAATCCGGTCTCACTCCGAAGTCATCGAAAACTGGTGCTCGGGCAGTGACTTCCAGCATCAGACACTGACCAAAAAAAAGATGTCCTTTAACATTGGCATGATATGCAGACGGTTGCCGTTATAGATTAACAGCAGTTGGTGGCATCAGGGGGAAACATGGCGGAACAAGAACGAAAGTTAAGGCGGTGAAAATCTGGTAGGAGAGTAGGGTGTGTGGGGGGGGTGGTGGATAGGTCCAACAAACACTGACTTTCACCTGGGAGAGCAGTGTTAGCGTCCTGTAAGATTATAAAGCCAAAGCCTGTTCTTTTTTCCTGAACCAAACCAGATGCGTTAATTGTTGAATTAAAAAAAACATCAATTCGCAGTGTTGTACTTGCGTCACACGTTTATTTTGAAAGAGACTGTATGTAAATGGTAAATTTCCTGTGAAAACAATGCATGTAACGGGCATAATTTGACATGGCATCCCAGAACGTCAACAACCAACACATCCAGGGTACCTTGCACGTTGTATCTGGACATGGAAAGTCCATGTTGAGTTTAGAAGCTTTTATTGGTGATTTTTTTAACAGGAGAAAGTGTCGTTATACACACAGCTACATGCTAATGGATGCCGATGTTCACGTTCATTTCTCCCCATTTTCGGATCATATTCTTGCTGTTACATGTTCGGCTGTGATAAGAAGCTTTTATTGGTGATTTTTCAGGGGTGGAGGTGCTGGTATATTGTTACAGTTATTACTGACCAATCAGAACAGACTGGGTTTTTTCGGGAGTGGGGCTGAACATTAAAATAGAAGCAAAAGTATGAACCGTAAAATGAGCACAATAAGTCCCCTTTAACAAACATAGACAGCTGATGATAATATTTTTTGATGTTGTGATGTGAAGGTCATCTGACGGCTGCCACTGTTTCTTCAGGGTGTTTATTTCTGTTGTCAGTCTTCTGTGTTTCCTTGTACATATGTTTGTAAAATACAAAAGAGTTATGCATGGCTTCTGAGAAGGACGCTGGCTATGGCTGCACACACACCATGTGTTTCCCACATGTGCTCACACTTATTATAATTGCACTTCGCACATAAATTCACCAACTGCAAACTTTCAATGTATAGAAACACTTTGAATCGCACAATGTAGATTAAACTTGTAAAAAGATTTAAAAAAGCCAAACTGTCTCATGTTATTTAATAATAAAGAAGGTCCTTGACTCAAACTCTGTGTGGAGTTTGTGAACTTCTCTCTTTATGTGTGAAAGTTTCCTCTGATGCTGCAGTTTCCTACTAAAGTCAACTGATAACCTGTCCCAGATGTACCCTGCCCGCCTCTTGCTGAGATTAGCCCTATCACCCATAACAGAGTGAGACGGCGTGGAAAGTGGATGGATGTGGTCTGAAAAATAAAATGTATAGAGCACAACTTTGCCTGTAAAATCTTGGAGGATGAAACCTGGAGGAATGTTTTTCATGTCAAGAATCAAGGAAAATATTTTATATCTGACAACCAGTTTAACATTTCAAACACAGCCAACATATTCTGCTAAAATGCAAAGAATATTTTAACAGATTCAAACCCACAGCAGGTCTGGTCAAATGCATACAGCATTTAATGCTATTTGAAACTATAATCCAAAAAGCAGAGGTGAAAGAAGTACTCGGATCTTTCTCTTATTAAAAAAATAGCAATATCACAGTGTAGAAATACTACAGGTAAAAACCATGCATTCAAAATCTTATTTGAGCAAATTAATAAGCATCAAAAATGCACCAGAAACAAAAGTAAGTAACTTGTAGTGTTTTAGTAAAGTACAAGTAACCTGAAAACTGCACTTAAGTACAGTGCTACTTCAGTACTTAGTTACATTACACTACTGCCAAAAAGAGCATAATTTTGCAGAGCAGTACAGACTTCCACTGTGGACTTCTGTCACTTCTGGAAGTGCTAGTTTTTGCAAACAGCCAAAGATCTGTCAGTGACAGATGGATGATTCTGGTGTCTGTTTCCTCATTATATAACTGTCTTGATTGTTTCAAAATCTCAGCAAAAGACCTGTGTTGTTAAGTGAACTAGACTTCTGAGGGCCCTAAGCAGAATTTGAATGTGGGGGTCCCTGGTTATAACATAAATAGACTACTGTAAATACAGTATTTGTCTATAACCTCCTAACCTCATTAATGGTCCATCAATAAACCAACCTCCAAATGTGATTTAACTAAAATCATGGGCAGTAGAAGAGCAGCTTGTTAAGACCATTATCGCAGTTCATGTTGACCTTTAGTATGATGTGTCTGTGGGATCTCATTTCAGTATTATTTTGGTAAACTCATATTAAATGCAACTGCTAAATGTGTCTTTTTTGCCTCAGAATCCCAGGAATGCATGTTGCATATTGGACAGTGAATAACTACCTTACCTAAACAGTTTGTTTCACCTGTCTCTGTGTCACTAGTTTCCCTGTCTCCTGTTTCCCCTCCCCCTGTCTGTCTCACTGTCTGTCTGTGCTGTGGGCGTGGCAAGTCCCTCACACACCTGGGTTCCTGATTACATTCATTCAACTCACCTGCTCACTGCTGCTCACCTGAGAGCCATCCAGTAATCAACCCTGCAGTATAAAACACCAGCTCTCCTCTCCAGTCTTTGCCAGATTGTTGTATCCACCACTGTGGACTGTGGTGCTTTAGAATTGTGAATTCAACTTAGACTATTGCTATTGTGATTCTTCGTGGATACTTACTCTACGAATCATAGGATCACCACTCACCTACCTACCTGCCTGCCTGCTTATTTGACCTTCTGCCACGCTCCCATCCAGCCAAACCCCTCCACCTTGCTTTGCTTCTCTGCCATTAGCCTCCATCCCCTGGATTTTCCCTGACGGCTACATTGATTATTCTGGCAATAAAACCCCATTTTTTACCACTCTCTTTCTGGATATGTTCTGCATTTGGGTTCACCTTCTTGATTGTAACACTCCGGAGCTTCCTGTTTTGTCACTATTTTTTTGTCCAAAATGAGACTTTATGTTGTCAGTTTTTGTTTGTTTTGTCTCATGTTTATTTAAAGTGAAATCTTTTCTCAGGGGCCCCCCAAAGACCAGGGGGGCCTGAGCAAATGCTCGTATCACTTAATGTGTTAAAATTTTGTGAAAACTGGCCAGCACCAGCGCAGCTTACAAACTTTGCAACTGGAAACTCCTCTGAGAAACTATGTGAGAGGAACTGAATGAAAATTGCTCAGTCACTCACACACAATACATCTCTGAGCGAGACATTTCACCAGCAGCTACTGCAGCTGGGTCTCACAATTACAAGATTGCACTTGTAGCAGGCAGGTGGTCATGATTTAGTATTAGGTATAACTCAATGAATTTGTAGCTGCTGGTCACTGAGAGAGAGAAAGGAAGCAGAATCAAAGAGTTAAACAAAGAGGATCAGAGGATGGGAGAGATGAATGGTCTTTATTGGTTTATTTTAGACAAAGACTAACAACACCTACAACACCCACCCACAATATTTGCTGCTTGTTGCCCATCTCTTTATGATGTAATAAAAGCATTTCTAGTTTTGGATATTGCCCACATCTAGTTAGACTGATTATTTAAGTAAACATATTTAAGAAAATTCATTTTTGATAACCATCCCAACAGTGTCAGGGTGAACTGTGTGGTTCTCTGTGCCTCTTGAAGAAAGTGCTCGGACACACGGTCACACATTTCAATGCAACGCTGGGTGAAGTGGCCAAAGCTGCGTCTCTGAAGCAAAAGCACAGCAAAGCATTTTTCCTTTGAAGCTCCCTCTTTCTGTGACTTATCCCTCTTTCCCGCCCTCTATCAAAGGTCACGGGTGAGTCTGAATGTGCCTGTCAGCACTGACACACACACTGAAAGTTCAGGGTGGTGAAGACACAGCCCTCTCCCCCTCCAGCCAGATTGGAGTTTGACTCTGGCTTTGAATTGGTCCACCCTGTGGCTCCCAACAACCACTCACACTTAATCCTTACTAGGGAGTACTGAATGAGCGCGTGCAT
Organism: Cephalopholis sonnerati; assembly: GCA_019142605.1. Classification (NCBI taxonomy): domain Eukaryota; kingdom Metazoa; phylum Chordata; class Actinopteri; order Perciformes; family Serranidae; genus Cephalopholis; species Cephalopholis sonnerati. Next base: position 36,525,103 of record JAGQAX010000004.1, on the reverse strand, counting down.
GTTTCTCTGTGTGTGTGTGTGTGTGTGTGTGTGTGTGTGTGTGTGTGTGTGTGTGTGTGTTACAGAGGGGAAGAGGCAGATTAGACATGTCACCTGAGGAGGTGTGAGAGTGAGAAACAGAGAGAGACTGTGTGGGATAGTGACAGCGTGCATCCATATGTGCACTCAGCGGCATGGATCTCGCTACATGCGGATTATGGGATGGATGAAGTCTAGTTATAAATATGGAGATGCAGCAGCAGCCGTACATCAGCCACACATAGTATCCCATCAGTCTCAGTCTGCTGCCTGACAGGGTCACATCAGCGCCCGGCTGCCACAAAATGAAGAGATCAGCCAGCTACTCCTGCTATATTTGGATAGTATTTGCATGATGCATGCAATTTTCCTCACTGGCTCTCCACCAACTTATTGCGTTGCCCTTCAAACGTCTAACAGGGAATGAAATAGTAAACAAGCCTGGTGATGTTATTTTTTTTTAACAATGCTTTCTTTTAAAATCTGACGCTCCCAATCCCTCTAGACGAAGACATTTCTGGGTGCCACTCATATGATATATTGAGAAAGACACACCAATCAGCTGCTACTAGAAAGCTTCAGCCACTTTAATCTGAATTTGAAATGGTGTGAGTGTGCTACTTTAAAGCTGTAGATGTTTTTTGAATGATTGGACTTCAAGTACTTGGTGGCAGTCGGAGCAAAGCAGACCACAGCAAAGCTCTGGGTGCTAAATTGAGGGATAATACATTATTAAGCCAGCCACATGGATGAATATTTTACATGATTCTTCACTGTTGACGCCGACTGTTAGCATCCTGGAAAGCAGGACTCCAGGATGACGTACTTGTCGCAGCACATGGGTCTGCAGGATCTCATTTCATTTGCTCTTTGGTTGCTTTTTGTGTCAAAGTTTTTGAAAAATAAATGATAGTTCTGTTACATGCTTCACTTGTTCGTTTTCTGCAATAGAACAACGTATTCCTGACTCGCCATTCTCCTCTTTCCCTCTTAGACTTACAGTACTAATGGGGACTCGAAGACGCAAGGCAACAATGCAGGGACTTCTGCAGTGGACCACAGGAGCATGCTGGGAAAAGTTAGGGTGGGGTTGAAGGGTGACACAGGGGCATGCCGCAGAAGGGTGGACGGTGAATTAGGGTAGTCTCTTGTGTCGTCAGGAGCAGAACGGTACGTGCCGGCAGCCAGTCGACCGTGGATAAGTAAAAGAGACTCTCCTCTAAATAATTCATTCCAATGGGAGCCTTCTGAACACACACACACATGCAGAGTCCTCATATACACATAAATGGCTGCTTCTTGAAGTAGAAAACTGCAACACACACTCAACCCTGCTCACAAAGAGCAGGCTTCTAATTTTATTCTGTAATGAATATTTATAGATGGATGGAGAAACATTGTCTTAGAATTAAGAAAGAGCATTTTGGTGGAACAATGGAAAATGGCTTCTGGCGCCTTTTTTTTTTTTATGTCTGAGAGCAAACGTCCCAAAAATGTATGCTAACTTTTTAGTAAAAACATACTGTACCTCAATAAATAAAGGACTGACATGCATTTTTCTGTTGCATGTTATTTTGTTTTTTAATATTTCTTGCCATTATTGCATGACCTGTACTGAGAGGAGGGCATGAGCTTTTTTTTCTTCCATCTTTTGATGAAAAAATAATAATAAACACAGAAGCATTTACGCTCTTCATCACCTTAAAAAGCTGCATGCACATGTGTCGATGTATTGTTTACAGTGACACAGTGACATTCAGTGCTAGTTTTGATATGTTGAGGTTTGAAAAATGTAAAATAAAACTGTAGGAAGATATCCAACTTAAACCTGCAACCTGCTTTTTGAAGAAGCTGCTACAACATCAGAGAAGCATGCAGTGCTGGAGTCCTGGTGTTTGTAACCAGAGAGAGGCTACCTGCTGAGAGCTGAGGCAGCTCAAGAAAACCAAGCATACAAGCACTACAGTATCTAACACACTCCTATAATTCAAAGAATTTGACACAAAGGAGGAAAAATGGAAGAGGAGAAGGAGGAGGCATGGACACTGGTTCATTCATGGTGCTCTTGATGAAAAAATCTCAGGCCCCCAGGATTCATGCTGCTCCATAGGCAGAGGATCAGCACCTTGGACAGCGACAGCACAGATCCTCCCTGCCTGTGCTGGTTCAGCACCTCGAACAGCAGCTGGAGCAGAACAGAGCAGAAACCAGAAATCCCACATCAGCTGTGGCCAGTGTGACACAACTGCTGCCCACAACACAGCCCTAAAAAAGAAGCAGGGAGGCAGTCTAAGAACATTAACTACAAAGCGATAAAGTCTCTAAATCAGAGACGTTTGTTCATTTGTGTGGCACCACTGAGTCTATCTTTGTGTTTGTGTTGACCTTCTGGTACTACACCACACCATAAAATAATATCTTTATTACATTACAGTTGGTCAAATTTGCTTAAACACATTTTCTGCAATAATTTATCATGTATTGAAAGTGATGCTCCGTCCAAAATATATTAAATCAGTCTTATTTAACTGGCAGCCTGTGGACCATCCTCAGCCCATTGATCAAGCCCCGATCAGCTCTGTCTACAAACACCTAAAATTTAAAACCTTCAGGGGAAAAAAATATCCATCCATCCATCCATTTTCGTCCACTTATCCGGGGCCGGGTCGCGGGGGCAGCAGGCCAAGCAAAGCACCCCAGACATCCCTCTCCCCAGCAACGCTTTCCAGCTCCTCCTGGGGGACCCCAAGGCGTTCCCAGGCCAGATGAGATATATAATCCCTCCAGCGTGTTCTGGGTCTGCCCCGGGGCCTCCTACCAGTGGGACGTGCCTAGAATACCTCCAGTGGGAGGCACCCAGGAGGCATCCTGATCAGATGCCCGAACCACCTCAACTGACCCCTTTCGATGCGAAGGAGCAGCGGCTCTACTCTGAGCTCCCTCCAGATGTCCGAGCTCCTCGAGCATGAGCACCTCGCCCGGTATGGGGAAAAAAATATCACACAGATAATACACATTTTGCCACAATATATCCTTCACAGCAGCTGAACTGTTTGATTTCTCATTAGTAACAACCAATCACAATATGCATTATTGATGATGGTAGCCCTACGTTGCACGCCACTGTTGTCACAGGCTTTTTTATGATCATGCTACATCTGCAATAAAAGCAGTTTTGAAAAAGTGGCAGCATGTTGTGTCAAGTGTGCATACATAATAAGGGAAATGTTCGACCCCTGGGCCCTTAGCTTTCTGAAAATGTTGGCCCCCTGAGCAATGTAGTTGAATAACTCTGTATTAAAGGTCCAGTGTGTAGGATTTAAGGGGCTATATAAGCAGAAATGGAAAATAATAATGTTTTCTTTAGTGTATAATCACCTGGAAGAATGGGGTTTTCATAACCTTAGAATGAGCCATTTACATCTACATAAGGAGCAGGTCCTCGCCATAGATTTCAATAATAACAAGATACCAGATGTTGTCTAGCTACTGGGTTTACTTACGCAGTATGCAACAAACTGAGAATGCGTAACAGTGTTTCTGACACTGGCCCCACCTGCGAGTTCCTGCTCAGCTCATAGACTTTATGATGATGTCATGGATTTTTAAATTGCTTTTCTTGGCTTGCTGAAAGTTGTACAAATATAAAACCACCACTGCTCAAAAACTCAGATTAGAAAGATTCATAATTGACCTTGTTTGCAGTTTTAGGTGTCCAGTCATCTGTTTTACAGACGTCTCTTTTACAATGGTGGTCTATGGGGAAAATGCAATTTGGGTTGCATTTTGTTTGCTGCAATACCACAAGTGGCCACCGGGGAAAATTTGCTGCAAGGCTAAGCAGCTTTCCTCGGGGGCCTGGTCCTCGTCAGTGGAGACTGTCATGTTTCTCTGCCATGTCCCTGCAGTTGCCCAGAACAGACAAAGGAAACACTGGCTCTAGATAGGGCCATTTGCGTTTTCATATCGGTCACCCCCACGCAACAAGCAGCATTGGTAAAGTGAACTTTGGTAAAGTTAGGTGTGGTGCATCATGGTTACCTGCTGGACCTTGAGATGATCTGGAGGAAAGGAGAAATAATTCAAGATCAATGTGAAAGAACAAACAGTTTGGACACAAAGACAGGGTTGCTGTAAATCCAGTGACGTCATTGTATGTCTAATGAACCTCCCGATGAACAACAGCTGTTTCTGTGGCATTTGCTGCTACAATTTGGTGTCATTCAACTATCCACTTGCTCGTAACATTGTGTGTTAGGAAGCAGGCTGAGGATGTAAATACAACGTGAAATCTTCTGCCAGGAGCTCAGTAGAGTCAAGACTTTTCTGACGGCGTCGCCGAGCCTTTATGTGAATGTGACACACTGCATATGTGAGTGCGTGACAGAAGGTGCCTCATTATCTGTCTGACATGTCCAGAGGCAATTGAAGGTTACACAACATTTCTGTGACTCTAGATGAGAAATGGAGACTGATTTCTCCTGGGACAGCAAGCACTGTGTGGACTCCTCATGGGCACTGACACACAGAGACAGACACCGAGAGACGAAACGCACACCCAGCCGTCCTCATTGTTGACACCCCCGGGGTACAAAGCCCTCAGCGGTAACACACATCACTGGAGCCCATATACATACATGTCGACATATAGATATGCAGAGCTGTGCTAAAACACACAGACAGGCAGACACACACACACAAATACACAGCATGTGCATGCTGATAAAAAAAAAAAAAAAAACACAGACAGAGTCACAGTGACATATTTGCACATCTACCAAAACCGGTGGACAGTTACAATTTAGCATATGTGCACTTCACACAGGCATGAGCACACACACAGTACATAGAGACACTCATGCATATATGCACAAATACAGATGCACACACAGCTGACTCACATCTGATGACATCTTTACTGTGCCAGTGTTCATTCACTCTGTCCCAACTGGCTCTGGACTGAAGTGTACTGACACACACACACACACACACACGCGCACACACACACACACACACACACACACACACACACACACACACACACACACACACACACTGGGAGCACACAATATCATGCTATATAGAGCTAAAATGGAAGGCATATTAATAGCGACATTATTAATTATGTCTCCCAAAGGGTTCATTCACAGTGCATACATATGATAGATACCAGAGGGCACAATAACATCAACGCTGAGAGCTGTCAGAGGTCCTGATTGCTGCCTGAAAAAAAAACGCCATGTTGAATAAAATAAGTATTTGAAAACTGTTGGATCAAGTGAGTTGAGCTGACATTTGCTTTTCAACCTAACAGGGATATTTAAATCAAAGCCAGTTCCTCTTCTTCACTTTAGGCACTGCTTGTAAACAAAGCTTACATATTTCTTCATATAAGTGAGTCTGTAAGGTTACATTGTGGTGCTTTGAGCTGAATGTTAACATCAACAACGTGCTCACGATGGAAATGTTAACCTGCTGAAGTTTAGCTGAGGGGGTTTTAATCAGTTTTTTCTTAGATATCCAACAAAGTGAAATTTAACCTGATGATTGTGCAAGAAAAAAGAAAGACAGGTTAGCCATAGCTACAACTTGCAATCCATTAAGAGCTTGCTGTCATTTAACCCTGGACAAAAAATGTTAGCCTTATGATGATGATCAGGGGCCTTCAGTGTTTCTCAGACCAGGGACCCCTTAGCTGAAACAGACACAGAGCATATGTTGTATAAATCTGAGTTACATATGAAGCTGGGCCTACAGCAATGTGTAAGGCCATCTGAAGTGACCTGAACTGCAAACATACACTTTTATAGTGTGTACAGTACTAAGCTACTAAAATAATTATCGTCAGATTCAGATTTATACGTCATGTTTGTTTCTGAATTAATCGGTATTTCAGAGTCTCTTGTTTGAAAAGTTACAAAACTATCATCCATTATGGCTCACATAGATGTAAATTAAATGTTTGTGAGTTTTTTTTAACAAATAGGTCAATTTATCTTTGATAAAAAAATATGTTGGATTCACATCAATGTGTATTTTCTGACATATTTGTTTTTTAATTAATTAATTAACAACCAAATTATCAAACAATAATTTGGCGGCCCCCTTGCAGTAACTCTGAGGATCTCTTAGGTGTCACAAACTCCCTGCTGAAGACCCAGTGCAGTTGCCAGAATTAAAATATTGGAATTGTACATTTCTGCAAACCACAGCTGTTGCATTCGTACACATTATACCTACGACATAGTTCATATTACACATATATAAGCTGGGTTTCTCATTAGGAGCAGGGGGTGATGATGGATGGCGTGACACTTAGGCAAGATGGCCGCCAAGCAGCAGACAGTGCCAGACCTATGTTTACAACAACCAAACCAGGTATTTTAAGCCAAAATCTGATGCTTTTCCTAACCCCTACGTCGTTTTTGTGCCTAAACCTGACCACATGTTAGGCACAACGTTGTCACAACATAAAAAGAAATTAAAAGTTTCAACATAACTGCTACATACGACACATATAAATGCAACATATTAGTGGTTTGCAGAGATATAAAATGCCAGCATTTATTCTGACATTTGTGTCGGATGAAAAGTCAGAGGATCGTCAGAAACAGGAGGATTCAGATTCAAGACGGTCTTAAATATTTGCACCAAATTTAAAAAAGTTTAAAACTAAAACTCCACCTAATGCCGGCACTGAAGGTGAGGAAACCACAAGTCACCAGGAGGACATGAATGTGTATACAAAATGCTTATCATCTAACAGATATTGGGATATTTCAGTCTGGACTAATAGTGGATCAGGTCACCCACACACACACACACACACACACACACACACACACACACACACACACACACACACACACACACACACCATTATTCTTTTACATGGCTGCTGCACATGATTATTGCTCCTCAGTCATTGCTACAGAGCGTTATCTGAAGGAGACAGCGTTGTAACACTGCCTGGCAGGCTTGAGTTTCAAACAATCAGCGGCCTTTTCTTCTCATCGCGTCAGTCAGACGAAGGCAAAGGGAAAATCAGAGTGAGACGTCTAGATCAAAGTATCATGTTAGAGGTCAATAAATATTTTGTGTGTCTGCTGAGTGAGAAAGCTCAGTTTGCTGCTAACCAGCAGTGGCCCGCATTGAACTCTGATATAATTAACATTTGACCCTGAAAGTCACTCACCCCACAATGCACTGCTCTCCTGCTGAGTGGCCACTCTTCTCCAAACCACCCCCACTTTTCTCTTCCTTTTGTGATCATCTCTCTTCTGTGAGTTTGGACAAAGTTTCCAGTGACTGGTCAGATCTTTCCATCTATTCTGATCTGCAGCTCTTTGGTACTTGACAACGATTAAAATATCAAATAACAGAACTCTTGCATTATTGATGAGTGGGGATTTTTGCATCAGATCATTTAAAAGTTTGGCTAATTTTGAAAAAGTTTGCCATCAATACAGGCTTAAAGGGTTATCAGGGTTTCCACACAGAGTGCCGGTGTTAGCATCAGTGAGCTAATAGTGTTAGCATGTGTGAGACCACTGACTTTGTGTGGTGCTTTGAAGCTTGTGTGAAGCTTTCTATTCCCCCCAACTGCCTTTATATTTAAAAAACCCTTTAAATAACAAACAGATTAAGATTAAAACCGCTGGCCTTAGGAGACGGGACTGTTTCCTCTTATTTATTAAATATTTCTGCACCAAGCAAAATTATGCAGTTTAATTATGAGCCCAACAACCAGCTGAGAAAACAAAAACAACACACACATAAAAACCAGCTCTTACACACACACACACACACACACACACACACACACACACACACACACACAACGATGCAGAAAATGTATTCTCCCTTCACTTTCTGTCTTCTCACACACACATTAACTAACACACACACACACACACACACACACACACACACACACACACCGTGCAGCTGCCCACAGTCGTCTGGGAAGGGACCGGCAGGTTTCCAGCCCGCGAGAATTTATGTTTCCGAATGATTAGAGGCGAGGCGGACGGGACGATCTCGGAGGCAGCAGCTGCCCGCCCCACGGCTCCAAGTGGAGCAGAAAATCAGGATAATTTCGTTGTGATAATCAGCCTCCCGTTATCCCCATCACTTCAACCCATGGAGGAGGAGAGGAGAGAGGGAGTGTGTGACATACAGAGAGAGATGGAGTAAAAATAAAGGAGAAAATGTGCGCTTCATGCTTGGTTAGCTGCAGAATATATGCATGTGCTGGAGTCTGTGCGTCTATAATATATGTGTTCCATGCAAGGGTGTAGGTTTTGTTTCAATATTGGGGGGAAACATATGAAACAAGGGTTTGGGGTACTTCTGGCAGAAAAATTTGAGTGTCAAACACTTCATTTCCTGCATTCTAGTGATTTTTTATGCACAAATTTGTGACTTTTCTTCATCATTTTAGGGTGTAAACATCTTAAATGATGTCAAAGTGAAAATGCACATGGTGTAAATATTAAAGGGGGGAATGTCCTTTGCTTTCCCCCTAAAATCTACACCTATGTTTCCACGTTTATCATACCTGTGAGGAGGTATATCTAGGGTTGGGGGAAAAATCGATACAGCATGGTATTGCAATATTTTTCATGTGGCAATATCATATCGTTTCATGGATGGCAAGTATCTATATTTTTACAAAATATATAATTTATATTACAAATACAAATGAAACTTTTATACAATCTATTCAATCAATTGCTTTTTCAGTCCACTAGAGATTTTATGTTGCAATAAAAATGGTTGAATTCAGATACATCTATTAGATAATACAGATAATGACAAAGTTTTCCTTTGGAGACATAATTTACAGTTGAAAGCAAGTAATAAATCACAATAGCAATATTCATTTTAATTTATTTAACCTTTATTTAAACAGAATGTGCCATTGAGATTAAAAATCTCTTTTACAAGGGAGACCTGGTCGAGGTAGCAGCCAATTAAAACACATTTAAAATGCAACAAATACAACATGTAATACAAAATTACACAGTAAAACAACAACTATACAAAGATGGTGTCCTCTCAAGAAGAAAACAAGCACGTCTTTGTCACCACATTCTTTATAATGCCCTTAAATTCATCAATGGATATAAGTGTTTTTAATTTAAAATGCAGTTTTCCCAGATCTGTTGAAACCAAGGGTACCCACTTGCAGGAGCGTAGCTGGTAACTACCAGAGCTGACACACAGAGGGAAGCAGAGGTAGGCTGGAGGTTTGCCCAGTATTGCTTTACGTATATATAATATTGTACGTGACGCAAGTATCGTGATAATATCGTATCATGGGGCCTCTGGTGATTCACCCAACTCACACAACGTGGCTGTGCAGACGCTGTACTTTTCCTTTTATTTGTCCAGGTTTAAAGATATTAGTCATAGAGGTTTCTGCCTGGGTTTTTGTTTTGTGGTGCTCAGTCCAAAACTGTATCCTTAAAACTCTTCATCCTTCCAAAAAGAGTGTCCCATTTACTTTGGATAATCCACAGACCTCACCATCAACTGTTTTTACTGAGACTGGAACTAGAGATTCCCAATGAAAACTTATCACAATAAAGAGACTTGAAGAGACTTTAAAGTAACCTAATTTCTATAGAAACTGCCTCTTGTCAGGGTTTCAAATTTGTTTCTTCCATGGTTTTTATTAGACAGCACAAAATTTTGTTTACCTTCATTGTATTGTTGTATTCTAAAAATTGTGAGGTCCCGCCCTACTCCTTAGGTTGTGTCATTCTTTATGTCATGTCAGTCTTTCAGAATTCCCTATTTTATTTTGATATTTCCAATACTTCACCTGCTGCCCCAAGTTGTTTCTCACCTGTGTTGTTACCTACTCTGCCTGATTAGTGTCACCTGTCCCTAATTACACTTCTCTCCCCAGTTTATTAAGTCCATGTGTTCCCCTTCTCTGCGCCAGGTTGTCTTTGTACCCTATAAGTCAAGCCTTCCAGCATTCTTGTAGTGTTAAGTTATCCTGGTGTTATAGATTTCAGCTGTGTGTTACCTGGACCTAAACTTTTGTCCTCACTTGCAAGATCTGTTTGCTGATCTCCTGACTGACTATCCAAGTACCAAACCTTTTGAAAGTAAAGAATTTTTCTGATTAAGATTAAGATTCTGCCTCTGAGTCTTTCTACCAGTTAAGCTTCAGCCATTAAAAAACATCTGCGCATAAAACTGAAGCTTTTTGTTCTTTCTTTCTCTTGTTAATTTGTAAAGCAACAATACACTACCATTTTTTCTTGATTGCTAACACGCTTATTAAAAGTGGGATCCATTCGATCTTCATCATCACCTTCTTAGCACAGCTGAGGTCTTTTCTTGCAAATATGTTAACACCTTTTCATCAGTTTCACACATTTTTCACACCATTTTTCAAAACAGCTGACACAGATCTCACAGAAAGACCCAGAACACTATTGGATTTACTGTGTTACACAAAAGAAAAACATCTATTCACAGCTGATAGAGGCTCCTCAATCAGCTCCTCAATCAGCAATCAGTCTGTATCCATCTTTAAAACACACCACCTCTGTGCTGCTTTTTGCAAGAATGAACCAAAGAGGATTAGCATAAAAATAGACACTGTAACGAATATAATAACATAAATGAGGAAAACTTTCTTGGGAAAAGTCTTTTTTTTTAACTATTACAACAGGATATCTCACAAAAGTGTAAAAAATACAGGAGCAGAGTGCAGCAGGGTTCAGTTCATGCTGTGATGTGCTTGCTTGCCTTTTTGGCACATACTATAAGTATGTAAAGTGTCAACAAATGGCTCAGACGTAAAGCACAAACTAAGGTTGAACTGATGTATATTGATAGCTGTGTTTTGTATTGTTTTGTCCATTGTGTAATGACAGTTTTTCTTCATTGTATAGACACAAAAAAGGGAACTATACACACGTTTCGGACAACTTCAAGCTCATGTATCAACAACTAAACTGCAGACTGCTGAACTCAGAGCACAATTTCACTCAAAAATGAATTTTAAATCATGTTTTTACAAAACTCTGAGCACAAATCGCATCATTTAGCATACTGTGGTCACCTGTAAAACACTGGCCTTTAAACTGCTATACCCTAATTACAAGTTGGTTTGACTAACACTCCAATCATGTGTCAGAGCAGCATTAAGAACAGAGAGAAAGGTCTACAAAAAAATATCTCTTTTGCTTTCAGTTCAGTCACCTGAACATTAAACTGTATGGCACACCCACGCCTTCATTTCCAGTAGGTTCTGTTTGCAGGACTGTCAAAACATTACTCAGAATGCTGCTGCGAGGGTCCTGACAAACACCAGGAAATATGACCACATTGCTCAAAGAATTGATTTCAAAATCTTCCTGCTTGTGTATAAATCACTGTGTAGCTCAGCGCCCAAATACATCTCTGACATGCTTGTGACATATGAACCCTCTAGGACCCTGAGGACGTCTGGGGCCGGCTTACTGACCATCCCAGGAGTCACAACAAAACATGGTGAAGCAGTGTTTTGTTATCATGCAGCACAGACCTGTAACAACCTCTCAGATGATGTTAGACAAGCCCCGACTCTGACCGCTTTTACGTCAAAGCTAAAAACACTCCTTTCATACACTGCCTACACCATCTTGTAATGACTGCAACTTTATTTTTAAACTTGGTTTTAAATCATTTTAAATAATATATTTATCATTGGACTTTTGCTCTTTTTAATGGTGATCTCTCTTTTTAAAGTTGCAGATCATTTAGTAATTATTTTTTACCTTTTATATCTTTTTTTTTTTTCTCTTTACTCTTGCTCTGTAAAGCACTTTGAATTGCCCTTGTGTATGAAAGGCGCCACACAATTAAAGCTGCCTGGCCTTGCCTATTACAGTAACAAATGAACACTGTCTTACAGTACTGTAGTGTTTCTCATTTTACTTACAGTACCAGTTACAATGAGTTTTGCCAAAATAGGTAATCGGTGTGTATTCTCAAAACTCTGACAGTGTTGCAATGTCAACTTTAGTAACTGGGTTGTGAGTTTAGCCCACATGAAGTTCATGGGATAGACAAATGTGCATTGTACACCACGCTGATGATTGTGTCAATACAATATTTATACACTATATTTGCAGTATTGTAATATGGGAACAGTCTTTATTCTGTATGTACCAAGAAATACAGCCTATTCAGGGACAAAAAAACCCCATAATCTTTAAAAAAGGAGAATAAAGAAACACACAATTTATAAATGTGAATATGTAATGTGGCCTCATGAAGCCAAAACATATGTAAACAATATTTTGATGGTGATGTTTTTAATGTATAACACCAGTGTTGAATTGACACTGTGTAAGAGATATTCATATGATAGCTGTGTTTATCATCCAGTGAAAAGACTCAGTTTTGAGCAGAGACAACATGGTTTTGAGTGCAGTGTTTCATTTTGCAAGAGATTTGTGGAGTTTGGACAAAATGGTTGACTCTTCTCAGTTTTGTGTTTCGAGTTTTGAGAATTTGAGTCACAGTTTCTGAAAATGTGTTTAAACATTTGGGAAAATCTGCAATTGAAAGAATGTATTCAAGTGACCACAAGTTTTTTGGTGTTTTGTGAGTGTTTTGTGAGTGTTAGAGCATTTAACTAACAAAATGTGTCATTTTGGCCGGCGACTTTCAGTTTGGGCCTGTGTGTGAACTGCTGCAAAAGAAAACTGAAAATGTAACTTCTGAATGGACAAATGTGTTCAAGCAAATGAGAAAAGCTGAAATCAACAGCACTGTAAATGTGAAACTGCAGCCCAGTCGCCAGAAGAAAATGTGCATTTTCTGCAGATCACAAATATGTTTCATTGTCCGTTTCATACCCATTATATGTTTCTAAAGTAATGTAGTATATAAGCTGACCGTCATCTGGAAGTGGAGGGGATGATGTCTCACGTAGACGAGATGCCTGTCAAATTGCACACCGCTGTTACAGACCCACAAACTACAAAACCAGTTGTGTGATTTGGTGAGTCATTGCTGTGTCTCACAGCATTTTAGGCACCAAACATGTTTTTTTAGCTCTCCATAGCTGTTTATTCAGCAGGGATAATGCCACAGAAAGCTGGGTGTTTTTTTACAAAGACGTCATCACTTTTTCTGCAGTGACTGTGTCCCCAAAACCAGGTATTTTAAGCCATAATGTGATCTTTTCGTAACCATAACCAAGTGTTTTTTGTGCCTGAACATAACCACATGCTAACCACAGTGTTGTTGAAATATAAATTGTTGATGTATCTGCTACATAATAATGTAAAAATATAACATATCTGCCAACAAACATGGCAATCGGGTTGAAAATTAATAGCCAAGAGTCTTATTTTCAAATGTTGCACCTTAGCCAGATGTTAGATTAGCCATTACAGCTACGAATAAATAAACATGGCAAACATATGACGCAGCTGGGGCCGAGAGGGGGTGCTACATGATAAAAGGAGCGATGCAAGAAACATAGCATCTCATCATATCTCCATTCATGACACTTTAAAACATTTTGGGTGAACTGCCCTAACACGAATGCTGGATTCATGACAGTAATGAATGATGATCATCATCATCAGATGCACTGGCTGAAGATATATTACCTGGCAAGACTGCAGTTCAAATATTCTGTAGTAATGATATTCATTTCCACATGCTTTTTTTGGGTGTCCACATCTACACCATATGGTGTACCAACATGCTGGTCAGTTGCTGCCAAACACCAGGTTATAATTTGAGTCATGTTCATGTGGAATACAGGTGCAAAGTGGCAGGCTTTAAGTGACAACACACATCTGTACTATCAAATATTTTCCTTATCAGTGTTTGAGAATTTGCTTCACATGTTGTGCCTCGTTGTGCTACGGAGCTCCTAAAGGAGAAAAAGTTTTGAGAGTGAACGCAGAAGTATTTATTTTTTTCTCACCCATTTTTTTTTTCTGTGCAGGTGTGTGTTTGCTAGTTTAAACCTGAGAAAATGTTTTAGATATTAGGTAGCTGTCAGTCTCATACACACTAAACTGTAAGGCCCATTTCTATCAACAGCTTGTTCTCACCTCAGCTAAACATTTTGTGCACTCTCTTTTAGAAGTCAGCTGGTAGCACTGTACAGATTTCTCAGCACACAGTTCTTCATCAAAAGTGTTGTTCTTCTCAGCTGTGATTTATAAACCGCCATCGCCATCAGTCTGTGTGTTTGTGTGGGGGTGATGTTAATGAGTTTATGTTGCTCTTAGCGCTCTTTTTCTGTTCTCTTTTTTTGTCTCTCTTTCCGTGTGTGAGTCAGACCTTCTGTTCTCTTTTTCTTGTCTTTATACAGATCGCTGGCTGCAGAGTGACTCGTGTTTGTTCTGTTTGGTTTTTGTGTGTTTTAAGGAGATAAAGAAAGAAAAGGACTAAGAAAAAAAATCACGATTAAGATGTTGCATAATTGTGATGCAGCATTTGGTCGCCCAACCTGCTGCACTGACAACAACACCTCACAAATAGATTCACTCTGGTCTATGGGTATATGTTCCTGTGAGTCTGTGAAATCTGCTGGTCCCTTTACTCTCACGTTTGATCCGTCCATAGGTACAACACATGAAAACACAGACAAAGAAATGCATCCTGGGATAGATAATACCCTCATGGCTGACTGGATGTCTGACACTGGAAACATCTGGCTTTGACAGGGTGTGTGTTGTTTGAGAGTTCATGAGTCTCCCGTGGCAGCTGGTTCACTGATAGGACACGACAAGCAGCACAACAGGGAAACACACAGGAGTGGTGTGTGTATGTGTGTGTGTGTGTCATCTCTGTGTGGGCATGTACAAGGTAATTAACCTTGTTTTCCATTGAAGTTTTGATGTTTGAGTTCTGTACTTGTGAAGTGTAAACCTTGAAAGTTAAGCAGCATTCATGGTTTAACTGATTTTTTTTTTCCTCTGGCGTGTTCTTACGTCAGTGTTTTTATACTGAATCAACTGAATACTTGTGTTTTGTTCCAGTGCTCAGTATCCGTTAAAGGGACAGTTCACCCCAAAATCAAAACACATATTTTTCCTCTGTAGTGCTGTTTATTAATCTAGATTGTTTTGGTGTGAAATGCAGTGTTTGAGATATCAGCCGTAGAGATGTCTGCCTTCTCTAGACTGTAATGGAACTTGATGTCACTCGGCTTGTGCTGCTCAAAGTGACAAAAAAATCAAATTTGAGTTAACAGCAATGTCTCTTTCCAGAAATCATGATCTGGTTATTCAAGATAATCCACAGACCCTGTTGTGAGCAGTTTCATGTAGTAGCCGTCATGAGCAGGAGCAACACTTTCTCAATCTGACCTTGTCACATATAAACATTTGGTCAGGCACTTTACACATCAATATATGACGTGCAAGGCATCCTAGGTGCATTGCTTGTTGATGATCTGGGATCCAACCTGGCCTCACTCTGAAGTCATCAAAATCCGGTGCTTGGGCAGTGACTTGTGGTGTCAGACACTGACGGAAAAAGCTGTCCTTTAATGTCGGCATGATATGCGGCTGGTTATAGTTTAACAGTGCTCGGCAGCATCAGGGGGAAACACAGTGCAACAAGAACAAAAATTAAGGTGGGGTAGGGTGGGACGGGTGGTGAATGGGTCCAACAAACATTGACTTTCAACCGGGAGAGCAGTGCTCACGTCCCACAAGAATACCAAACCCTGTTCTTTTTTCCTAAACCTGACCACGTGTTTTTATTGGCTACCATGTGTGTTTGTTGAAGGAAAAAAAAAGTAAATTTGTTTTGTTGTACTGACGTAGTGCTTTAATTTCAAAAGAGACTGTATGTAAACATTATACGCAGCCAGGGTACCTTGCACGTTATATCTGGATGTGGAAGGTCCATGGCCAAATGTTGATATGTGACGAGGTCGGAGTGATAATTTGTGTCCCGTGTCAACTTTAACCTGTTACATGAACTGTCTGTTTTCAAAACACACTTCCGTTTTTATGGGAAATGTACAGTTTGCATACAGCCTCTTTCAAAATAAATGCACTAAATCCGTACAAAAATGTGAATTGACATTTTTTTCTTTCAACAAACCTACATTACATTACATCATTTATATATATATTCCATTAAAAGAATCCATTAAATGATGTGACCCAATCAAAAAAATAAAACAACAACAGACAGACAGAAACAAAACTCAAAACAGACAAAACAAAGACATAGCAGCATATTGAGCACATAAACCTACATGGAGATGTGTTTTGAGACCTCAGTACATGCTAGTCCATACAGTCCACTCCTGAGGGCCTGGGTCCCATTATTTCTAATATAGTGCAGGAGAGGGTCTCAGATATGAAAAAAATGGAGCCAGAAGCTTATAGCTTCTAATGCTATAAGTTCCATAGTGCTCTGGATCCAATATGAAACCGTGGGGACAGTATCTGAAATCCACTGAAGAAGAACACACCTCCTTGCACTAAAAAGAAGCATCTTAAGCAGCTCCAGTGAAGAGGGGCTAAGGCTCAGGGCTACTGACTGTATCCCAGGAATGCAAAACAAAACATCTTAAGATTTATTTTGTTCTTTAAATGATATCAATTTCTTTACACACTTCGACCTAGAAGTCCTTCATAAGGAGGCAGTTGTAGATATAATGGCAATACGAACCTTATTCCAGTATTCTGAGAGCAAAGAATTAAATGTATTATGTTCCAGTTGGGTCATCTGGAGCCTTTATATAACCTTAAAATGCAACTCCCTGGCTTTGTTGGTGAATAAACAACCTGAAGAGCACAACCAGATACTCTCCCACGTATCACTCTCAATGGCCTCTCCAAGATCAGCTTCCTGAAGAGATCTGATTCAACCCACATATTCATTATTTGGGATTGACAGGGCCTCATAGAACCTGGTGGTAAGTTTCTTGGTGTCAAAATTTTTTTTTTTGATAAATAACCTTTTCTACTGCTGAAAGGGAGAGCCCGTTGGGAGAATATTTTGACACTGTAAAATGGGACATAATGCCCAACTGCATGTGTAGGCTAAATAAAATGTTATTAGAATATAAACTTCACTGCACAGGTTTTATAGACTGTTGCATGCAGTGTAGTCACACTGTGGGCCCATTAAATGCATACCATGACTGATAATATGGTAAATTAATACACATAAACCAGACACTGTAACAACTCAAACAACTGTAACATTATAATAGTCTTTTTCCATCACATGCCTGCTCTGTAGCTAATCTCTAAATTACAGATTAAAGAGTAGCTGGAGGGGATCTTTAAATAACAGTAAAGGCATCTCCTGTCGTGTAACCTCTAATAACATGATGTCCTGGGTTACTGCTCCTAATGGCGCACTCCAGTGGACGAGCAGCGACAGTGACACGAGAAACACAGCTGATCTCACTCAATCTGCCAATTAAACTGTGGGCTGTTAGTGTGTTACTGGGGGGCATGCAGCCCTCTGCAGGGAATAAGGTAGCAGTCTATTAGGAGCATGACATCCAGCCTTTACAGCACGGAACTATAATTACAGCACATCCTAACTGTGGATATATTCCTCCTAATGAGGGAATACAAATGCTCAGATCATTATGAGTGTTCCTACAGGAGCTTTGTGAAATGTGGAAATGCTGTGAACATTTTAAAGGGCAATGTCACAGCTTAAAGTATCATTTTATAACATCAGGAATATTTTTATTCACATTATATTCTGACCAGACCTGCTGCGCTACACAGGTAACCAAAAAAAAAAAAAAAAAAAGTATCACAGCAGCTTTTAAACTCCACGCCTCAGCCCCACCCGGGCATCCCTCCCTCCTCCTCTCTCCCTCCCTCCTTCCTCCATCCTCTTCCTCCTCCTCCAGGGAGCCGCTCCGCTGACAGCCGCTCCCCGTGACGCCTCCACCTCCACCTCCACCGGAATCACAGCACAGGGACACCGGCCACATGCGCCCTCAAACCGCTGAGAAACTGCAGCAGAGGGCTTGTTCTCCGCATGGTGTTGAGCACTACGGTGCCTTTGCCATCCCAGTGTGTGTCCTCCTCCTCTCCAGCTCCAGCTGAACAGCCGATAGTAACAGGAGGCTGCAGGAGCAGGAGCAGGAGCGCGCAGTCGGACCTGGAGGACAAGATGAAGTTGGCGGTCCTCCTCCTCCTCCTCTGCCCGCTGTCCCTCGCCGACATCCCCGGTAAGAAAACTCTGATGTGTTTTTCTGAATATTTTTGGAGTGTTTCACCACAGTATTTTAATTTATCGCTAATATTTTTGATGAGACAAACCATGTGGTGCATCATTCATGTCTGATATAGATTCAAATCAGCTCTGCATAACCTCTGATGACCTCGTCACCCAAAAAGTGCAACCTATACTCATTCACTGTTTATCCAGAAGTCTGTTGTTGTTACTTTACAGCAATTTGTTACAGAATTTATTAAATTATTTATTCATTTATTATGTCCTTTTATGTCTGTTGATCTTATTTTGAAGGCTATTTCTAGTTGAAGAAAACCTTTCCACCGTTTCCTCTCTCCAAAGAACACATTTTACTATATTTGTAATAATAATAATAATAACTAGATAATGAAATAAAAAATACTCAGATTATCAGAGATTTTTCCACTGCATCCACCAGAGGATTTTTTTTTACGCAGCATATCAGCTGAATAATAAGGTGTTGGGGCCCAGCTCTGTTTGTGCTAAAGATGATTGGTCATCAGACAAACAGGAACACAGGTGTCAGATGTCCGTGTCCATCTCTCAGCACTTCTGAGTCATTGAAAGCACAGACAGAGGTGATCCAACAGGAAGTGAATGCCCTCTGACTTTGTGGTTTTCTGTTTGCTCTGTGGGCACTTTACATTTATTCCCCCATGATGTCGGACAGATGTGAAGCCAGAGGAGGAACCAGCAGCAGGTTAAAAGGGGCCACACTTCCTCCTCGCCACACACGTCGGCTCTCGCACTTGACGTCCCCCATGTGTCTGACATTATGGCTGCCTTTTGTCAATATTACTGTCTCCGTCCCTCCGGAGACATCATATCGCCTCAGGCTGACTGATGTGCTGACTGCCCAGCTTATATTATCTCTGTCACCTCCCCCTCCATTTGCAGAGATGCATGATTCACTTCTCACCCTCAGCTGTATCTGATGTGGCCACAGTACCTGCCGAAACACAGCTGGAGGACTTAAGTTATCATTGCTGTGATTTGCCAAGGGAATTTTCCACTTTATGGCTTTTTGAAGGATGAAGATAAGCTGGATTTGGAGGGGAACAACTTGTTTTATACACTTTTTTTGCTCCTTTTTTCCTCTTTATGTAAAACATATTCTGTTGATTCATGTAACAGAGCACGCAAGGATTCACTAATGAGTCAAATTTTTTGTTGCATATGTCCACCTAGCTAAACACAGTCTGCAAGTTTAGTCACTTCAGTTCCTTTATGTTAGACTTGTTGGAGTTCTCCAGCTGCTGGATGTGCTCAAGTGCATCCATGTTGGCTTGCTCCGCCACAACCTGTGCATGGTCTTAGTAAAGTTTGTTTATCTCCTCCCCCAGCTCATGGCGCAGGGCTTGAAAACTTGTAGTAGTCTCTGAATGAAATGCCTCAATTTCTCGCCTCAGCTCCATACAAAGGGCAGTCAGTTCAGATAGCTTCACAGGAGAGCTGAAGTTCTTCCTGGAGGAGTTCAACTGTGAGCTGGCCGCCTTTCGCCATCTCGTGCCACTGGCTAGTCTAGCCAGCTAGCCGACCCTTGCTCTGGTGGTTGTTTCTTTCTTCCAGGCTTTTCTATGCCAGAGAACAGTTGGATGAGCCGTCTTTTTGTGCTCTCACAGAAATAGTTCAGCCGTGGTCGTACAAATGTGCAATGTAAGTGAAAAAATGGGAGCCGACAAGACCCAAGTTTGGACGTAAATCCATTTCCTTTTCAACAGGTTTACTGTCCATGGTGCTGCATCATACTTTCAAAGTTTTACCATCTTTTCTTTGCACAAAGGCCTCTCATAGGTCATCCTATGACTAAGAGGCAATTCAAAGCATTTGAATGTCAAGGTGCTACCGTCACGCCAGCTGTAGTTTCCTTTCAGACTGTACCTTTCCAGAAGTAGCTTGAAGCCTCTCCAAAAGACCTTAAAAGACAGTAGCATCACTCTTATTTTTTTTGGACGTTTTAAAGAACATATATGAAAAAGTACTCAACAACAGTAATTAAAGATAGTTTTGATTATTTGTTTTTCATTGCTGTCAAATGAAATTGTGGTTAAAGTAGATATTTTGGCTTTGTCTGTGAAAGCTTTACTCTATTGTAGCTTATTCATCAGTTAACACAAAGCACGTGTCACTGTAACAAACGTATTCATTAATCCACCCTTCTCCTCTTCGTTCCAGCTCAGAGTGAGTTTGTATCCTTGGCGGAGATGGAGGACGCCCTGCTGAAGAACCTTTTCCAAGGCTACCAGCGCTGGGTCAGGCCCATCCAGCACGCCAACGACACTGTGAGGGTACGCTTCGGACTCAAGATCTCCCAGCTGGTTGATGTGGTGAGAACACACCTGCAGTCACACACTTATGTACTCATGAGAAGATTTGTAATATCGGGTCTCACTAGTGGATCCAAGTTTTCCACAAACCCGTGAACTTCACAATTTTCTATTTGAGTTTAAAGACTTTCTAAAAAGGTCAGTCACATGAAAATGTATTCTCCTTGTTGGAAAAACATCAGGCTTAGTGTCATTTATGTAGTAATGTTTTAAATGTCTTGTTTAATACAAGCATGTCAGTGACAAGATGTAAAGTATAAATGTGACATGTACTGCAGGGAAAGTAGTTTTTCTGTTGAAGCTACTTAAGGGGAAATATAGTTATAAGTTAAGGAGTGAAACTCCACAGTTTATCAAAACAAACACCTTAGTTTTAAACCTTATATTTGACCTCATCATGACAAGGACGTTAAAGGTCCAGTGGGTAGGATTCAGGGGGATTTATGGGCAGAAATGGAAAATAAGAAAATGAGAATTATCGTGTTTTCATTAAATCAGAATGAGCTGTTTATATGTATGGAGCGGATCCTTGTCCGTGGAGCTCATCATCTTGCACTGCATGTTTCTACAGTAGCCCAGAATGGACAAACCAAAGCCCCTCCACAACAAGAGCGTCATTAGAACACTGATTTTTAACTCAAAACTTATTTACTCAGTGTTTTTACCAGTTTGAATCCCCAGCTCTGTTTATTTTGGAGAGGAGGAGAGCTCTGCTGATAATTTGGCTCCTGGTAAAAACCTCCTGAACAATAAACACTGAAGGACTCCTAATGGGAGAAGTTTCAGCTAATTGCAATCTGCAGTCCTCACTGATAGATGCCACAAACTCCTCTTAAATCTCACACACTGTTCCTTTAAAGGATATGTTTCGGTTATTGCCAACAAATCACATGAAAAGACCCAAACCAACAATAAATAGATCCTACTAGCCAGTACTGTCTGTGTAGTCAAGCCTGATAAAGTTTGTCATTCTGTGCCAGTTCTTGTTAGTTCTAAAACTATTAAAAACACATTATGATCATGGGCATTGTAGTTTATTTAGGGGTCTGTAAATAGTCCATTTGCTCGTTTTCAGCTTAAATTTGCACATGGTGCTGCAGTGTTAAGAAATCATTTAGACCTTATTTGTAACACTTGAATTTAGAAAAAGAGGAATACACTTGTGTGTGTGTGTGTGTGTGGGGGGGGGGGTATTGTATGGTGTTAATATGTGCAACCAGTTTTTAAGGATTTTTGTTTTCATTAGGAATCAGTGGGCTTGGTTCTGAGACTCACAGATGCAGTGGTGAATAGAGGTATAAACAAATCTTAATGCACTTGACTATTGTGATATTATGTTTTTTGATTTAATTGTTAACATTTTTAAAATATTCTTATTTGTTTATCTAAAAAAAAAAATCCTGCTGGCACATTCATTTTTATAGCCGATAAAGGCAAATGTTGATTGCTTTGATCAGATTGTACAAAAGTAGTGCTGTGATTATGGATGTTACAGGGACTGTGAGTACTATTGCAGATCCCACTGTTTTGATTGCATAAAAAAATAAACTTTTCTTGAACTTAGATTTTAAAAAATGTCACTATACGTATCCCCTTGCTGACAGTACCACATTATGTCACAATATATTGAATCATACCCACTGTGTTGTGATGCATATCACAATGGTAGATTATTTCCATAGTGTCGAAGCTGTAAAGTATTTAGAGATGGACTAATACATTGTTGGTTTTGGTCTTTTTATGGGATTTGTTGACAACATTAAAACTATAGAACATTTCCATCTGAGTGAGATACCACCTCAAAATATAACAAAGAGAACAAAGGTTCTTTCTGAGCTGAAAACCAAACTTAGATGTTGTTGGTTCTCATGCTGTCTTTTGTTTTCAGCCAAGCAGTGTCGCTGTCTGTGGTGCTGAACAAGGTTATTATAGTTAACTAAAACTAAACTAAAAACTAAATCTAGGTATGACAAGAAAGAACGTTTTAAACAACCCGGTCTCACGTCAGAAACTGATGAAAAAGCCGTCCTTTAATGTCGACATGATACGCGGCTGGTTGCTGTTATAGTTTAATGGCACTCGGTGGCTTCAGGGGGAAACACGGCAGGACAAGAACGAAGGTTAAGGCAGCGAAAGTCCGTATGGGGTGAGTGGCAAGGGTGTTGGATGGGTCCAACAAACACCTACTGTTCACATCCCATAATATTAAAAAGCCAAACCCTGTTCTTTTTTCCTGAACCTAACCACGTGTTTTTGTTGTTGAAGGGAAAAACACATCAATCCGCAGTGTTGTACCGATGTAGTGCTTTTATTTTGAAAGAGACAGTATGTAAACATTGAATTTCCTGTGAAAACGGAAGTGTATTTTGAAAGAAGACAATGTATGTAACAGGCAGAACATCAACAACCAGCACACCCAGGGCACCTTTCACGTCGTATCTGGACGTGGAAAGTCTGAAGTCAAATTAAAAATATACAGGAAATGTCTTTTAGTCTTTGTCAGTTAAGTTGTATTTGATCAACACAACAAGCATGGGGAGGCTTACATAAATAATAACTGAGCCTGGGATGTCTACATGACTGTGTGTCAACTGCCTTCACAAAGTGTTGTGTTTATTGTAATACCTATTCTGAACTTCTGAAATCTTTCCACTTCATAAATAACCCCCCATATTATAATAAAAAAAAATATAAGACTAATTCTAAGTAATAAAAACTAAACTACTACCAATAATTTTTAAACAACAAAAGCTAAACTAAGACAAGCAAACCCACTCGGGAAACTAAGAATTAAAAAAAGAAAAACAAAAAAATAAGAATTCTGGTGCTGAAACCAAACAGGCCACTGGCAGCGTCACAGTGTGTGGAGCTTTCTGTGCTCCTGAAATAGCTCGGGAACACTCTCTTCATATCTACAATCACACACTCTCTGTCTCTGGAGTGTTCCTTTAATATTTCAGAGGCTGGCTGTGATAGGTTGAGATGGTTTAGGTGTCCGAGAGGAGAAAACAGAGGATGCTAATGGACTAGCTGCTCTTCTGGGCTTGAAATATTCATCTCAGCCACTTC
The DNA here is from genome assembly GCA_019142605.1 of Cephalopholis sonnerati. Taxonomy (NCBI): domain Eukaryota; kingdom Metazoa; phylum Chordata; class Actinopteri; order Perciformes; family Serranidae; genus Cephalopholis; species Cephalopholis sonnerati. The sequence continues at coordinate 36,501,464 of JAGQAX010000004.1, read as the reverse complement.
TGATTTAACCCTTCATCTTTCCACCTAATGAAAGTGCTGAATAAAAACAATGAGTGATGAATTAAACAGAGACTCCTTATGGATCTACAGAGAAGAAAAGATTCAGGTTGATGATCCATTGCTTTGAGGAAAGAGACCAGGAAAGAGAGCTAACCAGAGACACAGCCTGGCTTCTCTGTGTGCGTCCCCTGAGTGTCTGTGGGCTGCTACTGTACATGGCTCTCTATTAGATTATGGTTCACCTCTGCTCTGTGTGATCACCAAAACATCCAACTCAGCCTGACAGCTGAGGCCTGGTCTGGATACACTGAACAGAGACGTCTTTGTGTATGTCTCTTACTCTTTATTTCTCCCAAGTCTTTTGCTCTCAGTCGTCCCCCTCTATTTTTCAAACTCCCTCCAGTGATGTGGAAATAAACCTGTGTTAACCACTCTCCATCTCTCTATTCCCGTCTTCATCTATTTTCCTCTCGCTGCATTTATATTGCTTCAGCTTCAGGGTTCACTGCACCCACCTCCGGTTTTATGTTTCTTTTTCTTGTTTGCTAAGGAAGTGGCAGAGACAGGTAAATGAGATTCTGTCTGATTTCATGGCAAAGGAGAGGATGATTTAGTTTACTTTCAACCACGCTTCTCATCTAGTCCACTAATCAAATCTGTCATCATGATAGAAGCAGCCAGGTCAGACTGTAAACAGGTTACATCACACACAACCCAGTAGGGTTTCTTGCTTTTTGTTGATAGCTAAGTTTATTTATGTAACACATGTCTGCACAACATAAAAAACATCAAGACAAAGTACAAAAGAAAACACATTATTACACCATTAAAGAGCGAGAGAATAGAAAATAAGATTGAAAACAGAGATAAACATATTCATGTGAACATAACTGATATTGTCATCCATGTTGATGTAAACTATCTGAACATTTTTAACCCATCTAGGAGGATATTAGTCTATTTCCCAGCCAGATTCACTCTCTGTTTATATTGCTCCAGGTGTTAAAGACTTGACAATAACGCTGGGTGTGTTTCAATTTTGAGGTTCAGAATTTTGGTGATATGAAAACCTTTATTTTTATTCTGATCATGAAATGTGCCCACACAGTTATGTATCTTGCCTCTGGGGTCTTTCTTACATTTTTAAATATTACTCTTTTGTCTGTTTTAGGATGAGAAGAATCAGCTAATGACAACTAACGTCTGGCTGCTTCAGGTGAGCAACACACACAACAAACAAAACAATTGAAGCTTCACTAGCAAGGACCACGCCACAACAATATCTCGTTTAAAGTGTAATACAGGAGGTGTTATTGGTTGAGGACTGGTAAATGGATATAAGTGGGGTGAAGGTGGAAGAGGGATGTTGTCTGTTAGGTTGATCTGGGAGGATGTACTGGAGATCGGGCAGAGGGAGACTCAGTATGGGGTTCCATCTCTGCCGCTTTTTCACCCGAGCTGATTACAGGCCCCCCCAGACTGTACCTAGAATGAGACATGGGAGAGATATGCACCAGATTGATTAAGAAGAGATGAGGGGAGAAGGGAACAGAGGATGAAGGGATGTTGGTAGGGAGGATGATGGATGAAGGGAAGGGAAGGTGGGTCAAGACATCTGAGACAAACAGAGCAGGATGAGTTAACCAGGTATAAGTAGGCTTGGAAGATAATTAGAGGTGTGGATGAGCTGCTCCCAAACCTAACAAATTAACTTAAAAAAATGGTTACAATCAGTCTCACCATTTGTATCCACAGGTCGGTAAGAAAACAAGCTAATACTGCTGAATGATACTGTGATAGTGTGCTCAGGGGGAACATGATAACATTGGTATTGACTTGATAGTGTTTTTACAAAAACACAGATGTCAGTCTAAATACAGTAAATTAAGCTCAGAAAAAAAAGTTAAGTTAAAAATTTCCCTCAGGACACTGGTGGGTGTTATCCAAGAGAAGAGAGCGCTTACTACAAGATTTTTTATCAATCTTGATGCCTATAAATGCAAATAAAAACTATTGTTTAGTGCTGTTTACAGGTCTCACCACGCTGATTCCTGTGTCCTGTGCTCTCGTTGAACAGGAGTGGATCGATTACAAGCTGCGATGGAATCCAGACAAATATGGAGGAATCACTTCGATCAGAGTCCCGTCTGAAAACATCTGGCTCCCAGACATCGTCCTTTATGAGAAGTAAGACTTCTCAAGGAAGCAACTGAGTGACTATAACCTTCATGTGAAACTTAAATCAATAATACTCTACCAGTATGAAAAGTCCAGTAACAAAAAAGTTAATATAGTTATATATCCTCCTGAGACCCTGCGTCCTCATATAAGGACATCACATTTTGGTTTACTTGACCTTATACTTCATTCTACCTAACTTAGACCTGTTGTCCCCATGTGTTGACATTTTTTGTGCCACCTAGTGGTAGTAAGAGCACAATACACTAATCCATGTAAAAACAAGATGGCAGCCATCTCTGCCAGGTCGGTCTGCAGCCGATCTCAACACAAAAGTGGACAAGGTCCAAAACCTGATCACATTTAATGTTTGAAACTTGTTTATTTATGATAATAATGTTTGTAGTTTGATATGACAACATATATGACCAATTTTAGCAACAGTAACAAGCTCAGACACTGTTAATCAGGAAGTACTCATTTGAAGACATTGGGATGCCATTGTTGTCCTGTTTATGGACATTTGGACTTTATTGTCGTCTCGTTTGAGGACATTGAGTCAGCATGACAATAGAAAAATAACAAATGCATGTATCGCTTTACTTATCAGAGCTATAGAGTGTTATATAATAATAAAATCAGACCACAAAATATATATAAAGAACACACAATAATACATAACCTGATACAGATACAGAGCTTCTGTAAATGTCGTTCTAAGGCTATTTTCTGACCTCTGCTCCATGTTTCCTCAGCGCTGACGGGCGGTTCGAGGGCTCCCTGATGACCAAAGCCATTGTCAAGTTCAACGGGGCCATCACCTGGACGCCACCTGCCAGTTACAAATCTGCCTGCACTATGGACGTCACCTTCTTCCCCTTCGACCGCCAGAACTGCACCATGAAGTTTGGCTCCTGGACATACGATGGCAACATGGTGGACTTGGTTTTGATAGACAACCAGGTGGATCGGAAGGACTTCTTCGATAACGGGGAGTGGGAGATCCTTAGCGCCACTGGTGCCAGAGGGAACAGGAAGGATGACATGTACTCGTACCCCTTCATCACGTATTCCTTCATTCTGAAGAGGTTGCCGTTGTTCTACACACTCTTCCTCATCATCCCGTGTTTGGGTTTGTCCTTTCTGACCGTCCTGGTGTTTTACCTTCCCTCGGATGAGGGCGAGAAGCTGTCACTCTCCACCTCTGTCCTTGTGTCGCTCACTGTGTTCCTCCTGGTCATAGAAGAAATCATCCCCTCCTCCTCCAAGGTGATCCCGCTTATTGGAGAGTACTTGCTCTTCATCATGATCTTTGTCACTCTCTCAATCATCGTCACTGTCTTTGTCATCAACGTGCACCACCGCTCCTCAGCCACCTACCACCCCATGTCGCCGTGGGTTCGTAATCTCTTCCTCCAGAAATTGCCGAGGTTGCTCTGCATGCGTGGACACACAGACCGCTACCACTATCCAGAGCTGGCTCCTGAGAGCCCCGAGTTGAAGTCTCGCTCTGGTCGGAAAGGAGGCCAGAAGGCAAACAGTGGAGCCCACGGACAAACGACTTCTGAGGGGAAGGAGGATGAAGCCTGGGCCACCATGTTGGACAAGGCTATCTACTCAGTGCGCTACATCAGCAGACATATCCGCAAGGAGCACTTCATCCGTGAGGTGGGTTTAGCTGTATAAAGAAAGACTGAAGTAATCATTACAATAGCTCCAAGTGCTTAAAGGAATATTACAGCCCAGCAAATGACCATTTGTTTATCAATTACTCACCATGTGTTTTATTGAATTCAGGAAGATGTTTCTCACATGCCTCTGGTAAACAAAGTAAAACTAAAAACTGAGAAAATTGTTGATGTTTTGAATCATAGGCGACATAGGCTGACTATCAACTGCAAAACTACATCAAAATATCTGCTTACAAACTCTCACATCACTCGTGCAGTATAATCCAAGACTCCTTTCTGCAGTCATATGCTCAGTACCTCCCACAGAGAGGCCTTTCCAAGAGGGAACTAAAGAAAAAGAAAAGTAAAACTGAGCATGCTTACTCACCTGTCCTGTAGTTTGGTTCAATTGGACTCAAGTTCATTTGGCCACTACGTGCAGGTGTGAACACAGCAATTGCATTCGGGTGCGCACCAAAACGACTGGACTGGGACCTTCTTCGTCTGGGTCTGGTTACAAACAAACTCTGGTGTGGTTTGTTTGTGGTAAGAACTTGTTCAGCCCTCAATCAGAACCAACTGCAGTCACATTATGCATTGTTTGGGTTAAACATGAGCATGTTACAGTGCCGGTGGATTATTGATGTGCGCCTCCTCCTATACTGCCTTAATATGCACATTTGGTACACAAAATAGCATTTGAAGTCCTGTGTGTGATTTACCCTGGCTTCATATGAGCTGAGGAAATCTCTGCTCGTTGCTAGGCTAATTTATACAATGTAAAATGCCATAGGCTTGTGCTAAAAACATTAGCATGTTGTAGTTGTGGGGGAAAGAGTTATAGTGAAGCCGATTTGTGTAGTTGTGTTGGAAATTGTTGCTATTTAGTCATGTTTAATGTGTGTTTAATGTGTGTTTTGAATCAACTAAACTTTACAGCACTTCACAGAAACCCCAACCCCAACGCCAACTAGTGTTTTGGAGGTGTAACTGCAGAGTGACACAGACACACCACTGCACAAGTATAAATGCTCACAATGGTAGTAGGCCACATGCATTTGCTCTGCATAGAGCTGACACACATGTATAAATCCTGCTTAACACAGGGTGGTTAATTGGTACACAAATAGTCATTTGAGGGTTTGAAGTATTCCTTTAATGTTTATGTATGTTGCTGTCATACCATCTCCCATTTCTTCTTTTTCCCAGGTGGTCCAAGACTGGAAGTTTGTGGCCCAGGTGTTAGACAGGATCTTCCTGTGGGCTTTCCTCACCGTCTCAGTTCTGGGCACCGTCCTCATCTTCACTCCAGCTCTGAACATGTTTTTGAAAATCCCTCCTCCAACAGCAAGTGAGGATCCACCTTCAAACTAGTAGCAATAACACGCACCTTTTCACAGGCAACTGATGATCCACCTTCAACAATCTATGACAACATTTGTTACCACAGAGCAAGACGAAGCCACTGCAGGTGTTTTGTAAAGGAGTACTTTGACTCTTTGATGGTTTTGTTTCTTCTCTAGATCCACTGTGTCATACGTTCTGTCTGTCATTAAGTCATTATCTGTAGACTTTGTATATGCACATTAGAGCATATTTCTAATTATTACGATATTTTGTTTAGAGATATAAAAGGCAATAGGTGCAACCTGTGCTGCTTTTCAGCAAAAGTCATTTCAGATTCTACACATGGTGGCTTTAAGTAGCATGCAGCTATCAGTTCATAAGATTACACACAGTGGTCATTTTGGAAAGGTATTTACGCTAAAATCAAATGAAACAACAAATTTTATGATTTGCCTGATTTATGTCCTGAGCCAACTTCTTCATTATTGTTTTATGTTTCCAGTTGCCATTGCCTTTGATTTGATGTATGTGGTGGACCTAAAATTCCTAATATCACTTCAAAATTATGTTCATTTTTATACACAACTATTAAGTTACATACTTTAAGTGTTCTTTAGTTGTATTGTGTATTGTATTTTAAGAAAAAGAAACAACTTAATCTCTCAAGGTACCAACAACTTACACATTCATTACAGATACCTCTGACATGTTTGCAGAATCTTTGACTTTAGCATAAGTTAGGCGAAGAATTGACATTGAGAGGCCCGTCTTTGTGATGTTGTATGTGTTCTGTCAAAAACAAAGTCCTTGTCTTTCTCACCTTCCTCAAATACAACATTTTTTGGTCACTGCAGTTAGTGAAACCACCTCAAGCAACATGATATGAACTACTATTAATGAATGAATGGATTATTGGACAAATCTTCTTTAAATTACACAGTCCTTACAAGCAGTGGTTCCCAATTGGTTCAGCCATAGGGTTCAGATTTCTCTTTAAACATTAGTTCAAGGTCCACACAGTTTAATACATTCAGCGTCATACTTGCGTTTGGCCATGCCGTCGAGCTAGTTTGCTGTCTCTGTTAGGTAGCTTTCCATTTGTCACTCACTCTACAGCAGGAAACAGCACTTCAAAATACAAGCTCTGTGCCAGAAATTCACTGTACTTCAAAATCAAGCGTCATTCACAAAATCTGACACATTTCCGAGTCACTTGAGGTCCATTCAGAATGGCTCCACGACCCACTTTTGGACCAGGACCCACCAGTTGGGAACCACTGCTCAAAAGTACAGTATTTGTTTTGCTCAGATGGACATTGTTGCACTAATAAAGCTGTTTTAAATACATTGTTTTACTTACTTCTGAACATTAAAGATCATAATATCATACACAATGTTCAATAAAGATGAAATAGAGCAGGAGAGATAACAAAGGAACAAAAAGCTAAGCACCATTAAAATGATATGTAAATGAAATGGATGAAGTGACAGCACCACCCAGTGGTAAATCAGAGAGGTGAAGAAAATGTCCTCATAAACTAAACAATAAAAAACACAAACATAATTCTTTTTTTCCTAAACATCTTAAAATAATTTCTTCTTTCCTCCTCCAGTGCATTTAAATGAGCCCTCATTTCAAAAAGCAAAACATGCAAGATTTGCTAAGGATGGATATAAAATGCAACAGATAGACTTCTCAAATGTATATCCAATTTTTTATATTTTTAAACTAATTTAAGTGTTCAGTGTATTTTTATTAACTGCATGGGATTTTATCACAAGACAATGACAATATTACAGAAAAATAGAGGTGTTTCTAACTTGTATTGAACAGGATGTTTGACTGCAGGCATCATTGTTCTTAGAAAAAAAACCATACATTCTTAAAACTACTCTAATTCATACATATTTAGAATGAATATATAAAAACATTAGCAAAAAAAATTTTAAACAGCTGCAGCATTTTATATTTAGGGTATTTAGTTAAGCTCATTACAGAATATTAAAGCTATGGTTATCTATTAAATGGACAAAAGGAGTGAACTTAATATGTGGATTTTTGTCCTTTGCCAATAGACAAGGACACAATCTTATGCACCACAACATTTTTAACTCTAATGCCAGCTATACACATATTCAATACAGTATTTAAAGGCAAAAGTAATACATTACTTCATAATAGACTCATAATATGTTTAAATCTTGAGATGTAACCACTAAGAAGCGCTGTATTATTATTCTCATTAATATTATTAACAATCATAATATCGGTTTTCTTCTTCTTCTTTTTATCTGTGTCCACCCGTCTGACTGTCCAGGTGAGCTCGAGCATTGCGCAGCATCTCCATGTACAACCTGTTGTTTTCTCTGTAACATAAACACATAAAAGAAAAACATGGAAAACAAAAAATTACAATTTTAAGGAAATGTGCTTAATTATTTTTAATAGTATATAAAAGCAAGTTATAGCACTCAGGTAAAGCAGCAAAACCCGATGACAACAATAGGCTATTGTTTAAAAAATAATAAACCGACTCAGCAAATCTGTTTATAAAAACAAAATAAACAATGCAGAGTTATTAGAGGAAAAAGAACAAGAACAAGAACAAGAAGGACAAGAGGAACAAGAAGAATGACAAACAAGAAGAACGAGAAAATGACAAAGAAAAGAATAAGCAGAAGGAAAAGAAGAACAAAAACAATAACAAGAAGACGACATAGGAGAAGAGGGAGAGGAACAAGAGGAAGAAGAAGAAGAGGAGGAAGAGGAATCTTAACTGTCTGCTTTTTTGCATGTAAATGGCAGAAATTTGTCTGCTGCAAAATCTGCTATTACAAGGGTTCATTAAAGCATAATACATAATAGAAGTTACATAAAAGGCTACCAGGTACTCAATAATAAGGACTGATAAGGTTAAATAAATGGACATAAAGATATAAAGTGCTGTGTCCTAAGGTGGCAATCTGCCTTCAAGCAGTGGCTGCTCTCACTGATATTATCTGGCAAAAGACACAAATGATTCTCTGTACATGGTTTTTTTCTTTGCACAGGGGACTCTGTGCCTTAACCCTGAAGTCCTGAAAGTAGCTGAAACTGTTAGAGTGCTTTGCCTCGGTGATATAGTAGGGTTTGTTTGCAGCCATAATCGTACTGCCCAGGTTGGAAAGCTTTGTCTAACTTTTGAGTCTTAGGTAGTCAAACCAGGATGCAATGTTTACAGCGACTACACTTTCAGTTTAATAATGAACTTGGTGAATACTATCCTCATGTCAGAGTGGAACTGTGGTGAAGAGGGAAGACATGTGGCACTAAGTCAGCCTTCACTTGCAAAATCAACATGAAGTCATGGCACTGTGAGGCCCATTTGTAGCAGGGGGACACTAGGACCCAGGTGAAATCTGTCCAGTCAAGGTGAGAGCACCTGAGCTGTTCTGAGGCTCATGGAGCACAGGTGTGTGTGAGCCTCATTCTTGATTTATGAACACTCCTGAGTGCATGCTTGCCTGGTGAGCTGAACGAACCTTGTGTTTTAAATAGATTTTATTGTTAAGGTAGCAAACACACCTTGAGGTCTTGTTATTTTAAGTGTAAGCATTGAAGTATTTTTAATTGCAAAATGACAATTAGAAAATATGGGTCTGCCAACAACTATTGTTTCCTTTTGTAAAGGGTCCTAACAGTCCAGGGTAAGTGGCAGTAATCTGACTCACGTTGCCACAGAGCGGTCAAACATCATGTTACCCATGTCCATGTAGTACTGGGCATCTGTTCGGAGTGCTGTCCAGTACTCGTTGGCCTGAGGAGCAAAGACACTTTGTTTTAGAAAAGCATCGTTAATGGTTGAAAAAGTCTTGTCTTTTGCATTTACTGACCATAAATCATGCTCGGAGTGGTTTACTGTACATCATGTATTCACACCACACAGCACAGTGTTACCTGTTCCTGAATGGTGTAACCCCACTGGTTCTGAGAGTGGTGTGGATCCCAGTATCCTGACTGTCTTTTCAACCTGATGAATCGCTTCGCCTCCTCCTCCTTCACGAAGGGGGCAGCGAATACCCCTGAACACAACGTTAAAAACAATATTTTAAAAAGAGATGACTCACACTTGGGTACAAGACTAATGAATTACAGGTAACTGAGCTCAGTGTTTAACATTTGAAATAACAATATAAAACTTAATCAGATCAAAGTTAACACAGTTGGTTCAGTCACTAAGGAAAGAGAGGGGAAGGAGAAAAAGATTTGCCCTTGTTGAATGGTTGACAGTGTTTGTAGATAATGCAAATCCAAATTTATTTAAATTGAATTGCAGTAAAGTGGATTATTATGGCCCTAAATCTTAAACATTAGCACACATTATTTAAACATTTAATTAAGATTCAAAAACATGTAATCATTCATGAATTAGTCTGACTTACCACTCAAAAGAGCAAACAGGATCACAAACCTCATGTCTATAAAAGTTAAACAAATAATTTTCTAATATGAAAAGTCATGAATAGTAAACATACAACTCACAAAACACACATAGATGCATAAAATTAAAATATTAAAGTATCAGAAATGTGAGATTTACCTGCAGTGTGAGCTGCTGATCAGATGAATGTCTGAGTGTCTTCAGAGCTCAGAATCTCTCGTCTGAATGTGAAAGTGAACAAGAGTTTCTTTCACAGATTTTTACCACCAAGTAGCCAGAGAGGAGTGAATGGCGTCAAGCTTCAGACCGGCCGCTCAAGGTAACCTCTTATCTGTGTGCCAGAGCTGTGACAGACCATCCAGAAACACACACACACACACACACACACACACACACACATTGGTGCTTCCCCACAGGAACAAGTCAAGCTCTCAGAGTCGACATAAAGGCGACCCTGTCTGACTGAAAGTCTGTTGGTAAACTCAGCAGCATTCTCGATTTGAGTGAATCCAGTATTTTCCAGGCAACATCCTCTGAAGCATCTATGGGCAAAAATGTTATGTAACATTCATAGCTCTGTTTTCATTAGTTAATAACCTGAAACTAATACATTCCTTCATAATGCAACAACAGTCCTCACTTCATTAACACAGTACCTGTTCATCATTACTCTCTAATATGACAACACACCTGTGCCATAGTTAATGTATTGGTTATGTTTATGTGTATGTGTCTGTTTCATATATGATTATTATATTTTCTTGTTTTGTCTGTTCTCATATTTAGGAGATAATTCTTATTTCTAATAGAATAGAATTGAAATTCTAGAGGGGAGGTTTTCACCATAAGCCCTGTTTCTTACCTCTCCAGCACAATCCCTGCTGTTAGAGCCATAATATAGTTTTGTTTGTTTATTCAATTCTCATCTAAACAAGGTAATTATATACACATATAGTTATTAAAGTGAACACAGGGTGGAGCATTCATGTGTGAAGGGTATATAGGTAAGCTCCAGGTAATGGGAATCAGGTGTGTGAAGCAGGAAGCAAACTTTAATTTGACTTTGTTGTGTAAGCGTGTCATAAAAAGCATGAAGTATTACCATGTAAGACTGAATTTGCTGAATGGAATAATGGTTACATAGAGACTATACTGTCACCTTTTCTGTGTCATTCTGAGCATGTGTATATCATATCGAGAATAAGAATCATGTTTTAAATTTCAACTCAGTTGTTTCATTTTATTTATAAGGCTCAATATCACAAATTACACTTTGCCTCAGAGGGCTTTACAACATACTGTACAACACGCTCTGTCCTTGGACCCTCACAGCAGATAAGACAAAAACTCCCATGAAAAAAAAAACAACCCTTAAATGGGGAAAAAATGGATGAAACCTCAGGAATCCCTGAGGGAATCTCTCTCCCAGGACAGACAGGCTTGCAGCAGATATCCTGCATGCAGAGTTGACCAACGTAACAAAGTTACAGCACAGACACTCCAGCACAGACAAACACTGGCTCAAGATAGGGCCATTTGCATTGTGCTGTCGGCCACCATAGTTCTCCTAAACACTTGACACACCGAAAGTTTCATTTCTGTAACCTCACTGCTAGATGCCACTAAATCCTACACACTGGACCTGTAAGTCCTGACAGCAACCTGGAGCAATATGGTGTGTCCACAAAACACTTGATTCAGTAAGATTCCCTGAAATAAATCAGCAAAATGTGCACATAAACTAATATGTTTTTTGTTTTGGTTGTTATTATTTATCGTCAGTTTTGCTGTTTGTTTTTTTTTGGTTTTTTTTGTCATTTAAGTTTTTAATTTAGATTTTTTTTTCCATTTTAAGAACATCAACACAAAAAACAAATACATAAACACAAACAGCACAGACTAAACAAAAACACGTCTCTGCAGTGCTCATGACATTAATGATTCCAAAGTCCATCAGCACAGCACTGATCCATATATCATCGTCTGCACATCAAGCCTGGAAACCAACCAACAAACAAACAAACAAACAAAAAGGTCCCTATGGCACAGCCTAAGCAAAAAAAAACAAAGGCCCACCCCTCCATCTGTATGTTAAAATTGCAGTTCATTTCAGTACAGTATCAAGCTCCTATGACATGTTTAATCCTGATTAAGCTGATTCCAGACAAGAGTATATGATTCTCTACACATTCTCTGACATTAACTTAACCCACTCTCTATATCCAGGTCTAACTTGACTTTCCCGGTAGTAAAGGATGACCCTAGCAGCTGAGGTAAAGCCTGTCAGGGCTAGAGCAAATGCTGGTTTAGAGATCTTGGGTAGACATGACCTGTCCCCCAAGAGGCAAAGCTGAACTGATTCAGGAACAGGCACACCCAGCCACTCTTGTACTGCTTTGATTATCTCTCTTCAGAAAGACAGAACTAGAGAACAGACTGACAATACATGGATAAAGGTGCCTTCCTGCCTTTTACATTTCCAGCATAGATTATTTTCTAGTAAACCCATTTTATGAGGAAGAACAGGTATAAAATAATATCAATGAAGTATCTTATAATGTGTAAACTTTCCCTGAGCTTCTCCTGTAAACCAGCCTGCACCAGAGATTATCCTTGCCCAAGAATCGTTATCAAAGTTTAGATTTAAATCCCACCATCAGATAAGTCTGAGGTTCTCGCTGTAGCGCCAGGCTTTCTTTAAATGTTTTTTTCTAAATAAAAACATTACCTATTTTCATAACAGCATTCCCAATATGCAGATACAATTGTGTCGCATTATATTTTTGCTATAACTCAACACATTGCTGAATTCTTTGTATTTTACTGTTCAGCCATAGAAACACGTTGCATTCAAAGTAATACATTAATTTTCATTGTATGTTTATTAATATACAATTAGTTCATGCACATCAAATTTCTTCCACTGGGTGGGGCTGTAATCATATTTATGGTTGATACAGTTTGTTTTCTGGGCATTAAACCAATGTGTAGCACACATCGGGAAAAATGTTTTTTTGTTTTTCAGAATATATTTGAAGCCATGTCAATGGATTAAAAAAAATGTAGTTAAAGAATAGTCTTGTGCAAAAACATGAAATAAAATAATACAAATAAAAATAAAAACAGTGAGCACAGTAGATTGTGAACATAAAACCAGTCACCTCACAGAAGTGACAACAACCTAAAGATTGTAATTTAAACGTCTTAATTTATATATAAATTAATCAAAAGGGAAAACATGAACAAACGATGTGTGTAAGTCCTAAGGGAAGGGGATTTAAAGCCTGAGTTTTTCAGCCAAGAAAAGCTTGCTAAGACCTCAAAAAATTTCAAAGCAGGTCCCAAGAGTATTAATTTGGGTTTCTACTTTAGAAGGTGCTGCATTAAAAGCTCACATCCTTTAAAGTAGGAGCAGGAAGGCTTCCTGTGAATTTCTTTATGTGATGTAATATTTACACTCTCGCTCAAACACAGATGCAGCCACATGAAGATGACCACCTAAAAGCTGAAGTGAGGCTAAAAGTTGATGCAGGGAGACAATAACTAAAAGTCCAACAGAACAAAACTCATTAATATTTTAAGCTCCTTCTATTTATGAACCTAAGCACCTCTAAGTGTGCGTGTAAAAAAATGTGACAGTATTTTACTGCATGTAATTGCATGAGCCTTTCTTTGATCACACATTATTATCCCCACCCACCCACACAATGCACAAGTGTTGTTTATTATCTGTGTTTTGTTTGTGTGTTTCAGACTGTGTGACTCTCTGTGTTTCTCCCTCACCCTTGTGTGCACTGCTGACCTTTTCCACAGTAAGCTCCTAAGTGTGTGTGAGAGGTCTGACCTTTTATTTGACATCCCATAATAAACTGAGTCGCCACCTGGGCAGTGTAACGGAGACAAATGGCTGGCTGGCAGCAAGACAACAGAGGAGGAGCAGTTTCGGGAGGTGCACTCCATCATGTGGGCCGATATTCACACATAACCTAAATACAAACATGGAGGGTGCAGAGACTCACACTGATTGTTTCTTATCATTTTTTTATTTGTCACATGTGGAAAAAAAGTCCCAAATGACAATTATGAATGAATGATTGCAGATGCAGACACATAACACACACACACACACACACAGAGAGAGAAAGAGAAATGCAGATTCACAAATGCATGCACGCATACACACACCTTGGGTAGCTGTGGGACCCCTGCGCTCTCTGCCACAGCAAAATCTTTGCGTCTTCTACACATCAAAGGTAGCGACTCAGACAAAACTAAAACTCATCTGACCCCATTCTATCACACACACATACACACACATATGCACACACATGCACTCTGCTGGGACAGGCGAATATTTCAAATATATGATTTGGGGAAAGCGGGTGAGAAGGGTGTTTAACAAAATATAGGATTTAAAATTTCATTCACACTTTTAATTTTGTCATCGCTGACTTCATCTGTTTTAACTTTTGCTCGTGTGTGGCGTTCACATACGTCCACATTTAAGCAAAACAATGTAGCACTGTCTCTGTTTGCAGCAATTATGTGTTCGCTAGGTTTGTTTTAAGTAGAAGACAAGAGGAATGTGGATGAAAAAAGGGACAGAGAGAAGATGGAAAGAAGCAATGGTAGCTCCACAACATTTAAGTCCATTAGCGGAACACTTCTCATTTATAAAAGATAGAGAATTAACAGCTCCCTCCGGTCATCCCACTCTTTTTTGCGCTTTCCTCTCTGCTATTCTCCACCCTCCTATCAGTGGATCAGTGCGTTTAAAAAAAAGCTAAATATGATGCAGATTCCCTCTCTGTCTCCATCTCTGTCTCTGTCTCTGTCTCTGTTAGCAGGAGGGTGGGTGGATCGTAGGCTCCGGCACAGTATTGAGAGGTTCAGAATCTGTGTTGTGGATTCAGATTCACAGGGACAGAACTTTTTTAGATGTAAATCCACAAGTATTATGTGATCTTTGATGTTTAAAACAAATATAGTTTGGCTGGCAGCTGAGAGCCAAACCTCTGAGGTGCTTCTGAGACATGTTCTTGCTTTGTTGTTTTACCTGATGATGTGTGGTAAAAAGAAAAGAGGTCAGATTTAAGTCAACCTCTGCGTCTCTCTGAGGTTTTGGATGAAAGAGCCCAAAGTCTCAACAGTTTGCTGGTGGAAAGATTCTGCACTTTTTTTGTGGGGTGGTTTTATTTGTTTGTGTGTGTTTGTGCATTGTTTCTCTGGTGTGTGACAGCTTGTGTTAGTAAGTTCTGCAATCCCTCCACTCCGAGGGGTGAGATGATGTTGACAGCAGGCAACACATGGGGAGAGAAAATGTATGTTTATGTAAAAACAGATTCACAGGCTCACTGCGTTACCACAGCATAAGAAATGTTTGTATACTGTATGTATATACAGATGTACATCCTTGTTTTAATGTGCTGCAACAGTAAAATGTCACGTGTATAATGAGCCTGTGTGACATTCTGGATATTTCCTGTTTTATTTTGAAGTACTAACCTCTTGTCATTGCAGTTTCCTGTGTTTTCCCATCTTTAATCAACCACACCTGCTGCCACCTACTCACCTGCCCCTGATTATCCTCTTAGCCATCCCTGTATATCTATACTCCCACCAGCTCTTCATGTGTCTGCCAGATTGTCTTTGTTCCTTTGTGTCACAGCTTTCTAGCAATCTCTGTAATTGACTCCCTGGATTTTTTTTTTACTTTGCTTGTTTTGGATTTAAGGATTCTTTGCCTACTCCCTGTCTCTTCTGTTAGCTTTTTTGGCTTGTTGTTTGTGTATTCCCTTTCAGGACTGAAGTAAAGACCGTGCTTTTTTGTTCACCAGAGTTATTACAGCGTGACTTCATGGTCAACAAGCAATAAGCTTAATTCTGTTCAGTACAGCAAGCAATCAAAAAACTTTACAACAACTTCAGACTGTTCAGAACTGAGTCGCAAGGCTTTTAGCCAAAACCAAGAGGTACGACCACATCGTACCAGTTTTAGCCTCTTTACATCGTCTCCCTGTTTGTTTTAGGATTGACTTTAAAATCGTACTCATTACTTTTAAGGCTCTTCATGGCTCCAGATTACATTTCAGACCTGTTAGTCCCTTGTGAACCTCTGTGTAGTTTGAGATCCTCGGGCAGAGGTCTTCTGCTTGTCCCAGAGTGCAGACTGAAGACCAAAGGGGACAGAGCTTTTGCCACCAGGGCCCCGAGACTCTGAAATGACCTGTCCGAGGATCTAAGGCTGTCTGAGTCACTGGCTTCATTTAAGTCTCTCCTAAAAACGTACTTCTATCGTAAAGCGTATCCTGGCTTTATCTGAGCTGTCTACTTTATTGCTATCTCATTGATTTTAATGCCCATATAAAATCTTGATTTTAGTTTCGGCCTTCCTTATTTTATCTTTACCAGTTGACATTTTATGACATGCTGTTTTATTCTTTTTGTGTTTCAATTGTGTTTAGTTTATTGTACAGCACTTTGTAACTGTGTTTTGAAAGGTGCCATATAAATAAAGTTTATTAGTAATATTAGCATATAAGCAATATGTTTGCATGTCCTGTGATGGGTATGTCATGTTAAAGGAATACTTCACCCCCCAACTGATCATTTGTATGTCAATTACTTACCCTGTGCTACATTAAATTTAGGAGGTAAACTTTGTTTTTTGCACATGCCTCCATGGTCACAGACAATTTTTAAAATAAAGGCAAACAGTCTGATCAATGGTAGTCATAGGGGTCCACATTTAAAACCAGCAAAGCTGAATACTAACCTGCTCACCTGTCTGTAGGCTGCTGGACTGTCACTCAGTTACTGGTTATGTTAACCTTGCAAAATTTGCATCTACATTTTCTTTAGATATTTACACCCTATTTGCATTTGTATTTATTTAGATATTTACCCTCTGCTAGCATTTCATAATTCACCTTGTGTTTTTTCATACTCTATATTTTCCTTATATAATTATTTATTTATTTTCAGATTTATTTATTTAATATTTAATACAGTCTTTACTTTTTTTTCACACCTTTTACAAACAAAATCTGTATCTGCACATATATTTATCTTCTTTTTTTCTAGCATTTAACATTAAATGTAAACTGTATGCGTACATCATAAAAAATAAAATGGAATAAAATAAGATAGAAATGATTATTAAAACCAAAAACAACACGAGAAAACTATGAACACTTAGGGAGTGATCTGTTCCTTACAATATACTCAGTGATTTGTGAAAATAAAATCAGGCCTACATAGCTGACCCATTTTTCCCAACGTGCAACAAATTGTTCCATTCTGTAGCTGACAAATGCTGCTATCTGCTATGGTAAATGCCCATTGTAATGTCCATCCATACCTTTAGGGTTGGGCTCTCTTGTGATAGCCATTTCCTGGTAAGAGTCTTTTTTTCCAGCCACCAGCAGTATATTCATCAACTGTTTGTCTGTTTTCAGCCAGTCTTGAAGAATACACCCAAAAAATATAAACTCACTCTGTGGTGGTACAGCACATTTGAAAATATCTTGCAGGGCTTTGCGTATCCCTCTCCAGTAGTCTTTAATACCTGGGTATTTCTAACATAGTGGAATTTCTGTGAGGGTGTAATAAAATACCTAATCAAACTTTTCCAGGCAAATTCTCTCTATTTCTGTGAACGTGTACATTTCCATTGAAACTCCCATATTGTTGTCCACTCTTCTTCAGGTATAGGTATCCCTCCCTGCTTCTCCTATTTTGTTTTAATATATGAAGTTGAATGTGTTTTAAGATTTGATAGACCCTTGTAAAGACATGAGATAACGTTACCAACAGTACCCGAATTATATGCTTTTCTAAGCACTTTAATCAAATAAGCACTTGGCTCTGTTACATTTTTAACGCTCTGTATGTATTTATCTTCAATTGCATCCATATCATCCAGAGTAAAGTATCCATTACTTCTGCACTGCTCTTACACTTTAATTTAATCACCGTACACTGCAACACCTGCACTGTCAACCAAAACAACTGTTCACAAACTCTCAAAAAACTTGTGTAGTATAATCCAAGTTTATTTATCCAGCTGTATGTTTAGTACTTCCCAAATCCATCCATCCATCCATCCATCCATCCATCCATCCATCCACCCACCCATCCACCCATCCACCCATCCGACCACTTATCCGCGGCCGGGTCATGGGGGCAGCAGGCCAAGCAGAGCACCCCAGATGTCTCTCTACCCAGCAACACTTTCCAGCTCCTCCTGAGGGACCCCAAGGCATTCCCAGGCCAGATGAGATATGTAATCCCTCCGGCATGTTCTGGGTCTGCCTCCTACCAGTGGGACGTGCCCGGGACACCTCCAATAGGAGGCGTCCGGGAGGCATCCTGATCAGATGCCTGAACCACCTCAACTGACCCCTTTGGATGCAAAGGAGCAGCTGGATGTCTGAACTCCTCACCCTATCTCTAAGGCTGAGCCCAGCCACCCCACGGAGAAAACTCATTTCAGCCTCTTGTATCTGTGATCTCATTCTTTCAGTCACTACCCAGAGCTCATGACCATAGGTGAGGGTTGGGACGTAGATGGACCACTAAATAGAAAGCTTTGCCTTCCGCCTTAGCTCTCTCTCCACAACGACAATCTGATGCAGCACACAACTCCTTCGTTCATGAGACTGTTTCTTCAAAAGTGTTTTAAACATGGATGTGCATGTGTTTGGGAAGGCCTGATCACACAACTGATTAATGAGACCTGTATTATTCTGTATGAGCTGTGTGAGAGTTTGTACACGTATGTTTGATACAGTTTTGATGTTATTAAATGCGGCCCCCTAAGAATGTTCACTTTTTCTGGATTCTTCATTCACTGTTGAGACATGCCAAAACATTTTTCCTCTAGAGTTCAATGTAACACAAGGTGAGTTACTGACATGCAAATGATCATTTGGGGGCGTACTCCTTAAAGTTCTGAAGAAAAATAGGTCAGTTTGCATTTCTTCCTGTCATTTTTCTAGTTTGATTACTTTGGCACCTTTTTCATCTGCGTATTCCTGCTGGTGACACTGAACAGTATTGCTGGTGATTTCCGCGCTATGGACAGCTCTTCACTGAACTTTAGTAAAGTTCATCATATGTAGTTTTAACTAAACTTCTAGCTTTTAGTTCACAGTTGGCTAAATATGCTTTCCTTGGTAAAATGAGGATAACTTTAATGACTCTGCCTCCTGACTGCCTAGAAGTTTGCCCAGTGAGAGCAAGGCAAGGATGAAGGTTGTGATCAGAGGTTTCACTGAGCCCACAGTGGCTGTCGGCCCACCTACAGCACAGACACATATGGGATTCTGTACCAAATCACATCTAGCAGCATAAATCTCCTCTGATGGAGCTCCACGAGACGTAGACATGTGGGTTATGAAAATAGCAAGAACTGGTCTAATACCACTGGCACAGGACTGCTTCTTAGATGATACGCCCCTGTTCCATTGAGAGGGAGAGAAAGGGAGCCAGGCGGTGAGAACATTTGCACAAATGCGCAGCGTTTCCCCTCATCGCCTGTCGGATCCTATTTCCGACTGAAATTATTTATGGACTGGAATAAATAGGTCATTTGATTATGAGCCAGGCTGGCACAAAAAGGTGACAAATACGACAAAATACAGTTGATGAACCTCTTTGTAGCATTGGTAAGTGGGAAATTGCAGCGCGACACACATCATATTCATAAATGATAGTCTACAGCTGTGGGAGAAGGAGGAGGAGGAGGAGGAGGAGGAGGAGGAGGAGGAGGAGGTGGTGATCTGTGCCAGTGTTTCAGGCCTGGTCGTGACCGGTGCCGAGGAAAACTGAAAGAAGAGTTGTGTCTGCTTGTATGTATCTATGACTCCATGGCCTTGTCTTTTATTAAAACCAACATTAATGGATTTTTGGCCACCTGGGGACAGCTCTTCAAGCTGTAAACACAACATTATGAATTTATCATGTTGATATGGTGGACGGGTTTGCAAACCATTGCTTATTTACACATCCAGCAGACACAGAGCAACATTGGCATTCATTTGGAGTTGTGTCTTTGTCCACATGATGAGTAAGGCCGATGTAGGCTACTCTCCTTTTGGTTGCTTCGCTTTTTTCTTCACCAGCTAGTCACTAATGTCTGTCTATCTGCTGTGTGATTCTGGGCAGCTAAAGTTAATTCCTGAGCTGAAAACAGCTGGGCAGTAAATCTAAACCAAAAGAGTAAAATTCAGGTTGTAAAACTATAACAGCGTGCTGAAAGACAATAAAAAGCTGAGAGAACTGCAGGCGATAATTCTCTGAGGGTGCATCACAAGCAACCCTTTCACATTAGCCTTTATACTAATTTGAGCCATTGTTATTACAGGAATGTTGATTCAGGCAGAGATAACTTTAAATATTAAGAGTAAAGTTAAAATCAATTTTGAAACACTGAAACATCCAGTGTGTAGGATTTAGGGGCATCTATTGGCTGAAACGATACATGATATCTATAATTATGCTTTTATGAGTTTCCAATCATCTCAAAATAAGAATTGTGTTTTCCTTACCTTACACAGAGCCATGGATGTATAAAGAGACCTGGATACAGTGTTGGAGGCAGGGTCCTCTTCATTCCTATGAAAGTTGCACGGTGGCACATAAAGCCAAAAAAGTTCAAGTGCCACGTGTAAAAAATACCTGGATGACTGGCACTGCCTCTGCACTGTGTGGCTCATAGAGCAGGTGCACTAGAGACTTCCACCAGCCGAGCCAGCTACTTAGGGATTAGCGCTCTGCTAACTTGAACAGGGATGAAAAGATTCAATCATGCGGCTCTTCTAGACTTTCCAAATGTTATTGGACCCAACAAATCAAATTCTAAAAGTGGAATGAGTCATTTCACAGGGGGCTGTGATGCTCACAAAAATGTATCCACTGATTTACAGACGTCTGTTTTGCCATGTAAGTCAATGGGAAAAAGTCTTTTTGGGCCACACGGCATCATATGACAGGATGTGATTACACTGTTTGGCCACCACAAAAACTGGCTTCGAAGCCTGATGCACTTTCAGTGGTGTTGTAAGGAGCAGGTCCTCTTCCACAGATCCACAGAGTCCCCCATGTTATTCAACAGTAGCCCAGAACGGACAAATCAAACACCAGCTGGAGGAAAAATTGGAGGAAAACCTCATTGTTTCTGTGCGTTGTGGACAGTTGCTGTTTGACGTTTGCCTCGCTCCATATGTTGAGCAGCTGTTTCATTGTCAGACCAAAGTACTCCTCGTCCACTGGCCGTGCTGTCGTTACCTGTTGCCGTGGTTCCGTTGTGTTTATAATGCACCCCACTGAAATAGCATGTGATCTGTCTACAGCAAGCCTGGAGGGCTACAGTACAACAGCAAAAGGCAAAGCAGACCAGGAGCATTTTGTGTTCACAAGGCACAGGTTAAGTGAAGCGCAGCGCGAACTTTAAGCGAACCGAGTTCAGTTCACTTCAAAGGGGTCTGAGTTCTCTTGGAGTGTTCACATTTGTGCAGAAATTGCTGAGTCACCACTCTGAGCCCGCTTAGAGGGCTGAAAAGGACCAAGTGTGAAAACACCCCAAAAAACTTTGTTGTGGTGAGCAACTCCATTAGAATGATTAGGTGCCATCTTGGGGTCCGGTATGTTGTGTGCATGAACGTACGTCTGTGTTCTGGCTGCACTCATTTGTGATGTCATTGCTGCTGCTATGACAAAAAAAATTATAAATTATGCTGCAAAGAAATGCTATATGGTCAAATGAATGAATTAATGACTTTATTTTGAAGTAAATAAAAAATGAAACAAAACAAACAAAACATCAACAGACATACTCAAAAAGGAGTAGGAAGAAGTGTACACTTATATAATCCTATCCCCTTCTCAGTATTCATGTCTCATTTGAAAAGGAAATTGTCAACAACTATCCCAAACTTATTTACAACCATTGATGTAGATTAATATACAACAGTCTTAGATATTAAATATACAAACCTCATCTCAACCAAGCCTGGATAAATAAATAAACCAACCCATCAGCATCACCCCTCTTCCTCTGCATACCTCCTAAATATACTGTGTCTGTACAGCTTTTTAAATTTTTTTCAGATTTAATTTCCCTCTTAAATTGTAACCCCCCTCTCTGTCACAAAACATTTTTTGAATATTGCCCGGAAGTAGATTATTTCTTGCTTTGTACATTATTTGAACTGTTTTAAATTTCAGTGCATGTGACTTTAAAAACAGTGTGTTCGTGTGCTCCCTGTATCCAACATTATGGTTGTACATAATGTCTTTTTTTTTTTCACACACACATGCACACATACAAACACGCGCTCTCTGTGTACGTCACACGGTCCCCCCTGCTGCACGCGCACATCTTAAATGTGGGTGTGCGCGGTTTGGAGACAGGTGAGGGCACGAGACACAAAACAACTGATTTTGTGAAATTAATATTCAAATTAAAAGCTTAGAAAAGAGGAATTGAACCAAAACATTGAGAGTTTAAGGATTTAAATATCACAACAGTCAGGAGGAAACTACAAACAAGCACGGTGAGGTGTTAATGAATTCGACAGCGTGTAGCCCAGGTGTTCTCTATCAGACATGAGGCTAAGATAACTTCACTATAATCACCATCATGGCTTGTTGTACCTGTGAAGTTTTAATAACCATATTTCTGACTGACTTCTGCTCGGACGCGCGTCCTCGCGCAGCACCGCTGTGTGAGGGAATTTGTGTTTGTGAAGCAGCGTGAACGCGCCAATCTCAACTCCACACTCACTCTGGTCTGTCAGTCTTTTCATCTCACACACTCCGTCTCCCTCCTCTTCGTCTCTCTCCAGCCTCATGTTCACACCACCGTCAAGCCGGAGCTGATTCCCCGTCTAGCCGACACTGAGAGCCCGCTGCCCGGGGCCGGCGGAGTCCACACAGCGGTGCCAGGATGAAGTTTTGGGGACCATGTTCGGTTGGATTTTATATTTGTGCGGCCATGCTTTTCAAAGGTAGGTGTGGGAAAGGGATAAGTTTTATCTGTTTTTCTTTTGAGGCACTTCCTTCAGTGAGTGCATGAGCTTTTTTTTTTTTTTTTTTTTTTTGGATGAATTAAGACTATAAGAAGCAGATGGTAGTGACGGAAAATCACTGTTAGTGCTCTGGATAATCTAGTCTAGACGAATGAGCCTTTTCTGTTACACCTTAAGGGATCGATGAGCATTGGTTTGGTCTTTGTTGGAAGCATTTTTAAGATCAGACAACTTGTTCCTTTGCATTATCAGCTCTTAAAACGAAAGACAAAATTTGAACCTGAACCTGACTGAAGGGAATTTATGGTGCTTTGTTTTGTTCACATCATGGGAAACAAACATTTTGGATTTCATGCTGACAGAAATGGAACTTTTTAATGATTAAGTTTAAGTTATAAAGCACAAAAAAATCACTACTAATGCTCTGTTCAATAACTGTGGCCTCTGAATGTTTGAATGACAAATGTAATTTAGTAAAAAAAAACAAAAAAAAAACGCCTGTTTCTGCACCCTAAATTTGTTACCTTGGTGCACTCATGTACTTTTTGTAAAAGGATGATTAATTACAATGAGAATTGTTTTTAAATTCTGTGCGCATGTCTGCATTAATGTTTGATCATTCGTGTGCAATTAGATGTTCATGCATGACTCTAATTCTCTCCTAAGCTCCATCCCATCATCAGCATCTGTAACAGCTGTGTTGTTTACTTATGGGTCTGTGACACAGTGGCTTTGCTGAAGATATGCCCTCAAACCCTCTGTGTGTGTGTGTGTGTGTGTGTGTGTGTGTGTGTGTGTGTGTGTGTGTGCGCATACAGTATGTGTGTGTCCACCATATGCAGACATAAATCTGCTGTCTTCCACCTTCCTCACATCTCCATGCCGATCCAGTCAGTGGTCATCTTGTTTGTAAGGAGGAGGAGGGGGGGAGGAAAGACTTTAAAGACAAAGACTGAAGGGAGAGATAAAGAGGGTAGATTACATGTTGGCCCATGACAGGAGGCCTCTGCTGTCTTTCATGGACAGTGTAGCTGTCTCATGGTGAGACAATGTGTCCTGTCTGCTGTCAAAGTTGTGAAAGCACTGCACCCAAAAGATGTATATGAAGCACAAGTCATATAATCTGGTAAAATCGTAGGGTTGTTCTTTCCAATTTTTACTCTTAAATAAATCAGAAAAATCTACCAACAAATTGAGAGAGTTTCAGTGTTTTTTAAAGGGACGCTTTCCTGATTTTCATCATGATTTTATATCACAGTGATATGGGTAGTATGTGTAAATGAACTATGGTAAACTTCCCTCCATCTTACCAGTGGCCAGATCTCCCTCCTTCCTGCTTCCTGTCATACAGCGGATTTTCGGTGACTCTCGAGTAATAGAAGTGGCTCAAGAGAGACACCTGCTGCTCTCTCCTCTCACACTCAGATGAAACTGTAAAACTAGGCAGCGCTGATCAAATATAAAGCAAGAGTCTGTCACCCTATTGCCTGTTTCTCGCCTAAAATGTTTTCAGAAACACATTTTAGTGCACTGTGTAACTATAATACAAGATTCTTTGTTAGCAGCTGGCCACCATATTGTTTCCTGTGTCAAACGGAGAAGCTTGCACTAGGCTCGTTCCAGATGAGCCAGGCCTGCGCAGATTTGATCACTGGTGATTGCAGCACGATGCATGCAGGTTAGATTTCATCCTGACTCGCTCTGACGTCATACAAAAGTGGACAGCGATAATCTCGGGAGAGCAAGGTGGCTGCAGTTTTTAGAGGCAGGCGCTGCAGTTGCTCTCCACTGACCGCAAGACCCAGAGCATGATGGGAAACGCTTGCCTCACACCTGATCTAACAGCTGATTGGTTTAGATGTTGACTTAACAAGAGGACGTTTCAGATAAACTTTACATTGTAGTTGAATTTCTGTGATTTATATAATTTGAAGGTTTATTCTGTTTACAGAATACATGTTGCGTGACTGATGGTGATGTTTAGCTGTCAGAAAGGAAATACATTCATCATAAACTATACATAATCTGTTGCATATTATGGAGGTTGATCCATGAACATAAATCACAGATCACCTGTAAAGCATTTTAATGGGTTAATCTATCATAATTTAAACAATTGGAGACTGAGAACAAAATGATTTACTAGTCTGATTTATTATCAGCATCAGATCTAACAGGATGTGAGTGTTTCTGTGACTTCCTGCACAGACTGAAGGTTGTTGGAAACTGTCGGGAAACTGTCCAACTTGACCGCGGCTTTTTGTCACCGCCTCCTGCTGCAGCCCCCTGATCTCGTCTTCTTTCCAGGCCAGGCGCAGTTAATCTCAGACAAGCCTATTTTGACACCCGCCAGTGGGAGCGTTTATTGTTTAAATGCAGCACAGTGCATTCTGGTAGCTGTAGTTTTATCTACCCCTTGAGCAAAAGCAAACATAGCCCTTTTTCTCCGTCTTCTCTGGTCTTATAGCACCAACTTTTAAAAGTATTTGCATCTTTCTAGTGCATGGACAACCTAATTTTAAGAACAGACCAGAGAAATACTTATGTAAAGGGTAACTTTGCCAATTTTCCAAATTCCTACATGTTATTCCTGTGGTCTAAGACAGTCCAAAAATATTAGTTAACATAAAAAACTCTCTTCCAAATCGGAAAACTTAAAGTTATGATGTCATGGGGCATAAAGTTTGGAGCTGTTCCATGGACAATGAATCGGGAAAGATGATATAAATGACACTGAGGGGAATGTTCTGAGTCTATTGGTACATTTTCTGTTTTAGAATTGAGATCACTACAATAGAATGAAGCTCATTTGGGTCTAAAAAAGAAAACAAATATTCTGTGGGTCGACAAAATCGGGCTCCCATTCATTGTCTGTGGAGCAGCTTTAAACTTTATACCCCATGATGTGTTCCAGACTTGTAGCTCGTGTTCAGAAATAATAATTGATGTTTCCTAGACCTTGGGGATATGATATTGGAGCTTTTAATTTAGGTTGTGTTCCCCTTTCAGGTAACTTTCTTTTAAAGGATTAGCAGCAGAAACAATTTAAATGATAGCGCTAGATGGATGGATTTCTCCTTTATGTTTACTTCAAATAGCTACCAAGCGTCAGACACAGACACCCCCTACAGGATGTTGTTTTAACAGTGGATGTCATGGCGAGTCACGTTTAACTGTTGGCAGGAGTCTTTGGGTATGGGGATTAAAGAACCAGCTAGCCGCTTGTAGGCCTGTTATGTTCACAGTCACTGCACCATTGATAAGCAGCTTTAATCTGTCAAGGGAAACATCAGACAATAGCCAAAAGGGGTGACACAGGACAATTTAGTTTCCTTGAAATAGAAACATGATTTTGTGACATCTGAGGCTTCACGCAGTCGTGTAGACAGATGATGCAGTGAATTAGATTTAAGTTTACTCCTGAGGCAGTAGACTTTTTTTGTTTTGGTAATAACCAAATATAAAAGACTCAGTAGCCTCATATTCAGGTGCAGTAAAAATACAAAATATCCTCAGATGAATTTATTTTCCTGACCCGAACTGGTAAGAGTGAAGTTGCCTGGCACAGATGCTGTAATAATATCTCCTTGATTTCAGTGCAACGGCTCATCTCTCTTGATGTCTTCCTCTGTCTCTTTCATTTATTCTCTTTCTCTCCAGCACAGTCTGCTTGCCTCTTATATTTTCCATGGTCAGCAATACTCACCACTTCCCAAGACTCTACGCTCTTTAATCACAAAGTTTATGTTAAATGTGCTTTTTTATGCTCTTGTTCAGCATTTTAGTCATGTGTTAAATGCTGCTGCTCGTTCACTGACACATTAAAACTGTGTAACTGTATATGGACACCCTAAATTTACCTATATAACAGCCTGATAACCTGTGGAGCTTTCTGTGAACTGTTTTAGATCTAGAAAGAAATGCAAGGCTCGGTATATTGTGTTCAACATGGTGCTGAAGTATGGATGTGGTAGCCACGCACTCAGCGTTGCAACACAACGAAGGTCTTAGCTCCTGGATTAGGATTAAACATCCAGTGGTCTTAGAGCTCTGAGCCCTCGACCACAGATTATAAATCTCCTGTATGAATCCATCCATCCAAAACTCCATTAACACACAACGCAATGCGCTCTGATCCCTGCTGCTCACCACTGTGGATTGTCACATGATGCTAGAAATGATGTGCTAATGGATGGGTCCGTGACTCCTCGGTTGCTTTAAGCAACACACACACACAGAGTGGTAATGAGCACGTGTACATGCACATGGAAACCCGTTCACTTTCAGAGAAAGACACAAAGATGAATGTTACAAGTTGGCTGCAGAAAGTGAAGAGGGTTGCAATCGCTTATGTAAAATTGATCTTTATGAGATTACTTTATCCCAGTGGTCTCTTTTACTGTCCCTCATCTGTCTCTGTTCACTTTCCCCTGTGTCTCCTTGACACGCCCTTTATCCCTCATCATTACTGATTACTTTTACATCAC
Source organism: Cephalopholis sonnerati (assembly GCA_019142605.1). Lineage (NCBI taxonomy): Eukaryota > Metazoa > Chordata > Actinopteri > Perciformes > Serranidae > Cephalopholis > Cephalopholis sonnerati. The sequence continues at coordinate 36,474,330 of JAGQAX010000004.1, read as the reverse complement.
TTCTTGACAATGACAAGCTGCCCTTCTCTTGTCTCTCTGTCTGTTTTAGTGGTTGCAGGTTTCAGATTTAAGCTTCTTTACAACAAATATATTTCCAAAACCAAGCAGAACAGCATGAATATAGCAAATGTAAGCCTCAATTAAACTCAAATTATATATTAAAGGGCAAAGAATAATTACATAATATGTTTGATATATTAAAACTGTCCTGCTGTATCAATATAGTAGTCAACATGCATGTGTACTAAATTAAATAAACTTGACGGCCATCTTGTTTTCACTGTGTAATGGCTAGAAAGATGGTCTTTTCATAAAACTGGGCTGTCTGTAGGAGTGGGAATCACCAGAAGGTCCACGATACAATATTATCCTGATACTTAGGTCACAATACAATATTACTGTGATTTTAAATGTGTTGCAACATGCTGAGTATGGCTATAAAATATATTGCGATATATTGCAACTTATTACCTTTTTTCAACTGGGCAATTTTGTCCCCGAAGGAAAACTTTGTCAACATCTGTTTTATCTAATAAATAAAGTTTTCAGTGTGAACATTTCACGTTAATCATTTTAATTGCAGCAAAATGTATGAAGTGAACTGAAAATGATATTATACTAGTAGGCCACCTCAAGTTTAATTTGAATTTGTGGTATAAATCATTTATATAATAAAAAATTCATACTGGACACTGTGTGACGATACGATATCGCCACACAAAAAATATCACAGTACTTTTATATATGGATTTTTTTTACCCCGCCCCTAGCTGTGTATGCAGTAGAAAGATGCAAATACTTTTGAAATTGGTGCAACGTGACCAGAGAAAACAGAAGAAAGGGAAATTTGCTTTTGCTCATGAGGTAGAAAACTTAATACTATCACAATGCACTTCTAGTTTGGCCAGTTTGACACAGGAAACAATATAATGGCTGGTTGGTAACAAACTGTCTCTAATGACAGCTAAACAGTAAGCAAAAAAATGTTTTTGAAAATTTTGTAGGTGAGTAATAGGCAGCACAGTAACAGAGTCTTGGTTTATATTTTACAGCACTGCTTAGTTTTACCATTTAATCTCAGCATTTTCAGCCTTCATTTTTACAGTACAGTATAGCCCCCACTTCCTGTTCACAAATTCTTGTATTACAGCCAAACAGTGCACTAAACTATGTTCATGAAGTCACTTAAGGTGAGAAATAGGCAATACAGTAACAGTATCTAGGTTTATGTTTGATCAGCACTGCCAGTTTGAGAGAGAAAGATGGGCGTCTCATTGTCTCTAGATCTGCTTCTATACTTTGTGTTTGTGGTGGCGTGCATATAAAAAAATGTGGAAGTACAATCTGTAGTTGGTGCAACAGCAATAGACAGCGAAAAGCGATTTGAGCTTGGAGATGAGAAGGGAGATCTGGGCTCTGGTAAGATGGAGTAAAGTTTACCTTTCATTTTTACACGCACTGTACACATTGTTACGACTCAAAGCTGGTTGAAAATTGGCAACGTTTCCCTTTAAAGCAGGAAGATATACAAGTTTTAGCTTTTGTGTAATTACTCCACAACCCTGTCTTGATGGAGTCTCACATGATGTAAATCATGTGTCATTAGAAAGCTGTGTGACATGACTTATGGAACTTTTTTTATGGCTCTAAAGAATTTTCAGGACATTTTAAGGACCCATGGATGTCCTGGGTTTTCCCACACCTCCCTCTGTAACCGAAATCATATTTCTCTTCCCTGCCTCTCCTTTACATTCTGTCTCCCTCGCTTTTGTGCCTGCTGTTATCCGCTCCCCTCTCTCTCGTTCCTCTCTCTCCGTCTTCATCTCTCCCCGTCTCCCTGTCTGTGTTTTTAGGCGATGAGCTAGCCACCTGTCTTAAGATGCAGGTTTAAAGCTGCTGAACATCTGGATACTTCACTGCTGACCTCCCCTGACTCTTTCCCCCACCTAATGATTGATAGTGAAATAATGAGGTGCTAGACCATTGCCAGTGTAGAAGTGACCTTAATTTAAAATGATGAGCACTTGAGTTTGAGTTTTAGAGGCAGAACCGTCTGTCAGCTACTCATACGTGTTACACAATAACAGAGGCACCAGTACAAGTATCCTCTCAAGTTTTGTGTCTTCTGAAGGACACGTGATAATGCGCTCACAGGCATAGACAGACACTTTGTTGCAGCCCATCAGACATTTTAGTGTCTGAGTTGCATTATGTCTTCACCTTGGGGTGCTTTTCTTACAGACGGTTAAATGACAGTTATCAAGGTCTTTGTCACAGTCTAAAGGAGAGATAGATGGCCTCTGTGAAGTTGGACACACATTTACGCTGTTCGAGAAAGGAAGTGTCAGATTATACAATATATATACACTCTATACTAGAGTGACTGCTGTACAGTTATCATCTGTATCAAACATGCTTAATTTTAGCTAGAAACATTGCCAGTTGTGTCACTCTGCCCAGTGAAATTTAAGTAATGTCAGTGCGTGATGTACCTGCATGTTGTAGGGCTGTCACGATAAATGCAATGCTGCAATACTGCAGGACTGACAAGCCACCTGTAGAGGATGGCAAGCAACCACCACAACCACTTTTTCATGTTTTATTATTTTTCATTGGAGCGCATATGGAGCATATTTATACTCTGCTACAAATGCCAGTAGCGTGATGCAATGAGTGCTGCACATTTGACATTTTTATTCTGGTCGCTAAGAGTTAAAAAATATTAAACTTTGGGTAAAACTACAGCTGCTTGTCACTGTCGCTATTTTAGGGCTGCCGCTGACTAAGAATTTTCCTAGTCGACCGATAGTAGTCATTTAGGCCCATTAGTCAACTAGTTGCCCACATGTTTACGATATTACTTTAATTATTAAATAATTTATTTGCGGTAGGACAACACAATGGTTTGAGTTCAAGGTCTGAGAAAGAATAGTATCAGTGACATTGTTAACAACTGTTCATACAGTTTACATATCACCTTGGGTTGGTCCTTCACCTTCTCAAAATGATCCCACACTTTGGATTTCCTGCCCGACATGTTATTAACTAGCCTGTGGAATAACCGCAGGTACCAGCCCTGGAAATTAGGGGCCGTATACATGCTGTGTTTTTAACCGCCTAGAAAATGCAAGGTTGGGGGCCAGGTGCTACTCTTGTGCCTTTCTTGTGCCAGCTTTCAAGAGCACGGCGGCAGGTTGCGTCTGAGGTTCCTAAGCAACCTTAACAAGCATCGTATAGCCTATTTACCTGAAATCCTGAGTGCAGAGCTGATCTTCTTCCAGGAGCTGTTTACAAGTGTGCAGACCTATCGTCCGTGGGACAGATGTAAAGCTCTGGGTAGCCCTGCACTAACATGATCAACGTTTCCGTATTTATCAGACTGAATATTTGCAGAAGAAGGGAAAGATATCTGTCGGCTGTGATTGGTTTGTAACGTGACTCCTGTCTGACTGCTGAGCGTGGCCACTTCCTGTGTCTGTCCTTTGAAATTAAATCCCCACATGGTCCAGTCATATAGGTTTTGATTTATTTTGACAAGGCACAGCTTCTAATAGATTTTTATGTTTGATTGTTGTTGTTTTTGTCTGCGACTAAGTGATTGATTAAATCTTGCCGACTAATGACCTCTCTGGCTGACTATCATTTCGTCGACTCTAAGGGGGCAGTCCTACACTCTTTACCCAGCTGTTGACTCACAGTGGAGGAGGGGCGGGACAGATACAACAAAGACCAACCTTCACATCACTGAACAACAACAGCATTGGAGGAGAAATTAATATTAAATATTAATATTATTTCATTCAGACCAAGTACTTTACCTTGTGCCGACATTTATACTCCTGGGACATTCTGTATCATAGCAACCAGAAACAACCAAAGCATCTCAGCTGAAAACACGGCGCGTCCTGTATTACACCTCGTTGCACTCTTGTTTTCTGCAGTTAACAATGAACAAGTGTTTAATTTGTTTTAAAACAGTGTGATTTAAATAGCAACAATATAATACTATGATGGTAATACCACGTATTGTGCCACGCCCAATCACCACAGGGGAAATCATGCAAGAGACCTATTTTTAAGTTCTGTCTGCTGCTATATGTGATTAAGTAAAATATCCCAATGGAATGAGGACCAAATTAAGTTGCAGTTTTTTTTTTTCCTCATGTGCCCACTCATGTCACGCACCATGTGTATATATAATCATGTTTTTATGTAAGTCGTGATCGGAAATAAAGCAGCGTGTTGCCCTACCTGAGTTCATAACTCTTGTTGTAGTGGGCGTATTGTTTCATCTTCAAGGTGTAAATCATATTCGACAGATGAAACAGCATCACACAAACAAAATGTACTGTGGCTTTAATCATATCGCTCCCTCCACATCACCATTGTACTGCGTATATGCAGAGCTATTTATTTTTCTGTTTAGCACATATTCTAACACAAGACATTTGCATCAGAATGGCTGAAGATGTGCAGCATTTGTCGTGTCTGTCCAGGCCCTCAGGCCCCCACTGGCGGTCTGTCAGCGGTTTCTTTGTGCAGCCGTATTCTCCCTCCAGGTTCATAACTCTAGTCCTTCTGTCCCAGAGCATTCTGGGATCAGAGCCCTGTTATGCTCCAGACTGGATAATAGACTTGGCTCTTTACGTACATATTTTGAGATTTAGCAAGCATGTTTACCACCATATGAAACAAGATTACTCTAAATAATGAGGGGTTTGTTTCACAATAGTGTGGTTTCTATGTTAGTGCTTGGACAAGCCTCAAAAGAAGGAACTTGCTCTTAGCATGTAAATTAATGTTGTGCCGAACTGAGGTAAAATTAAGTGTTTTTTAAGAGAATACAATACAGGATTGTTGGTTAATGTTTGTAATCACACCCTAAAACGAAAGTGAATCTAAAAGCCAACGCCATCTATCTGTTTTTTCGCTGTGTCTCTTGGAGGCCTGCTGCTTACAGTCTGGCACCTGGTCACTACCTTTATATCAACTTTCGACCTCACCTGAGCGCTGTGGTGGTACACACCCATAAACATCCCGAGCACAGGAAAGAAGAAAATTCTAGTGGGTCATAAGTGATGATGGAGAGGGATTACATCTGTATGAGACAATACGTTTTATTCAGGAAAATCCTGCATAGCGTATCTTTTAAAGTCGTTATTCTCCCGTCTATTCTTATCATCCTGACCCTTTTGTCCCCGCAGCTCTGTTGTGTTCTCGCTGTTAATTCATCTGGATTCATGTTACATCATTGGGAACCTCGGGGGCCAAAAGAGGCCCCATGTTAACCCTCTTAACACAGTCTGTCTAGCGGGTGAGTTTATTCATGCAAAAAATAAGTGGCTGAAGCCGGTTACACTAGAGCTGTAGAGAAACATGGACACAGCATGTAATAGCAGTAATGTCACCTTTTGAAATCTGCAGAAACAGCTGTGATAAGCTCCTTTTCCACCAACATTACCAGGAACTTTTATTTCCAGGAATTTATTTACCTGGGTAAAAGAATTCCTGGTTATCTGTGTGGTTTGCATTCCCTCCGCACCTCAAAGTTCCGGAAGATGTATTCAGATCACATTGATGATGTATGGGGGAGTGGTAAAAGAAACGTCCGCTCCAGTAGGTGGCGGTAAGAAGAAGCTGCAGGCCAAACAAGCAGGATGACACCATAAATGGTGACCGAGAAGCCCGCATCATCATTTGTGCGACACAATACTCCAGGATGGAGGACGCTCAAGTTCTTCTGTTCCTCGTGTTTTACTACATCACATATAAAACCATGTGATCTGCACGGAAAAGACGACAGGCGTTATTAGCAAAGACAACTGTGAACGCCCAAAGCTTCTTATAATCTTGCTTAAGTTTCTTCAACTTTTCACGAATTTGTTTCGGTGTGTGCCCTATATTTAGCTCTGCCAGCTTGTCGGCTGTTCTTCCATAGACTCAGTTGTTTCAAGTCGCCGGCTTGAAGTCCTGCTGAATTTCTTCCTCAGCAGATATGCTTAAAAAAGCCTGGACCTCTTTGTCTGTCCACTTCTCGTAGCTTCTCTTCTTTTCCTCGGGTAATTTCGGTGGAAATGCGCCTAGGTTTTTCAAAATCCCGGGTAAATGATAAAAGTTCCTCAATCAGTGATTATTTTGTTTACATTTGATTTCTGTCTGTATGGTGTCATCTTCACGAAAGCCAAAATGTGTCCAAATGACGGACACAACATTCCTTTTTGGTATAAGCTGCTCAAGTTGCTCAGTTGGCTTGGAGTTCTCCTTCATGTTGCTCCAGGTCACAGACTGGATGGGGCGGAGTCATGTGACTACATATGCAGTAGTACCTTTTTAAGGGGACAGTACATTAATGACATGGGTTAGATTATGTTGGTTAGAGGCTCTAAATGTCTGTTTGGATTAATTACCCAGCCCTAACGTCAACATTCAGCCATTCTGTTTGTAGCCTGCTTTTTATTATTGTTTATTAACTAAGCATATATTTATCACCAAAATTGCACTAGATTAATTTTACATCAACTAATCATGTTAGTAGTTTCCAATCAGTTATTTGAATAAGGCCTCTATCTCTGTTCAAGTTTTGTGACATCATTTTGGGGTTTCCCAAAATTATAATGGTGCTAAAAACCAGTCTTACATGATAAGACGACCTAATCTACATAAGAGCGGCACAGTATCTTGGCAGAAAGAGACTAAGGAACAAAGCAATTATCATTCTTCTGTGTGTGTGTGTGTGTGTGTGTGTGTGTGTGTGTGTGTGTGTGTGTGTGTGTTGGACACTGGCTCAGCCTGGATCGGTTTAGCTGAGCTCATCAGGGGCACTAAAACACCCTGATGTAAGAGGTGGTCATTTAGTGCTCTGCCTAAAATAGCATCCCTGTTTGGTTGTGTATGTGTGTGTGAGAGAGAGAGAGAGAAAGAGAGAAGGGAAGAGGGAGAACGGGTCCCTCAGGCCGCCTGTGTTTGGATAGCCTGTGTCTGATGAGTGTGTTTGGGAGCCTCATCTGAACGCACCGACCCAGTAAAAAATATTCAGATGGGACACAATCGCCTAGCTGAATTTCTCGGTGTATGTTAATGTGTGTGTGTGTGTGTGTGTGTGTGTGTGTGTGTGTGTGTGTGTGTGTGTGTGTGTGTGTAGGTGTGTGTGTGTGTGTGTGTGTGTGTGTGTGAGACAGGGAGAGTGAGAGCGATAATAATAATGTGCTTGAGTGTATTTGCACAGTTGGCTTGAACAAAAACCTATATTTTTGGCACAGTTTATACACATCGGTTGTGGAACAAAGTTCACCTTCTACCTGTTTGTTTGGACTCACTTGCCCTCTTCCTCGAGGGACTTCCTATTAAATCCCTCCATTTGTTTGCAGAGGATGCTAACTGGTGACAGAGCTGATCATGATCATGAATTAATTTCCAGGTTTTTTGTTCATTTCCTCAAAAACCTAAGCAGCTCTAGAATGCACTCATTCATTGCAAATCAGAACAAAAATGCTGAAAACAGAAAAATCAAGTCAATTTAGGACAAGGCAGAGTCTGAAAGGAGGAACAGAGGTAACAAGAGGGAGGCATATATAGAGAGAGGGATCAAAAGAGGGGATATCACAAGATTTGGAACGGCTTGTAAAGAGATGAAGCCACTGATAGAGGCAGAGAGGTGCAGTCAAAATAGAGAAGAATGAACACTGTACAGTAGAATAGCAAAGGAGTGGGATACAGCAAAGATTGGGGTGGCTTTTACATGAGGAGGAAAGAGGGTGGAAAGAATTGGGATTAGAGGTGGAAAGCTTGAGAGGGAGGGAGTGAGGGAGGAAGGATGTGAAGAATGTACCATTCATTTATTTTATTTACATTTGCATAATTCATTTTAAAAAACTGTTGAATCGCACCATCTCACTGGATTGTGTATGTTTAAATATAGGCAACACCGATCCTGAGACATCCTGTCCCCTGAGGTGCAATTTGGTTCGCAGCAGTAGTCAACACAACCAAAATCATACAAGACCAACATCATAAAGTTATACAATAGATAGATATAAGTACATAAAACATACAACATGCTGTTAACAGGATGCAGAGCGATGAGGTAATGCATTTATTTGTGGCTGTGTAAAACTGTAAAATGACGATGATGAAAGTCAACTTTGTTTAGCCGCTAAAGTAAATTCATATGTTGATGTAAAAACATGTCTACCAATGTATTCCATAAATAAAATAGACATATTACGTACGTGTCCACATACAACGTGAGGTGCCCCAGTATCAGCCATAACCACAAAATATATAAATATATATAATAAATAACACTCTTCAAAGAAAAGTCTCCTCCTGCTTACATTTAACTTGCAAATATAAAACTCACTGCAAAACTTTGACTAGGAAAATGTAAACATGGGCTCTTTTGGTCTCCCTGCTGTAAATTGTTTAATGTGATTTTGTGACGAAAGTGACCCGGGGACAGGCATTAAAAATAACAATATTAAAACAGCCAATCTTGATGATAGTAGCATTTGCTAATGTAGGTCACATACAGATATCAGTATTAAATCAAGACAGCTTTTAACCAGTTAAATACTCCTTGTAGCTGCTTTAAAGGTATACTATGAAGGCAATGTTGGTCACTGCTTGTAAACAGTATTCCCAGGGAAAGTAAAGGCCAACTCCAGCTTTGTTTGCTTTTACCTCACATTATTTGTGTTTTTTCTGTGCTGTGTCCACCATTTTCATTCTTCCTCTTAGATGCATGCTGCTTACAGTCTGGCACCTGGTTGCTACCTTTTTATAAAGCCCTGACCTCACCTTCAGGCTGTACCAAGAAATGTCCCGACCACAGCAAAGAAAATAAGAAAATACAGGCAGAGGATGGAGTCTCTGCAGAAACATATACAGCCACACACATCTGGTGGTTCATAAGTGATGATTGAGAGAGATTACTTTTGTATGAGTCTATACATTATTCTAGAAAATCCTGCATAGTTTATCATTTAAGCTGTCAATAGTGTTTTGGTGGAATTGATCCCTCTGAGCATGTCAGATTATGTATGCTAAAACAAACCACATTGTGCATGTTCACAAAGCTGATGCTGACCTATCTGAATGAACATAATAAGTACAGACTAAATGAATAAACTCCAATAAAATCAACTTATGAGCACAAATCTGAGTTCAAAAATTCCAAATTTAAAGTGTAAACTTAAAATTTGGTTAATAACTCAAGGTTCACCTAAAAGCTTTTTCAGGAGCTCTCTAATGCACCTCAGCCTGTTGAGTTTGCTCTGTCATCAATTTAAGCATAAGAACTAGGCACGGTCTGTTTTTTTCCACCATTTTAGTTCATTTTTAGTAACTCTTGTACTTATCATACTTCTGCTGTTGCTCTGTTACGCTCTGGTTTTTGCTTTTGCCCCCAGAAAACACTTCTATCTTACAAAACTGGGCCCAGTTAGTGATCCTGACCCTGAGAACCCACTCTTAAACTCTTAAGTCAAGGTCCACTTACTACAGGTGTCTTTCATTCTTTAATGAAACTGAGAGATAGTGAAAGCTCTGTAAAAATCTAGAAAGTTGAGTTTGATCTGGTTGAGAATAGATCAGATTAACTTTAATTATGTTTGCAATCCAGAAATTAAAAGCATCTGGATAATCTCTGACATAGTTTCTTTTCAACAAACAGGTTTAATGGTGGTATACGCAGTCTTGAATACAATAGCAATCTTCTTCTCTTCGTCCCATCTTTCACATTCGTACAGAGCTGCCATGTGTCTGAAATTTGATTTTCCTCTCACCTTGCACACACTATGGAAATGTTTTCTTTGAGCTGATGCTAAGCAAAATTATTCTTTATCTCTGCTCATGGCTGCAGTTGTCCCATCCTGACTCAGAAGTCGCCATTTTTGTCAATATGAATTTTTCAAATCGTCCCTCTGTCCTGATGGTTGTCAATTCTTAATGTGTTTCTTCTGGTCCCGTACAAATAGTGGGTCTCGTTCCAAAAACACCCACAACATTATTCTTGTCCTTAGGAATTTCAAAGGCTCTAAAACTTAACATCAGGGGCTGGAGCCTCTCCCACTTTGCACTGATTGAGAGGCAGGGCGACATTTTCTTGGACCAGTTCTCTCACCACCACAGCCGCAAAACAAAAAGCATTAAGATATACAGACCAAATTTACATTTCTACGTGTCTCACATTTTTCATTTCCTCTCCGTCCTCCTTCACAATAATCTGCGAGATTGCTCTCACGTCCAATATTCTTCTAATAAATGTTGATGTTGAGGAAGCACGCTCAAAAAGAAAATTGGCTTGGTCTCAAAGGAGACCTTGTGACTCTGTGAAATGCATTAATATTTTGTGGGCTTCAGCGAGCCGACATAGAAAGTCCCCTTGGGTGCTGATGCCCTGAAGGTCCCCGAGGTGCCCAGAAACAGTCTGGCTCTGCTTATTAAGCTAGAACTAATTTCATATGCAGACATCCTGGAGCTCAGGGGCAACATCGCTGTGCTACTGTAGATCAGTGAGGTTAGGTTAACATGCATACATCAGTGTAAACAGGGGGGAACACAAACACAAACACACACACACAGAGCAATGTCTGAAAGATGAGTAACCTGTTTCTGAGGGACGTTTGTGTTAAATTAAATTGAGCACAGAGGCAGATAAACAAAGGTAGCGTTTTGTTCTTGAAATTAAAAGGCAGTTCCTGTAATCTTAGTGGTTGTGAGATTGTAAATATGGCACCCTAGATGGCCACACTGAATGCTGAAAGCTCATTTTCAGCTTCAAATTATACAATTCCCCTTTGTACAACGTAACAAATGGCAATAACATTGAAAAATGTTTTTGCTTTGACTTATTTCTTTTTTTTATTACATAAAATGAACAAAATAATAATTGTGTCTGCTTCAGCAACAGCTGATTACTGCCGACGCAGCCCTGAAGGACCGAGCCGTTCTCCCCCTGCTCATTTTGCCTGGTTAGCACAAGCTAACACAGCACAAAGTGATCCCATCCCTACTCATCATATTTTGCCAGCAGAAGCTCCACAGCAGCGGTTACCATCTGACACTAATAATCGTCGGGTAATGTTAGCCATGTGATGCTAACAGTTAGCCCTGTCACTGTGTGTGTGATTATGTCCCAGGCACAGAGCTCCAGTCTCACAGCAGCAGTCTCATAATAAACAGTGACAGCGATTGTTTTGATGCATTGGATGCACTGAATGTGCATGTTAAGGCAGTACAGGAGGAGGCGCACATTAATAATCATCCAGGGCTGTAACATGTAGGAACAAGCATGTCTCATGCTTTGTTTAACCAAACACTGCATAATGCGACTGCAGTTGGTTCAGATCGAAGTCGGATCACGTTCTCACTAGGGGCGATTGCTCTGAGACAACAATGGAGGCTGAACTTCCTCTAAAATTTTCAAATATGCACTAATGAATTTAAATTAAAATAAGAATTTACATTGCATTAAACGTGCGCCAGGATGCGTTTAACATCGTGACTATGATGTTCAAACACCAGCTGTTTATCACCAGTTTTCAAACGCGACCTCCCTATCATACATTCTCGTGTCAGCATGGTGGACGCGGAGCCTCCAAGCATTCCTATGAGACAGCGCTGAGCAGGTTTTTTTCATGCAGCAAAGCAAGACGGTCATTGGATAAATGCGACAAAATCGTCACTTCCAGGGAGGCTCAGCTTCTGTGGGACCTAATAAAGCGGTAGGCAGGAGAGGACGCTCGGTGGATGCATGATGATTGGAGGAACTGTCTTGTGATTGACAGCGCTTTTGAAATACACACCGGCATCGTCACATTTCGAGCTCAGTCCCATGCAGATATTTGCGAGTGGAGTCTTCTGACAGAGTGCCGTTCAGGTGTTTAAACCCATTTGAAAATCTTAGAGGTGTGTTTTGCTGTGGTTCTATGACATGAGTGTGATTGACAAACGGCTTGAATTAAATGTTCATTTTATAAGTTACTGCCTCGCTATGATATGACAGATTTTATGATGTAAACTTAAAGTGAGCTTCCCCTGTTGGAAAGACCAGCAGCCGCCACTGGTTCTTACCACAAACAAACCACATTAGAGTTTGTTTGTAACCGAACCAAGACCACCTCTATGAGAAGGTCTCAGTCTGGTTGTTTTGGTGCACACGTGAGTGCGATTGCTGTGTTCACACCCGCCCAAACGAACCATACAAAGGGGGCAAATGAACTTTGATTGAAGTTTGATTGAACTGAACCAAACAGAGCAGGTGTGAAAGCACCCTTACTCACTCAGTGGAAAAGAAGAGGCCAGTCCTTTAACACTACTTTGATTGAGTCTTCTACACTCTTGTATGCTTTCATCTGGCTCATGGTGTAGTTGAAGCTCTGAAGGATAAGGTAGTTTGTGATAATGAATGTGTCCACACCGGGCAAAGGGGTCAAGTTATGGGAAAAATTGATTGACTTCATGTTGTATGGATCACATTCAATATAAGTTTAGATTTTCTGACAGTATTACTGTGTGCAGGTTCATCCAACCCTTTCATGTAAACACTTTCCTCTATTTCCAACTGACACAGTATAATAATTAATCATTTCCTGCCCTCAATCTGTGTCTCAAACTAGCTCATTAGTTTAAATATATTTGAAACAAAGGTTATATTTGTTTAACGATAAAATCAGGATAAAGGCTCTTAAGGGTCCACTTGACTATTCACCTCTACATCGCGCTCTTAAAATAACAGGTCAAGGATGGTGGGCAGGAAGATAAAGGATGCTGAACAAACGACAAATCTTCCAGCTCCCCCTACTCCCTCTACCCCCCACTCTCATTCCCTCCCTCTGCTGGAGTTTGTTTGATGAGGCCTCTCGCTGGGTTTGGGAAATTATGTCTTCTTGCCAGCTTCTCATATCAGCTTCATTAGTGAGATGATGTAAAAAAAGAAAACCCAACAAACTAATGGATGTATCCCTTCATCCCTGGTGTATGCCGCACACGTTTGTTTGTGAATTAAAGTTGGCAGGGTTTTATTGTATTTGATTATTTAATTCCTTCCAAACATGGTTTTATGAGACAAGCAGCAGCAGAGCCTGAGCTTTCAATTCTTCTTCACTGACTTTATTAGTTTTGTTATGTTTGTTTGGACCTCAGTACACCATCCACAGTAATAAAGCACAGGAGACACACAGGAGGGAGGCTGGCAGGATAGCAGCTGTAGATGGGGCTGTAGTTAGATTTGAGTGCACGTGCGTATGGAGATTACATTGTGCATAGATGGACAGATTTATGACTTTGTGGTGCTGCGTATTGATTTATTGAGATTGCGTTTTTGTCTTTGCAGAAGCCATCAGCCGTTAGAGCACTTGCCTTGGTGTCCAAACAAACATGTTTACAGACAGAAAAACAATATGGTGCAAAAATGTGTCTGTGAGTGTGAATGTGTGAAGGAACGCCATGGATCTGTCAGTCCAACTTCCACATGACACACTGGACGGTGGCTAGACGGATGCATGAAAAGAGAGGATACGGTCTGATGTATTAATCCGTCTGTGTGGCTCCAGAGGAGCAGTGGAAGGGATTCTGCTGTGCAGAGCAGCTTCTCGTAGCTCCTCTGTCTCTGACCTCAGGCTCGGTCCTGCCATAACTCTCCTCATTACAGCCTTAATGGGCCAATCAACAGCGTGCCAGGCCAAAGGCACACTCCTCTCCTCTTCACGGCTTTACAGGGCTGCAGAGCTCGCTGTCCTCCTTCTCTCTAATCCTCTCCTTATTTCTCATCCACACTACGTGTCTGTTGCTGATATTCTTTTTCCTCTCTCTTTTTCTGTGTCACTTCCTGCCACCTTTCCCCAGTGTATCTGTATATGCAGGAGTCATTACACTGACTGTGCACGGGGGTGACCTCCTGAGCATGTTTTATATCAATAACAGGTTGTGCATGTGCTGGATGACAGCAAGGGAATTGTTTTTCGCCTGCTGTCAACTATATTTGTGTAACTCTGTGCATCCCAGTGTGTCTGCATTGAAGGTGTTTGTAACAAAATGTGACACCCATATGAATCTGTGTGCTGTTTGTCTCTACTCGCATGCTGCTGACAAATGTATGTGCTTGTTTTAAATCTCAGTTCAAGAAAATTATCTTCTTGGCACTACAAACCCTTTCAAACCTTGGATGGTGTAACAAAATACATTGTCATTAAGCTCAGAAGAAGGATGTTTTTCTCAAGTGATGAATTTTGTTTTTACCCTGCAGGGAGCGTGTGCATATGCATACAATAAAGCAGGCTATATTTTTACTGCAGGCCTTAATGATCGGTTATGTTCTTGAATAAATGGGAGTATGCAGACACATCAAACCGACAAGGGCAGGTACTGAGCCAAAAGTGGGCAGATATTAAAATAAATAAATAGCTCACACACTGCAGGGCTCCATTGCCCGCCTATTTATCATATCAAGGTGGTGACGTTCCGAACACGACTGCTCTTAATCAGACTAAAATGTAGACTACTTTAGACTATGGTCTAGAATACTTCAGTCTGATGAAGAGTGGTTGTGCTCAGAACGTCAGCCACCTCGGTGTTATAAATAAGTTGTCATTGGAGCCCTGCAGTGTGTGCTATTTATTTTGATGCTTGACATTTTGACCAATATCCAATACCAGTATGAAAAATAATTTCTCTGGATTGACCTCCGTGTGCACATGTGAGATATTTATTCAGATATACATTCTTGAGATATAACCATAGACTGTATAAAAGAAGTGGACGTAGCCACTGTGATGCACCCATTGGTTTGTGGACTATGGTTTTGAAAGCTTGAGGCCATGCTCAGCAGTCAGACAGGAGTCACGTTACAAACCAATCACAGCCGACGGATATCGTTCCCTTCTTCTGTAAGTATTCAGTCTGATGAATACAGAAAAGTTGATCATGTTAGTGCAGGGCTACCCAGAGCTTTACATCTGTCCCACGGATGACAGGCCTACACACTTATAAACAGCTCCTGGAAGAAGATCAGCTCTGCACTCAGGATTTCAGGAAAATAGGCTATACTGTGCTAGTTAAGGTTGTTAGCGACCTCAGACACAAAGCTGGCACAAAAAAGGCACAAGAGTAGCACCCAGTGCCCGACCTCGTGTTTCCAAGCAGTTAAAGATATGGCATGTGTCCGGCCCCTAATTTCCAGGGCTGGTACCTGCGGTTATTCCACAGGCTAGTTAATAACATGTCGGGCAGGAAATCCAAAGTGTGGGATCATTTTGAGAAGGTGAAGGACCAACCCAAGGTGATATGTAAACTCATCTTCATTGGTCCACTACAAACATGACGTATCATGTGAAACATGGAAGTAGCTACATGCCCATTAGCCCACAGCGTCATTAACAGGCGGCTCGCTCAGTGTGTGACGTGCACTTGTAGATAAGATATAGGCCTATATTAATGAAGGTTCATTAGTACGGTTTGTATTTCTCTGTAATGTAGCACAATGTTAACAATGTTACTGATACTATTCTTTCTCACACCTTCAACTCAAACCATTGTGTTGCCCCGCCCAAAATATATAATTTAATAACTTGATATCGTAAACATGCAGGCGACTAATCAACTAAGGACCCTAAATGACAACTATTGGTCGACTAGGAAAATTCTTAGTCAGGGGCAGCCCTGAACTGGGGATTGAGACCCTAAATTTATTAGGAAAATGTTCAGTGAGAAGTAGACTTCTATATAATCAGTGGAAAAACCTGCTGCTGGCCATTAGAAAGAATGCAGGCACATTGGCTTCACTGTACAGACTCAGAGGCTACATCCACTTCTTTAAAGAGTCTATGGATGAAACACCTTTTCACAGAGGGGTCTACAAAAAGAATTGGAAGCCACGCTGTATCAAGTCATTGTGTATGGTGTCATTTTACAGATACACCCACTAATGGTTGGACATTTTTAATGCTCTTTGCTTCGACATTGAAGCCCTCAGTCAATAAAATGAGATCATTGTCACATACGAAGGACAGAAAACAGATTTTACCTGCAGTGTGAAAACATTACCAGGAGCACAAATCACTGAACTAATGATCATGAGAGGGCTGAATATGAGACTATTGCTAACGACCTGTTAACAGGAATGATTGTTGCAAAAGTTTTATCCCTGTTACGCCTCTGTCTTTTGTTTGTAAAATGCATTAAAGTGAGGTAATTGACTCCAAGGACATTAACAATGCGGCCTGATCTTGTTTGTATGTGCACGTACGTGTTTGTCTGTCCCTGTCTGCCTTTATTTTGGGACAAATGGTCAGTGTGAAATATGTGTGGAAGGTGAGGTAGAGAGGATCAATAATGGTGATGAGAGTCGGGCCAACAAACACATCATTTTAATCACCCTGGACCTTAAGACTACACCAACACAGTCCTGCCACTCCGTGTGTGTGTGTTACAGTCTGCAGATGTGTATGCCGATGTCAGCACATGTGTATATATTCAGCATTCATTATTTATCAACACTCAGCTCAACAACAGACCCTCATTTTATATATTGTTCATACCAAAGGCAAGTTTACAGGAAGCTCTGTAGGAATCGGGGACATCTTGGCTCAATCTGAATAGGCACAGTATATGGCAGCGTGTTTGAAACTCCATCAGGTAAATTATAATCTGGCTGCAGCCTGGTGCCAGCAAAGGAAGGGTAAAAGGTTAGGAAGGCTATTAAAGCTACTTTCTGGATTAGAGATCAGCCTCTGTACCCAAGAAAATGTTCCAAAGAACAATTTGCAGTAAAGGGACGGCCCAAGCCAAAACACTGAATGCATTTTTAAAAAACCCTGTCCTGGAATATCATTAATCCAACACAAGATTTACGTTTTAAAATGCAAATTAAAAGACGTCATACGCTGTGTCTGTAAATCAAAGAGTGACCTACGGGAACTGTCATGACTGGAGGGGTTTACCTTCAACTCTGAAATATGAGGTAACTGCTGAAGGTTATGTGTGACCAAATAATGTCAAAGATCCACTTATGCTGTGTTGGAGTAAGGATCTTTTAGTTGAGATTATTTTGCACACAAACCAATAAAGTGAAGAATCAGCTTCTGTGCTCAAATACTGGTGTTAAGTTTTGAACAAGATGAAGCTTTGTATTCAAAATAATCATAAATAAAAAAACATGTCTCCTCTTGTTTCTGTTGTTTCCTTCAGGATCCCTGCAGGGAGAACACCAGAGGAGGCTCTACAAGGAGCTGCTGGCTAACTACAACCGGCTGGAGAGACCTGTAGTCAACGACTCAGCCGCCATCTTGGTGGAACTTGGCCTCACGCTGCTGCAGATCATAGACGTGGTGAGGAAGATGGCATTAACTGTTTAGTTTGGGCAGTATAGAATGTAGAAATAGGGATGCATCGATATGGATTTTTTCAACCCACACCGATAACCGATATTTACCTGCTTCTCATGATAACAGATACAATAACCGATAATTTCACCTTTTTGTATTTCAAAAAGAAGTGCATAACCTCACCTGAGGGTAAGAAAGACTAAGATGTAGTGAGGAAATATGGTTATAATAAGTTTAACAACAGAGTTGGTTTTTAAAAGCTTGGTGTTGGATGTGAGCCGCTGCTGCCAATTAGCCAATGCTAACAATTTGGAGACGGTCCTTCAGCGCGAGTCTAACCGGTGCCGGGCGGTCGGGGATCAGACCCTCGGCGCAATCCTGTTGTCTTTCTTTGGAACTGTGAAAGACATCCACATGTTTTTGCCCTGTAGACAGCATGCTACAGTTGTTTCTTCTTCTGTTTTTTTTGGCAGCTTGCAAACCAAGTCTAAAGGTACATGAACCACAGCCCACTGTGTCGGGTGTGTAGATGCTGCTCTTGTTAAGTCAATGAAAGCAGTCTGGCTTTGTATTGTCAGTGCTATTTATCGGCAGTAATTTTAATTATCCGAATAATGCATGATTATAAAAATGTCCCTTTTATCGGCCTGATATATATATCATGCACTCCAACAGTATATCTCAGAATATAGAATCCTAACCCCTGTATTGTGATATGTATTGCATCTTGCCGATATAAAACCCTATTGAGAATACAGTGAGAAAAGCTGAAGTGAATTGTACCACTATGCTGATGACGTGTATCATTTACATGTCAAGTATTTAGCTAAGAATTACATGTGGGGGGACTTTACATGACATAAAGTCAAAAGTAGCTTTAAGTCCTCACAGTACAGTCCTTGCTGTTTTAGGGTGATGCAAAAAAAATATCCGAATGGTAGTCTATGATGGAGAAATACAGAGTGAAGAATCTGTCAGGAAAAGTGAGAGAAAATGTGTGAAAGAGAAAAACAATACTGCAAACAGAGACATAATATGTGCAAAGGGAAATATATCAGTGTGTTTTTAGTGCGTGTGTTTGGTCTGATATGTGTATGATTGAAGCCGTGGGCATCTGTGGAAGAAGTGACACATCCAGCTGCAGGGTTGTGCTTATGGAACAGCGTTAAATGTTGGCGGAAGTAATGCACTTCTGCTGTTTGACTTCTGTTACGTAAAGACCCTCTGGACTGGGATAATAAGAATTTGGGTCACACACACACACTGAGAACTTTCATACATTGTTCTTTAGTGTTTGACTTTCTACCTGAAAGTCTGCTGGCTGCAACTTTACTGTAACTGACACTTAGTATGTCTTAGTTTTGTTATAATACACTAAAGCCCCATTGTTTTTAATCTTCATTCATCAGGGAAAGCTGGCTGAGCATAGTTGTCCTTTTGCTGCTCCACTGAAGCAGAGTGGGGTTATGGCTGCGCTCAGACCTGCAGTAGACCTGCCTGAAATAATACATGGCTAACGTTAGCACCCATGGATGTGACAGGAATGCCAACACATGGGGCTCCTTTGTGAATTGCACAAAAAAAAAAAAAAATTGAGTTGAACTTGGCTCAACTTTTGCTGCAAGGCACTGTGGTGGCCAGTCATACGCATGCAAGCACACATTCCTAGTAGATAACTTTGTAGCATGAATGCCATATTCCTGGACAGTACACTGTCCTTTGAGGCCCACATCAGTAATGTTACTCAGTCCGCATACTTTCATCTACGAAATATTAATCATCTCTGCCCATCACTTACACCTCAGAGTGCTGCTATCCTTGGTCATTCTTTGGTTACATCCTGTACTGGTTATTGCAATTTTGTCCTCTTTGGTCTCCTTCTCAAGTGTCTTCATAAACTCCAGTTGGTCCAGAATTCAGCCACCCGTATCATAACCAGAACCCCCTCCATAGATCATATCACTCCGGTTCTCCGGCAGATTCACTGGCTTCCTGTTAAATATTGCATCAATTTCAAGATTCTGCTTCTCACCCATAAGGCCCTCCTAATCAAGCCCCTTCATACACTCCTGTACTCTTAGATCCTCCTCTTAGATCCTCCTCTACAGTCCAACTCACATCACCGTCTGCCTGCTTGACTACCATGGGTTCTAGAGCTTTCAGCCATTCTGCCCCCCGACATTCACAATATTGACTCCCTTTCCTTCTTCAAATCCCGTCTGAAAACACACCTTTTCAATCTTGCATATTCGGTCTAATTTAATGTTGACACACACGTGGTGACCTGCACCGATGATGATGACGACAAATTAGTTACAGTTAAATCCTGTCTGCGAGTGTTTTGGCGTCGGATGAGGCTTTAGAGCATCAACCTCTTTCCTCTGCTAGGACGCTGGCATCCTCAAAGAGTGAAGATGCTGGTATCATATGAAACTAGAAGATCTACAGAACCTACTGGTACCAAACATCTCATGCTAGCTTATCAGGGGAGGGGTTAGATAACGCTTTCATTTAGTTTAGTTTTAAGGTAAAAGTTTGGCAAAGTAAAAACTCTTATGGCCATTTTCAAAGGGGCACCTTTGACATCTCACCTCAAGATATATAAATGAAAATGAGTTCTGTGGGTACCCATGAGTCTTTACTTTACAGACATACCCACTTTAGGGGCTGTACACATGTCGTGTTTTTTGCGTCCTCAGATTCATTGTTTGCAATGTAGACGTATGGCAGGCACTTGAGATAAACACAGTTCAACTTTCATGTGATGTGACGAGGACCAGCCAGTCACAGCTGAGAGACATTAGATCAGCTGACGGATATCTTTCTCTTCATCCGTAAATATCAGTTTGTGATAAATGTGGAGAAGACATTGCTCTTTTTAGTGCTGAGCTGCTAGAGCTTTTCATCTGTCCCACGGACAATAGGCCTTTACACAGACAGCACCTGCTCTGCACTCAAGATTTGACTGAGACTCTTAGTGATTCAATGAGCCCAATTATAGGATGCATTAAAGCGCATCAAATTATTCTTAAGGTTCTCAGATTTCAGGGCATGTATACCACTGCAACGTGGTGTAGACGGGTGACTTGCTATGTCCCCCTTAAGATCCCCCGTTCCCCCTAAAAATGATTATGGTAGGGAGGGGCGGGATTGGAAGAGGTTGATGTGTTACCCAAACAGGACTTCCTGGATGTCTCACCACTACCTTCAATGCTACTCCCAGACTAATGCAGCCCCTTGCCTTGTTTAAGTGCAATGCTTTTTCCTGTCGTAAGTGTTTTGCTCCTCAAGATTAGTTGCTTATTTACTTTCCCCCCCTCACTTGCTCATGTTGTCTAGACTGCAGATAAGAGGTGTCAAGCCCTCCCCAAGGGCCGCTGTCCTGACAGTGTTTTGTGTCTACCTGAGTTTGACACGCCTGACACATTCCCAATTTATGAAGATTACCATTCCTTCCTCCCTCCAGCCCATGACCCAGAAATCAATCCAGGTCTACTATCTTTAATGACTTTTCAAATTGTTAAAATTCTGCGCAGGGTAGCAGGAGGCCTCAAATGACTCTTCGAGTCATTAACCACCAGAAAGGACCAAAAACCTGTGAGACACTTTGCAGGCTGTACATTTGTCAGTCAGCCTATCCTCACAGTGAAGACACTTCAGGGAAGTGTTAGCATGTTAAATTCTCTGAGTTTCATACAGCCAGATGTCTGCTCACATTTGTCAGAAGAGACTGATATACAGTATTTTGTGTATTTCTCGTCCCACAGGGCCTTGTACTTTTCAGAGAGGGGCAATTTTAGGGTTGTTTGTCCTTGTTCCTGGTAGTTGTTGTTGTCTCGTCTGCTTCAGAGGAGGAGAATGGAAGAATGATGCATGTTTTAATCAGATTCTCTCGAGCGTCTAACTGAGACAAGTCAAGTGGACAAGTAACCTAATTTAAAAACTGCGCTTATGTGGCCATTATACTGAAAGAAGAGGATTGGGTGGAAGCCATCTGCATATCCCCTGAGTGGTTAAGAAGATGTTGGAGGGAGTACAATGACAGAATTTTAATGTTGTCATTAACATTTTGAGCAAGGCACTAAACTAGTGATGCTCAACTTATGGCCCATGGGCCAAATCTGGCCCGTGATAGGGTGCAGGGTGGCCTGCTGGTCATTTTCTGATTCATGATGAAAATAAAATAATTCAGCCTGGGAATTTTTTATTGTTATTTGAATGTAAATAAGGTGCCAGAGGGCATAAAAAGCATAAAAATAGAGCTTGGTTATGGAAAAAAAGTGGCAGGGCCGGGCTAAGCCCCGAAGGTCCTCAGGTCTTACAAACGCCCCTGTACACCTGACCTGTGTGGGGCTGCTGTGGCTGGATTTGCCTCTAGGCAAATATGCGACAACACCAAATGTAGAAAACAGGAAATTCATTTGTTATACACCAATCAGCCAAAACATTAAAACCACTGACAGGTGAAGTGAACAACACTGATCATCTTGTTACAGTGCAATGTTCTGATGGGAAACCTTGGGTCCTGGCATTCATGTGGATGCTACTTGATGCGCTCCACCCACCCGAACACCATTTCAGACAAAATAAACCCCCTCATGGCAACAGCACTTATCAATGGCAGTAGCCCCCCAGCAGGACAATGCACCATGCCACAACACAAAAACTGCTCAGGAATGACTGGAGGAACTTGTCAAAGAGTTCAAGGCGTCAACATGACCTCCAAATTCCCTAGATTCCAACCTGATGGAACATTTGAGGGACATGCTGGTACCCCAGAGGTACCCCTGATCCACGGTGGGTCCTCCTTGGACCGGACTTGGCTCTGACCTGTTAAGGAACGGACACAGGACCTCTGGAGGGTGTCCCTTGGTGTCTGGCACCAGGGCATTGGCTTCAGATCTTTTGGGTCCTATGGGTTGTGAGGTGGGGTACCAGCACATCCCACAGATGTTTGATCAGATCTGGGGAATTTGGAGGCCAGGTCAACACCTTGAGCTCTTTGTCACGTTCCTGGGACCTAGATACCTGATCTGCAATGGTGTTTAAATGGGTGGAGTGTGTCAGGTGGCATCCACACGAATGTCAGAACCCAAGATTTCCCAACAGAAGATTGCACTGTAACAAGATGATCAGTGTTGTTCACTTCACCTGTCAGTGGTTTTAATGTTTTGGCTGATTGGTGTATATACTGATAAATATTCTGAATGTTATTAGCTGGCCCCTGACCACATGTTATTTCACAAAGGCGGCCTCTGGGCAAAGCAAATGAGTGTCTCTGCACTAAACATTTGGTGGGATTCAGACCAGCCAGCAGCTGGATGCTTCTTCAACATTGCTGCAGGGACTGAATTTCAGTTAAAAAAGACACCTTTGAGTCCACTTAATATTTCCGTGTCATCTCTCAGCAAATAGCTTGTATTCTTCTCTCTAGCCTGCAGACAAGTTGCTAACTTGCTGCTCAGAATTAAGATGTGATGATTTTTTTAAACATGGAAAATGTATTGATTTAACATGTGTCATTAATTGATGTGCTGCGACCCAGAGGTGTGCTGGTGCACTGTAACTTTACGGTTCAGTCGTCATGGAAACACCCATGTTCATTCAACTCATTTATTCATCAGCTTTAGAGTAAACAGCGTTGACTGACCAGTGCTCACATATTTCTAGGTCAGCTTCTAGGTGTTTCTAGGTCGCTTGTCCATACAGGGACTCACAGAAACACAGACTCAGGATAAAAGAAACACGCAGAGAAACAGATCCATGTTGAAACAATACAGGTCAAGAAAGAGGTCTTTGATTAGAAGGAGCAGAAGATAAAGAAAGCAGCTTATGCTGGATACGTACGACAGTAGAATCAAGTTTTTGGGGCTGATTCGTCCGCTCCAGCAATGGTCAGCAAAGCCCATATTTTTTGATGGTTTCTAAAACCATTTTGCAAGATGTGCCTGTGATGTGATGTAGCCTATATTAAGAGTAGGGGTTTATTACATGCTCAGATCTGCTCAGGAGTCCATCCTGGCCACAGCAATTTAAAATCGCAAATATTAAACATGTTCAGTGTATACAATCTGATATCCTGTTGTGAGGGGGCAATCATGAGATCAACTTAAGATCGCTGGCAGAGAGTTTTAATGCATCATCACATGTAATTCAGTTTAGAATGTACTCACCTCTAGCTCACACTGTAACATGTATAGTTCACGTTCACACTGTCTCCATGACATCACCAATATTTTCAATATTTTCTTTGTGAATTTTCTGTAAAAAGTTGAGCAAAAACTAACAGCTAGTCCTTCCTGCCCATCTCTGCCATGTTTGTGTACTCTAAAGCAGTGGTTCCCAACTGGTCCAGCCACAGGGTCCAGATTCCTCCTTTGTCATTGGTGCAAGGTCCACACAGTTTAATACATTCAGCGTCATGCTTGTGTTTGGCCACGTCGTCGAGCTAGTTTGCTGTCTCTGTCATGTAGCTGTCCCTGTCCAGTAGTTACTCACTCTTCAGCAGGAAACTGCACTTCAAACGTGCCAAAAATTCACTTTACTTCAAAATAGAGTGTGGATTTTTTTTACAAACTTAACACGTTTCGCAACCCACCTTTGGACTGTGACCCACCACTTGGGAAGCAATGCTCTAAAGTCCAGTTTGACTGCAAGATGTTTTTTAGATTTCCGGTTTTAAGAGTCAGAACTCTGGTTATTTGTGAGTGGAATCTGTTGCGTGCATTGTGTGCTGCTTGGGCACGCAGGAACAAAACTGCTAAATTCATTATTGCATGTGTGGGGTCGGTCTAGCACATTTTCAACATCTGTTAAGATCTGAAAAACTCTTAGTGTAGGCCAGCCTTAAGGCAGTTAGTCTGTATATCACTAGGACTGCCTCCTAAAAGTTAATGACTCGACTCATCGGTGGAGGAGACACAAATGGAGTTTAATTTTGTCAGCATAATGTTACACAGGAGCAAAACATGGTAGGCTGTAGATGCTAGGACGTTATATCTGAACTATGACCAGGATGCACATATTACTTTCCCTGACTGTGTGAAAATCTGTTCTCACATCACAAGTAATGAACAAAAGCATTAAAGAGTGGATTTCAAAGGTGAAACATGAGAGTAATGTAGGCTGATATGGCACTGTCGTGTGAGGCGGCTGTTCTGCAGGTGCGCTGAACCGATACTAACCAGGCGTCATTAGTATCAGTTAGTTACTTGTAGGTAAGGTGTTTTGAGTGTGAGATTTTATAGGAGCGAAAAACAAGAAAAGTATGAACCACAGGGATGGATATAACAAAGTTTAACACTTAACAAGAGGGGAAAAAAGGGAAGAATATTTGACAAATATTTTCATTTAGGTAGATTAAGAAAAGTGAAGTCCATGTCAGTGTTTCTATTGATATGTATTTTCTATAATATTTGTTGTATACTGTGTGCTTAATATCCACATAATGCTCCAGGCACCCTGGTGCTTTGACCTTGAAAAGGCAAGAGAAGTTAATATTTTTAGGTTATAAATTTTATACGACCCACAATTCTATTTTCATCATTTCAACATGTTGTAGACACACACACACGTACGCAAACACACGCACACATCCACATGCACACACAGCTGGGGGATTCAAATCTCTGAAGAGACACACATTTCCGATTATTACTTTCAGCTGTGACTCTTGCTCGATCATCTGGGTCATCTGCTTTCAGAAAAGACATTATAGGAGCGTTTGCCATATGTTCCCGCATTTTCAACTCCGAGCTCAGGAAAGGGACAGAAAACAGAGATCTACAGATAAATGTGTAAACAGATGCAGCGTGCTGAAAGAGGGAAAGATCTTAGATCCCTTTCAGCCTTCCTTTCCACTCTACCAAAGAATCAGTGCAGGCACTTCTGTCCTGACTTTTCCACTCTGCACTCGGAGCAGAAATTCTGACGCTTGCAGAAATGCTAATTTCACCTCGCAGCTAGAATAATTTCGCAAATGCTATATTTTCACTTTGAAAACCTTTCTGAAGTTCATTATTTGGTAAAGTCATAGGTTTCAGTCTGCATAGTTTCTGAACAGTTTTACAGGATTGTCCCTTTTCAAACCATCAGCAACATATAAAACATAAAACACAGAAGTTACTAATCCTATAAATAAAACAAAATTTAAAAAATAGTTGCTTTTATATTAGGGATTCTTTGTCATTTCCTCCTTCATGGACAATACAGTTGAGGCTACAGTAGATAACTTTATTGAAGCAAATATGACAAAAAGGTTGTTTTTAAAGCTGTCAGTATATCCTGGCAGTAGATGAGGCAGATAATCTGTCAAAACCATGCTCCTCTGCCTCCTCATAGTGCTCCCAATGGCATTCATGAAAACAACCAATCAGAGCTGAAGAGTCTCTAACACAGCTGTCAATCATGTCAATGTTTGCTCGTGAACTGCGGTCAAACTGTCAAACCATTCAGCGCTGATCAAATATGAATCATGATTCTGTTACTGTGTTGCCAATGTCTCACCTCAGATGCTTTCAGAGGGAAAGTTTGCTCTGGCCAGCAGGCAATGCTCTGTTTCAACTGTTTCTAACATGGCAACCAGGTCAAAAACAGTCTCATTTTACAGCTATACAGTGGACTAAAATATGTTTCTGAAAACATGTTGTGAGAAATAAGCAATGCATTAACAGGATTGATTCAGTTTTGATCAGCACTGCCTGGTTTGACAGTTTGACCACGGTTCACAAGTGGTCACTGACATAATTGACAGCTACTCTCTCTGAAAGTGGCTTGTTATTGTCCAGAGTCTTTGATAAAGCAGAGCAGAGCTGAGGTGCAGAAGTTTAGTGTTCTTTCAAATCTCTTGAATTACAATATGCCAAAAGTTTATAATGGGATTTCTGCCCTGTGTTGCCAAAATTATACTGCCTACCACAGCTTTAAAGGGATAGATTTTTTTGAAGTGGGGTTGTATGGGCTACATATCAATTGGCAGTGTATCACCTACAGTAGATGTCAGTCAGCACACTCCCAGTGTGGAGAAGCAGCCTGGAGTCTGATACAGAAGCTAAGAAATGTACTGCTTTGGAGGGTCAGCAACAAAACATATTTTATTTTTTATATTTAAAAACAGTTGAAGTGTATGCTCTATTGAGAGTATGTTCACCACTTTACCTTTTCATTAGACAGCCTGTTCCAACGGGGAGGCTGTTGAAAGTTTCGGTTAGTGGCCACCAAACGCCACTGACAAATCCTGTCATTTTAGTTCACTAAACACAGGAGCTGCTGGTCTACTGCTGCTTCAATCAGTTAGTTAGTTTGTGTTATTGTGTGACTGGTGAATCCAAACTAACTCTTCTAAATGCCAAAGTCACACAATAATTCAAACAAAATAACTGTTCGAGGCAGCTGTAGACCAGCAGCTCCTGTGCTTAGTGATGTTAAATCACTGTTTTTCTCTACGGAGTCTGGCTCCAAAGAGCGCAATGTAACAGCTTAATTTTCCAGTTGGAAATCACTGTCTGACAGAAAAGTAAGGCAGTGGAAATATTTTAAATATAGCGTACACATAAATGGATATTGATTTTATTTTATTTATTTATTTATTTTTTTTAGATGGGACTTTTTTATGGGGTGGCTAAAGTTTGTTGCTGACCCCTCTGCAGCAGTACACTTAGCTTAGCTTAGCTTAGCTTGCATGTCAGACTCCAGCCTGCCTCTCCAAACTGGGGAAGTCCTGACTATAATTTACTGTATGTAATATATACAACGGGTAACTGAAAAGTTTTGGGCCAGAGGGAAACAAAACAAGATGCCACGACTTCCATAACTTCATTGTTGTTGGCGTTTAGGGTTTGACTGTGGCATATGAAGGGGCATTGTCATGTTAAGTATTGAGCGTATCTTGGTGGATTTCAAATGGTGAAATTCCTTTGAGAGGAAGATATTTGATCACAGCGCGACAATTTCTCCCTTCTCAACAAATCACTGACCACTATTCAAGAATCTGCAAAAATAAAACAAAAAGAGTTAGAAACATGAGCATGGTTAATGATAATAAGTAAAGGAGGGAGTTTATGAGAAATATCATTTGGCTTGCCTAACTACCTATGTTCTGCGTTAGGCTAAAGACTTTTCAGTCACCCCTCATACTGTATAATGTGTAAGTATACAACCCTACTTCAAAAAACCTGAACTGTCCCTTTAAGCTCAATCTTTGTGATCATCTGTGTTTTTGCAGTCGTGCTTTTAAGATGCTACATAACCAGATAGCATTCACCACACTGATAGAGCATGTTTAAGTGTTGGCCTGCACATTAATTAAATAAACAGATACATATAAACCTGCTGCACATTAGGCATCAGTGAGTCAAGAAGAGAAACACTCAGCATTCATTTTGTGATGGTGTTTTGTCTTTTAATATGATTTAATTTGTCTCCTTGTTTTTTACCTGACATTTTACAGTCCAGTGCCGTCATGTGAATCCACCAGGACCAACAGTATTTTAGCTGTTTTAAAAGGGTTGTGTAATTTGTAAGTTGGCTCCACTGTGAAACCATTCAACAGAACTACACTTGGTTACATAAAAGCAGCTTTTACTCAATTTTACATAGCCTGGTTTGTTCTTCTTTGGATATGCAAAGCATCTGCACTGACTTACTGATGACAAAGCCCTTTTCCACTGTATTAAATATGGATTGGCCTGCTTGTCTTCTCTTAAACAAAAGAAAATCTTATTCCCTCTCTTTTCCCTTTTTTTCTGCCTGTGTCCTCAGGATGAGAAGAACCAAGTGCTGATGACCAACGCCTGGCTGCAGCTGGTGAGTCAAAAGTTTGAGAAGACCATCAATTTAATGTGCTTTAATTATATTTCTGATTTTATTACACAATTATCTTTTAAAGACACTGTGACTGTGCATCTCAAATGACTAGAGCTACTACATTAAGTGCTTGTTGATGACATTGAATTTTAAGTGTGCACGTCCAGAGATACAATTTATTTCCTGGATTCATTCTTTGCACTTGCTCAGTCAAAAAGCAACATTTATAATCTAATATTTACTGTATATCCATCCAGTGTTAGTGTAGCTCGTCCATCCAAGTATTTTTAAGCTGTCTGCAATTATGTTCAGAGCTCGCAGTTTCACAAAACACTCATCCTCATTACTGGAACTCAGCCACCAGTTGTTGCTGACCGTGTGTGTGTGAGAGATGGTAGGAGACTACTTAGTGTGTGTCCATATTCAATGCTGGCATCAGCATACTCAAGAAAACATCGCCTCAGGCAGATTGTCAAGACGAAAGTGAGAAAAGCATGAGGAGGAGGAGGAAGCCGGAGGAAGAGTGCAGCATATTTAAGTGGCAGTCAACTTGATAGTTAATGGACTTAATGCCAACAGGCGAAAAATTCCACAGACAGTTTTATAGCCTTGAGCCAAATCAGTCTGTGTAACAGTTTCAAGTAGGACACAGTTTGATTGGTGCTCACTATTTAGTGCAGCAGATTTCTCGTCTTGATGCTTTGGAAGGATGGGCAAGAAGCAGAGACAAGAATCATCGCTAGCTCGTTATCAATTAGTGATGCCTTTTTGTAGATTTTTGACTCAATTTTTAAAGGTCCAGTGTGTAGGATTCAGAGGGATGTATTGGTGGAAATGGATTATAATATCATGAATGTTTTCTTTGTGTAAAATTGCCTGAAACTTAAGCCCCATTTCCACTTAACACTTTCGGTATAGTACCACTGGAACCAAAAGTAACCCCTTCAGACATGGTACTTAGACCCTAGGTCGATTTAGCATTTCTACCGCAAACACTACTCTTTCGTGTGGGCTGAGGTCTTGTCACTCACTGCTCCGTCCAGCATTCACTGGATTTCCTCCATTATCAGTCTGCTTCTCAACTATCATCCTCAGAGCGAGGTTGCACACCGACATTTCTGGAGCAAAATAGAACAGCCTGCAGTGAGAATCTACACACGGAGGAGGTCCTCTCCACGGAGCTCGCCATGTTGTTTTACAGTAGCCCAGAATGGACAAACCAAACACCGGCTCTAGATTAGGGCTGCAACGATTAGTTGACTAATCGATGACTAATCGACTATTAAAATAATCGGTGACTATTTTAGTAGTCGACTAATCGGTTTGAGTCATTTTTCATAGAAAAGTACTATAAAAGTACCCCAAAATACTCTTTTTGCAGCTTCTTACGTTCAGATATTGGCAGCTTTACACACTCTCCCATGACGGTGAACTAAAACCCTTTGGCATGAATACGAAACAAGACATTAGATGACATAATTTTGGGGTTTGGGAGAGACAGACCGACATTTTTCAACATTTTAACACATTTTTTGATAAAATGACTATTCGACTAATCGAAGAAATAATCGACAGATTAGTCGACAATGAAAATGATCGTTAGTTGCAGCCCTACTCTAGATAGAGCCGTTAGCGTTTTTGCGTCAGACACTGTAGTTTTGCTACATGGTTTGCACAAGAGAAGTTTCAGTTGGTTGCAATTTGTAACCTCACCGCTAGATGCCACTAAATCCAACACACTGGATCTTTAAGCCGTTAGGTGTGGCTGTTAGAAACAGGAATGACTTTTTCTTTCCATTCCTTGATTACATCAGACTTGCTGTTTGATTTTGAAAATGGTCATACTGCAAGAATCCATTTTATTTTCCTTCCTGGCAGGATACAACCCTTCTTCTATCTATTAAATGTGCTGTTTTCTTGTAAAAGTTCAATTAGATTAGTTCAACTAGCCACTGGACATTACAAGATTGGCAGAGCGTTGACGTTATTGCACCCATTTAAGAAAAATGTAGGATCACATCTGTTTAGGAAAGTTCTTCGGTGAAAATGTCTTTCTCTCTCTCTGTCTCTGTCTCAGTACTGGACGGACATCTACCTGAGCTGGAATCCAGAAAATTACCCTGGTGTCCAGAACCTGCGATTCCCTTCAGACCAGATCTGGACTCCTGACATCCTCCTTTACAACAGGTTAGAGCTGCCTCCTCCTGCTCATCACCACCTTCCTTAAAACGAAAGGATATGTTACACTAACAGTGTGTCACTGAGAAATGTAAAAACAATGTCACAATGAAAGGGGGTGTTTGCAGTGATGAACCTACAAAGAATTGTCACCTGAATTTCCAGCTCCCTTCTGCTTTACGGAGCTTTATAGTGAGTCTCAGCTCATTGTTTAGCTGTCTGGCCACGACCTAACTATTGCACCATGGTTCATTCCTGCCGTTCTCATAGTGACATTTTCAGCTGCTGCAGACAGCTGTTTTCAGGGGATAATCTTTAAGATTATTTAAGATTTCTGCACACTTACATCTATGCAGTGTTTCACTTTATTAATGAGCTTTCGGCCTGTTTGACCTTCATCAGAGCATACATAAAGCAACAACAGACAGGCAGGTAAAAGTAACCAATCTCAGTCTAATCGTTGGCAGTATGCAACACACCTGCCGTGAATACAGAAAAACATGTATCAAAATTACTATGAAATTACAGGGAAATCTTTAAAAACCAGCTGTACACTACCCACTTGATACCACTAATCAGACAGACACAGAGACTAGCTGGTGAATGTAGTGGAACATTTAGCCACTAAAGATCCAGATATTTCCCTCAGAAGTTGATCCAAAAACAGAGACTAAAAACAGAGCTAAAAACAGAGTGAATATTGGACTAACCTTTGCCAGGGAAGTAAAACATGAATCCAATCCTGCTCTGTAACAACTGAATGTAGAAATATGTAAGTGTTTGCTAACACAAGTTAGCATATCATCATAAATATTGGTAATATGTCAATGCTGTGTTCTCAGCTTGTGTCCGCTGCCCCCAGGTGACCGATAAAAAAGGAAAAAAAATCTATTGTTGCAGGTTTAAGCTTGAAAGGTTGTGTCCTTTTTCTTGTCTTTGTAAATAATCTCTTTTTTGAGTTCAGTGTACCTTCATTATTTTCTTGTCAAACGTGATGAAATCTGACTTTTAATCCACCTTTGTCAGACCAGCAGAGAAACACACCTGTCAGAGACGCCGTGTTTTCTTACTATTTTCATTTTGGTGTTGGAGTGATTGAAATATCTAATCCTTCTGATTCACTGCCATTTTATTAAATTCAGTTTTTAATCTCTACAAACCAAAGCAGTATCAGAGTTACTTTAAGCCAGTGTGAAAAACAATCACACCCAATCAAACACCAAACCCAGTGACACAGGCGACATGAGGAGACGAGTTTCTCCAGGAGCTTTCTTTTAGGACAGAAAAGAGGTCGATTAATTTGCTTTTGAAATTTACTGAAATAGAATCAACACGTTGGAAATGTTTTACTCGCCTTCCATCATCTCAGCTGTCTCAATTCAAGCTGTCAGTCAGCCTGATTAAGATGCGGAGCAGTGGCTGACAAAGGCTTGATGATGTGATTTAGACTTGTTAACAACAAACAAACTAATGTCATGAAATGAACGCGGATTTTGTAAAAATGCCTTTATTTTTCATTAAAGTCAAATAATAATGGCTGTTTTTTTAAGAATGGAGACACAGGGCCGACGTCCTTATTTTAATAAATGAGGTTGAGGGAGCTCATTGCATTTTTTGATTCAGGTCAGCCTGTATCCACTGTTCTTCACGCTTCTGTGCGAGGCTTTCTCGAGTCAATTAGAAATGTAGGCCAGTTGTTTTTCCCCAAAACAACTAATTGCACTGAGTTTGCATGCTTGACTGAGAAACGGATCATCGTCTGAGACTGGGGGGGAGACAGACAGAGAGACAGAGAGACGGAGTCAGTCACAAAGAGGAAGACAATGACACAGATAAAATGAGGGGGGAAGCTTGTAAAATAGAAGTTTTGATAGATGTGAACACGTAAAGTGAGCCAGACGGCTTTTCAGTCGGTCTTCAGTGATGTTTCAGAGCGGATGGAGACACTCAAACACACACATGCACAATACAGGGAACACAAGGACAAAACAAAGGTTTGGAGGTATTAACCCAAATTTTAAAAGCTCAGCTTTCAGACCTGCCAGGATTACCCATCCTAATCTCCCTGCTCTCTCTGCCTTTTACCCTCTGCCTCCACTCCTCCCTCTCTACCTCCATCAGCCATCCCGTCTTACCATCTCTCTCCTCATCTCATTCTATTTGTGTCTCCCTCCGTCTCTCTTTCATAACTCACTGTCTCACTATAATTCACTCTATTCAATCAACCCTTTCTCTCCATATTTTTTATCGTTCCCAGCCTTCACTGACTCCTCTTTATAAATCATCCCAGCTACCTCTCTGTCTGTCAAGGTGTCAGCATGTTACTCTGCCCCTCTTCTCTCGGTCTACGTGTGTGTGTCTTTCTAGTGTCTCAGCTGCCTTCTCTGGTGCTTTGTGTTACTTTGCCACCTTCTCAAAACTGTTCACACATGAAAACAACAACTCTGATTTCTAAAGAATTACTTTAGATGTGTTTGCTTTGCCAAATATATACTGTAGGATAAACAAGTGCTGCCTGTGTTATGTTCACTTGCAATCTTTTATCTAATCCAGGATATAAATACTGCACAGAGGTCACAGGGAGAAGGTCACAGACATAGGTTGGGTGTCCAATGCACATTGATGTGACATTGGAGACTGAGGTTTGTGTCCTGTGGCCCACATATTGTGAGGTTTAGCCCTTAAAAACACTGAAAAGGACTAAGAGTCTGCTGCCATGATAGCCACTCTGCAGGGCTGTACTTAGTGGCGGCTGGTGACACAAACTGAGGAGGGCTGGAGGAAAACCAACCCACGGTGTCATGTTATTTTACACTAGTTGGCAACTTTACTTTGACTTACAAGATTTTTAAAAAACAATCACTAAACCACGTGTGCATGTTGGGTTCCTGCAGCCCGTGTAAGAGTTTGTTGCCCATACTGGGCAAAAATTAGTTGTATATTGAACTGAATAAAACTGTATTTATCGTAACTTGTTGAAAACACAGTGCTGATGTTGCTGGTTTTCACCCTAAAGACTGTTGCTTACCTTGTTGAAGTCAGATAAGATAAGTAAGGCGAAGCTGAAGGGGAAGATTCAGTTAACAGCTGAGCCCGATGGTTTACACGCCCCCTGAGGAGAGATGAAAATTTACAGTTTTCAGCAATAATATGGCTCGCTGCTTGAGACACACACAAACACATACACACTTAATTAATTACACCACACACCTCTACGTTCTCATGTCACTAATACACAGTACATATCTGTGTACAAACATGCACACAAGTTGCAAACAGATGCACAAAAGTAACTGTGTACAGGCAACACATTAGCTAATCGAACACACACACACACACACTTACGCAATTACAGGCAGTAATGGCACAACACGCGTCATTACACAGTGGGCCATCAGTGCGCAGCCAATAACACGCTAGTCTTACTGTGTTGAATGCATTCAGGCTTATTAGCATGCAGCTCAGACGACAGCTCGCCATAAATCCATTGGTTCTTTTCTATTGTTTTAATATGAAGTTAATGATGTTTAGGAGTGCCGAGGTCAGATGCCATCTCGAAATGCAGTGTGTTCAAGAAAAGAAGAGTGACATAGAATTTAAAATAAGATACAGTCTGTGATGAGTCACTCAGCTCATATTATCCCAGTGTGAAATCTCTCATGTCTCCCTCATATGGCTTTTCATATTTTCAGATCATTGTGCTCACACTGACTCACACTGTCTCACAATGATGTTTCACACTTGGATAGTCTATACCATGAGTCATGGATTTATCATCCCGACCATATTCATGCACGCTGCCTGGGGAAAATATTTTGTTGTTCACCATGCATGCAAAGGTTTTGTACTTTGATTGACAGCAGACATCTTCCAACTCAGATCAAAGAGTTGAAATTACCTTGCGTCCCATGGCTTTCAACACGGCTCAGACTAATTAGTGAGGCTTAAACATCTTTTCAAGTTGTTTTGGTGTGACTCAGCTCATTAAAACCTTCCGGTAATCGATTGAGGATATAGACATATTTGACATAAAATATTTTGACAGTCATAACAGGCTTGGGCAGTGTCACGGTCTTATGTCCTATGTCATAATAGGGTATTTGGAAATCCTGAGGGTATGATTTTCAAAAGCTCATCTCTCAATTAAACTGATACGGATGCTGTATTAAGACAAGGTATTGTAGTGCACAGTGTGTGCCACTAGAGGTCAGTCTCTGGGTGTAACAGGCAGCTGAGCTGACACACGGTGACTGTGAGTGGTGGGGAGAACGTTGCCGGACTGTAAACAGCCAACCAGCAACGACAGGAAGTGACAGCAGAGAAAAACAGCGTTGAGCCAACATATTTTCACATCCAACCTGATGAATTAAGGGTTTATTTCGACCAAATCAGAGCTGGTGATTATTGGAACAGTGGAAAAACGAACTAAGGTGATTTTATTGAGTTTCATTTTGTTTTTGTTCAAGGTCCGCACAGTTTGATAAAGGCAGCATCATATTTGCGTTTGTCCATGTTGTTGAGCTAGTTTGCTGTCTCTGTCAAATAGCTGCCCATCAGTCACTCACTCTGCAGGAGGAAACAGCACTTCAGAATAAAAGCTCTGTGCCAAAAATTGGCTGTACTTCAAAATAAAGTGCGTTTTGTACAAACTTAACACATTGGAGAGTCACTTGCAGTCCATTCAGAATAAACCTACGACCCATTTTTGGACCGCGATTCACCAGTTGGGAACCACTGGTCTAACATATATTTTATATCATTCACAGTAGATTGTCGGTGTGCTTTCTTGCCAGATTCGCAATTGTGAGCCAGCCACAAATCTCAGGGCTCCTATGTGTCCTGTGTAAAAAGCCCACCAGGTTAACATGGGTACCCAAAGAAAGCTGGCAGCCCTTCACAGAAAATCTGAGCTTTATAGCGCTTCCGCGTCCAGTGTAAACCCGGTGTAAGAATATTTCCTTTCTTGACATTTTGCGAGTTGTATTCATTTATTAAAGGTGCTTTCAGACCTAGAGTTGTCTTGCTTTGGAATCAGGGTCTTATTTTGTCACAAAGCTGTCTAATTGCCTAGAGTTGGTTCGTGTTCTCATGACAGCATTTACAAGCAGACAAATCAAATGCCTTGAGCGATGAAGCTGCTCTTGATTGGTCAGAATTTCCATGTGGGAAAAATCCAGGAAGTAAACAAAACATTGAAGAAGAGTACACTTGCAAGATAAATGTGACACTTTCTAATGTCACAATGGAGGGACAACTACGCAGGTTGATTTTAGCGCTGCTCATCGTGGACTATATTGCTGTCATTGTTCATTTGAGTCAAAGCATACAGTTTGAAAACGAGGCGCGGCTCCAACTAGAAAACAATGTTTTGATGCATTGGATGTGCTGAATGTGCATATTAAGGCAGTACAGGAGGAGGCGCACATTAATAATCCTCCAGGACTGTAACATGCTCATGTTTAACCCAAACAATGTGTCATGTGACTGCAGTTGGTTCAGATCGAGGTCGGAACACATTCTCACCACAAACCAACCGCACCAGTTTGTTTGTAACTGGACCGGGACGTCTTCAAAAAGGTCTCAGTCCGGTTGTGTTGTTGTGCACCCGAGCGTGACTGCTGTGTTCACACTTGCCCAAACGAATCGCATTTAGGGGGCAAATGAACTTGAGCTTGATTGGATCGAACCAAACAGGGCAGGTGTGAAAGCTCCCTAAACTGAAAAAAAAAAGCTAAGAGATCTTGTGGAACGTAGCAAAGTTACCGCTTGAACACATCTCCCAAATGCAATTTTAGCACATTGCACAACCTTAGACATTGTCATACATGCTAAAATATACTGTATATCACGGTTAAATAGAAATGACGGTATGAAAAAATAGACACCACCCTTGCCTAATTCACAAGAAGGAAATGACTGAAGGACAAATGCACATGTCCTCCAGTGAGACAGAGATGCATGATTATAATAAAGCTCTTTCACTCCACTGATGAGAACCAGCTGTAAACTTTATGTTGACTTTCACTCATCTGCCGTTTCGTGTGTGTGTGTGTCAGGGCAGCAAAAATTGGCGCACGTGTGTGTAATTGTGTTTGTATTAAGAATATCCTGATCTAAAAGCCATCTATGTAAGCCGTTGACCTCCTCTCTCATTAGAGGGAAAAGTCAATGGTCTCACTTGACTGGGGATCGATGAGGCACACGAAGGACGTCCAACTCAGGTAAACCACAGACAGAATCCTGATTCTGCCAGGAGGGACGGTAGATGTACAACACAGACAGAGCACAGCGACAGGCCATAAAGATGAAGGGGGAATTAATCGAATAAATGGATAGTCTGCAGTATTTTTTTATTTTTTATTTTTTAAGATGGGTGGATGGTGGAATGAAAGGACAGATGGATGGATGTGATGAGTTTTCTGTGATCACTTAAATGAATAAATACTCTGGAGATAAAACACAATGCACTGTCTTTAGGTGCATGTTTTTAAAGTGCATTTTGGGTTGGAACAAGGTTTGTAAAGACCCCACGAAGACAGTGTGACAGCAAAAACATTTTTCCATGAATCTGAGAATTAGGTCAAACCTGAATCCTTCTATAACTCTGAGGCTGCTCTTTTTCTATGGAAACACATTAGTGAGCTGATTACATTACGGTTAGCAAGAGCCTGCACTCTTTGTGTATGTGAGATAGACTAAAGTGCAAACTGAGGGTATCAAGTGTGGGTACTGTCCTGTGGATATTATTCTTACCTGACAAGGTGAGCGTCCAGAGGCCAGAGAAACAATGCCTGATGACGCAGTAAAGATGCTTAATTTTCAGTGTGGGTGTAGTATGAAATGTCCTCAACTCAAATATTTAAATATTTCTGTTACTATCAGGAATTATGGAGTGACTTTTTTTAAATAGTACTTCAAGTTTCAGATTTTCAAGGTAGAAATGTGGCACTTTTACTTTTGAATGTCGCTAAATACTGATACAGTAAAATTACCTGATGTTTGTGTCTGTACTTTGTCAGACATGTCCTCAACATCAGGAATAATCTTTTTAATTTTTA
This sequence comes from Cephalopholis sonnerati, assembly GCA_019142605.1. Classification (NCBI taxonomy): domain Eukaryota; kingdom Metazoa; phylum Chordata; class Actinopteri; order Perciformes; family Serranidae; genus Cephalopholis; species Cephalopholis sonnerati. The sequence continues at coordinate 36,436,970 of JAGQAX010000004.1, read as the reverse complement.
TTTCCAGCAACCCAAAAAAATTAAAGAATAAAGACAGTTCCCTCACAAGTTAGTGGTATTTATTTTTAATTTATAAGGGTTTCTACAAAGCTGTGTGTATTTTGTAACTCCTAATTTTGAGAATCGAATGTAGTCACACATCTTTCTGCTAACTTTGCTAAGTCTGTCGCTAGCTTCCCTGATCAGCTCGATCTGAGCCGTTTGAAGGCATTATTCAATGTAACACATATTAATGTCAGTATATGGATGCACTACAGTTGTAGCGTTAGCTGATGTGACCACAGAGATTAGATTGACTGCCGGCTTGACTGCAGTTCATTCTGCTACATTGCTAACTGTACTGACTAGCTGTAGCTGGGTAGCTACCTCGCTAACACTGCAAACTGATATGTGAAGCATGAGTGATATGACAGCTGTCAGCGGCAGAATTATATTAGACTTTTAACGAAACTGAATCAGTGTTTATTGACTTTCCACTAATGTATTTCACAGTTTGCAATTATGACTGTTAGCACTTTGCTTGACTGCTCCACCGTCACAGCTATGATGCGCACCTCGGTGTCGGCGTTCAGTCTAGTAACGATGGGACCACCCTCATTTCCCATCATGCCTTTCTAGTGCTGATAGTCTTTTAGTAGTGAAAAGTTTTCTGATAGGTCTATGTGCTCCAGAATGCAAATATGACTTTGTATTGATACAAAGCTACACGAAGTAACATGCATCAGTACTCAGAAAGACAGACTATTACATCAACTTTCAAAGGAAGGTTTGTAAGAATATCATGACCCAAGGAGGGCGGCTGAAAAAAATGGTGGCCAAGAATATTTATAAGTATGATTATCTCTTAAGTACAGTCATCAGAAGGGGCAGATGAGATCGTCTCGTGGGACGTTTCCGGCCCTGGGGCCGTACGTTTGACACCCCTGCTCTATCAACATCCCACTGTAAATTGTAAATATGTTGTACTTCTTGCCTGCAGCGGCCTTGACCAGTTGGTTAACCACAGAGCCTCAAGGCTGTCAAACTGAATGCCTAATGTCAAGACCCCCTGAGGCTGTTCAGTTGAATGCCTTAAAAGTTCCTTGGATACGACATAATGTACATGGATGGATTGGTCTTTGCTTAATGCAAAGCGAGTAGGCACTCTCCGTGTGAAGCCTGTCAGCTGTTTGTGGCTAAAAGCTTCAGAAAAGGTGTTAGCTTTCTCCTTCAGAGCAATACATGTTCTTCAGCTTCAGTTTGCAAACAGTTAATGTCAAAGCTAATAGTGTTCTGTTGTACTTGTTGTTGCTTCTTAATCCTGTGCAACCTGATGACAGGCATCAACAAAAGCATTCCAGTTAAATGACGACTTTAAAGGTACATCATTTTGTTATCAGGTTTCCGTTGTCTGGTAGTGACATGTTTTTGATCAGTAAAATATATATTGCTTTCTCTCCGATCATAATGTCCGGTGAAAATAATTCCCTTCATTAAATATGTAGGCCTAACACTGTGTCAAAATGGCTGTCACATTGCATTGTGTAACAATGGGTGCTGTCTGTCCATACTAAATCTATTAAGTATGCATCACGTAAACAAACCACGTACCTATCAGCTGTGCATTCTAGATCAGTTGTTCCCGACCGGTGGGTTGTGGTCCAAAAGTGTGTCCCAAGTTCATTCTGGATGGGCCTCAAGTGACTTGCGAAATGTTTCTTTTGAAGTACAGTGAATTTCCGGCACAGAGCTTTTATTTTGAAATGCTGTATCCTGCTGTAGAGTGAATGAATAACAGACAGCTACTTAACAGAGACAGCAAACTAGCTTGTCGACATGGCCAAACGCAGGTATGACGCTAAATATATATTTAACTGTGTGGACCTTGAACCAGTGACAAAGGAGAAATCTGGACCCAGTGGCTGGACCAGTTGGAAACCACTGATCTAGATCATTCTGAGGAACATAATTACTTAGAAGAAGGCCAAATATGCTATCTTCCTATGTTTGCACTTTTTAAACAGAAAACACATTTTTTTTATTGTGAGATTTAATGGAAATTACATACAATATTGCCAACAGTGAGTACGTTGTTATCAGTGATGGTCATTAACCAGAAACTTTCAGTACCCTGGTGATCTCCCTCCAGCTGCCACCTTGATTTGAGGAAGTATTGTATAGATAACACTTCATTTCAACTTCATGAATTAGCTGTACCTCATGCACTGTGGATCTTTCAAAGTTAACATCAGGCATAAATAGAAACCAAGTGTCGAACAACAAAAGTTCACCTCAATCTAGTGAGGACCTTCCAGTAGAAAATAATGCAATCAGACTGATACTGACGCTGACACTCGCTTGCATCAGATTCACTTCGGACACAATGTAAAGCTGAAAGAAATTCTTTGTGTTTATGTGATGTCCCAGTGAATGAATGCTAATGTGATATCTATTTTTAAAATAGCCTCCTTGTGCTTGTACTGATGGGACATTTTATGCCTCTGTGATAGCCGTGGCTGGAGGCTTTATGTTTTCAGGTTGTCCATCCTTGCTTTCATCCATCCCATTCCTGTGAACGCAATATCTCAAGAACATCTTGAGGGAATTTCTTCAAGTATGGCACAAATGACCCCGAGGACTCAACGATGAACTGGTTAGAGTTTAAGGTCAAGGTTACTGTGACCTTGCATCCTTCTCATTCTTGTGAATGCAATACCTCAAGAACGCCATGAGGGAATTTCTTAAAATTTGGCACAAACGTTCACATGGCCTGAAGAATAAACTGATTAGAATTTGGTAGTTGAAGGTCTAAGGTTAAGGTCAGTGTGACTTCACACAACATGTTTTTGGCCATAACTCAAGAATTATGACAAAACATGACCCAAATATTTAATGGGATATAATAATGACCTGAAAAGGTTAGGGGTCAACTTTACTGTGACATCATAACACTGTGTATAAAACACTTTTCTGGCCATCACGTAACATCATATATATCATATTTCAGTAACAGACGAGGAGACATATGGTCAGACACTGGATTGGTAGCACTAATCTTGGGTGTCCACCTTGAAACTGCGCTGATAGTATGGACCTTCTGTACTGCCATGGGTGAAATGTGTGTGAAGCATCCATGTTTTCACAGACATAGATGTAAACTGTGAGAGAAACATGACTGATGCACAGAGAAAAATGTAAAAGCTACAGTAGCCTACTTTTCAATAAGAAATATAAATCTACATGCCTTGATGATGTCATTACTTGAAGTATCAATGTTTTTAAGATCAATAGGCAGATATGATATTTGACCTGAAATCCTCTCATTCATCCATGACATTGAAATCTTCCAGGACATTTGGTCCGGCACCAAATTTGTTTGAACGTAAACCCTGATTGTTACAGTATATTGCGTATTGTTTCTTAGTGTGGCATCAAGATCTTGCTTTAACGATTAGCGCATTCTACATATTTTTAATAGCACATGATTTATTCAGCCCTGCACTGCCCTGTCTCTGCCTCAGGAACACTCCTGACTTTGTGGCTTCCTTCTTTTTGTCATTAGTGTGTCTGTGTGTGTGTTCCTGTGTGAGGACAGCGGCAGGTGTTGAGTGAGTGAGAGGAAAGCTTTGGTGACTCATGTCCCATGGTGCCCTAACCTGTCACTGCCACCATTGTCACTGTCGTTCAGTCTCTGTTTCCACCTTGCCGCACTCTCACATGTCCTCAGTGCTCTTTCTCTGGTGTGTATATGTGCGCATGTGCGTGTGATGGTACGCTGTAAGAACACAACCACTTCCCATTCTCCCAGGGCTATCACCTGTCCAGTGGTATGCATATTTAAATATTAAAATGTGTACATTGCAAAAAAGTATTTGTTTAAAAATCTTAAAAATGAAAGTAATAAAAAAATCTTCTGATTAGATGAGACAATTATTTTGTTGAAGCAAGCTACAATAAAGTAAACATACTTTAATAGTACCCATCTTGTATTGTTCTGTACGCCTCTTGTTCTCTGCACATGCATGGCGGTTACTATATGTACTCTCCAAAACACACACACACAAAGTTCAGGACGTGCTCTGTTGTGATGTATGTAAGCTCTGATTGCAGGAAAGTGCGCACCTTCAGATAAAGTAAGGCCAAAGCTTGAATAATTCATTGCACAGCTCCGCCTCGGCCAACCCACACATCCCTCCCCCCAGCACCCACAGCTGATGGCAACACACACACAAACAGAGGGGAATAAATTATCACATTTGACCCCCCGTCAAAAAGAGGTAAATCACTCAATCTTGAGCAAAGGCAGTGACACATACAACGTGTCCATCTAAAAATTCTGTTAAGATGCACGCCACGTTCTTTTGTCGGGACTGAATGAGGCTCCAGGATGTTTCAGCCACAGTGGCGTTGTCTCCGTCTCTGGGGACTGCATTGTGTGTGTGCATGTATAGGTGTATTGTGTGTGCCTTTACACTGTATATGTAGAGTTCAGTGCGTGGGTTTGAGTTCTAATTTGGTGTGGATTGTACAGTGAAAAGGACTGTCAGCTCTACAGTGGGCTTTTGTAAGGCCTGATAAATGCAGGACTTTACTGATAGGAATATGTGTGTGTGTGTGTGTGTGTGTGTGTGTGTGTGTGTGTGTGTGTGTGTGTATCTGGAGGCATTTCATGTAATGAATAAAAACTACATTACTTTACACTAATATTTGTTTCCGACTGTTGAAAACTGACAGGAGGCCTTAGAAAGGGGATTATGCCCTTTTTGTCCCCATTTGTTTGCAATAATATCAGATGTTCCCTTTTTTTTCTTTATGCAGCGTGTGTGTGGGGTTGTCATTTTGCTCTACTGCTACAGATGCATTTAACCAACATTTTCTACTGCCTGTGGCTGTCTGTTGAAATGTAGCATACTTATAACAATAATATGAACCAGTAAATGGATTAAAAGCTGCTGATGAGTTGCCTCCTCATGTTTAATTTTATGTGATGTTCACCGAGCTCAGAGGGATTCTTTCCTCAAGCTCTACATAAAACTCTCTAATCTTTACACAATGTTTAGCAAAGTTAAAGGGGGCCTCTTATGCTCATTTCCAGGTTGATACTTATATTTTGCGGTTCTACTAGAACATGTTAACGTTCTTTCTTGGTCAAAAAACACTTTATTTTCCTGACACTGTCTGTGCTGGAACACCTATATATTCACTCTGTTTGTTTTAGCATCTGTCTCTTCAAGCCCCCCTCCTGAAAAAGCCCTGTCTGCTCTGATTGGTTTACAGGTCTCTGGATCTTGGCATCTCTGTACCTTCATTGCAGCCAGGGAATGGCTGTAACAGAGAATAGCAGCATTTCATACATGAAAAAATTACCAAAAAAAGCTCCTAAAGACAACTGGATATGTTCCAGCAGAAATATGAACCAAAATTGGGGAGAAATTAACAACATCTGCAACCAAGATTGTATGATTTCATGACGTTAGCATGTCGCTACATGTAGCGGTACTTGCAGTAGAGGGATGACTATATTGCAGCACCTTTTCCTGTTAAAATCACCAGTAAAAGCTTTCAAGCATAACTGGACATGTTCCTGCAGGAATATGATCGGAAATTAGGGAATAAATAAACAACATCAGCAAAAAAGATTGCATGTTACCCTGACAATACCATGTAGCTTCATGTAGCAGTGTATGTAATGTGAACACTTGCAATAACGTGCCTGGAGCAGATGACCATGTAAAGAAATCCGTCACAAGCTGACGTCAGCTTGTACTGAAATAAGTGCGGAGGGCAGTCACAGGGAGTACTTTCACATATGCTTACCTCGTTATTTGAAACTTTGGCCGCATTTTATATAAACATCTGACATTGTAACATTATGAATATATATGACATATCTATATCTACGTCCCAACCCTCACCTGTGGTCATGAGTTTGGGTAGTGACCAAAAGAATAAGATCACGGATACAAGTGGCCAAAATGAGTTTCCTCCGTGGGGTGGCTGGGCTCAGCCTTAGAGATAGGGTAAGGAGCTCGGACATCCGGAGGGAGCTCGAAGTAGAGCCGCTGCTCCTTCGCGTCAAAAGGGGTCAGTTGAGGTGGTTCGGCCATCTGATCAGGATGGCTCTGGGCCCCTCCTGTTGGAGGTGTTCAGGCATGTCCCACTGGTAGGAGGCCCCGGGGCAGACCCAGAACACGCTGGAGGGATTACATATCTCATCTGGCCTGGGAACACCTTGGGGTCCCCCAGGAGGAGCTGGAAAGTGTCTCTGAGGAGAGGGACGTCTGGGGTGCTTTGCTCAGCCTGCTGCCCCCGCGACACGCAAGCATAACTGTTCCCCTGTCAATTGTAGTACTTTTTGGACTGAATTGTTGTAAGAAATTTTTCAAAATCTACTCACTTATTAGTGGAGATTTTATAATGGTATTGTCATTCCCTAAATGTTGCCTGATTTTGTATATAACTGTCCTTAGGAAGGTTTATCCAATAACCTCCATGCAGACTTGTCAACAAGTGACAGAAAATTCAGAATAAAACAATGGAGAGAATATAACCCCCCTGTCTGGCTGATGAAAACAGATAAAGAGGAGCTGGTTATGTAACTGTAAATGGGGGCATGTAAATCCAGATGAATTTGACATTGAATTAAATAACATTAGTTTCTCTGAGTTAAAAGGATAATCCACCGCAAATATATAACAATGGCAAATCGTATTTCCTGTATTTTGCTTTCATACTTTTGCTGCTCTAACTGTAAATCTTTTATTCTCTTTAGCTGCCCTCATGTTTTAATAGAAAGTAGCAATGAAGAGGGGGAGAGGAGATAACTTCCTTCCAGCTACTTGCTACAGTGGAGAATCAATTTGTATGACCATGATCTCGGCCATATGCTGCACGAGGAAACAAAACAGAAGACACTGACTAAATTCTAAGTTCAGCCTTTGCCTCGGGCACTTTATTTAAGAGTTCACACTCTCGCCGACACTGAAGGAGCTACTCTTTAATTCTTAATTAGAGTTCATCTGGAGTGCCAGAGCTGAAGTGGGTCTAAGGTTAGGTGTCTAGGCGTTTTCTTCACTGTAAGCATCTGTTCCCAAGAGCAGTGCATGCTATTCCCAGGACAGATTGTACTTTTTTGTTTTCATTGACTGATGCTGCTGTTTCACAATCTGGTGACTGAAGCCATATCCACCTCAAACTTTAAATATTTGAAACTGAAGTTGTACTTTATAAAACCTGCCCTTATATCATCCCAGCAGGTTGTGAGCTGCAGAGCCTTGACGGAGGCATCTGCGGTGTTCCTCATGTCACTGATTTGGTTCCTGTTACTGCATATTTGGCATAGCATTAGCGTTGGAAGTGAATATTTAATTTCACCTGGGTTTTAACTGTGCGTGCGTGGAGTGAAGGAGTGGAGCAGCAGGCTGGTTGCTCCACAGATGGCTTGTAGATATATCACTTCACTGCTCATTGCTGTGGCAGGTTGGGCGGAAACAGCAAAGAGACTGGCACACTTAAACAGGTATACAAATACACATGGCTAAAGAGCCACATCATTCCCTCAGGAGTTGGTGGAAACTGAAACTCAATATGTTGATAATGTTGCTCCAAAACTATTGGATGTGCAAATTAGCAACTGTTTGCCAACAAGTTTGGCTTATCAACTTAAAATGTGATGCTGTGTATTCACAGCTTGTTTTGCTGCCTCCAAGGGGGTTAAAAAACAGTTACTGTCATAAACTTTATTTATAGGTTTAAACATACAAATCTGTAACTTTCTCAAATCAATGTCCTATCCTAATAGCTAAATACCTTTGTTACTCCTCACTTTGTCTTAACCAAATGTGCAGACTCTATTTTATTATGAGTCTTCGTCTCTGTGACTGTACCCATTTTAAAGTTATTGCCAGATTGTGGTACCTGAGCATGATGTCTAAAAACAATTAAGAAGGCAACAAATGGATTTTAGCAAGATGGAGCTTTAGCTCACAGCAAGATGATGACATGTTTTGAGGGTGCACACACACTGTCTTACTCTCTCTTGTTCTGTCACCAGTGCGGACGAGCGGTTCGATGCCACCTTCCACACCAACGTGCTGGTGAATGCGTCCGGTTATTGCCAGTACATCCCCCCTGGCATCTTGAAGAGCACCTGCTACATTGACGTGCGTTGGTTTCCCTTCGACGTGCAAAAGTGCGACCTGAAGTTTGGCTCCTGGACGCACAACGGGTGGCTGCTTGACCTCCAGATGTTGGATGTGGACACATCCACATACATATCCAACGGAGAGTGGGATCTTGTGGGTAAGAGAGATGCACTGTTTTTCCCTGTAAGTACAACCATTAGCATAGATGGCTAATAGTTGTCATTTAGGGCCATTAGTCAACTAGTCGCCGGCATGTTTATGTTATTAACGTAATTATTAAATGATATATTTTGGGCGGGGCAACACAATGGTTTGAGTTGAAGGTGTGAGACAGAATAGTCTCAGTAACATTGCTAACACTGTGCTACATTACAGAAAAATACAAAACCGTACTAATGAACCTTCATTAATATAGGCCTATATTTTATCTACAAGTGCACGTCAGCAAATGCACCTGTTCTCAGCATTGAGGACACATGTCCCCTGCATCCTCCTATGGGCACATAAATATCCTCTCTACATTTGTCCTCCCCCCTCATTACACTGGGATCAGGCCTTGCCAACTTCCTGTGTCCAGGCTCTTATATAAACGATCTCACAATGGGATATCATTTGTATGGTTGTAGCTGGCTGAACTGAAAAGGGAGGAATTTTTGGAAGACCTCCCAAGCGAGGTGTCTCCAGCTGGGACAGAGTAGCAGCAGATCCCAGCGCCTGTGCCCCCGGGATGGTGGTTAGCTGGAAATGGGTGTCAGACAGCGCCAGATGGCGTGCAATAGGAATGTTTGACGCGTTGGCAGGTGTGTAGCCAGACCATATGTGACAGCAGCACACCACATCCCCAGAGTTGGAGTTCAAGGTGAGATAGGTCAACCCTCAGAAATCTGAACTGATTCAGCTTTTTTCAACATCTTTTTTTTAGCTTACATAACATTTTTACTAACAATACAAACATAAAGTAAAAGCAGAGCAAAGTCCCAAGCAAGTGGTGCGACTTATGAAATATTTAGACCCATCTTTTCTTTCCGTCTCTTCTATCTGGTTTACACACATTATAGAAGCTATTTAAATATTGAATCACGTTATTAGTCCACAAGAATCCAGCTGACCTGTATGTGTTGTGCTCCTCTCTTAGGTGTGCCAGCCAAGCGCAATGAGCTGTACTATGAGTGCTGTAAGGAGCCCTACCCTGATGTGACATTCACAGTCACCATGCGCCGCAGGACGCTATACTACGGCCTCAATTTGCTCATCCCGTGTGTACTGATCTCTGGCTTGGCCCTGCTGGTCTTCCTTCTACCTGCAGACTCTGGAGAAAAGATTTCTCTGGGTGAGAAGGACTTAAACACACATAAACACACACATTTGAAAAAGTGAGTTATGGATCTATGGTAGAAGGATAGAAAAAAGGTGAAGATGTTTGTACAGGTTTTAAAGAAGCTATGTATATGTATAGCAGCATTATTTGCGATGTTAAGATATAGCGTAGTAATGACGTCCTAAACAGAGAATGAAGTCAGGCTTCCTGTGTGCGTGTGTGTTGTGATCACAGCTTCTCTGTTCTTTGTTGTGTAGGTCTGGCTGTGCATGCATGTTAGTGCATGTGGGTACCTGTGTGTGTATCCCACTGGCCAGCTCTGCATTGTGGTCATTGGGGTTTGGTACTGTTGACATTTAAACCGATACCAGTACTGGTGCCCGTACCTTGAATTCAGTACTGGTACGCAATGGTACCTTTTTTTCTGTACTTTATTCTTTGTGTAATGGCAAAAATGTAATTTGTAAATGTAATTAACAAGCTGCCATCGATAAGCAGTTTTGCTCCTACGTTTGTGTGTGTGTGTCTGCTAGTCTCACTCGTTCTCTGTTGAGACCCTGAAAAATATGTGGAGCAACTACATAATTCAAAAAACACAATCACAAACTTGGCTGTTTCTAAAGTAAAATAAGATAAATTAGAAAATAAAACAGACCAGACAGATCGAAACTATCAGAGCTGCAGAAATAGTTACGACTCACTGGTAAGACTCGCAACAGAGCTCCGTGGCTGACTCGTGGCTTCATGGCACTTTGTGGGGCTTCTGACTCCTTTTTGAACCCAGACGGTCCACAGAGCTCTTTTGTCTCTGACGCACAGCACCCCGATGCCGCAATGCCAGCCACGGAGCTCCGTGGGCAGCTTCCTGGCTTTGGGGTGTTCTCACCAAGGTGCGCTCTTAGATACCTAAATTTAGCATTGATTGATTTAACCTAAACTGGTCAGTAGTGCCGATTTAATTCAGTTGGTACCACTAAAGTCCAGTTCAGACCAAAGATTCACAAGGAGACGAGTTGAAACAGGCAACTACTTGCAGTGCACCGTATTCATAATAAATCCGCCACAATAATATTAAACCAGCACAAATTAATCAGTCAGTGAGTATGTGTGTGTGGGCGGGGCATAAGTACATACAGCAAGCAGCAGCAGCGACCCACCATCTGACACCAGCACATGTGATGACGGAAACAGAGGGCATGGCAGGGACGAAGCGCCTGCCGCAGCAGGCAGACACGCCGTCTGTGGTCCTTTTGAGTTGACCAGCGGACTTCACTACAAGCGTTCTAAAACCAGCCGCTGGTGATTTGACGAGGAGAGTTGCAGATGACACCATCAGCCTGCTTGAGTCGAGCTCAAACGACCAGTTCACACCACTGCAACTTTTCTCTGCAACATTCTAAAACAGTTTTGTCTCGTCGTGAATCACTGGTCTGAACTGAGTTTGAAGGTACCTAGTTTGGTCCCCAACCTGCAGCTCATGTAGTGGTTCCTGCTGATACTGGGGTGCGGTTGTCGCAGAATGGTGGCGCTCACCCTTCGGTTAACACCATTAGCTCCATCAGTACTGTTGCCATTGTCAGCACAACTCACACTATTAACACCGTTAGCTGCTAGCTGCTGGGTCAGCCACCTCCATGTTGAGAACCGTGTGCAGACAACCTCTGAATTATAGATACGCTCTGAATGTTGCATACAGCTTCTTTGAGAACAGGGCATTTAGTTAGTTGAAAAACGTTGAGTTATGGGGTTTTTAGACACCAGGAGGAATATACAAAATTTAGTTTGAAGTTGCTAAAGCGTATACAGATGCTGTCACAACTGTACACCAATACATAAACATATGAAAGCACACTCATGAATTCTGTCATGCGCATTTGTCATCATGAATTATATAGCAAGCCATGAATACATGCATGTCAAATCACCTTGGAATAATTGAATTTCAAAATAAGAGGCTTTCCACTAAATCTGTTTTGGAATTCTATCAGTGCCAGTGAGTTGTGATGAATAGCTGTCTGTGAATGAGCAGTCACCAGTTAAGCCAAAGTGTTTGAAGGATTTCTGGAGCTGTAACGTACCTTGGAGACGTCAGAGGAGGCGGCGGCTGATAAATGGTTGTAGTCATGAGAACATAACTGATTACATACATAAGTAATTACAGGAATGATTTCATACACCAGTGACCCTGATCACATCATTATGTATATTCACATGTTCTCCCTCTCTCTCTCTTTCTCCCTGTGTGTGTCTCTGGATCTCTGACTCAAGGCATCACTGTGCTGCTTTCGCTAACTGTCTTCATGCTTCTGGTGGCAGAGATCATGCCAGCCACGTCCGACTCCGTTCCTCTTATCGGTGGGTTAAATTTATGTGTGTGGGTGTGTCTGCATGTTACATGCTTGTGCGTGCATGAATGTATGATTACCAGGAGAAGGTGACACTAAGGAGGAAAGTCATTGTGGCAGATAGGACATTTTTCCAGACGAACATCAGTTTTTTTAACAGATGCAGTGTATCTTACCAGAACTATACCTGATGTGTGTTTACCTCATGAGAGAAGCTTCGCTCAGCAGAGGGGAAATGGATTCCTTTGGAAATAGTCAAACTGAAGTGACTGTAATATCGAATCAGTACATCAACACTCAGACCAGTGTACAGTCAGGGCTTGACTGTCCCTCACAGTATGTCTTGAACGTCCAGTAAACACCAGTAAATAGGATTTATACTTGTATGTTAGCTCTAAGCAGAGCCTACACTGTAGCCTACGCACATGGTCTACGTCATTGTGAGCATTTATACTTGTGCAGTGGTGTGTCTGTGTCACTCTGCAGTTACACCTCCAAAACACTAGTCATCGTCAGGGTTTCTGTGAAGTGTTATAAAGTTTAGTTGATTCAAAAGACACATGGTTTAGCAACAATTTCAATCACAAGTACACAACTCAGCTTAACTATAACTCGCAGCATTCACAGACAAACACTTGTCTTTATCTGGACACATTTCCCCAACAAATACAACATGCTAATGTTATTAGCACAAGCCTATGGCATTTTACATTGTATAAATTAGCCTTGTGTGCTGTATTGATGTATTTTAGTGAACATCACACACCACCAGAGGTCAGCCTCTGCAACAGCCAAGAGAGACAGGGAAAAACAGCGGTAGAGCCAGGATATTTTCACCTCTAACTTAGTGAATTTAGGGTTTATTTGGACCAAACCAGAGGTGGTGATTGTTCGAACAATGGGAAGACTAACCAAGAAGGTTTGGGGAGTTTTATATTGTTTTGTCAAGTTTAAATAAAGTGTATTTTACAAGGTAGTCGTAGTTTAGTGAAAGATAGAAAAACGGAGGCATCACGTTTTCAGGTTGTACATCCGTTTGTCTGTCCATCCCACTCTTGTGAGCACAATATTTCAAGAACGCCTGGATGAAATTTTCTCAAATTTTGCACCAACATCCGGTTGGATTCAAGGATAAACTATTAAAATGTGCTTATCTAAGGCCACTGTGACCTCACAAAACACTTTTTTTGCCATACCTGAAGAATTCGTAAACAATTTATAACAAAATTAGCAGAGTGTGTGTTCGGCTGATGGTGGAGAATTTTAACATTTTGCACAACCGAAGACGATGTTACACATACTAACTGGCTTCTCAGCTCTTAAGTTTGTTTTTTCTTCAAACAAATATCATCATAAACTGCCCTGTTATAATGTCAGAAAGGTATCAAAAGTAAACATCACCCAGGCCTAACCAGTAATATAAAACATGCATTAATTATGAAGTGTTTTAAAATGTAGGCCTGTATTGCTTGACCTCTTTTTTACACTGTAAATGGTCTCCTGAAAAAATCATAAACAAAAACCCATCTTGGTGTCTGGCTGGGTTTGGCTTTGAGTAGCCTGAAGGCATCTATACATCATTCACAGCACCCCTGGATGGTGTGTGGACTAAATTGGGTGTCCAGAACTAAAGCTGTCAGCACCATTAATAGGCTATGAAATGTCTGATCCTCCACTGGAGAGGCATAAAAAAAAGGAGGATAGAAGAAGAAATAATGGATGGAGAGAGGGGAAGAGATAAGTAACATTAAGGGCTGAAGTTCTCAGGGAGAAAAGCCTCAAAGGCTTTGTGGAGCGAGTGAAGAGGCAGACATGTTAGTGGGGTTAACACTCCTAATTCAGCTGTCACCACTGAGAGCTAACCAAGAAGAAGTGTGTGTTTTTGTCTTGTATGTGTGAGAGAGAGTGTTTACATGCTTTGAATTATTACTAAACTTGGTCAAAGTGAAATATACTGCACATATCAACTGTACATTGTGTAAGTTTATTGATGTGAGTAGTGTTTGGTGATGCTGAACATGGTCACCATTATATCAGCACAATGATAACTGCCCCCGCTGAGAAAAGCCTGATAAATGCTTCATCAATAGGGTGATTAATCTGTGTTTTTTATTTTCCTCGACCTCAACACGAGGCCAACTGGGACACTTTAAGCAGCCCTGTTAAAATGACTCATGACCCTTTACAACGCTGGGGCTGAATGTGGATGTGAGTTATTGTAGCTGCTTGAGCCTGACTGTAAATATATAACGCGTGTGTTTGACGCCGCTGCCAGAATCAGGCCATATGTCTTTTATCATCAGCCCTTAATCACCTGATAAGCGCAGTGTGTTCATTTCATTTTAGTTAATTTAGTTAGACCTGTCTTATCTGTTCGAGACCATTTGGTTCAGTTCATTTTTATTCTGTTCGGTTTTTTAATTCATTTTTAATTGAGTTAGTTCAGCCATAATCAACAATGTGGTTCGTGACCGAAGGCCCAACAATTATGTTTTGAATTATTGTACATCATATCTGTTGGCAGTCTGATTAGTGACCGACCATAAAACAGTCAGGACACAGCAAATGTCCTTCCACCTCCCATAAACACATCCTTTAGTGCTGTTTTCTATGTCCTGGCTCTTTTTCTTCCTTCATCTCTCTGCCCACCTCCTGGTTTTATCATCCTCTGCAGATCCTCTCCTCTCGCCTAAAGAAATACTTCACCTTTTAAATGATCATTAGTATATCAATTACTCATCCCGTGTTGTGTTTGTGAGGAAAACTGTTTCTCGAGAATGCCTCGACTGTGAACGAAGAATACGAAAAAGTAGGATATTATTGATGAATTGAAGTTAAAGGGAACAGTAAAACTATGTCAACAACCATTTACAAACTCCCAGACAACTTGTGCAGTATAATCCAAGTCTCATTTATCCAGTCGTATGCTTAGTGTCCTGACACACCAAGCCAACACTTGGCTGTCAATCAGTGTTGGGCTGTCGGTGAGCATCTGTCGCCTTAGTCGGTACGTAGTGTCCCACCTCGTTGCCTCCTGTAGGTGAGTGAAATCACTCTGATTGGCAGTTCTGCTGAGCACACAAGAAGAGAAACAGAAGTGAGGAAAGTAAACAGCTAAAGTCAAGAGTAAGTGAGACAAAACAAACTTGTTACATAAGGTAGGATTATTTCTCTGTAGCCATTTAGCTCTTTACAGAAACGTTTTGAGATTGTCTTATTGTTCACTGGAACACAGTAAATATGATTCTTCTGTCAACACTGGACTGTGTGCTAACTGGCTAACTAGACAGTCTTCTGTTTTCCCTTTTTGAATGAATATTACAGACTACCACAGTCTGCTAGTGTGGAGAATTATTTCCTCTCACGTAGGGGCATTGGCTATAGTTTTTGCTGTGTTCATGTTCAACTTTTTGGCTGAGACACGACACGCAACAGGGGGCCTTCGTGCTGCAGTTTTCTGAGGTCAGTTTGGTGTGTCTGGGCCTTTAGGCTCACGCACAGATGAGTAGTGCACCTTTATGCAGAAGTGTGTAAAATAGTAAGCTTCATGGAAAAATGCATGTGTTTGGGAGGTCCTGAGCATACGACTGGATAAATGAGACATGTTATGTTTAAAACAGATGCTTTAATAGAGTTTCGCTGTTGTTAAACATGGTCCCCTATCATGTCACTTCATCAAGAATGCTCTCCTTTTTTTGGATTCTTTGTTCACCATGGAGACATGTGAGCAAAACAAAGGTTTCGCCCCGAATTGACCCCTCGCTAAGTCCTGCCCCTGGATGCTGACTGGCCAATCCATTGGCCAAGCTCCATTGACTCTAATGTAGTCATTTCAGATTTCCTTCATTTTCAGGCTTGTTTTGTGGATTTGGAGCTAAATGTTGTGCCTGGGGCACGTCGTGTATTAATGATACTCGTTACCTGGAGAGGTTGGAAAAAGATGTACGTTTCTTCCCTGTTCCAAAACCAAAATCAGACCCTGAAAAGTGTAGGGTTAGCTAGCTAGCTACTGAAGATATAGCCTACTGAATGTATACACATGCTGCTTTTGCTTTTTAATGATTGTAACAGTGAAACAAAGACCATTTGGGTGTTGAAGTACTCCTTTAAGCACCCCTCTCTTTCTCCTTCTGTCTTTCTTTCCATGATCCTAACAAATGAGGTCATGACCCCAAACCTCACAAGGTCACATAGAGGCTGACTTCGCTGGCACTGCAGCAGCTGTAGTTGTGTTTAGCTGTGTATTCTTTGCTGTTCACAGTCACAAGCAAACAAGAGAAAGGAGGGTATGCCCTCAGATATGCTGTGTGTGTGTGTGTGTGTGTGTGTGTGTGTGTGTGTGTGTGTGTGTGTGTGTGTGTGTGTGTGTGTGTGTGTGTACATGCTGGGAAAGATCACGTTGTTCAGTTAATGCTTCCCTGCTCTCTTACGGTTCCTCCTGTGGGTGAAAACATCCCTCCAGACCCAGCACTAATCTTTCTCTCTCTCTCCTCTACAGTTTTTTGGTTTGTTTACCCCTATTCTCTGTTTTGTCACAATTTTTTGCACAGATTTTATTTCCCCCCATTTCAGTGCAAGTGTGCATCATTCCCCCCTGGCGATATAACTTCTTGCACAAATTGATCAGACTTGCTTTCCTTTCATGTAACAGTGTGAAATCAGCCTATTTTTTGGAATTAATTCAAGCTTAATGTTTTACCTGTTAGTACATGTTCATTAAACGTGACCATGGGGTAGTTCATTTTATAAGTAATAAAATGTGTGACCTTCTATGTATGTGAGCAAAATTTAAAGTATGTTTTTATTAACTCTGCAGCCCAGTACTTTGCCAGCACCATGATGATAGTGGGGATGTCTGTGGTGGTGACAGTTATAGTCCTGCAGTTTCACCATCATGACCCTCAGGGAGGCAAGATGCCCAAGTGGGTGAGTGACCGACACTGATTTAATCAGATCTCTATTGTCATTGATCTCATTAAGCACAGATGTGTATCAGTGTTTCAGCATGTCTGTGTGTGTGTGTAATGCTCTCTTTCTCCTTCAGGTTCGAGTGGTTCTGCTGAACTGGTGTGCCTGGTTTCTCCGCATGAAACAACCTGGCGATGAGCGCAAGCGGCCTGGTTACAAGTACCGCCACAGATCCCAGCACCACTCCAGCACCAGCTCCATAGAGATGGGCACCGTACCCAGCCTCACTATGCCCCTCTCACAGACATCCTGTCCGCCTTGCCCCACAGGCACCTCCAACGGGTCCATGAGCCTTTACTTCGGCAATTACCACCCCATAGAGAGCCCACATTGCCCGCCTTCTAGCGACTCCGGGGTGGCACTAGGGGGACGTGCTCACGGCTCCCCCAGTGATGAGGCTGAGCCACCTGGAGGAGTTGGCAGTGGCGTCGGAGGCCTGGGGATGGGAGCTGGACCTGGGATGGGAGTCAGCATCCCCCCGCCAGAGATCCAGCGCATCTTGGAGGAGGTGTCGTACATAGCCCAGCGGTTCCGGGACCAGGATGAGGCTGAGGCCATCTGCAGCGAGTGGAAATTTGCAGCGGCGGTGGTGGACAGGCTGTGCCTGGTGGCCTTCTCTCTCTTCTCCATCATTTGCACCTTCACCATCCTCATGTCGGCACCCAACTTCATAGAGGCTGTTTCCAAGGACTTCACATAGCTGGTTGCAGCAGCAGAAGAGGGTGGGAGGGAAGGCGGCACAAACTAGAGTTAAAGAAGAGATTAAGAAAGAAAGTAAACAATTAAAAATGCAGTATGTGGTCCCCAACCTGCAGTCTGGGCACCATCAAAAGATAAGAGCTGGGCCACACAGTGTTTCATTAGAAAAATAATCTCAAGTAACTCACAAAAGTAAATGGAGCCTGGCTGCTCTGCCAAGCTGCTGAATCATGTCATTAATTGAATCAAAAAGGAAAAAAATATTCATGATTGATGAATAAATAATTACAAAGAGATTATTATCTTGCATTAGCATTTAAAATTAAGAATAGAAACACACAGTCATTGTCCCACTCTGTCTTGATGTCAGACAGAAATTGTTCATATCTTGAGGAGAAAAATGAAACGATAAAGACAACAGAGGCAGGCTGATGGAAAAGGGTGGGAATCACAGAGGCAGTAGAGGAGCGGACTGTATAGATTTTCTTTTTTTACATTGAGTAAGATATATATATATATATATATATATAAATAATAAGGGGAAGATAATGTGGCAGCTCATTTTGTCTACCCCTAAAACAGTGTAAATATCATTGTTTTATCTTCACTGTTCATTTAAAAACGGCTGAAAGGTGCTGTATGTTCCTCTGGAGAGAGGTAGTGATTGTTGAGTCTTATTCCCAGGTCGTCAAATTCCAACACTTTTGGTTTGGTAGTGGGACCAAACTCATCAACTCTGTTGTTTTCACAGGAGACTCCTGCTTTTCAGTGCCCTCTCCTGGTTTCCTCCTTTATTTCTCCCATTTATGACAAATTCTCACAGCGTATTTTCCTTCTAGTTATTACAGCCTGTTTCTGGCACTGTACAGCGTTTATAAGCCCTACAACTGTAAATGCGTTCTGTTTCCTACCCACTGTTGCTTCCCCCTCTCTCCCTCTTTCTCCAACCCTCCAGGGATGTTTAGGGGAGCCCATTGGGCCAGCATGAGTTGGGTGCAGCTGACGGTGGACACTTCATTTCCATGCTGACCACGTTACGCATGCATGAGTGCAATGGGACACTGCAGTGAGGGTTTATGGGTGCCTCAGAGTTGGGAGGTACCAGTTGTAATTTTGACAAATATTTTAAATTTAGACTTGGTCTTGAGATAAAAATGCGTTTTAGTTTTTCTCACATTTTCGTCACTTCTATCCCATATAGTTTAGTCTAGTTTTAGTTGATGAAAATTCATGACATTTTAGTCATTATGTTTTCTATATGTTTTTTTTTTTTATCTTAAAACTAACCCAGTGAGGCTAATTTATTAATCAAAAATTAGAATCGAGGTGACAGGATGTATAAAAATTTCATTTAGACATTTTTTTTCTACAACTGCAAATAATTTTTCTACGCACTTACAAATTGTCATTTCTCCAGCAGTGTTTTCCAGGTTTAGGGAGTGATTCACGAGCACACACTATCATCATTTGAAAAGCTCAACATCCCTCTGTCTCAAAAACTCCACAAATAACTAATCTGAGACAACTAGGATTTGTACCCAGGTTAACTGTAAACTCTGACTGATCAATCTCACTCTTATGAAGCAAAAAAATAACTTATGCAACATGATAGTCTGGGGGTTTCAACTCGTGTCCTCTCACAGAGTTGGTGATTAAAACCTCAAAACTCAAAACTCAAAACTCAGCCGTCTTCCTCCAGAGTTACATACAGCACCTTCAGTTTACTGTACAGTGACTCACGCAGCACCACAGTCCACCTCACTGCCTCTTCTCTACTTCATTTCAGTCATCTGAACTTTCGTTCTCCTGTATGTACAGATCCACAGTCGCCTCAGTCTCAGCTCATACACCATCTGTTCACTTTCTGAACTCTTCATAAGGAAATCTGATTTCCTCTGATGATGTACCATCCCTGTGATGATGTTAGGTTAGTAACTGAAATGAGATGTTTCACTGTGAATTTTATTGTTTTTGCTTTCACTTTGATCAACACTGGACACAACTCGTTTGCTTTGACACAAGCGTGGAGGCATTTTCTTTATTCATCAGAGTAGAAATGTTCATCTAGGATCACTCTTTTAACTTTGTCTTGCCTGTTTTATTTTAGCCAATAGAATCTGTAATGTAGTACGAATAGTTTGGGACAGTGTAATTATGAAACATCCAATATATTGTATCAAAAAGCACTGTGTCGACACAGTATGTACCGGTGTTGACCCAGTGACACGAAATGCACAGGTGTGTTTCTAAAGCGCAGTCGAATACTGTGAGTTGAACTGTACAGTACATCTTTCAACCAAGTGTTCTGACACCAAGTCGTTGATTTTGCTGTAAAAAGCAGGTGAAGTAAAAGTGGGTTAACTGCTGTCACAAAAAATAAAACCTTTTCATGGACCTTGTTGGACTTCACTGTACATAAGTGCTCACTGAAGATGAAGACAATTTGTGACTCTGACACCACAGACAGTGACAGCAAGAAGACTTCACAACCCCATCTGCCACTGTATCACTGGAGAATATACTGTAGATTTATAAAAGGCCCTATGTGTCAGTGAGTTTCGTCTGTGTTTTGTTAGAGGGAGCTGAGTGACTGATTCACACAACAAAGTTGTTAACGCCTTTAGTTCCACCTCCACCTCTCAGCCACCTCTTTGTCGTAGCTAAAGTCATCGGTCTCTTTATCTCTTTCTCTGTCATTCCAAGTGTGAGTTTTTGGCTCTCTATGTTAATAAAAGTCTATTTATTCTCTGTATAACGGGCTCTGAAAAGATCTGTGGGGACGGGGAATGTGAAGGGAGGGAAAAGCTTGGTTTAGTCTGAGAAGAAACCGGTGGTTTGTTGCTAGTCATGTGGAAGATTCGGCACAGAAACTAGACTAAGCCTTAAATGTTCATTGTGGAGAAATTGAAATTACGGGGTGTTGTAGTGTTGCATTCATAGCAGCACCCGAAACACAAATACTAGCTGAAACATCCTCTTAGATTGCTCTCTGTTCAGCTGCAAGGTTAAACAGATCAACCACAGACTTTGTTTAAAGGGACAGTTCACCCCAAAATAAAAAAAAAATCCTCTTATGCCCAGGCCACAGTGTCTGAGTGAGCAGCAGACTGTGTGTTTGCAGAACCTTTTGGGATTTTGGAGGGTTTTTTTGGCACCTGTGTGAACAGGCTGGAGCAGCCACACTGCCCACGTGAGCAACACTGCTCAGGAGCTGCAGAACATCTAGATCAGTCGTTCCCAAGTGGTCCAGCCACAGGGTCCAGATTTCTCCTTAGTGAATAGTTCAAGGTCCACACAGTTTAATATGTTCAGCATCATACTTTGGCCATGTCACCAAGCTAGTTTGCTGTCTCTGTCAAATAGCTGTCCGTTACTCACTCACTCTACAGCAGGAAACTGCACTCCAAAATAAACTTTCACTGTACTTAAAAATTACATGTGTTTTTTACAAACTTGACATGTTTGCACAAACTTGCGGTCCATTCAGAGTGGACCTGCGACCCACCAGATGGGAACCACTCATCTAGAGAGCAGGAGGCTGACCTACTTTTTCATGTGATGTGGCAGTTTCAGCAAAAACAGACAGTGAAAATGGCATTTTAAAATCATAATAACATTATACGACATTGCACAGTTTCAATGTCTGTCACAGACATGAAAAATAAAAATATTTATTTTTAATCTAACACTTACTGTATTTGTTTCAGAATAAAAGCCCTCTGACAACATTTCTATGGACAGAATCCTTTCATTTGTCAGCACAAGGCTTTTTATTGTGAAATATTTGCAGGGCCGTGTTGTTGACAACACTCCATATATTAGTGGAGTTTTTAACAGTGGAAATGCAGTGCTCACAGCAGCAACACTGTCTGTATGAAGCCATCACACACTGCTTACACAGGCAGTGTGGTCAGTGTGTGACCTGTAGTGCTTTTTGTTCTAGATTGTGTGTGAATTGCTGAGTGTTGGAGATATTGGTACTAGAGGTGTCTGCCTTCTCTTGAATATAACGGAACAAGATGGCACTTGGCTTGTGGTGCTCAAAGAACCAAAAAAAAAAAAAAAAATTGGAAAACTCAACAACAACGTCTTTCCAGGAATTGACGACCTGGTTATCAAGATAATCCACAGAGCTTGTTGTGAGCATTTTTCATGTAGGAACTATTTTCTTTCTACCAAACTACGCCCACCAACGGTATCCCGATGCAGAGCGAAGTGTGCATCTACTCATGGACAACAGGCTCATGCTCGTTGCAGGACATAAACATCAATGGTGTTCTCCTTGGCTGAGCAGTAACGTTTTTTTTTTTGGCTTTTTTTGAGCCCCACAAACTGAGTGCCATCTAGATCTATTATATTGGAGAGAAGGCGGACATCTTTACAGCCGATATCTCCAACACTTGGCTACTCACACCAAAACAGTCTAGACTGATAAATAGCACTACAGGTAAGAGGAGAAGAAATATATATTTTTGATTTTAGGGTGAACTGTCCCTTTAACTTACCAGGAAAAACACCAGCCAGTTCTTTCAAGTCTGCAAACTCCATCCACTAATTTTAAGTTGAATCAGAGTTCATGCTGCTTTACTGCAAGCTGCCAAATTGCAAGAAAACAGATCGTCCAGATGTCTGAAGTGTAAAATAAATCAGGATAATGCAAAAGGAAATGGGAATAGGTCCTTTAACTGGTTGTGAAACAGTAATGGTGTAAGAGTGTCATATTTAAAGATGTCACCATCAGTGTCATCACTGAAGACTAATGACACATTAAAGCATCTGGTCCTTGTGTCACAACGGGCTCTAAATCTCCAGCTTTCATAACTGTGATATATTAATTTATTATGTCGTCATGTCAATGTGACAGGATGAGCTTATTTAGATAAAATAACCTCAACTTTTTTGGACAGGTCAAAGTCAAAGAGCCTGTTGAAGACAAGACAAATATAATGTGAAAATTCCCTTTATTTCAGTAACCCTCTGGTTTCCCTCGACAGTGATAGAAAATTGTCTTTGGTGTGAGATAAGGAAGGAAAATAAAACATTGAATGGGAGAGGGAATCAAATAGAAATCTGAGCTGAAGCATGCCAAAAAGGCATGCAAGACAAAGAATGTGGGGCATGTTTTCCTTCTGTGGTCTAGGAAATGTGCTCTGATTTCTTTTTTTGCTTGGCCAACAAAGGCTGCCGCTCAACATCCAGTTGTTTGATGTTTTGTGGATGAACTCCAATCAGTGAACCCACATTTCAGGCGCAATGGTTGGTGCATTTATTCCTTTAAGAGATATGAAGTTTTATTTTTGAAAAGTCTGCAGAGTCACTATCAGGAGTTATTAAAGGACGACGGGACTTTATCTTACAAATGGCATCTTCTATGTATTCATCTTCCAAAATTAATCATCTCAAAATTTCCCTTAAAACTACTAATTAACGAAAAACAAAATTAAACTTTATTTGGTGTCTGCTTGCTCAAGGTGTGTGTGACAAAAAGGCGGGCACATATCTGAGATATTATCAGAAATCAAGGAAGACAGCTTGGAAAATATTAAATAACCATTTTCAGATACCTGCCACGCCATCACGGAGCAGTCAGTGCCCCTCTGTGTTGTCCGTGTGTGTGTGTGTGTGTGTGTGTGTAATACACAGGGACACTAAAGTGCTGAGTTATGCCTCCTGCACCTGTCAGTTTTCTAATCATTTATTAAACGGGCGTGGGAATAAAAATGAGTGAAACAGTCCATGACGGAGGCAGATGAAAGTACTGCCGCTCACGGGCAGAGGGATACACAGCACTTTGAACAAACTTTTTAAACAGAAATTGTGTAGAAAATATAGAAACTAGAAGTGTCAAACATCAACGTATATTAGTTGTGACTTGTTCTGATTGTGCTGCCGCCTGCATTAGTACTGCAACAGTATCCTAATAGCTCACAACTGCGGCATTAAACTGGGATACCACTTTGAATTTGAATGCTCTGTCATGTCTGGCCTGGCTCTACCGTTTCAGAGAGGAGATAATGTTATGTTTTTGGTGTAGAAAACACTTCACTTTGTCTGTAATCTCTTTAAATAACTTCAGTAAACAGGCAAAACATTTCAAGTGACAACAGCAAGTAGCAAAGAACCAATACCAGACACTATGTGATGACTGCTTACATTCATTCAGATGAATGGTGTAGCAGAAATCTCTTTGAAACATAAATTGCGCATGGCTTAAATGCTCTGTTCTCGTGGAGGGAGTGAAGGAGATTGGACTTAAGGGTAGCAGCCAGTCAGTAGGCCACACATAAAGAGCGTTACATAACTGAGGATCAACGGAGGATCCTGGGCTGCGAGGCAAGATTATAGGGTAGGGGTGGAAATGGCCAAATTCACGATACAGAGTGACCTCTGGTAGTCCATATGTTCGTGTGTGTGTGTGTGTGTGTGTGTGTGTGTGTGTGCCTGCTGCCTGAAGGCTCTCAAGGCATTTTGGCTGAAAGACAAGCAGCCTCTTTGTACTCTGTGTTAAAGGTTAAACCCTCTCTCTCTGTTTTCTTCTGTTTACCTTAGCTACACCCCTGAGCTTTTAGAGTGTGTACGAGCGTCTGTGTGCGTGTGTGTGTGTGTGTAAAACATCAAACTGAGTAAGTCTCTATGAACTGGAGATAATAAACTGGAGCAAAAGAAAATACACATACAAAACAAGTAGAGAGTGCAGAGTACATGCCTCTCACTGAAGCTGTATAATCCTTTGGTATTGCAAGTGAAATTGAAAGCCAACCCCGAACTGGTGTTTGCTTTGCTATAATTGCGGGGTTGGGGTTGTTTGTTTGTTTATTTGTTTGTTATGGGTTTTTTTTTTCGACGCCCTGTCCTCATTTTTTGTAGCTTCCTCTTGGGTGCTGCCTGCTTACAGTCTGGAACCTGGTTATTATCTTTTTATGGACCTTTTTACTTTTTGTAAAAGTTTTATGGTGGGCGGGGCTTAGCTGGAGGCAAAACAATGCTCCACAGACATAAGCTAGCGTTAGCTCGCAAGTTCTGTTGAGTTGTTTAAAAAAAATGGAGGAAGATGATGTGAGTGGTGCGTTTGGAAGTCAGAGTGCACTCTGGCTCAAACTGGATCATCTGTACATTCGTAGCGCTGCCGGACTGTACCATTTGGTTATCTAGAGCACTGCACTTTCGGCACTCTGTCTGGGGAGACGGAGCAGCAGAGTTTTGAGCGGAGTGAATGTGTGATTAACTTAAACATTTGTTCATTTAAATAGAAACATAACGCTCCGTTTCTTCATTTTAGTGTAGAGCGTCAGACTGAATTTACAAGCGCACCATGTCAGGTCACTCACTCTCCGGGACCGTGAGCTTTACTAAAAATGTAATCACTGATCAACGGGACCAGACTGGCCGACCCGTATGCTCTCACTCAGTGGATGGATGATGTCACAGGAAGCCAATCTTACAAAGAAGGACCACACATGTTTGTTTTGCTATCAAAGCTAACGTTAGCTAATGTGCTAAAAAGTTAGCGTTCCAGAGAAATCCAATCTTCCTCTTAATAGCTCCCCAGTTTCTGATGAGGTGGACATGATAACCCTTAATACACATAACGTTTTTCATCCCTACAACAGGAAATGCTTTTTCCCTAACCTGATATAAAGTGTGCGCTGCACATGTGAGCATTTTAAAAGGAGCCATGACTCCTTCTTTTGTGGCTCCCAATACCACAACAGGCGACATTTTAAGACTCCTATGTAGCCCACAGCCCTGTGGGGGCGAGTCGTGTTTTGCCTCCAGATAACAAACTGACGTCATTGTGACATCGGCCCCAAAAAGGTCTTCAAAGGCCTGACCTCAGCTGCAGGTTGTGCCCAGGAACAGCGAAATAAGAGGAAAATGAGAGAACACAGGCAGAGGGCAGACTCTTTGCAGAAAAATACACTTCCAGTGGGTCATAAGGTGATTGAGAGGGATTACCTCTGTATGAGTCATAGTGTAGTATAAGTCATGGTGTAAATATAGTAGAAATATATATATCGTTTAAATACTGCAAACAAATTGTGGCCAACCAGTTAGAGGAAAAAAACATTAGGTTTTTAAAATGACTACAGAGTGGCAATAGTTCCTGTCAGTGTTTCCATGAACTCTTCTGCTTTAATTAGACAGGAAAAACTGAAAAAAAAAAATGTTATCTCTATGGCGGAGCTAATGAAAATTGTTAAAATAAATTTGGCTCAAAATAATAATAATCCAACAAGGTCACCTTCATTAGGACGTCAGTGCCGTCTTAGTACACATAAACAACAACCATCGCTGGAGGCAGGAAGAGTCAAGGACGCCGCAGCTGCAGCCACACAGAAAGGAGAAGGAAATGCACCCAAACACAGACAAACTCAATTCCCACCAGCAAGCCCCTGAACTAGTGCTGCGCCAGCCGAAATCTGACTGGACTGAATCACTGAGCAGTAACTACACCAAGCTCAGTCTGACCAAATTATAAGGACGATTATGAAGGCTAAGGGTCATGAAATGTTAGCAGTTGTTAATTCATGATATAATCTAGCCCTCTGTGTAGTATGAGCCGTGGCGCACTTTAAAATGACATCAGGGAGGATTTTTGAACCAGAAGAGAAAGAGCTGTCAAAGTAAACAGCCACAGAAACACCGAGTGAGTGATGCAAGAGGGAGGCAGCATCCTGAGTGAGAAATATATTGGTGATGTTATCTGTGATCACAGAGATCTTATGGGTGGAAAATATATATTACGTGTGTGAGTGTGTGTATGTGTGTGTGTGTGTATTCCTGTTTCCCACAGTATGACAGGGGAGCATCTGCTCTGTGTGGGCATTTAGCTGTCAATATACACCTCATGAATTCAGTTGATTTAATGCATCTAATCGAACGTACACAAGAAAACAAAAAGAAAGAAAGTATTATTTAGGGAATATCCATCATCTTTCAATCAACATTAAAGAAATGATCTAGTTTGGAACACGCTTGGCTGCTAGAATAGAAGAGTAGGAGCACACAATGGCAGATCGTCCTAAAGGCAACGTAAGCAGATGCCTAGGGAGCCACAACAAATATAAAAGGTATAAAAGGTAATATCAGTTCTACTACTACTGTGGCTCCGAGCAGGTCGTCTACTAATCTGAAGATCAACAGTTTGATCCCGGGCTCCTCAGTCCACATCCCAAAGTAACTTCGGCAAGATACTGAACCCTAAATTGCTCCCTGAGGGTTGTGTTATCGGTGTGTCAGATTGTGTGAATGGTTACTGAGAGGCAGGTGGCACCACGTATGGTAGCCACGGCCAAAAGTGTGAAAACCCTTGTTTCCACCAAACACTTTCAGTATGGTACCTTAGGAACCAAAAGTAACCCTTCAGACATGGTACCTAGACCCTAGTGTTTCCACTGCAAACAGTCCTCTTAAATGTGGGCGGGGTTGTTGTCACTCACTGCTCCGTCCAGCACTCTCTGTATTTCCTCGTCACCTGTGACTGTCTGCACCTCGTTTATCATCCACATAACGAGGCTGCACGCCGACATTTTCAGAACAAAATAAGTGAGAGTCTCTCTCCATGGGATATTTAAAAATAGCAGGTTTGTGCATTTAGTCCTTCTCAGGCAAGCTCAGGGGTTTAGTGTTGCTGTAGCCCACAGGAACAACGCTCCACAACGCTTTTTTTTTCCGAGTGAGGATTAGAATATATGCAGTTCACATAACCCGGCCAAAATTAATATATATTAATGCTTGAAGATCCACTCATTACTAAAAGTGTATGTCATTAAAAAAAATAAAGTGATGGTCAAGTTGTCACAGTGAAATTTAAGGTGTGTTGATGGATCCACGTCGTCAACTCATTGCAAATTGAGGTTCCACCTTAAAAGTTGCCAGCAGGCGGCCCAGTGAATGAAGATATTTTTTTACAGACTCCAGCTGCTGCAAGAGGCAAGAGGTATATAAAACTCTCCACGTATGAACAGTGGTTACATGAGCCTCAAAACCAGACACAACTCAGCCCTGAGCAGAGTGACCGTCCTCTACTGACCAATCAGACTGCAGTGTTCACAGCTCCACCTTTTAGTACCAGATCTGTGTGCTAGGTACCCCAACAGAGGGGGGACCAAACACAACTTTTCACAGTGGAAACGAAAAAAAAAAGCATAGCGAACTGAACTGTACCGTACCAAACTGCTCGGTGGAAACAGGGTTTAAATGTGTTTGTGAATGAGTAAATGTGATGTAGCGTAAAAGTGCTTTGAATGGTTGGAAGACTAGAAAGGTGCTATAGAGGTGCAGTCCATTTACCTACTACTACTACTAATAATAATAATTTAGCACATCCTCACAAAAAAAAAACAGACTAGAGTTGTTTAGTTTATTCAAAATTAAAAGACATGTTGCACCCTCATTTGAACCAAATCCTGTCAGTCGTTTGTGAGCTCTGGTCTGATTCATCAAAAACTAGCAGAATTCTGGATTGTGTTTATGATGTAGAAACATGTGCTACACTGATTGTGTTCGACTGTAGCAAACCTGATCACAATGCTGTTTGTCATGAGGGAGAAGTCGGGTAATGTAAATTTATTTTAATCTCGTAATTATTCAGCAGTTTGGGGAATACATACTGTAGCAGTCACTCACCACATTGTGCACAGTTTAATTAGAAACCTGCTCCGTTCCTGTGAGGGACACGGCAGAATTTCATCAGGGATCAAAGCACAACAGTGGTGAGAGACAGTGGAGGCTAAAACACAACATACATATGCAAATACACACCTAGTGCTCCAATCTATCAATCTACACTTCATCATATGTAAAAATTAACTCTTTTTGGCCATGTTAAAGCCCTGGAAGACTTGTGAGGATAAAATGATGCAACAAAATACAGAGAGATCCTGAAGGAAAATGATTTTGGTGGCATTTTATTTGTGCAGCTGTAAACAGATGCATTGTTTTTTTTCCTGAAAGGATTTCCCCTGGTTCCAGAATTTGGGAACTTTTCTCCCTTCCTGACTCTGCCGTATGTTTTGCGTGTCTTATATCATGAAACTTAGATAACAGTCTAGGGGAAAACAAACCATTGGAACAGATGCATGGGCCCCAATCTCATCAACACCGCCTGGTATGCACAGCAAACCCCCTGTGAGGGAGAACAGCTCAGCTGCCACACTCAGGCGTCTGAGATGACAACATGCAAACAAGTATTGTTGTTGTTGTGGTTGTTATTGTTGTTTAGTGTCAGGCCAGCGACAGGAAGCTCTGACGTGTGGATTTGATGATATGGAGTGTGAGGACGCCGCACATACACATGTGTACAAATCTGCAGCCGCACACCAACACATAAACACAAACACGCTTGTACACCATCAACATAAACACGTTCACACACACTGTGCACGACGGGGGCCTGAGCGAGACCAGATTGCATGTTCAGAGAGTGTCAAACGGTCAGACTGCTGAGCTCAGCGTGCAGCTGATGTATACTTCACAGGGAATCAAAAAGTTATGAACCAAAACAGAGACACTTTCCTTTTTCCCCTGGGAATACAGATTAAAATCTAATCTGCGACGGTTAATAATGCAGCTACAGCAGGTGATGTACTGTAGGTAAGTTGGTTTGAATTCCAAACTGTAAACAGGTCAAAGGAGCCACAGGGCAAAGTGGAGAAAGGGCAGTGAAGTAATGAAACCCATGAAAAAAATATGGATTGAAGCTCAATCTTATTACCATCCAATATGGCAACAACCTCTGCCTGCTGAACTGCTGGCCCAGCATTATTAGTTAAAGAAAAATGGAGCTCTCGCTGTGTGTTTGTGTGTGTGTGTGTGTGTGTGTGTGTGTGTGTGTGTGTGTGTGTGGCAGGTGGATCGTGGGTGGTTGGGCCTCAGCAGCCAAACGCTCTTCCTTTCTCAGCACACACACAGATGCTTATGCTCGCCAGCTGAGTTACTGGACGTCACCCTCCGGGTGCCTTTACCTCCTCTCTTGCTCCCTCTTCACGTTTTCTCATTCCAGTCCCAATCAATCCCACAATCCCCCTGGGGGGTGGGGTGAAGTTGAGAAACAGCCCTGCAGGACGCTGCTGCCACACCAGATGATCGTCTTTCCCCTACTTGCCCTGCGAGTTGCACCGCCACCTGTCCAGTCCTCAGGTCCAAACAGTCTCTAACCTTCACACGCTCCAAACAGCTCATTGGTTAGACTGATGATGTCACTCTCTGCTCTAAGTCCATTCTGCTTTGTTGATACTCATTTGCTTCATTTACTCTTTAGCCATGCTGGTGAGGTGGCTCTAGAGACGGCACCGTCAATTTGTCAGTTGGTTGGACTGTCAGTCGACCTCTATGGTCAACACAATATCAGTGTTTGATCGTGGACCTTGTACGTCCGGACACGACGTGCAAGGTACCCTGGGTGTGTTGGTTG
Organism: Cephalopholis sonnerati; assembly: GCA_019142605.1. Taxonomy (NCBI): domain Eukaryota; kingdom Metazoa; phylum Chordata; class Actinopteri; order Perciformes; family Serranidae; genus Cephalopholis; species Cephalopholis sonnerati. The sequence goes on along the minus strand of JAGQAX010000004.1, from coordinate 36,407,102 downwards.
TTGACGTTCTGGGATGCTGTGTCAAGTCCTTCCTGTTACATGCATTGTCGTCTTTAAAAATACACAGGAAATTTACTGTTTACATACAGACCCTTTCAAAATAAACTCTCTTTGTCAATACAACAACGCAAAGTGATATTTTTTTCCTCCAACAACAAACACACACAGTCGGGTTTAGGAAAAAAGAGCAGGGTTTGGCTTTATAATCTTACGGGACACAAACACCGCACTTCCGGGTGAAAGTCAGTATTTGTTGGAACCACCCACCCTACTCATACTTTCTCCGCCTTAACCATTTGAAACCTTGGCAAATAGGTTTGGTTTCTTTTAAAAACGAGGGAAAAAGGGCAATGTGCGACAAAAGAAGATATCACCCACAAAGTTAGCAAAAAAACAGCCAAAAAAAAGGGGAAAGAGAAAATTAAAAACAAGATAATTAGAAGCAAAAAAGGAAATAAGAAAAGGAAGTTAAGACAAAAAAAAAACAAACAGACAAAATGACCTGGAAGAGGAGCTTAAAAATTATAATTCTGTAACATAATTTTAAATATATAATAATGATCATTCTTAATAATTTGTTTCCCTGGCATGTCTCTCCTTTTCCTAGCTTTTTTAGCATAATTTTCTAAATCTACAGATTTTTTTTGGATTTGTGGGACATTTCTCACCACGTTGCTCATCATTTTCCCCCATGTTTTTGAAAGACGCCACTTTGCTCAGGTTTCACAGGTTTAACTATTGTCCTGCCACATTCCCCCTGACAGCCATGCGTTGGTCATGTGATTGCAGTCTTCCCAATGACATGGGTTATTCTCAAAACACTGTGTTATTTTTTAGTATTGATGTGTTTGTATCTGGTCTGCAGTGATCTGTCAGGTGTTCTCTCTCCTCCTCTCAGAGTGGGTGCATGTGGTAGAGTGTGATTGGATGGTGCACAGCAGGTGGTGTGTGCTGATTGGGCTGTCCGAAGAGATTGCTGTCACCAGATTGGTCCACTGCAAGACAGAGGATTTTTAAACCATCAGCTGATAGAAGATCTTCCCTCCTTTTCACTTTTCCACCACCAACAGTGCCAGGACTCAGACTGTGATTATGAAACTGTTTGTGAGTACCTGCAGGCAAAAACTTTTGGTATTTGGTAAACTAGTGTGAACAGTGTGACAACTTTGTCCTTTAGGGAAGTTATGTGGTCTGTTTTGAGAAGCAGAGTTGAGTTTTGTTTAGCAGTTCACTTTTTAGAATTATTAGTAGGTTTTCTTGTATTCTTTTGTTTGAATACTGTAAATCGAGCGCTGTCCTTTTCTCTTGTTTTGAATGGGAGGAGTTTAGGTTAGAAAAAGTCCTGCGATTCCCCATTTTCTGCATTTTCTGGCTGACTGAACATGTTGTGCTTACGACGTCATTTGAAACATCAGACGCGTCATCAAATGGCGCTAATGTCACTGCAGTATGGAGAAACACTCTGTATTGACATAAGAATTGTCCCTTTGTTTAAATGCATACAATATGTGTTGAATTGATTCAAATGTTATGTTTACAGAAGATGTAGCTTACATGTTGTTTTACAGTCACATTGTCTGCTTTGAGAGCTACAATATTCACTCAGGATTTTTTAAAAACATTATTGGAGTCCATGTTTTGAAACTAATTCAATAAAACTAAAGAAGAGAACTGAAACATTTGCAGCTGTTTTTGGAATATTCACTATGATTATTATAGCAAGTCATTACATCACTTATTTTTTGGAGCCAGTAGTTTAAAAAAAAATCTAAATTTTTTCCCCTGACTTGCAATTTTTGTCATTAGCCGCAATTTTCCGCAAAAAAATCACATACAAATTTTGACAAAATTGGCAGCAAATTCAAGTTTTTTTTGCCGCGAGATCCTAGAGAGACTGATTTGTTTTTCCAGGTTAATTCAGGAACCATGAGTATATTTTTGTTTGTTGTTTTGGGCACTGCTCAATTCTGAAGCCAAATGAACTGCTTCATATGTTGGGTAAAATATAACATAACATGAACTGGGGGCTCGTCCATTCTTTCTTCTGTCCGTTGTCCTCGTGTCGGGTAAGTTTGATTCCTTTTTTTTTCTTAATATCTGCTTTTCTGGTTGGCAGCTTTTTCTTTTGTGCTGGTGGCAAAAAAAAAAGTTTAAATTAGAGGATTTCACTACTGAGCCAACTGTGGAAAAATGAGATAACTGAAAAAAAGCTGATCTAGTATTGATTGCCATTTTTTCTATGCAGGTGCCAATAAATGCAAAGAAAAAGGAGTTAAAAGAGCTCCTGTGTACCAAGCTGAATGAAAGACGTCTGTTTGGTGAGCCTGCCCCCAGGTGGAGTTGAGCTGGGTGGTGCTGGTGTTCCTGGCTCTTCTCCAGACCTCCCATCAAAAACTAACATGACTGCAGAGGAGCTGAAGCTAACCCTGCACATCAGGGAGAAGGAGGTGGAAGCCATGCATCTAAGGGTGAGGGCACTGAAGATAGAGCAGGGAGCTGCTGTAGCTGCCAGTCCATCAGTGGGTCACCCCACCCTACTCCCCAAGACAGCTGTGATGTAAGTAGTCACATTGCACTAGTCCCACTCTTTAGAGAATCTGAGGTAGATTCATATTTCAGTGCATTTAAATGCATTTTCGCAGGTATATGTACAAAGATGGATGAGTCAATAAGCATCTGACTTTTACCCCGGATACTGCTGTTCTTCTCCAATTTCCTTCTGTGAGTCAATATGGGCAGTGGGCGACTTGTTTATTTCTAACAGGGGGGACGAACTCGTCTCGCGCCTGTGTGTGTATCTCTCACTCGAGTCGCAATGCTCTTCAGAGTACATAGATTTGATTAGGTGAGAAGCATCACATGAGGAGATTTAACACAAAAATTGCAGGGCATACAAGTAAAAATTTTGTCATAAGAAAAATTTCGCATGGTGATAACATGACAAAAATAATTGGTCTTTTCTTGGCTGGTAACAGAGAATGACTGTAGTAAATACTGACGATAAGAGAGAGCAATGAAGCGCAACAAAAAAGTAATAGGTTAATAAAACCATTTTAAATATACAGAATCAGTATATTGATAAACTGATATTTCTGACAACACTGATCTGTTCTATATTGTGGTGTCTCTGCTGCGTTCTTCCATGTCAGTGGTTCATTAATGCATTATTTAATAAATTCTGTCATGACACTTTCATTACAGTAATAAGCTGTGATTCATTTCAGTGGGTGGGAAAAAGAGACAGCCTGAATGCTAATGCGACACGTCGCCAAATGAGAGAGCAGCAGCGGGGTTGGCCGGACAGGGAGTCCTGTTAATCCATCAGTCTCATCTCATGGTTGTCCTGACAGAGCGCAGCCCTCGCTCCTCTCTGTGGACCACAGGTCTGGATAACTGTTTACTTGGCTCCGTCTGCAGCCTGGAACCAAAACATCAGTTTTATATGTGAGACGTGTAAATCCCCCCCCCCAGAAGAGATATGGCGGCAATTAAATGAGTCAAATGATATTCATATTCATGGCACACACAAACAAATGAGCACAGCATTTGCAAATACTCACAATAGATTCTGCCAAGTGATGATGTGCCAAGTGTCAAGGACAACCGCAGAGAAAGCAGACTTATGAAAAAGTTAAGAGTATTACAACCCAGATTCAAGTCTGATCTGAAACCTAAACACTGAAAACAGAAGAAAACAAAGCCTTTGAAGTGTAAACTGGGAATGATGCCAAAACCAAACACATCACAGCGATTAAACAATCTTCCATCTAATATTGAAGCCATTAGTTCCAGTGTGCTCGTGGAGCTCAGGGGACAGGCTGCAGGTCACGCTTTTGATGGCTGCATTGACAGGAACCAAACGGCTTTTTCATGGTGAAATCCAATATTACTAAAAAGACCCAAACTGCGACATACAGCACCTTTAGAGCGCGCAGTCCACCATAAATATGGAAAGTAAACAAAAACAAATATCGACTAGAAAGTAAGCAAGGATACACACAAACACAAAAACAATACAAGCTTGAATCTTTCTTTCAGCGGCGAATATGAGATGATGCATGAGCCATAATCCGCGGGCATGAAGTAATCTGAGCGAATGTGCATTTGGATTATCAGTCTGGAACAGTCTAATCTGAAACACTTCTCAAACTGGTTGATTGAGAGGTCATGAAAGAGCTTCAGCCATGTGGAGACGCAGTGCGTCAGTGTTTGCCTCAGTGTTGTCAGGATGACGAGAAACAGACAGACAGTATCTGCTTTCAGACCTTCGCTTGTCGTTGGTTTAGGGTTGATTTGTGTTTTCACAAATGAGAAAGCTGCTCTTGATTGGGCCACTCATTCTCACTCCGACCTCGTCACATAGATGTTTGGCCATGGACTTTCCACTTCCAGATATGACGTGAAAGGTACTCTGGGTGTGTTGGTTGTTGACCTTCTGGGACATTGTGTCAAGTTCTGTTACATGCATTGTCTTTTTTCAAAATGCACTTCTCTTTCCACAGGAAATGCACCGGTTACATACAGTCTCTTTCAAAATAAACGCACCACATCAGTACAACAATTCGAATTGACGTTCTTTTTCCTTCAACAACAAACATATGTGGTTGGGTTTCAGCAACAAAAGGAAGTGGTTAGGTTTAGGAAAAAAGAACAGGGTTTGACTTTGGAAAGGTCGCTGTTTGTTGGACCCATCCAGCACCACTCCTGCCTGCCCCAGTTGGACTTTGGCTGCCCTAACCTTTGTCCTTGTCATGCTACGTTTCCCCCTCATGCCACCAGACGCCAGTAAACTATAACAGCAACCAGCTGCGTATCATGCCGATGTAAAAGGAAGCATTTTTTCGTGGTTTCTGATGCTGCAAGTCACTGCCCAAGCGCCGATTTCGATGACTTCAGAGTGAGACTGGGCTCAATTGGTCAGAATTTCCATGTGGGAAAAATCCAGGAAGTAAACAAAACATGCAAACTTGAGTTGACTGAACCGAACCAAACAGGGCAGGTGTGAAATCACCTTAAGTGACTTTGGTGGGTAACTTGTTTACCTCTTCTTGTTGGCAAATATCAAGCATATAACACGTTCCTATTCTCATTGGCTTATATTTAGAGCTCCCCTGGCTGCTGCCACACCTTTCTCTGTGAGTCAGTGTCACTTTTATCATCAGGGTGCACTGTGTGACAGCTGCTGGCAGGTCTACCAGCACCCTGATCAGATTTAGGATGTGCAAATGTGTTTTTCTGTACCCATGTTTCCCCATTCTGCCTCATCAACTTTACTTATAAATGTCTTCACTGATGTCAGTGAAAATACCGTGGTATTGTAGGTGATGGGCTGCTGATTTAAATCTGTCAAACAATCCTGGAATATCAAGGCATACTCTAATAACACTTACAGAAGAAGATTCACAGCACTAACTTATTTAAGTTAATTATCTTATCCTAAGGTAATGTAGGGGCACACATGCCCACTGAGGTGTTGATTTTTATTGAAATATTGAATCTCAAAAAGACTGAATAACAAAACGTGGATCTGCCAGTAACTTACTGTTTAGTCCAGTCCAGGAGTAGAGGCAGTGGCAAGCTATAGGAATGTCTCTTTAATATTTAAATAGTAATGTGTTTGCCTGAGGTTAAACTGACATTAACATGTGCTGTGTTCAGTGCGTGCTGGTTGTAGGTGCGTGGTAGTAGGGGGGAGTGGGACTGATTACCTCGTGCCCCAGTGGTTGCCGGGCCTTTGAAAAGTCTGGTATGAAAAGTGTAGATTGGTTTTCAGTTTTGGCTGAGTAAATCCGTTGAAGGACGAGACTTTGGTTAGAAAAATATAACAGAAACTCTCTGAGGCTCCTCTCACCGCTTAAAGGCACAAAATGGTGTAGTCTGCCCCTGCGCAAGGATTTGTCTCTAACCGCACGTCTTTCCCTGAGAAAGGGAAATTGGTATTTCAAAGACAGAAAGACAGAGAGGAAACAAAAGCAAACTGACTTTGTAAAACAAAATTTTAAAATGTCTGTTAGAGCTTGGGCAGATTATGAAACTATGAGCCCCTGGACACAGATTTGCAAAGGGTCCCACCACCTTGCCTGTTTTTCTTTTAGGGGGTAAAAGGATTTATTTGGTGCGTAATTTTATTTATTCAATGATAGTATACCTCCAGTGTATCAGCCTGCTGATTGGTGTGCCACACCCCTGTGGCAAGACACTTTAACTTTTAATTGCTGTTACAGAACTGCTGTCAGTGACCCTGAATGTGATGAACCAGTCTGTTCTGACATTTCAGCCACACTGACTGCTGACGTCACTCATGCTCATCCTTGCAATGAACTGTGATAGCTTTGGTAATCCTTTATTTTTTTCATCGAGTGCTGACAACAGGTCAAAATTTAAATTTAGCTAAATGAGCTAAATGTTGTGCCTGGGACACGTCGTGTATTAATGATACTCGTTACCTGGAGAGGTTGGAAAAAGATATACGTTTCTTCCCTGTTCCAAAACCAAAATCAAACCCTGAAAAGTGTAGGGTTAGCTAGCTACCTTGACTTCCTCCAGAGATCCCTGCCCGTCCGGCAGTGGAGGTCAGGATGCTGGCAGCAGCACGGGGGTGAAGCCAAACACCGTTCATCTGCACACACTGCGATGCCACACAGCTGGTTCAATATCAGCAAAGTTTCCCTTTATATTCATTGTGTTCTGTGTGGATCAGCAGTGATGTGGTGGTTCACTTTTACACTGTGATCTGTAGCCTATAGTTGGGCTTTAGCTTCTAACTATCTTTGTCTTTTTAACCTGTTGTTGCTGCTGAGTCAGTTTGACATCCTGGATATATCCTTCAAACACAGACTGTAGACCCCTCTGTCTGCTCCACAGCCTCACAGAGTTAAACATCAGGGCCATTACAGCATTGTTACCTCAGTAGAACAGGACATCACACACCCGCTCAATCACCACCTTACCCCACTGCCCTCTGGGCTGAGGTACAGAGGAACTTGATTAGGGGAATAGTGCAAGTTTGTGCTGCTGTCTGTCACTGCATGTTGCCACTGTGTGCTGTTATATATGATGCTGTCTGATAGTGTACAGCTCTAGGAAAAATAATCTCCCCCTCAAGAACAATCAAGTCTAAAGTGAAGTACTGAATTTACGACCTGCGGGCTAAATCTGGCCTGCAATAGGGTGCTGGGTGGCACAGTGATCTTTTTCTAATTCACCATAACAATAAGTGATTCACAGTGGGAATTTGTTTTTGTACTTTGGGGGTGAAAAAGGTGCCAGAGAGCTTAAATCAAACCCATCAAAATAGAGCTTGTTTTTAATAAGAAAGAAAAAAAAAAAGCTCCAGGAGAGGATTCCCAGACAACCAGACAGAGACATGGGCTAATTATTTATATAATAAATATGTTATATTTAGTTTATTTACTGGCCCCTGGCCTCCTATCATTGTGCAAAAGTAAAGCAAGTTGAGTGTCCCTGTGCCATAGCAACGCAGACTCTCAGCCTCGCTCAAGACAAGTGAGACTTGTCTCAGAATAGATTTTGTAACTACACTGCACTCTGGTGGATTTAAGTCGGTGGTTTCCAACTGGTGGGTCACAGTCCAAAAGTGGGTCACAGGTGCATTCTGAATGGACCACAAGTGACTCGTGAACATGTCAAGTTAGTAAAAAACACTCTGTTTTTAAGTACAGTGAATTCCTGGCACAGAGCTTTTATTTTGAAATGTTACTTCTTGCTGTAAAGTGAGTGATTCACGGAAAGCTACTTGACACAGCATACTTGCTCGATGACATGGCCAAACGCAATTATGACACTGAATATATTAAACTGTGTGGACCTTGAACTAATGACTAAGGAGCCATCTGGACCCTGCAGCCGGACCAGTTGGGAACAAAGTGTCAGCTTCAGACAGAAGCCCCACCAAAATCTGACACTTATTATTCAGCTTATTCTCAAAGATGTTTTACCTTTTTACCACTCGTCCTCTCGGTGTCGCAGCTGTGTGACTGACTGCATGTTCACTCTGATGTAGAGACTGTAGGGACTACTGCAGTAGCTGCTCTGTTACATGTGAAATTCCATCAAATTAAATTAATGCAAATGACCCCAGCTGCAAATGCGCACAGAACATGCTAATTCAACACACACACACACACACACACACACACATAAACACACACTTTGCTGGAGAATGTAAATGACCGGGTACACACATTAACACAACAGAGTGTGCTTATGCAGAGCTGCACACATGCATGTTCACTTAACAGGAGCTGACACATTCGCCACACAGAAGATAATGGTCTCATCCTTGTGTCTGTCCATTTGCTAATGTCCCATATGTGCCTGCTTGGTTAGAATTCAGCCCTAATGCCCGTCTGCATTCTCTTCAGTGAGTCACAAAGTGCGAGTGCATCCCTTGTGTGTAAATAGAGCATCTCAGTTAAAGGAAAAAAGCCATCCTAAAATAGAATTCATCCTATAATTAGTTTGTAGCAGTCAAAACATTTTATTAGTTATATTTTAATTAAGTGCAGTGTGCTTTTTCTCATGCTTTGAGTCAGATTTGATTTCCCAGAATCAATTTGCAACAAATCTTGTGCACTCTAAAAAACAATTAATGATGTTAGTAGATAACACTAAAAAAAAGACGTTTTTCAGCATTAAAAATATTTATTTTAATTTAATTCTACTCAAAAATGTCAATATGTTTTGGATTTTTTGTACAATAAGTTGTCAGCTGACTAAAACATGCTGATGACACTAAGTTATATTAAGAATATTGTAAGAAGCAATGAATAGAAACAGAAAACATTGCAACTGTTGTCATTAAAATTTAGAGAAATTGGGGTGCTTGTGCTTGAGTATTTCCACTTACTTTACTTGTACTCCTCTACATCTCAGAGTGAAACTTACTTTTTACTGCACTACATTATTTGTCTGCTTTAGTTACTTTAAAGACTCACACTCAAGGTAACTGGGTGACGGGTTAGTGGTTAATGCTTTAAGTTTTTTGGCATAAAAAAAATTACATTTGTTTCATTAATTTTAGTGAGTTGACAACTAATTTTAAGAATCTGGTCAAAGTCAAAAACATTTTTGACATTTTTAAATAGGATGGAATTTTTAAAAAATGAGTTAGAATATCTAAAATAAAGTAGTTTGACTACAATATGTCAACACAACTTTTGGATAAATATAAAGTTGGTTCAACCTGATGAAGTTTTCCAGGTCAAAGCAAATCATGTTGGTTGTACTAAACTAAATTTGTACGATTATAAGACTCATGGGATTGACTCAAATATTGCTAAAGTTGGAACTACTTAAAAAGATGCATACAAATTGTTTCCTTAGATTTTTAAAGTAGATTCATTTTTAGAGTGTGGGCATTAAGTTAAGTTCAAATGATGGTTTAAAATCAATAAGTGTTATCTGTGCAGTAAAATAACTGTATGTAGGTGGCCAAAATCACGGCAGTGCCCTTTAATCAAAACACTTCCTGACTTCTGCTGCTTTCTGTTGTACTGAGGCTACTGTACTTCAAATGTCTGCCATGTTTTCTAATGGTATGAGATCAGAATGACAACTTTTCCTGGCTTTTTGGCTCAACCCTGAATACAATGAGTTGCAGTAATATAACTGTGAGGAAATGAAAGCATGGATGACCTTCTCACGATCATGTTGAGAGAGGAGCTGACTTTGGAGGTGCTTCTTAACTGATAGAAAGAGGATTGGACACTTGGAGTTGTTGCCAAAGGAGAGGTCACTCTCAAATATCACACCACAGTTTTTGGCTGGTGGTTTGACACTTGCAGACAGGAGGCCGAGATGGTTTTGTAGAACAGTGATTGATTTTGGAGGACCTGAGGGGGAATATTTCTGATTTACTGTCATTTAACTGGAGAGGGTTTTGGGGCATCCAGCGCTTTATGTCAGAAAGACAGGATAAAAGATGATTAAAATTGCCCTCCTCACTGGTTTTTAATGGACTGTATATATGTGTGTCGTTTGCATAGCAGTGGTACTGGATATTGTGTTCGTCTATGATGTGACCAAGCAGAAGCCTGTATATGCAGAACAACAGGGGGCCAAGGATGGAGCTTTGGGGAACACCACAAGTCAGAGGGCAGGGAGGCAGAGGAGGAGGCATTGCCAATGGTGACTGAGAAAGACCGGTTCGATAATTATGAGTCATTGTCCCTGATGCCAACCCACTTTTCAAGGGGATCCAGTAGGATTGAGTGATCGATAGTGTCAATATAAAATATAAAAAATATACATTATCAGACAACAGACTGAGCTTAGAAAAGCATAGACACTAAATGCAAAACTAAGTTGAAGAAAGAAGTAAAGTAGTGCTGAATTCAGGTATCATCTAATTTAGACAGCTCAGGGTCTGTTGTTCATCTTGCCATCAGTACCAGAGTTAGCAACACTAAGGCAACATTAGCATTTTGTATTAAAACTTGATTTTATTGCTATGCAGCAGGTTTTTTAATCTATTAAGTGATTTCTGTGATCTATTCTCTCTTTTTACTGTTGAAATGTTTACTGCACTGACAGACCTGAACATCAGACTGTGAAATATGTTGCTTATTACCTCGATACTGCTTACACCACATTAGTAGTTTCAGTCCTTGTGCCCTCAAATTCAGTCTAAAAGATATAGCATTAGGTTTTGTATTGGCTCTGACTTTGAAGTTACGGTTAATGGGTTAATAAAGCAAACTATGCACCGATCTTAAGCATAGTTTGTGGAGTTTGGCCACGACTAAATAAAGACAAAGAGCTGAACACACACATTGGGGCAGAGCATCCCTCAATATGTTTCCTTGAATCCATTTTTCCCACTTTAACTGCCCACTCCGTCTCCTCTCCTCTGCAAGTGTGGAAGAATGGAGGAGTCGTCTGACAGCTCTCAGAGTTGTGTTAAGTTTACTGTGAACACCCAGCAGAGGCATAAAAGATGAGAAGCACTTCTTCCAAAAAACACCCCTTCTTATCTCTCCCCGAGCTATGTGGGCTGACTCTAACTGCAGGAAGTCTGGAGACTGTGAGCAGACACAAAGAGATGGCAAATTCACAATTTAACAGCTTCATGTTTCAAAGCATGAAGTTCACTTGACAGTTTTTACTAGAGTTCATATCAGCAGAAATAATCACCTGAGCTTTATCTTGAGTTAAATATTTATTATGACATGGTCATCATCATATCTACAATCAGTATATTTTTGAATTCGGATACAGCAGCTGACAAAACTATCAAACTGTCGTGAAAGTCTGTCTGTGCAAACTGCCATTTTTTTTTACACTCACTTTGAATGTTATCACTTGATTGAATGGTCATTTTCAGCTGTTATCAGCCTCATAGATGTGGGCTAGAAAGGGGCCTGCTACGCCTACTGGTAGGTGGCGACCTCTAGTAGCCACCATAATTAAGATGGGAGCAAAAGAGGAAGTTAGGGAACATAATTTAGGTATAGATCCTTTTTCTGTTAGTAAACAGTATGACGTTTTGGGGGTGGGCGGGGCTTCTCCACAGACATTAGTTAGCACTAGCTAGCGAGTTTTGTTGGCTTGTTTTAGACAATGGAGGAAGATGATGTGAGTGGTGCATTCAGAAATACTCATTCTGAGTGTCGGAGCCCACTCTGGCACAAACTGGACTGTTCGTAAATTCAGAGCGCTGTCTGAATGTAACGTTTGGTTATCCAGAGTGAATGTGTGAACTTAACCATTTGTTAATTCATGTAGAAATATACCCCCCCGATGAGGTGGACATGATAACCCCTAATACACATAACATTATTCATCCCTACAACAGGAAATTCTTTTTCCCTAACCTGATATAAAGTGTGCGCTGCACATGAGAGTGTTTTTGATGTTCGCCTCTGTCCACTCCTTTCGTCTTACGACATTCAATCGTAGCTGTCTTTGTTTTTGTTGACGGGCAGTGTTGGCTGGTGTGTGTTTTTTTTTTTGTTTTTTTTTAAAGATTATTTTTTGGGCATTTTTGCCTTTAATTGACAGGACAGTGAAGTGTAAAGATGAGAGAGAGAGGGGGAATGACATGCAGCAAAGGGCCACAGGCTGGACTCGAACCCTGGCCGCTGCGGCAATAGCCTTTGTATATGGGGCGCCTGCTCTACCACTAAGCCACTGACGCCCCTGGTGTGTGTTTAAATATAAGTTTTGAGCCATGACTCCGTCTATTCTGGCTCCAAATAACACAATAAGACAACATTTTAAGACTCCTGTGTAGCCTACAGCTCTGTGGGGGAGAGTCCTGCTTTGCCACAAACTGACAAACTGACAAACTGACGTCATTGTGACGTCAGCCCTAAATGGGTCTATATAAGGCAAGGAAGTCCACTTAGGGTGGAGACTGGTGTGGTGGATGGGTCAAACAAACACAGGTCTTTCCCTCTGGAGAGATTTGTGTCCTGTCTGAAACCAAAAGTCAAGGTGACTTATTTTAATTGACGTAATAAATTTGTCACGTTACATGTTAATTTAACCATGATCTTTTTTCCAAACCTAATCACGTAGTATTGGTACCTGTCAAACGTAAAAGTGAAGGAAACCTGACAGAACAACATCATGACAATTGACATCGGCTTGCAGAAACTACTAGAAGGTGCAGCAGGCCTCTGATAATTTATCAAGTGATAACATTAAAAATGATATACAAAAGCATTTTAGAGGCTTCATGTCCGTGTTGGCATTTAATAGCATTTTCTTGATTTGAGTGACAGTTCTTTCTTTTGTCCATCGTCTCTCTGGTGTATGATTCTTTTATATTGTAAACATGGAAAGAAAGTGGGACACAGGTGTCGCACACTCTGGCTCGATATGCGTTTGTCTTTCATTTAGCTGATGTTTCTGCCCTCAGGCCTTTTTCAAAATAAACAGTCAATCGATTGTTGATTTTGAAGACGGCCTGAGGGCTGAAATGTCATCTGAATAAAAGAGACACATGTGAAGCCAGAGTGTGCAACACTTGTTTCCTACTTTCAAGTGCACTGCCAGTAATCAGCGCCTCATTACAGCCCTTGGTGTGTGTTACTTTTCTATATTGTAAGAATGGAAAGACTCACTCTGGGGGACATATTGTGCAGGACAATAATATCCTACACTGCTTATTTGCTCTGGATAATGGCTTTGAGTGCTAACGTGAGTCTTTAATATTTTGATTTTGTTGATTTTTACTGAGTTAGGTTGCCTTTAAATACTGCAAACTGGATGCAAAATCCCCTCAGCTGAACAACTGCTGTAAGTTCTGGGACCACACTGAGAGTTGCTGCGGGGCTGCTCAGATGAAGGATGTCTTAAGCCTGTTGCTACTGCTCTTTACTTTACAGTAATATCCACCCTCATGGCAGTTAAGCTTCATAAACGATGTCTACTTTACTGGTGATCTTTTTTCCACTTGACCCACAACCTCAGCAATCCTCTTACTTTACTCTGCAGCTCTTTTCTCTTGCTCTCTATTATGGCCCCGTTTGACATGACTTGTTTTATCTGCCTCAGGAGCATAAAGACACAGCACAGAGCCTCCCAAGACTCCCGTTCCAGTTTGCAACAGGAATAAAATCGTATTGATTTGTCCATCAACGCACCAACAGACTACAATAAGAAACGGGTGAGAGCCTCCACCTGAAAGCTGTTAACTTTGTTTTCATTTGATCTGTCTGTTTCTACTCTGCTCTTAGCCTGAGGAGTACAAGATGAGTGACAACAGGGCAGCCGCAGACCATAAATTAGCCTCGTCTGGAGCCTGTTGTCTCCTTTTAATACTAATAGGAGACATGGGGGTCAGGAAGGTTAGCAACTAATGAAGAGCTGTAATAGTGCATAAGCACTTCCTGTGACATACGACACTCAATCAGGGCGATAAGGACGGGACAGGGGAAGCCCCAGGGAGGAAAACTATCAGCGAAATGACCTTTACTAACGTCAACAGATTGGCTTTCAGACGATTTGTCCCAGCTCTGTCAGAGGAATTCAACGTAAGCGTGTGCATATACCTAAAGAGTCTCACTCCACTAAAGTAAATATCCAGCCTGGATGACTTTCAAAGTTTGGATGACTTTCAGTTTGCCACTCAACATGTACATCAAACGTCATCTGTGGTTCTTTGGACTTGGCTGTCATTCACCTGAGCTCTGTTCAGAGTCATTTTCCCAAGTGTGAATATCTCCTAAATATCAAAGTGAGCGAGGTAGTTTTCAAATGCACTCACAAGAAAGGACTATTTGCATACGTGCTCTCGCTGCAACGCGGTGTTTGTTACCCCAACGTCACTGACACATGCACACCAAAGTAAATCTTCTGGTGACGCCTGAAGTCATGTTTGACTTGTATCACTGTAGGTAATAGACAGCACAGGGACGCCACAAATAAAAGTAGGTTGCCAGAAAATAAACTTTGGGAGAGATTGTTGTGTAGCGCAGAGAAATTAGATCAGGAGCCGTGATTCATCACATCTCCAGTGAAAGAAAATTACTGCTAAGTTTTGCACCTATATATATCATCATAATCATTTTTTCTCTCTCTGTTTCTAGCATGTTGTTTTGTCTGATGTCTCTCACGTGTGCAGCTCTGAGAGGGGGTAAGATCACATTAATCTTTTAGCAGTGTAAATTAAAGCCATTCCAATGTGTGGATGTGGTGCCATCTGCTGGTGATACACAATAGTACCAAAATTACACACACATTTCACCTCTGACTGTCCCAGTTGACTGTGATACAGGTGGTTTATTGTCACTGAAATTAGAAAAATAAACGTCAAATCTTACAAAATAACAAGAAAATAGTTTATTTAGAAGATGAAGGGAAGGCTGAGAAAAGCACTTTTCACTGTCAAACTTTACAACAAGCTTTCACTGCTGTGTGAACAAAGCTAGTAACTTATTTACACTCTTCCTGGCTGTCACACCAACAACGTATTGAGCAACACATCATAACAAAGAGCACATTAAACTGGTGAACAAGGAAATGAAGAGCTGGCTTGAGATTTGTGTTATTATTTTTCATAGGCTTTACACATGGAAGTTAAAAGACAACTACGAAAATATGTCATGAAGCTTTATGTAAATGGACAACTAGCTACAAAAGAGTAACTTGTCTCGTGAACAACTGGAGCGACCTAAAATTATAAATGACAGGATAAATCAGCACATACAAAGACTGCAGTTACACACAATGACAAATTATACACCCACAGAAGCATGTCTGTCTCATCGACACACAGGAAGGTGCACGTCAAGCTCAAGATTGCCTCTCTCATGCTTTTTTGTCATGTAAATGAGGATATTTAAAGGCTGGAGTCGTTCACATATACTGCACATTTGAACATGTAAGGAAACATGTAAAGAAAACAGGGAGCTTCAAGTGCTCTGTTCAAACTGGAGTGCCAGCAAAAACACTTTTCAGTGGGAGACTTTTGCCTGATTTGAAGCATTTACTGAAATATTACTGTCAGTTATTTCACTTCAGTCTCTAGTTGTTCCCCTTGCCTACTCTGGCTCAGTCAAGCAACTTTAGAATCTAAATCATGATCTCAGGACAAACTAATTCCAGTGTTATCTAGGTACGGGCATTGACAACCGATTCCAAATTGTCTGATTGCATCGGTAGCGTATACACCTCAGACGCCCACTGCACAACTGCTACGAAGTCCTTTCTTTATGCCTCCTTTGCATTTTTACACAGACTCAAACGACGGCAGCATCATTCTTGGCGGACGTGACGTGTGGCAAAGCTGTGTCGGCCTCTAGTGTGGCGTGTACATGCACGTTGGCAGCGCTTTCTAAACAACAACAAGTGTCAATAAGTGTCAATAACAATCGTTTACCGTGCCTATTATGTGTCTGCTGAGCTCATCCTCAGACCTTATTGTTTTCCCAGTGTGTGGACGTTTACAGCTGCTGTTCATCTTTTCTCAGTTAACCGCTAATTGCTAACAGCTATTTTTTAAATCTCCCACAGTGGGATGCTGAATGACACGTTGTCAAAACGTCACACCTGTGCCACCCATGATCACATCCCCCAAACTGTCCTGTTTATAGAGACACTGTTTCTGCTTTGTTGCAACCTCCCATGGCAGATTAAAGGCGAGACCATTTGGTCTCTCATTCCACGATCGTACCTTACATACAGCACAGCAAGGCGACATTAAGGCATGACATTCCCGCATTGAACCTACAGTGTAAAAGGGGCTAAAGCTTACCAGTTCCTTTTATTGTAGACAGCATGTTTTTTCTGATAATCGTGCATTGCAAAACAATGATGTCAAACTCATGCGTCTACGCTGCTGGAAATTTGGAACAAGGAATCATGGCAGTGACAAAAAACGGTCCAAAATGGCTTCATTTTACAAAGAAAGATGAAAACAGTGCTGCTTGTAATGTCTGTAAGATGATTATTTCAGCTGAGGGTGGAAACACCACCAATATGCGGAAAGATCTTTGCTTAAATGCCAGAGATGCCATTTAGCCTATTTGATACTGCTTTGTACAAGAGCCACTGCTTCCCACCTGAGCAGCACGTCTGTTACCAAGGGTAAATATCCTGTTACGATAACATTAGCACCACACAGGCAGGCTCAGCAGGTTTTTCTTTGACTAAGAAAACCTAAATGACAGTGAATGTTGTACAAATATTCTCTTACTTTAACCCATTTCAGACGATAACAGGCTGTCACATGCCATTTTCCTCCTGTTTTTACACCATGTTCGGATTTAGAGATAATAAAACTGTTGCACTGACGCTGAAAACCTGTGTAGGCCTACTTTTTTCCAGACAGAAAAAGAGTTAATCGGGAAATCAAAAAAGGGTATCGATAAAGAATCAACAAATGTTATCAATTCCCATCACTAGTGTTAACGTTCAAATTTAATTGCAGTTCACCTCATTTAAGCATAAATTAGAAAACACATGTTCACATGGGAGGGAGACAAAAACAAAAGTGGACATCTGATGATCTTGTCTGTAACGCTACTCTTCTTTCCCTTGCCCTTTGTCCTTGCTCTTGTCCCGTGGTATGCGGCCCATGTTATAAAACTCCAAGTTTGGCCTCATGTCAGTGAGGTGGGCGAGCCGGTTGGACATGGCAAAGAAAGCAGCGATGGCAGCGATGTCCCAGGCATCCTCACGGTCAAAGCCCACTTTCTCCAAAGACTCGAGGTGTTGCTCTGTGATGGTGTCGCTGCGACACACGGCCATCGCAAAGTCCAGCATGGCACGCTCCCGAGGTGACAGCTCTGCATTCTTATAGTTAACAACAACCTGTTTGAAAGAACGAAAGGAGCTCATTGGACAGAATTATGTCATTTAATATACAGTTTTGGTTGTTTAAAATCTCCTGAAACTTAACTACACTTATGTGACATTACAGTAATTATGTATTATAATAAGCATAGCAGAGGCAAGTAGTAAAAAATCTATTAAAGGAATACTTCATTCCCCAAATGTTCATTTTGTTTACCAATTACTCGCCCTGTGTTACCTTGAATTCAGGAAGAAAACTTTGTTTTTCTTGCATGCCTTCGTGGTGAACAAAGACTCCAAAAATGAAGAAAAGTCTTAATGAATGGAAGTAAAAGGGGGCCAGGTTTAACAACAACAAATCTATGTCAAAACATCCATTTACAAACTCTCACACTACTTGTGCAGTATAATCCAAGTCTTATTTTTCCACTTTTCTTCTCGTCCTTGTATGAGACTGTTTATGCAGAAGTGTTTTAAATATTAACATCTTAGCAATAATGCATGCATATAAATAAAGCACTGAGCATGACTGGATCAGTTAGAGTTTGTTAATGGATATATTTTTGCTGTTATGTTCAATCCCCTACAACTTTACTTTTCTCAGTTTTTAAATCCTTCATTCACTGTGAATGCATGTGAGAAGTTTTCTTCCAGAATCCAACGTAACACAGAGTGAGTAACTGATATAAAAATGATCCTTTGAGGGTTGAAATATTCCTTTAAAGAATATACCTGATCGGAAAGAGTGGGTTTCTTAGAGTAGATGCGGTGCAATGCACCATGGGCTACCACACAGTAAAGGCACTTGTTGTGGGTACTGGTAGCCACTACAATCAGCTCACGGTCTGCTTTGGTCAGTCCACCTAGAAGACATCAGATAGCAAAGTAATGTGAAATTGTGGGAAGAAAAAACACGCGCACACACACGCGCACACACACACACACAACAATAATAAAATATAAGCCCATAGCATTAGAGATGGCTGGTTGGTTTTAAGCAGGATTTATACTTGTGTGTCAGCGCTATGCATAGCCTTCGCCGTAGCCTACATACAAGGCCTACGTCGTTGTGAGCATTTACACTTGTGCAGTGGTGTGTCTGTGTCACTCTGCAGTTACACCTCCAAAACACAAACACAAACGCTGCGACGTGTAGTTGCACTTCTGGGGAGGTGCATGTCAGGCTACAGTGTAGGGTATGGCAAAGCAGGATTTATACTTTTGCGTCGAATCAACCCTGTACATACAACAGAGGCTCTGCATTGACACAGATCTCCTGTCTGTTTCTGTAAGCTGAAACCATTTCCCTCAGTGGAAACGAAGCTTTTCTTTACTTTAATTTCACAGATAAGAAACAATAAATTGTGAAGACAATAAAGCCTCCACAAAAATAGCATTTTAAGTCTTATGTGTGATTTATCCTGGCTTCATATGAGCAGAGGAAATCTCTGCTTATCGCTAGGCTAATTTATACAATGTAAAATGCCATAGACTTGTGCTAATAACATTAGCATGTTATATTTTTTTGGAAAACGCGTTTAGTATAAGACAGTTGTTTTGTCGGTGAACCTTGTGAGCTGTAATGGAGTCGAATTTTGTAACGTTACCTTTGTTAGATGTTGCTGTTATCCCTGGCTTCATATGAAAGGAAATCTCTGCTAGCTGCTAGGCTAATTTATACAATGTAAAATGCCATAGACTTGTGCTAAAAACATTAGCATGTTGTATTTGTGGAGAAAATGTGTCCAGATAAAGACAAGAGTTTGTCTGTGAATGCTGTGAGTTATAGTGAAGCTGATTTGTGTACTTGTGTTTGAAATGGTCTCTATTAAGCCATGTTTAATGTGTGTTTAATGTGTGTTTAATGTGTGTTTTGAATCAACTAAACTTTACAACACTTCACAGAAACCCTGACGCTGACTAGTGTTTTGGAGGTGTGACTACAGAGTGACGCAGACACACCACCGCACAAGTATAAATGCTCACAAAGGTGCAGGCCAGATGCATTGGCTATGGCGTAGGCTCTGCATAGAGCTGACGCACAAGTATAAATCCTACTAAAGTCAACAAACTCAGGAGTACATTGCCTCCTGGAACAGATCCATGACATTCAGAAGTGCCCACAACATGACCTGTAACTCCTACACCATCTTGTGCAAAACAAGATTATAACATTCACTTTAGTAGACGTCTGTAGGAACTCTGAGGCTGTAATGTGTTTTTTATTGTTCGTGATAGAATTTTATTGTAAGTGTAAATGCTCAGAAGCCAGTATGGCTAAACATATGTACTAAGCCAGATCATGGTTATCCAATAACCACACACAGACCACAGAGCTGACACAGTTTGGTTCTGTGAAGTCAAATATTAGTCAACTGAAGTAGAGTGGGCGGCTTTCAGGTTAGCTTCCGTTCCACATAGTATCTTAATGTCTTCTCATTACGGGCTTTATCATCCACTTCTGAGAAGCTGAAACATGATAATGGGGTGCTCATATTCCAGCCCACTGGTTCTTAATTGGTCTGCCCTCAGGGTCCACACTTCTCCTTCATCAGTGAGTCACGGTTCACATGTAGGCTCACGAAGCACCCATTCAGCTTTATTTCACCAAATGGAAACAAAACAAAGATCAATTGAGGTTTAAAAACCAATGAAATAAAAGGCACTGCAACAACATACCTAATGTGCTCTGCAGATCTCTGGTTGCAATCATTACTCCAGTTTTATGATGGCCCTCTCACTCTCACTCTCACTCTCACTCGTCTTTGTTGTTAAACTTTGAAGACCCCACGGGTGAATTTATTTAAAGCAAGAGCCTTTGGACACATGGAGAAACTTTTTGAAGACATTATGCACCTTCTTTTTAAAGTAGTCTCTTATTACGTTCACTCCTCCAGTGTGCAGTCTTCCCTGCTTGTTATGGCTGTGGCTGTCTGGGTTTACATCTGCTATGTTTAGTGAGTGGTAGAGAGCAGACACATTCAGGGAGCCATGCAGCAGCCAGACTGAAAATTACACCACTTTCACTTTCTTACACTGGCAGCACCATAACTCTCTAACTACAGCTAAAAATGTCTCTATCAGATGGGCGGGGTTTCCTCCTCACATAAATTGTCCATTTAGTTTCCCCGACTAGATATTTATGTTTCTACCAGACCTTATTTACCACCGCTTCGACCGCACTACCTGCCGCTGTTTGATCATCAACTGACACAGATTCAATATCACACCTGCGTCCTCATGTACCGCCTGCGCTCCAAAAGGGCTTTTCGATGCCCCTGCTGTCTCTAAAATAAAACACACAACCAGAAAAGCCAAACAGAGCTCAGCAATACTGCCTACAAAGTTAATCTCCTTGACAAATAAGATTATTTCAGTGGTCTGATTTTGAAGCTAGATGAAGGTGAAAGTCTGAATCATTGTCGACCTGTGGTATAAGGCAGCATTGGTGAATGCTAAGGGCGCCGTCATCCATAGAGGGCACCACAAATAAGGGAAGAAAAAAAATCAAAATGTTGATCTTGTAGTATTTATCACTAATACTATAACTACTATTATTATGAAATATTAAATAAGGCCAGAACAACATAACTACATTGCAAAGCCTTCTAAGGACTTTACCTGCTCTTTGTGGGGGGGATGGGCGGCATATCTGTCGTCACGTGAACCCCGAGACACACTATCATTATCATGTCAAAATGACAAAAGCTCTCTGGTGCCCACTCAACTACCATTAAACTACTGAGCGGAGTGTTTATTGAGGTTGCATCGATTTACATTGTGAGGCGTTCAAGCTCTGTTCAGTAAAAAATGAATATTATAGGAAAGGGTAAATTATAGCCTTCTCATGATGTGTTCAATGTAATCTTGTAAAATGTAGCTTTTGTTGAGAAACTTGTAAAATTACAGCTGTTTGAAGGAGAAATGTGTTGATGTTTTCACAGCACTATAAAATAGATAGAGAATTGTGATGTATCATATATAATAAAAAGGCTTTTTGCTTACTTTTTTAAAAAAGTTTTTCATGTGACAGAAGTTTATGTTAAATGTGGATTCATAAATCTGTATTGTTAAATTTGTGCTTATTCAAAGGTAGTGTAATAAAGGACTGACTGGCTTTAAAATTGTTCATTTATTTTTTTTATAGTGTAGATTTCTGTTTCCCTGGCACAAAAAAATAATAAATAACAACAAAAAACAAAAGAAACCGACATAAAATATGTCAGCTAATATGAAAACATTGCTATCGGCTTCTGGCAAATTTGTTATTTTAAACAGTGGTATCAGTATCGGCCCTGAATTTCAAAATCGGAGCATCCCTAGTTTGATTTTAAAGTTACTTTGTACATTTTATTATTATTTTACAGTGTCATATATTATTTTATTTTTTATTCTGAACAAATTAATTTGTAATCCTTTTATTTTTTGAGTATTGATTTATATGATTATTATTATTTTATTATGGTTTGTTTATTTATTTATTTATTTGATGATTTATTAATTTATTTTCCCCTGTTAAAGGGTTTTTTTGGGGGGAGTTTTTCCTTATCCGCTGTGAGGGTCCAAAGGACAGAGAGATGTTGTATACTGTAAAGCCCTCTGAGGCCAAAGAGCTTCGGGGTGTCGCAAAGCCCCTGATTCAAGGGACGTAATTATTTTAATGTATTATGTGTCAAAAACAAATACATTTAATGTCTATATTAAAAGCTTATTCACTTATTTATTCATATGGATAGATAGATAGATAGATAGATAGATAGATAGATAGATAGATAGATAGATAGTACTGTGTTGATCCCAAACTGAGAAATTCTGGGGTAACAACAGCAACTTATCAAAGAGTATGTGGACATTGGAATATAAAAATATGAAGTATATACAAAATAAATAGTACTAAAATTTAAAATATACAAGCGAAATATACAGGAATACAATAAAATAAAATTGCAGGAGTAAAAAAAGTGAGGCAGAGGTTGTAGAAAATGTGCAAAATACGAAAATTTAAAATGAAGTAGTATATAATTTTTTTTAGATATGTATTGCGAGTATATGGGCATGTGTAACATGTGTACCGAGGGGGCGCCAAAGTCTGCAATGGTAAAAATATGGGTTCCTCAAGAAAAAGGTTGGGAACCTAACCACTATCCGGGGGCACCAAATGTGCCAGGGCTGCCACTGGCATGAATGATTCATTGGGCTCAGAGTGGTTCAGGGGGGTGGAACATTACAGCTACTGTTTCAGGGGCCCAAACGCCGCCCTCAGGATGCCTAGAATGTCTGTCACCGCCCCTGAGCAGCACCACTTCCTGCAACTACAGAGAAACATAACAAACACACACCTGTCTCTTTGTTCATGAGTTCATTGTAGTAGGCGAAGAAGGCTCTGAACTCTCCTGGTCTGTGAGACAGGACTTTGAAGACATTGGGCAAAAAGCCTCCCTGTGAGGAAACATGGAGTTTAGTGAAATAAGACTTAAGTTAAATGTCTCATTTACAAAGGTTTGTTGAGTTCTACCTTTGACTCAACTTCCTCCATGAGCGCCACTATATCAAAGGGCAGGTCTTTCTTGTACGGAACCGGATAGCGGCTGATGTTCTCCGGTGGCGGGTCACTGGAGAAATATCTGATCCCCGCTGCAGCCGCCGCCTTCCCCCGGGACAGGGACGCCTGGACGGAGGACAAGAGAGTCACAGGAGTCACACACACACACACACACACACACACACACACACACACAGCCCAAGAAGCAGAGCATGGCAGCTTCCCACAACTTACCAGCTGTCTGAACACAGGGGGACGAAGAAACTTGCACACGAGCTTAGTCGCCATGTCAGAGAGTGCAGAGGGAGCGTCTGAATCAGCTGTCAGCTCCGGTAGATTCCAGTCTTTCCAGAATGATTAAGGAAGTCCTGCAAATTCTTGTGAGGTGTCGACTTTCTGCTGCTGATGGAGTAAAAAATATTACTTACCACCCTGTCAAACTTTTAGTCACCTGAAATAGTTGTTAAATTAAACGTGATAGGTTAGGTTCATCAGGATACTCAGCTGTAATAATAATCACGACAGTGTTTACCAGTTTTATCTGGTCGTGTTGATAAAATCTTGTGTTTAGCTTCAGGGATATATCTGAGGTAACGGTCCAATCACAGAGCAGCATCAAGTCACGCCTGCTGCCTGGCCCCGCCCTCCTCCCCTACTCCTCCCAGCCTCCAGGGGGCAGACTGTGCGGTGTAGACTTGTTTCTATGGTTTCCATGGGACATTTATGCCTGTATTTAATGCAGTTTAGAGCCAATTAGCTCCACAGGTAAACATTTTATTTTTAGTTTGAGATAAACAGATTAGTGAGGGGTTTCTGCCTCTAAATATTAGCTATATATTCTGGAGTTTTCCATACAGTGGCTCCCTGCGAGTCGGAACTCAGGGCGCAATTATAATTACGACGTCATGACCCGGAAGTGACTCCCTAGCGACGGTTGGCTTCATTCATTAAGTTCAATACGTTTCGGATATTTTATTAAAACCGAAATATTAGTCGAGCAGGAGTTGGACGTGACAGCGAAAATGTTTTACCATGTAAGTATCCTCCGTGTACTTGGCCGGCTGTTAGCAGGATGCGGTTGTTTTGTCTATCAGTTAGCGCCTAGCTTCGGTTAGCATGGCTAATGTGGCTAAACAAAACTTCCAAATCCACGCCGCGTTGGTTAGCGGTGTTGTTTCAAAGCCATGTTGAAATACCACCAGGCTCTCTCTTGTCTTTGATTAACCTGATGCACAGAGGCAGCACCCGCAGGGTTACATTCATGAAAGACAATTTAAATGACTTTAATCTTTCGTATTGTCGGATTTCCAGGGGATACAGGACTACAACTTGAACATCAACGCCGTTTGCAGTCTGCACACTTGAAATCAATTTTCTCAAAACTCCCCAAAGAATATTTTGATTATAAGGAGGCAGATGGATAATTCAAGTCTACAGCATTAACTAGAGGAACTGTTTCAAGTCTGTATAAGATGCTGATCTTCTGCTCCCCAACTCCCAGACTCAGTCACAGTGGGAACATGATTCTTCTTGACTCCCGGAGAGTGGCTAAAACTATGGAAGTTTCCAGTTGTGATTTCTAAGTCCGTTAGAGCCAGTGCTATACAATTAAAGGTCCTCCGTAAAGCTTACATCCCACCCTCTAGAATTTAAAATAGATCCAAACTTCTCTGATCTCTGCTGGCATGGTTGTGGGTATCTGCATTTGCAGTCAAGTCCTTTTGGGCAGAAGTGTGTCATTCATTCTCAGCTATTATGAATATAAGTCTTTCCCCATGTCCTCTGGTTGGCTTGTGGCGTTGTAGGGCTGCAGTCAAGAGACGACTGGAAATGTCTCTCGGTAGAAGCTTGGTTGCTTGAGTCCTCGTCTTGATATGGAAAGAAAAGCTAATATGATGAATGAATTCATTTATTAATTGTAAGGCATAGTGCTGTATACCCCTTTGTTATGTCAGATGTTGTTACATAAAGTGTTGTTGTATTGTTTTATACCTTTTGTTGCAGTGTTTGTTATTGCTGGTGTCTTTGTTATTGTTGTGGTTGTCATATGTCTATTTGTTGTACGTCTATATTGATATGAAAATATAAATACATTTCAAAAAGAAAGATATGGAGCATCATCTCTTTGGAGCAACCAAGGGTGTCTACAGCTCCTTCAAAAGTCTAAAAATGTCTCAAATTCAGTGTTACAATCAGGCCTTAGAGTCATTAAATAGTGTTAAACTTGAACTTGTGAGGTCATAACTACTGCAAACATCTTATCTAATTTCATTTATCAATTTTTTACTTTCTTTTTGTGAAAATAAGTGAAGCCTTTCTATGTAAAAGTCCACGTCTAATTTTACAAATCTTTAAAAAACTATAATACTGTCATTTAATTCATACTTGCACTATCCTGTTGACTTAACTCATTCTGATAACCATATTCCTACACAACACTGACCTCTGCACAAGACCACATATATACTGCTTGCCTGCAATGCTCAAATAAGTAAAACATGATTTGTCCAAGAATCTGTCCTAAATCTGGTTAAAAGGTGTCCTTAACAGGTAGGAAAAAGCATTAACTTGAACTGTCTGATACCTGTATACACCCTCCATCGCTACAATTGGCATCGACATTATTGTTATTTTAAAAAACATCTTAAAAGGACTCTAACTTACAAAGACTCTTTACACTTCATTGATTCATTCGTAATTAATTTAGCATGTAAAACCATTGTTTTGTAATTTGTACATTTCGATCAATTTGTAATACTGCTAGTCTTGAAACTTAGATAAATTATGCAATCTTTGTTTTTTATCATTTTCTTTTTTTTTATGTGTCATTATTGCTTTTTAGTAGGGGAGGTATCATCATAAGACATTTTTAACCTCTCCTGCACAATGTTAACACTTTTTAAATTCTTACTGTCTTGCCAATCCACGTGTATAGTAGTAACGACCACAAAATTAATTGTTAATAGGCATGTGACAAGAGGTTGTTTTAAAAAACAAATGCAATGCAACATACTGTAATATTCAGAGGAATGAAATTATGGAATTATTTGCCATCAGACATTACACATGTAACAAGTGCAGCCGTTTTTAAAAAGAGGTTAAAGACATACCTCATGGCACAGAAAACCAGCCCATCGCAAACAGGTTTTGTTACATAATACCTGACTGTACGAACCTTAATGTGAAACTTTCCTGGTCTTTTCTACTCTCAGTCACTGTATATGCTGTTTTTAGTAGTATTACTGTTACCTTTTGAGCTTTAAAATTGTTATTATATTTTTTTGTCTGGCAATTTATGACTATTTTGAAGTTAATCTATTGGTTTTGTTTGTTTGTTTTTGCTTTGTTTTGTTTGTTTTTGTATTATTGTTTTGTAGTTTTCCTGTGTTTGGGTTGTATTTAGTTTCTTTTTGCCTCTGACTTTTAATGATATATTTGTTTTACTTTATGGTGTAATGTTTGCTTGTGTGGACCCCTGTAAGAGTAGTTGCTACCTTGGTAGTGGCTAATAGTGATCCAAATGAATATGTGCAAATAAATAACCCAAACTAATAACTTAAAACAGTAACTTATCTAATGCAACTCACACTAACATTGCTATTGAAAGTATTGTCTTGTAATACACGCATATTCTGTGTTTCCAGATTTCTTTGGAGCATGAAATCTTGCTTCACCCGAGGTATTTTGGCCCTAACCTCCTAAACACTGTGAAACAGAAGCTTTTCACTGAAGTGGAGGGTACATGCACTGGCAAGTGAGTAGCTGCGAGACTTAATTATGTGCAATCATATACAAAAAACTTGTTATTGTTCAAAGAGCTTCTGAGTTAAATGGTGAAGAAGCTGTAATTTGACTGGAAAGTTGAGTTAACCTGTCATTTCAGTGACACGTTGCATTTGTTAGGTTGGAACAGATGTTACTAAAGTGTTGGTGTGCTTCAGTCTAATGCAGAGGTTAGTGTAAACACTCTGGGGAAGAAATTAACAAATTGACACTTCTGTCTCCTTCATAGGAGATAGATTATCAAATAATAAAACTATTCTGGTGTGATGGCAGGTGAACAAGAACACCTATTTAAATTTTAAAGGTTTAGAGTGTAAAAGGGCTTAGAACATTATGATGGAGGTATATGATGGCCATTCCCATTCTAATTTATGTCTCAGAAGTTCTTGCAGCAATTTTGGGGTTGACACCATTTGTTACACAGTTTGGTTGCTAAATTTAAGCATGTTTTACCACTGAGAATTGATTAAACTGGTCAAAATCCCTCCAGAATACCACATTAGGATGCTAAGATCTTGAGGAACACCACAGAAAATTCCATGCTGTGATGTGAAATCAAAAACTTTTGACATTTGGAGATTTCTCCAAGAATTGCATTTTTCAGCGATGGGATGGCGAGCACTTCTGTTCTGGAAACTGCTCAGAAACCCTCTTATTGACAATATACCTATTAAAACCAAAAATCCTCTGAATGCCTGAGGTCTGTAGTTTGTGGCTGTTAAGTTTCATGAGGCTGTGATTATCCAGGAGGTCACTGTAGGTCATTTTATACAGTGATGTCCATGGGGACTAACATCATCACACATGAGCAAAATTTAGCTCATTGAATCAACAGCAGTCTAAGCTTTCCAGTCATACCTAAGTTATGCAATTCCAAGTCTGTTTAGAGGCCCTGGTATGTAGAAATATTCAAATATAATAGTAAAAAATAGCACATTTATATTTATGTATATATGCAAATATGTATGTTGTTTTTGCCCCAAACTGTAGGGGTTCAGCATAAAGTGGGCATGTCTGTAAAGGGGAGACTAATGAGTAGCCACAGAACCCATTGTCATTCAGATATCTTGAAGTGAGAGTTCAAGGGACCTCTGTGAAAATGGCCACGCTGTTTGCTTGCTAAAATTTAACCTAACCCTGAGAAGCTTGCACAGCATCATTGGTACCACTGGATTCCTTAGGTCTTTTAGTTTCATATCATACCGGTATCATCACTTTAGCTTTAAAACTCAGCCCTCTATAGCCTCTGAAAGACCAGAGTACCAGGATCAATCGCCATGATCGCAGGCGGCCCAGCAGGTCTTACAGGATTAGACTTTTGACCTGTCAATTTAAAAAAACAGCCAAAGGCAACAGATACGGGCTGATATTTGTTATGACCGAATCAATATGCATAACAAAGTTATTAAATTGCATTTACTCTCCTGAATGCACATATACATGTCACCGATTAATGTAAATCTCTCCTCCAGGTATGGCTTCGTCATCGCAGTCACGACCATAGACAACATCGGGGCGGGTGTAATCCAGCCTGGGAGAGGGTTCGTCCTCTACCCAGTCAAATACAAGGCCATTGTGTTCCGCCCATTTAAAGGCGAGGTGGTTGATGCTGTAGTCACTCAGGTTAACAAGGTGAGGGACAATACAGCAGAAGTTTACCGGCCACTGTGCAGATTATTAAGACAAAACCTAATTTTTACATGACAAGTGTAACCTTCCATATTGATACTATGATAAATCATCTTGACTCTGCACCACTTGTTGTCCAGAAACATGTATATTTACGTCCAGAAAATCTGCACAGTATAGTAACCGGTTATATTAATAGCCGAAACTCATGTTGAATATATGTTTTCTAACTAATCACGTTGTTTAAGTGTAAAACAAGATGCTTTGTGATATAAATCATAATAATCACGAAGGTAATATGGGGTAGAGATTTCCTCATTGTACAAGAAATACCTGTATTTTATTTTGACTAATGGAATTCTCTACTGTTGTGGAGTACGTCTTTTCACGTTTTCACAGAAAATGTGCTTTTAGATGTAGATAGGTTGAATATGAAGTAATTAATAACTGATAATGGAATTTTTCTTTTCATGTTTTATTCAAATTCTATATGTTCCTGTTTCCTGCAGGTTGGCTTGTTCACAGAAATTGGTCCCATGTCTTGCTTCATCTCTCGCCATGTGAGTCAGCTTAACATCTACGGTTATTAACCAAATCAGTTGGCTTTAGTGTGCTTTTTTATTTATATTTTGTCTTTATCTCACAAGAATTTTTGTTTTTGCAGTCCATCCCCTCAGAAATGGAGTTTGACCCCAATTCCAATCCTCCTTGTTATAAGACAGTTGATGAGGTAAGAATAGTCATTATTTGCTATCACCAGCCAGAGGTTAAAGAAAATGTTCACCATGTAATTACCTCACTTTGCCTTTGACAACCTTTAAAATTATATGAGCACATAAAGATCCAGATAACTGTAGTAACACTGATGTTTTCAGGAAACATAACAAAGCAGGAGTGGAGCAAAAATTATAATGTCATAAATTCTGTGTGCAAAGTCGTTGTGGTGCTGCTTCCTGTTCTGCTGCTGTCATTTACTGGAACGTTTTAAGAATGTTTTTTTTTCCCCTCTTTTTTTTAAGGACATTGTAATCCAGCAAGATGATGAGATCCGACTAAAGATTGTGGGAACAAGAGTGGACAAGAATGACATTGTAAGTCTTTCTTTCTTTCTTAAGAAGAAGCTAACATAACAATAAATGGTGTGTCACTGTGTCTCAGATGTTACAGAGCAGTTTATAGAAGTGATGAACTGTAGGTCTATGTTAAAAGGCAGTATGTTAAAAACAAGCTTTTCCTTTGTTTTTCAGTTTGCCATCGGATCTCTCATGGATGATTATCTGGGTGAGTATTACACTGAACATTGTAATACAGGTGACACAGTAGTGCAGTGGTTAGCATTGTTGTCTCGCAGCAAGAGGGTTCTAGGTTCAAACCCTGGGGTGGGGGAGCCCTTCTACGCAGAGTTTACATGTTCTCCCCGTGCCAGCGTGGGTTTTCTCTGGGTACTCCGGCTTCCTCCCACCATCTCGAAATTGGTTGTAGGTGTGAATGTGAGCGTGACTGGTTGTCTCTATTGCCCTGTTTCCATCAAACACTTTTGGTATGGTACCTCTGGAACCAAAAGTAACCCTTCAGACATGGTACCTAGACCCTAGTGTTTCCAACGCAAACAGTACCCTTAAATATGGGCGGGGTTGTTGTCACTTACTGCTCACTACTTACTACACACTATGTATGTCTGCACCTGGTTTATCGTCCACAGAACGAGGCTGCACGCAGACATTTTCAGAACAAAATAAAACAGGCTGCAGTGAGAGTCTCTCTCCATGAGATATTTAAAAATAGCAGCTTTGTGCATTTAGTCCTTCTCAGGCAAGCTCAGGGGTTTAGAGTTGCTGTAGCCCGGTTCGCTTTTTTTTTTCTCAGAGTGAAGATTGGGACATATGCAGTTCACATATTCCAGTTAAAATCAATAAAAGCTTAAAGATCCACTCATTACTAAAATCATATGTCGTCCAAGAGAGACAAAAAAAACTGAAGTAATAGTCAAAGTTGTCACATGAATTTTAAGTTGTGCTGATGGATTCATGTCGTCAGCTCATACATTGAGTAACATTACAAGTTAATGTCCCACCTTAAAAGTCTCTGGCAGTCGGCCCAGCGAATGAAATAATTTTTTTCTCAGACTCCAGCTGCTGTGAGAGGCAGCAAAACATCCTTTCATTTTATAGTTACAGTTCACTAATGAAACTCTCCACAGTATGAACAGTGGTTACATGAGCCTCAAAACCAGCCACAACTCAGCCCTGAGCAGAGTGACCGTCCTCTACTGACCAATCAGACTGCAGTGTTCACAGCTCCACCTTTTAGTACCAGATCTGTGTGCTAGGTACCCCAACAGAGGGAGGACCAAACACGGGGACGGTACAGAACGTATACATTGGTACCATCCCCAAGTTTTTGCATGGAAACATAAAAAAAAGCGTACTGAACTGAACTGTATCGTACTGCTTGGTGGAAATGGGGCTTAAGTGTCAGCCCTGTGATAGTCGCCCAATGTCAGCTGGGATAGACTCCAGCCCAGGACCCCTAACAGGATAAGCGGTTACAAAAAATGAATGAATGAATTGTCATACAGGTGGTAGATCTGCTTGTCAGATGGGCATGAAATGATACAATGCCGTACATATATTTATTAAATGTCAAATTATTCTGCACAATAAGGAAAATATGGTACATAGTTTGATAAAACAGCTTTCGTGTTGCTTTAATTTGGTAACTGTGGCTGTAATGGAACAACTGGGGCTGTGTTGTGAGTTATAAAAGTGTTTTATGATTGATGATTAAACTTGCCTTCTGTCCCTTTTTTTCCAGGTCTTGTGAGCTGATTCGCCCCAGAGGAAGCACATTTCACATGGGACATTTTATGTAGTAGCGAGTTACTTTTTGTGTAAAATTAATATTTTTCTACACTGATTGATATGGTGTGGTCATAGCAACATGGTTTTATTATCGCGCTGTGCAGCTTACATTTGTTTTTATTGGAATGGGTGTAAGATTAAAATAAAATCCAAGACAATGCTTGCTACGTTAATAGCAAGATTTACCATTTTTTATGTTTAATTCACAATTTCTATCTCAATTATTGTTTTGTTTTTTGTAAGCATACTGTAATAAAGTATTATTTGTTGTTAAATCTTTGTATGTTCGTGTTTTAAATGTCACAGCATGTTACTTTATTGTCAGCATGACAATAAATGTCCCTATAGAAACGTGAAACGAAACGTGAACGCGGAAGTTTCAAGTGCGCGCACGACTTGTGGCCGTAAATACGTCAGTGGTGCGCCCGTTCTTTCTTTCTCTCGTCCTGAAGATGGCGGCAGGGGTGAGTAAGATGGAAAGATGGCTAACTTGAGGGTTTTCTTTAACGTTTCCTGGCGCAATCCGCCAAACATCAGGCCCATCTGCAGTCTCATCGAGCAGCTTCGCATGTTTACAGTGCTCTCGGGCTTTTAGGGAGCTTTTACTGTGGGTATTTACGAAGAATTTCATTCAGTGTTCATACAAACTGAGGTTAGCTTAATGCTAACCTGACGCTGCATTCACAGTGAATGACGCCCCTCTGCTGGCCCAGACTTGTGCCACGTTAACATGGCTATTTTCCAGCTGTGAAAACATACTCTTGCTTTTATTAATGTATTCGCTTAACGTTGGTGCCTATGTCCTGTTTTTGTAGTCCGTAAGCTAACCTGTATTTGACTTTGTCTAAAGCTAACGTTATGTGAAAGAATACTGTCGGCTCGCTATTGCCGGTAACGGTAGCTAGCAGCAGTTAGCATTTCAAGCAAGCTAAAAGCCACGTGAATATAGCTCAGTTTTTACTTTTAGGTGGTCAGAGAGGTGCGTTTGGCCTGTTAACCAACAGGTTTATTAAAAACACACCAGTTTCACCCTGCTCCCATTCCGGTACAGTCATTTTAAATGGTCGAGCATCCAGATATGTATAGCATCAGTAATTTGTATGATAGGTACTATTAGACCAAGCTGTCTCCCTTTAAACTGGACTTATGGCTTCATTTCCCAAAACTGTCCAGATATTTGCTTCATAACTGAACTGCAGTACATGGGCAGATTATTTTTGCACAATAGTGAGGCATTGCCATGAGAACATCTTGGGCTCTTGGCAAACCTGCTAGCAATAGTGATACTTATACATTCAAATCAAAAGTGATGTTTGTTTTATTGTTAATTATTGTGTTGTCTCCCCCTTCCTCTTTCCAGACTCTTTACACGTACCCAGAGAACTGGCGGGCCTTCAAGGCCCAGATTGCAGCCCAGTACAGTGGGGCTCACCTCAAAGTCGCCAGCAGCTCCCCTGCCTTCACCTTCGGGCAGACGAACCGTACTCCTGCCTTCCTCAACAACTTCCCTCTGGGCAAGGTCTGCGCAGTTAAAGCTCCGCTTGTACACAGTGGTTCTTGTTTCAAACTCAACAATGAATGTGGGGAATCAGTTATGGCATTCAAGCCCCTTACCCGATAATTAAATATAGTTAAATAGAGAGGCATTAACTGGTCTGACTACTCCACTGTTGTGTCAGTTGACATGTCTCATCATGCACTTGACTGCAGTATTCTCTTGGTGAAAACATGCTAAATGTGTTAAATTATTCTGCAATTATGACTTTATTGTAGGTGCCTGCCTACCAGGGAGATGACGGCTTCTGTCTGTTTGAGAGTAATGCCATTGCTCACTACTGTAAGTCTAAGTTTTATTCATATTGTTCATTTAAGTGTCTTATGTTCTATACATTCGAGAGTTCATCCAAGAGGTCCACATCTGTTACTTACATTAAGGGTAAAGAAAGCACAGTAAAGGCTTTCGCACACTGAGTTTTCTTTTTAAATCAGTCACCTGAAGAAAAAAAAAATCGTTGTGCACAGGAACCTTACACACTGATTCCGATGCGTTTTATTGTTCTGTTCTTTATGAAAATTTGCATTAAGTGACAAAATGAAGACACATTTGCTCCTTTGCCTCTCTCCACTGGAGTTACCTGTTTGGCTGTAACCACTCCCTCCCTGTCTTATATTTGGCACTGCAGCTGCATAAGGGGGCGGAGCTGTCCTCCCTTTCTGTCTCCACATTCTGCGTGCAGTTACCATCCTCTCCTTGTCATCATCATCCACCTGAATATTACTATCTGACCTGTTGAAAGTGAGCTGAGTTCTATTAAATTATTCTGTGCGCCCCGTTCCTCTGTCTTGTCTTGGCTGTGTCCTGCGGCCACATTTTATTCACTGACTCCTGGTCAAACGGCTCTCTCAACAAGGCTTCTGACGGATGTGAAACGTGCAGAAACACTGTTCTGAACATTTTTACAACAGACTATAGTTTTGGACTCAGTGCTCAAACGTGATTGACACAACATGAAGTCGTATTTATTTTTAGATGTGTGACAATTTCAGATGAAAAAATGGACTCACTGTGCAAAGGCCTTAAATGCTGCAGGGCTTATAGGACCGACTTTCCATGAATACCTAGTGTAGTAGTGTAATTCGTCAATTGAGTCAACTGACATTAATAAATTCATAAATTCACAGGTCACTGTGAGCTAGCTTGTGAAGTACATGGGATTCTGTACACCTAAATGGAATGCAGCCATCATTAGTTGTGCCTGAAAAACAGGTTACAGGATTAAAATGTATGATGCACTGTCGGCATCATTCTGTCAGACCTGTAAAGGTCTGCGCTTTTAACTGCTCTGCTCTGTGACTTGCTCTTGAAAACCATTGTCAGTGTTCTCAAGTGTAGGATGGTATACAGTTATTATGACTCTGGAGATTTTGTTGTTTTAAGAAACACTTCCACCTCTCAACCACAGTGAGCAATGATGCCCTGCGTGGTGCCACTCCCCAGGCCGCAGCCCAGGTCCTGCAGTGGGTGAGCTTCGCTGACTCAGAGATCATCCCTCCAGCCAGCGCATGGGTCTTCCCCACTCTGGGAATCATGCAGTTCAACAAGCAGGTACGCAGCTCAGCATTTTCTGGTTAAGCTAAACACTTAAATGATTATTTGGTGGTTGTGGTGGGAGGTGGGTGCCAGTTTCAGTTGGCCAGAGTGTGACACCCTGTAATTAAGACTTGGCACATGACCATGTTGTGGAGTTTATGTTGTGTAGTCCTGCACAGTCATTCTTCTGTCTGGGTCTGTCTAGGCCACAGAGCAGGCCAAGGAGGACGTGAAGAGGGCCCTTACCGTGCTGAACCAACACCTGAACACCCGTACCTTCCTTGTGGGGGAGAGGGTCACCCTTGCTGACATCACTGTGGCCTGCTCCATGCTCTGGCTCTACAAACAGGTTTGACATACACACCGCAGATAACAGCCACACAAACTTACACACTCTTTTCATTGATTTTTTTTTTTTTTTTTTAAACATTTTGTAGAGAAACATTTGATTTGTGAGTCACACCGCCTCTGTCCCCTGCAGGTCCTTGAGCCTTCTTTCCGTCAGCCCTACACCAACGTGACTCGCTGGTTCACCACCTGTGTCAACCAGCCCCAGTTCAAGGCTGTCCTCGGAGAGGTCAAGCTGTGTGAAAAGATGGCCCAGTTTGATGGTGAGTCACCAGAAAAATGTTTTAAAAAAAGCCCACACACAGAGCATGAGGCTGGCTGCTGCTGCAGCATACTGTTTAATTAAAGGAATGTAATTAGACAGGCACTTGCCTTAATTTTCACTTCTTAATTTTTGAGCTGAATTCAACAGTAGCTTACACTGCTGTTTCTAGGGCTGTACCCAACTCAGAATTATGTCAGTCAAATCAGATTTGGCTGTTAAATCGCAATATTTGATAACTCCGTTAGCTTCCCATATGTTTGAACGGGGTTCAGCGGGACGTAGAGTGTGACTGGCGTTCTAGTATAGTAAACAAGCTAACTGCACTAACGACTGATTGGAACTGCGCCACATTATTTTTGTTGACACTAGATATCAAAAGCCAGAGACTGTATCGTATGAAGGTGTAGTAAGCTGTAAACTCATCACCTAAGCAGAAGAGAGATAATGTTACTCTGAGCCTTATGTTGCAGAGTCTCTCCTCCTCTCTGCTGCTGCCTGCATGTCTGCAGCTCTTTGTACCAAAGAGAGGCATGAAAGTCAAGAGCACTCACATCACAGCCAAATCTTGGGACCAAAATGTCCCCAGAAGTACACTGCACAGCAGTGACTAGAGGAAAAGAAACTCAGCTTTAAGCAAGCTTAGTCGACTAAGGCGTCTGCGACTGACGATTCGAATGTCAGGGTAGCACTCACTGAAAGACTGTATTTTGTTTAAAGCGTGGGTCTTCAATAGGAGGTCTGTGACCTTTTTAAGGGGGTCTTCAGTTACTGCAGGGGCTCAGTAATTTAATTAACTTTTTTTTTCTTCCAAAAACTAAAATGTGAACATGAATCCAACATATTAATAAAGAAATTTGTTTGTTCACCCAACTTCACAGCTGAAATAAACATATGTACAGCCTGTGACAAACCTGTTTTGCTCTCTATAGCTAACTTCCCCCTTCGTGACAACTGTACAAGGGGTGAATTTTTACATGACTCACCTGTTTACATTTATTAGGACTTAAAATTACGTTTAATTAAGGGCAAGCCCCTTTGAGTGACAGGCTGGCTGTCACCCAAATATGTTGACTTGACAACCAATGGGTGACATCACAGTAGCTACATACATTATTCTTACAGTCCGTGGTATAAATGTATGGAACAACCAATAATAATTGTAACAGGATAGTAATGTATGCACCAAATGAAGCTGTGTGTATATCCATGATACTGTAGGCCACCCTAATCGTTATTGTAGGCCCAGTTTAATATGCAGCTCAATTTTATGCAGTAGTAGGGGGTCCCTCCCCACTTGTTTTAATGTCTCCTGCCAAAAATGAAGTTAAATTTTAGGAGTTGTTCTCTTAAATGTGGAGATAAACGGTCGTGGCTAAAGGATTTAACAAAAGAAAGAGATGTAATTTGACAAACACAGGGTTTACACAACCATTTACTTTTTATTAAATGTTAAATAATAGAAAGAAAATACTGAATAATGCGTAAGGGACAAAAAGATTAGTTTTAAACAAACATCAAATGTCTTGCAGTATTTCACTATTCATCTCCAAAGACCGAGCTAGAAAGCAGGCTCTCCTTTTTGGGGAAAGGCATACGGTCCCCTGTCATTGGGCAAGGCAGTGTCCAGTCATGGCACCAAGTCTTAATCTGACAGGGGAAGAAAAAACTCTAGACCATATATTCATCCCAGCTGTCTCTGTTCCAGTGAGTAAAAGGCTGTTTCATGATATGGGCACAGCAAAACAAAGTTTGTTTAGAAGACAAAGCTACTTGGTAGGTTTTGTGGTTTTGAGTGCAAAACCAAAGTTGGCTAATTGTTTAACAGGTTTAACAGAAAACATGTTTTCAATATCTTGTTCTGTCTCTCCAGCCAAGAAGTTTGCTGAGATGCAGCCCAAGAAAGACGCCCCACCTAAGAAAGAGAAGGGAGGAAAGGAGGCAGCCAAGCCCCAGGAGAAGAAAGAAAAGAAAAAGGAGGAGAAGAAGCCCGCCGCCCCAGAGGAGGAGATGGATGACTGTGATGCTGTTTTGGCTGCTGAGCCCAAAGCAAAGGACCCCTTTGCACACCTCCCAAAGAGGTACAAAGATCTTTATGCTTTCCTTGTTTTAAGATGAGGTTTTTAGCTAACATATATAGACAGCATGGCAAAGACAACATTTAATTGCTCACAGTGCAGGATTTGTAGTCTTTGGACAGTGTGCTTGTACACCAATCAGGAAACTCTCTTCTTTGGGTAGAAGCACATGGTCCCCTGTCATTGGGCAAGGCAGTGTCCAGTCATGGCACCAAGTCTTAATCTGACAGGGGAAGAGAAACTTAAGACCATATATTCATCCCAGCCGTCTCTGTTCCAGTGAGTAAAAGGCTGTTTCATGATATGGGCACAAACCAGATTGAATCTCACAGATCTACAGCTGATCTTTGGGTAGTGAGACAAATCCAAATCCAGTCAATCAATCACAAATCAAGTTTTTATCCTTAACATGTTCATATGGTGTTTTTGATAATGCTATGAGACAGTGGCTTTCACCCAGGGCTCCCTAAGGGAGTGCCATGGGGTCCCTAGAAAATTGGGAAATGGTTTATTTATACTTTTAAATTCACTACAGAAGTGGGGCCAATATGAGTAAGAGTCACAAGAGTGCCTGTTCTGATCATAGGTTTCACTTCCTCCAGTTATCTTCTCAGCTTTAGTTGATAATCACAGAATTCTGGTCTTCATCATATCATGCAACCAAAATCTTTTCAGGCGGAGGTCTCTGAGGTGAAATCTTATTAAATGGGCACCCGTTACTGTTACACATTTTTATCGATGTAGGCGTTTTAGAACCACTGCTATAAGACTCATCCTGAGGGAAATGAGCAGGCAGTGCACCAATAACAGCCAGGATTTCATACGTCATGTATCCAAAGAAGCAGTCCTGTCAACTTTCAGGGTGTGGTGCTCCATATTGGTAGCACAACACTACAGCAAAATGAGGGGTATTGGAGAAGAAGCCAGGTGTAGCTATGTATTCAAAGTCTCACTTTCACGTCAACGTGTCTGAGCTGTTGATAGAGAACAAGGTTTATTTAACATTAGCAGCACATTATCAGCTGTTTGATAATGTAGTCAAGCCAAAGGCTCATGTTGATCTATTACTGTTTCATCGCTGAAAAGAGCGACGAGTAGAGTTGAAGGTGAGCAGGTTCGCTTGAGCTGCAGGCGAGCGGGCGAGCGAGGGTGGAGTCGTAGGTGGGGCTGATTTGCATGACTATACATCCATGCATACTAAATAAGGTTACATTACATAAAGTTACATTTAAGGTATGAAGGGACTCAAATTTCAGGAAAACTTCTATATATGTGATTTTGATACACAGATACATCTTTAGGGGTGAAGTCAATGCCACGACAAGAACTTGAAAGTAGCAGGCAGGCACCAACTGACCCACTTTTTCCTAAAAATGACAAAATGCAAGCATAAAATTAGTGTGTGATAAATTAACTAGAGACAAACCAAACACTTTGTGAGTCAATTCATATTCTTTGTCACTTGTCTAATGTCTGTCCACACCCCGTGTTTCTGTCTTTACCCTACATGTACAGAGAGCAGATACTCATTACTCAGTCTTTCTCCCTTCACTTTCTTAGCCCATTTGTCATGGACGAGTTCAAGAGGAAGTATTCCAACGAGGACACCCTGACAGTAGCCATTCCCCACTTCTGGGAGCACTTCGACCAGGAGGGGTACTCAGTCTGGTACAGCCAGTACAAATACCCCGAGGAGCTCACACTCACCTTCAAGAGCTGCAACCTTATCACAGGTGAGACTGAGCAGCTGCCGCTGTACCCAGCAGCTTGAATCTAAAGTGAATGACTTCAGGGGTTGTGAAGTAATTGCTTTTCAGCCCTACTTGTGTTGTCTTGAGCAATATTGTGCCTTTGTGGTTGGAAACAAAGTCCAGAAAGTAACTTTTTAAATTTGGTTTTGGTCCATCATGTATGGGGGTTTGCTTGATTATGTATTGGCATGAGTTTACTGTGTTTGTTTATGGTGGCTCCCATAGTCCAAAGACGGTGCAGGTAAAACAAAGTTTGTTTATAAGCAGGTTGTTTTGTCAACACATTGGGGATCAGTCTTTACCTAAAGGTTGCATTTCTGTGAATGTTTTTCTTAATAAATTGTAAGCAAGGCTTGTAGAATTATTAAACATCACCTGGAGGCCTATTGTGTCTATGCTATAGCAACACACACCCCTTTCCTGACGAGCTGTGTCTCATATTTCAATGTAGCAAAGCTTTTTTGTGAAGTTAAATAAGGTCATGCTCAGAGGATGCATAACAGAGGTTAAACAAGGTTGGTCGTTGTTCAAGCCAGTGCTTGTATTGGGGATGATTAAGTTTCATAACCTTAGCTGCTCCCTCTCAAAGGTTTCAGGGCAGAAACAGGCGTGCACACCAATTAGGTAACTCCCCTCTTTGGGGAAAGCATATGGTCCCCTGTCATTGTGCAAGGCGGTGTCGAATCATGGCACCAAGTCTTAATCTGACGGGGGAAGAGAAACTTGAGTCCATATTCATCCCAGTCGTCTCTGTTTCAGTGAGTAAAAGGCTGGTTCATGCTGTGGGCACAGAAAAACACTGACCTTGGGTACTGAAATGTAGAAAAACTACACTACAGGTGTTTCAACATTGGCCTTAATGTTTAGCCATATGTTTGTCATCTAGATAAATCTGAGTCAAATGTTAAATGAAGTCCTGTTTTTTTTTTTTTGTGTGTGTGTGTCCAGTACAATTCATGTTACATATTAACTGATACACTTTCTCAAACCTTTTCACAGGTATGTTCCAGCGTCTGGACAAACTCCGAAAGAATGCCTTCGCCAGCGTCATCTTGTTTGGCACCAACAACGACAGCGCCATCTCTGGTATCTGGATCTTCAGAGGCCAGGAACTGGCCTTCACTGTAAGTCCTGAAAAGGGTGAACACACTGCCCACAATGTCCTGATAACATCTCCACCCTCAAGCATTTAGTGCTCGTTTTTAAACAAACTGATTGGGGTGGTCATGATGTGTGTGTGTGGTTGTGATGCAACGGTACTAAGTCAGGGTTTGTTTCATACTGGGTTTGGTTTAGGAGTCACAGTGTGGCGTTATAATTTATTTTAACAGTTTCAAAGGCAGACAAAATCGTCTTGTGGGGGCTGAAGTTTGCCTACAGGCAACTTTGGTAAACTATTATAAGAATAAGAAACATTTCAAACACTCCTGCATTACACTGAACAATTACCCAGAAGGCAACAGGTCACACCAGGCTTTAAGAGTGAAAACCATCTCTTATGAAGTTAAAAATACCAAAATACACAGAATAATAAAAATAAAACTTGTGCATTAAGAGGTGTGTTGTTCGTTCCACCTTGGCTATATTTGATCCTTCAAAGCACAAACATTTAATATCCTGGCGATCGTTGCTGTCAAATTGGTTGCATTTACATACCCTCCAACTGTGGAGCAACATCTACACACCGTCCTCGTCTTCCGTGGTTGCGCTTGTAGCTAACTGGGAACCTGCAGACAGGTCTCCAGCTCCTGCGTTTCATTTGAGCTCCCAATGGTGCGACGGACTCGCACGCCAATCCACTCGTTGTGCTTATCCAGCACAGAGTACTGTATCCAGGTGGAACTTGGCGCCTGTGAACTTTAGTTCTGCCTTACGTGCATCAATTTGCATACAGTGTATTCTGCATGTGGCTGTGTGCATCGGACCTTGATGGTTTGGTAGGTATACACGAAAAGCAACTCAACATTCAACAGAAGTTTAAGTGAATGTTTGATTGGATGATACTCTTATCTCGGGGTTAGTGGGCGGTCCCCTGTCATTGGGCAAGGCAGTGTCTAGTCGTGGCACAATGCCTTAATCTGGCAGGGGAAGAGAAACTTGAGACCATATTCATCCCAGTCATCTCTGGTTCAGTGAGTAATAGGCTGGTTCATGCTGTGGCCACAAATCATATCCACGCTTAACATCTAAGATGGATTTAATATCAGATGATGTAGGTTGGCAGGTGTTTGCACTGCTGCTTTTGTTAGAAGCTAAATTAGACCGCAACTCAGAATTTTAGCGTATTGCATCACAGTAAAATGTCTGTAAAATGTTTATGTAATCTATAGACTGCTAATCACTTGTGGTGACGCATTATCAGTTCATCAGACACAGAGGTCATTCACTCAGTCAAATGACGTATTTTTGTTCCCCTCCTAGCTGTGTCCGGACTGGCAAATCGACTACGAATCATATGACTGGCGCAAGCTGGATCCAAACAGCGAGGAGTGCAAGACCCTGGTAAAGGAGTACTTTGCCTGGGAGGG
Organism: Cephalopholis sonnerati; assembly: GCA_019142605.1. NCBI lineage: Eukaryota > Metazoa > Chordata > Actinopteri > Perciformes > Serranidae > Cephalopholis > Cephalopholis sonnerati. The sequence goes on along the minus strand of JAGQAX010000004.1, from coordinate 36,365,967 downwards.
AGACTTCAAGCACGTGGGTAAAGCCTTCAACCAAGGCAAGATCTTCAAGTGAGAGGACACTGGGGCAGACTTGAGCGAAGGCACTCTGCGCTTCTGCTTTCCAGCACTTAAAACCTACGGACTTTCAGCCACCACGTGCTTACTTTACTGCAAGAATGACAGTGTCAAGACAAGAGTGATTTGTCTCAATGGCCCCAAACTGGTTTTTTGTTGTTTGACCTGCGAAATAAAGCATTTTCCACAATGCCATCTATGGGATTTGATGTCTGTGGTCTGACTTCACTTTGTTTTATGAGTGGTAACCCATCTACAAATGAATTTAATTTACAGTATCCTTCTTAGTTAGTGCCACCCAGAAAAGAGACATGGAAATAATGAGGGCAACATTTAGTTTGTTGCACACCATGATCAGTAAAGAGGTGCGGAGTAATGCAAACCTGCTGTAAAAACACTTGCTGAGCAGTGAACTCACCTCTCAATATCCGCTTTGTGTGTTAGTGTACACTGACCACACCCTATAACAATGCAGGGTGTGGTAGACATGTCAGAGTTGATATTTACCACCAGAAGAGGTCAGTGAAACAGCTTTTCAGCTTGGTGTCAAGTTACTGTGACTTATGACTCCCTAAAAACATTAGACATTTGCTCCAGTTGTATTCCTGATGATGTGAATATGTAAACACACTAAGCATGCGTCCTAATTGGGAAACATTTTCTTTTAGAACACTATTAGTCCCCAGAGGAGCAGCTGTTTTCCACAGTTGTGTCTACACTGTAGGCCAAAGGTCCAGCTGAAGTCCTCTCATTCCTGCAGGGGGCAGCCAAAGACTTGGAGTTGAGCTTGTTGAATGGGGAGCATCCAGCAGAGGGAAAATGACTGGGCTGAGCTCTGTGGTTTGCTCACGCTAAGACAAGAATGTCGTCTGCTTTAAACTATGGGTTCTTGTTTTGATGGCTCTGGTGGTTCCCCGAGGAGAGGAAGCCTGAAACGAATCTTTGTAACGAGGACGCCCTTTTAAAATGTCTTCTACAAGGCCAAAGGGTCATCAACACAATATTTGTACTCTTTCCCTCTTAGTTTAACTGAGACACAAAACGTTAAGCTTTGTTAAACCTTTCCCCAAAACCTTAAAGTTAAACCACCTTACAGGTTCATATTATGAATACATGCACGTTGGAAATGAGCAGTGATGGTGTAAGAGAAGCCTGCACACCAGCTACAAAATAATTCTGAGCTTTAATCACTTAAAATTTTCTTTTTATAATTAAATGAACATCCAGCTTATTATAAATGAGTCATTTGAGGACGACTTCTTTTCTTCATAGGCAGATATAAACTGTCGTTTGATTTGGCCACACCCCACTGAAATGCAGAAATGCAATGTTTCGGTGCCTACTTCTGCAAGTTGGTATCGTTTAAGAATAAAAAATAGATCGTGCTGATAATCAGCCATTTTCTTTGCACGCAATTAACCTGAAACCTACTGCAAACTTTCCCTTCTTTATATTTCCTTCTTTCCTATTGATTGAGGAAATTGTTTTTTGGAGCTTAATTTAACATGTTTCTGTGTGTGTGGTAGAGTTAATGTTGGACTGTAAGGTCAAATCTTTTGTTTTAATCAGACACACCCAACTGTATCGAAGCTTGTGTCATTGTTGACTGTTCCCACACCTGCGGCCTGGCTTATTCTTTCACTTCTGCTATAACTGAATTCTTTGTTAGGAGCTTCATTGTGTGCTGTCTCCAGCTGCAGGTAAAAGAGGACACCTGGACCAGCCCATTTAATTAATCCTGTTTATTTAGAATCATAAAAAGACTTCACGTCATTTCCAGTCTTGCAGTGTTCAGTGACCTTCAATCAGCTCCAGTTTTATCCCTTAATTTGTTCAAATCTTAAGTTAAAAAGATCTTGGGTGGATCTGCTTTTCCGCTGTGACACACACATACACGGGAGATGCACAAGAAAGAAATCTCATCCTGGAGTGAGTCAGATGTGTCATTTTTTCCAACTTACTAAGCGTGATTCAAAATCATTTTGGCGCAACCATCTTCCACCATAGTGTTGATTCAGGGAGGCCATTTTAGTTTGTTCTGTGGCTCCATGGAAATCAGAAAATGGAAATGTTCCCACAACAGCGAAGCGCCTGCAAGTCCTTGAACACATGACTCACCCATCCTGTGGATCGTGGTGGAAGAGGGCTGTAACTTGAGCAAATAACTTCAAGTTAACCCACAGCATCGCGGCATTACAACACCGCTGATGGCTAACCCTTCGATTGCTGAGGGAGTGGTGTTACAAAAGCCTTTTGATCATGCAATCAGAGATGATAATAATGTAAGGCGTGAGCTCACGCAGTTTTTAAAGCTCTTGGGTGTTTCCTGCACACCGGCTGCGACATCAAGTCCATACAATAGTGGTTCTTATTTGTGTTTAGTAACTTCAGAGTTAAAAAGCAAAACTAAAGCCAGCCACAAGAACAATACGCAGTTTTATGCCAACAGCAACATTTTCTCTTCCAGCCCTGCCAACCTTCCTCCCCCCTTGTCCTTATTTCTCTCCTGGCCACACACTCACTACTTTTTCCTTCCTCTCTTCCTCTCTCCTTGGACATTTTTCTACGTCCGTGCACAAGGTTGGTGGTGGTGGTGGTGTTGGGGAGGGTTCTTAAGGAGCAGTTGCAGCAGTAAGAAGCGCAGGCGAGGGAAGAACACAGAAAGAGGCTGTATTGTTTCACCACACAACGTCCCTGTGTGGCTGTCAGCCCCCTGTAGGAGCTTTAGGCATAGTATGCATGTGCTGAGCATCTGTTGTTGCAAGACACACATCTGGAAAAGAGTGAGGCGGCCGGTGGGGGGGCTTGAAACAGCGAGGTGAAGAGCTAACACTGGGGAGTCCGGGGATGGAATCCAACAAAGCTCTCCTTAAAAAAAGGTCAATACAATGCAGCTGTTATCACCAACGAAGTCCTCTTCTTTGGGCTTAGCTGGTTAGGTGACTCTAGATTGAGAGTTATAATTAGACAGTAGAATGAGCAGGGTTTTTTTTAAGTTCTAGCCGCGGCCGCAAAGTCCTCACATAGATGTGTGTCTCCCTTTAGACATGTTTACAGCTCTGCAACAGTGTCTGGGGCTTAATGGCTGATACAAGAGTGCGTAACTATTGTCAGATGGTTGTAGGGGCGTCTCTAGGCGGACAGAAACAACAGTCAGCCGCCACACATACACAGTCCCTCCCTCTGCGTTTTATGGAGTTTTCCTTAGACTCTAGTCTGGGGTTGGGCATGTAATCCCACTAACACACACACGCTAAACTGGAGCAAAAGAAATGGGGGCAGGAAAATGGATCCTTAGTCAGCACTTGAGGGCTTCTTCACCTTAAGTGTCCCCTCCTTGCATTTGAGGAACTGCCAGCGACGTGTGACTGCTAGACTGGAATTCTAGCAAAAGTCAAGTGAGGACAAAACATGTAAACAGGGGAATTATGAAAACCATGTGAAGCCTCAGTGGCGGTAAAAATGCACATCTACATACATGTGCAATGACAATAAAGATCATTCATTCATCCTACATATCTGTTTCTATTAGGCAAGAAAAGTGACCTTCGGATCTTAACCTTGGTGCGGGAGTGAGGGGCGTTTCTCCCCATTGGCGCGCTTGAAGGGGTGTGAGCTGCACATTTCTCCGTGGCACTAAAACGCAGCATAGTAATTTAGTACTGGAATGGAATGAAGGAGGTCAAAGGTGAGAGTGCTGAGGGGAAATAGCTGAAGAAGGCAGGGAGAGACAAGATGATACGATACAGCAACCGAGCAGGCTCTGCAAACAATGCCTTGCGAGTAACATCCTCAAGTTAAAGTAGGACATCATTGTTTAGAGACGGGATTATTTATTAGTTATTTCTTGGTGAGTTTGCGTTGCCCTGCAACAGAGGTTGCCAGTGTGAGAGTGGAGAGGAAAAGTGCGTGACATGAGGGAAGAGAGAGTGAGGTACGGCGGAGGGAAAACAGTCAGCCCCTGCGCTTTTGGACATGAAACCCCAGTTGTCTCTGGCTCATATTACCAGAATCTGGAGGTGGGGCACTGGGAGTGATGTTGTCAAACTGAAGCAAAACTATAATACGCACTATTGTGACTACCAATGTGGCAATATTGATCAGTGTAATGGAAAAACAAAAACGGCCGTACAAGAAGACATAAAAATATAATCATTCTAATTGATCCCCTTTCATCATCTTTCCACTTGATGCACCATTTAATTATACTTAATATCCAACATTGTGTACTAAAAAAACACAACATGCAAATGCGAGTCATAATTTAAAAGCTTTGCAACTGCTTTGCGGTTTGGGTGTGTACTGAAGCTTCAGTTTACCCGCCAGCCCCGGGCTAACCATTAAAGTTCCCATGGAACACAACTGCAATTGTCACTTGTTGTAAACAGGTGCTTTTCAGGTATAAAAACTAAAATCAGCACAGTTAAGCGCCACACACATTGTTTCAAGACATTTAAGAGGCTTCTCCCTGCACTGCTTGTTTAAGAAAGAGACTGTTTCGTCCTGGAGGAGCTTACTCAACAAACAGGTACCCCAACCACGCTTGTGAACAGATAGATTGCCATTTCTTGTATTGACTTGTAGGTGGTTTACGGTTTAAAACCCCCCCACCCCCAAAAGAAAGACTTGAAGTGTTGGAACATTTACAAATATGACTGGAATGTGCAGCCGAGGAAGGTATCTGCTTGTGTCGAAGCACAACAGATGGCTGGGGAGCCAAAGGGAGGAGACACTCTTGCAAAAGCCCTTATCACTCCCTTGGATCAATGATTCAAAACAGTTGAACAGTGAGTGATTGTCGGAGTCTGCGTAGAATTTGATCACACAGCGGGCTGATCACACGCAAACACAGAGGTATCTGTGTCTCAGTGAATGTGTCAGATACAGGGAGTTACTTAACTTTCCAGGGGCTGATATGTTGAAATAATTGGGCATAAGTAATGCACCTAAAGGTAGGCTTTCAGTAAGTTAATTACGCTGACTGCACAATCTTACGGCGGCGGCGGCAAGACCGAACATGTGAAAGGTGTTTCCAGCAGCGTCAGTCTATTCAAGTGAGTCTAGTGTGCAGACATGAAAAGACTGTTCAGACTGCGTTGGAATAACAGGAAGTGAGGAGATCATCTCGTCTAAAGAACAATTTCAAACAAAGTAGAGCAAGAGTTCCTTACTACGCTACAAACTGCTTTGTGGCATGTGATATTTATCCATACACACACAGGGCATTGCTATGGAAACACCCCTGCAAGTACCTGCCCCCTTGCTTATTATGTTGCCATAGCAGCCATCCCAGAATAGTCTCTTTTTTTCTCTCTCTCCGTCCCTCCCTCGTGTTCGTGACTCACAACTTGCAGTGGAAACCACAATTCAATCTGTCTCTCATTCCCCTTTTTCCCTTTACATTCTTCTCTGCACCAAAGGACCAGCTCGGCCCTCTGAATCATCAGTGTGTGTCCGTGCGTATGTGTGCGTGAGGCACCACGCGCTGTTGGGGAATTCCGAAATGATTACCAATGATGAGTTGCTATGGTGATGGCAAATATCAGGCGGGGTGACCTGTGTGTTGCAAGATAGTGTATCTTGAGTACTGCACACTGTCATTAGCTGACTGGGGTTTCTTTGTAGTTGTAATCTCTCCATGGATACACTCTGCTCTCCGTTGTTACTGTAGGTCCACTTTGTTTTGACAAGCCCCAGCTTGTGGCCTGCTTACTCACAGGGCTCCAAGCACAGGATAGCACAAAATCGCATGTACGGTGATGGCGTTGCGTATGATGCAACAAATGATGCACGTGGTAATGAAGTTAAGGGATGACTTTTTGAACATCATCTCTGTGATTTTGTTTTACTTCCATGGTCTCTAACTAATTTGCCAAGAAGAAGAAGCAAATCCAATTATCTGCACTAATTAAATCAACTTAAGTTAAATTAAATTAAAAAACAGGATGAGTCCTTTAACTTTTACAGCAGTTTTACAAGTCGGGAATTTTCCAATTATTTTCAAAGCTTCACTGGTCTCACTTTGATCAAATTAAGAATGGGAAGAAAAACCAGTGATTTTTGACGACGGTTAATATGTCTGGAAATTGTCACCAGCAAGAAGAAAAGAAAGAAAGTAAAAGTAAGCAGCAGAGTGGCCCTGAGCTGCATACATTTTTATATAAACCCATTCTTAACAACTGGGACAAACTCGGTGCTACCCAATAATTATTATTATTATTTTTTATAAGGATTTATTTTTATGAATTATTATACATGATAAAGAAATTTGGTCCTACCAAATAATAATAATAAAAAAAAACCTTAAAATTCTAACTTATCAAAAACCTTATTAAGCCTCTGGGGTTAAACATTATTTTATAAGGATTTATTTTTATGAATTATTATACATGACCCTTTATTAAGAACTGTGAGAAATTTAGTCCTACCAAATATTAATAATTAAAAAAAAACCCTAAAAATTCTAACTTATCAAGAACCTCATTTAGTTATCAAAAACCTTATTAAGCCTCTGGGGTTAAACATTATTTTTTAAGGATTTATTTTTAAGAATTATTATACATGACCCATTATTAAGAACTGGGTCAAATTCGGTCCTACCAAATAATAATTAAAAAAAACTTGAAATTTTAACTTATCAAGAACCTAATTCAGTTTCTAGGGTTAAACATTATTTTCAAAGGATTTATTTTTATGAATTATTATCACGACCCATTCTTAAGAACTGGGAGAAATTTGGTCCTACCAAATAATAATAATTAGTTTTTAAAAAAATTTAAATTATAACGTATCAAAAACCTAATTCATTCTCTAGGGTTAAACATTATTTTTATGAATTATTATACATGACCCATTCTCAAGAAATGGGACAAAATAGGTCCTACCAAATAATTATAAAAAACTTAAAATTATAACTTAAAAACAGAAAACAGCCTTATCCCAGACAAGAAATCACAACTTTAAATAACTTACCAGTAACAGCACAATCTGATGACATTGGTGTAAAAAGTTATGCCTATAATCATCTTTTAAAAATGTTGGCCCTTTACAGATGTGTCCCTAGATTTTTGTCAACTCCGTTATATTTCTTGGTGTTCCCTGTTGCTAGGGTGAAGGGGGCAGGTTACATCATGTTTGAGGGTAGGAGGGAGGCACTCAACTTAGCTTGAAAAACGGCATGCATTTGTATTTACAATTTATCTTTTTTTTTTACCTTATAGTGCACGATTTTAAAACTTTATACATGTAAAGTAGAATTTAGAGAAAGACCCATGGGGTTGGGGAGGGTCAGGGTTAAGGAATGAATATGTGGTGTTACTTCTTTATGTCTGTTACTGCCTTTGTCAGAACAGTAGAGCTGTGTTATATGAGGTATGATGCTATTAAGAGAATGTCACAGTTTTTGTTTCAGTTTTGTTTGTTATATTGCTCTGTTTTGCTTATTTAACTTTCCCTGACATCTACATGTGTTGTGTTATTGGCAGCAGTTCATTGGTTAATGTATACCTGCAAGTTGTGTTGAAATAAAATTATGCAAGCAAACTTGGTTAGATTTCTACAGAAACATAATCAGGCATAAAGTGGGTTAGCCATATGCCAAGGACTCCTGTCTCACTTCCTGGTTTCTTAGAAAAAGCAGAAATGCCGCTCAAGTGCCGTGATGAAATTATATTGCTATCGGGCGTGTCTCAACTATAACATGTCAACTCCACAGCACTTTAAATCAAAACTAAATAGTTATGAATTTAAAATGAGTATTTTGAGTAGCATCAAGAGAAGTTTTAGCAACTTAGTAAAAATAAAATGGCTCCTCACTACGAAAAATTAATAAATAATGAACTTTTTGTAAACTCCGTAAGGTGTCAGCTCCGTCAGATCTTACCTCTGACATCCATTATGTATGCTTATTCAGATAAAATTAGATCCCTGAGAGTTAGGCTCATTACAAGGTTCAATAGTCACAAATTTGATCTTTCACAATATATTTTCCTAACCTATTTAAACATAAAAGAATGAGTGATATTATTGTTATACTATCATAATAATATAGTAATAAAGTTATTTTCTGTTCAATTCAGTGTGCTGTACATAAATAAAAGTAATAGAAGCATCCATATATTATTAAAGGAAGGTGCAAAGTACAGAAAATGGTAATTAAAAACAGAATAATATAATTATAAGACAAGTAGTATAAAAAATACAAAACACCATGGAATTACTGTCACTGATGCGTAACTAATACTCAGAGTTTTATTGTTGTAGCAGGATCAGCAGGAGTGACTCTTAAGCACTTAATATGCTGTTAGTGTAATCATATAATCATATATCTGCTACTGGATTACATCATTACATTCCACCACTGAGTACAGAGAAAAGTTTTCCCCTCTCTAGATCAGGGGTGTCAAACACACGCCAGAAGCAGCCCGCCAAAGGATCCAGTCCGGCCCACTAAAAGACTCTACGCAGTTAACATTGATGCAGTAGTGAAGGCTAAGAGGTGTCAGGTTTCAGGAGCAAGTTAAACAGCAAGTAGCAAACTTCATGTTAAAATTCTTCTTCAGAGGCTTTTCCACCCTGACCAGAGTGCAGCTCTACGAAAAAACAATGCTTATGGTCATATATAAGGCGATTAGTGCAAAATATTGTCAATCAGCAGCTTCAGTACAAAACAGTCTGTATCAGACTTCTATGTTAAAACAATATAGGTGGAGCCATGTTGATAAGGCTCTGCCAGATGGTAATCAGGGAATACCTTGCTTCATCAAACCAGTTTAGTTCTGTGTGATGATGTCAGCATTACTACACAGGAATGGAAATATAAGGGAAATTGAAAATGTAATGACAGTGAGTAGTAGACTGACTGAATGTGGAAAAGCTGAGTCATAGTGCTGAAATTGCACTTATGTTTCTTGAGACATCTCAGGCTGTTCATCTGTTTTGTCAATGGATGACCGTTTTCAGAATCTACTTCTTCACTCAAAAAGAAAAGGAACCATTTGGAGGTGTTGTTAGTTGTAGGTTCTGATGCAGTAGGGCTGAGGGGAAAATCGATACCGCATAGTATCGCGATATTTTTGTGTGCCAATATCGTATCGTCACGCAGTGCCAAGAATCAGCTACTTTAGGTAATGATTTTGCTGCTACAAAAAATGGCTGAGGTGAGATCAACAGACTGAAAACTTTATCGTATTAGGTCCGCTTTCAACCGAAAACGGTAAACTTTAGTTGTATTTTAGCTGATCGTTTAATCGACAGCAGCATTTTGGGTGCCTGAAAATGCAATGTTTTGAAAACTTGCAATATTCAGTTCCTCTGAAAACGCAGACTTTTCGCACATATGCGCATTATGGTTCTAGTCACTAGTCGAAACAACAATGGCAGACTCTCGAGCTCTGTTTGTGCTGCTCACCCTGTTGAATTTATCAACGCTTCTCCAGCAAAGTGTAGATTTACTGTAGCAACTCCACCTCATCAACCATCCAGACAAACATTCGTGTGGTTGCCATTTTGTTTGTTTATACATCACCGCTCTGTGGAAGGAAGCACATGTGTGCAGGCGCATGTTGTTTCAGTGCAAAGTCACACTGCCAACTACTGGTCTGACATGTATACTACAGTGGTTTGGGTCATTTTTGCAGATCTGTGTGCACAGCGATTGTTATCAAAACGTTGTCGTCTGAACACGGAACTTTTTCCAAAATGAAAATGAGAAACTATTCTGTTTCAGCGGATTGTTTTCGCATAAACATGGCCTTAAATAAAACAGATGTGGACAAAGTTTTCCTTTGCGGATGTAAGTTAAAAAAAGGTAATAAATTGCAATATGCCACAATAAATTTTATCGCAATAATATCGTATCATGGCTTAAGTATCGTGATAATGTTGTATTGTAGATGCTCTGGTGATTCCCACCCTTATTATGCAATAGTTGTACTGGTTTGGCCCACTTGAGATTAAATGTACGTGGCACATACACTAAAATGAGTTTGACACCCCTGCTCTAGTGATAACCATTTTGCAAGGATACATGCGCGGTGCAGTAGTTCAGGTAGTTCATTAATGAATCAGGTATCGCAATGTTTACCTTAGGCTACAGTTTATTGAACACACACTGTAATGTAAGGTATTCATTTCCAGTAATTGCATGCCTTTTCTTAAACCCTACATAACCTAATTGCATGAGATTATATGGTATTGATGCCATCACCTCACATTAAACGTCTGATTATTATAGCCTGTCAGTTTGAAGGAACTCAGCAACAACATGTCGGTCAATTATTTGATTTGATCAACATTTTTGTCTCTGTGTGTGAGCCATTGTTTTTTCTTGTAATCATTCACATAAAAGAAATAAAAGATAACGCTAACACAGGGATTGTTTGTCTTGCACCTACTCAGTTAAGGTCTCTGAGCTGAGATAGCAGATGCTGCAGGTGATCACACATAACTTGTATTTGTATTTGTATTCATAACACTGTTTTAATACCGGAGGAACTGACATGTTCTTTTTTTTATGTTTCCCTGTAGGTGTGAAAAAGAGACTCTCGATGAGTCTGAGTGAGGGATATGAAGTCAAGTGCCTAAAATAAACTGAAATAAACAGTAACTTGACCAAGAGTAAACAGCAGTAGGAAGACATGATTGGCCACAATTTGTGCTGTTTCAGTTTACAGCCTTTTCGACTCTTCTTCAGCAATGACGCATTTGTTCATTTCAGAAGAACACAAGATGAATCTCTGATGAATTTCCTTTGACATTCTTCGACACTGACAATGCGTCTTTGACAGCGTTTATCTGTCTGCGTCTTCAGCAGTCACAATATTGACAATGTTGCATTGTGTAAAAAAATCTAATAAAGCCGGTACACAAAGAACTCTTCTATCTGCACACAATATGGTTTGTGTAGCGTAGTGCCTGCTTTTAACAATGATCTTGACAAAGACTTTAAAGTTTAATGACATTTTCAAGCGACCACAAATGCAGCAAACAAGATCGGATCCAGTAAAAGCAGACGCTTTAAATAGGTCTGTTGTTTATCCAAATCAGTATTTTGTTTGCGATTACCTCAGTCTTTACTTTCCCTCAGAACAGGTGATAAATAAACCCCTCAGACGCCAGCGTTTCCAAAATGTGACACACACGCATTTACAGAATTATGACGTTATTGGTTACACCTTGCAGGACTTTACAAATAAAATTTGTAGTACTCACCTGTGGTAAACACAGGAAATAAAAAAGATAAGAAGAGGGGAAAAAAGCAGCAAATATTGAGTTACATTCCCAAATATGTTTTGGAATAAAACCCTATTGTATCTCATGTTCTCACAAATTATCGTGATGACTCAGACAAACAGGCTGTGTGCCAAGTACACTGCGTGCATTGTCTGAATTCAGAAAAGAATTTCAGTTGATAATTGTGACATTTTGCAAGTATAATACACGGGTTTTCTCTCTTTTGAACCAACGTAACCTCTATCAGCTATTTACAAAACTACTGAGAATTCCTGTGGGTTAAAAACTCTATTGAAATGTGTTCAGATAGTCCCTTGTGTCTGATTAAACCTGCGTTACACAACCAAAATGTGCAAGTCCCACCCATCTGGCTGTTATGCCAATAATAGGCGGTTGCTTAACGAACTCTGATAGAATTTAAATAATCATTATATCCAGGTGCGGTGTCATTTCTGTTCAAACATATCACAAGTTGCAGTTTTACTCAGGCCAGTGCCATGTGACTTCCCTTATCCTGCGGGAGACATTAATCATACACACACAGTCACATGTACACAAACAAGCAAACGCAGGCATACGCACACACATTCAACCGTCCATCCCCATCTAATCCTCTGATTTTCCTCTCCTCTACAGTCTGAGCTGCCCTGTTTTCATTGTAGTCATGGCCCGTGAGTCATCGCGGGTCTGAGCCAAGCTATTTGCGCTGGTTCACACTGGCTGACACACCTAGGACCAGGAAACACACCCATTCCCACATATCCTTGTATTCAACTAAAGTGACCTGCCACACAGCAGTGACAGTCAGAGGGGGATTCAGTTTTTAAAAACATGCACCGCATGAGCAAAATATTCAAGACATCTCCCTTTTTAGCTGTTTAGTTTCATCCCTATTGCACAATCCACATTTTATTCATCTCGAAGCTCATTCTCCAGCTCCTCTCCTTATCTTCATCTGCTTATCTTGATATTTAACTCAGACTGTGGATTGACTCAGATTTTATACAGGCGAATCAATAAGTAATCAAGGCGTTTATCTGGAGTCACCTCATCAGCTTAAGAATGAGCTCTTAAGTAACAGTAAAAGTCAATAATGGTGATTCTGAGTTGTAAAGAACACACACAGCATTTCCAGTGTTTACTGTGGGATTGTTAAGTGACCTTAAACACTCAAAACCTGCAGAAAAGTTGTTGGACAGCACACAGTTCGAGCAGGCCTCTCACTGTTTACATGTGCACACATCTTAAGAGTTGTCTGTCTGGAAGCATCAATTGCTGTAAGCTGAAACTGTTCTTCAAAGGCAACAACAGCCACACCTCAGTGGCAAAAAGTCAAACATGCATGGAGCTGAGCAAATAGGCGCAGTAGCAGGGAACTTTGTGCGAAGAGGATAATGGTCCTTTTCACCAATAAAAGAAACATGGTTGAGAAGCACCAGAGGGTTTTTTAAAAAGACAACATGTGGGCAGTATAAATGATGAATGATGCATGCATGTTGTCTACCCACTCAGTGTGTTTTCTGAGCTGGTGTCTGTTTTAAGTTATTTTACTATCCTTCAGTCTTGTTTATCTGAAACACTGTTGAGGTCCAGAGAGCAAAGCAATACCACACTTCATACAGAGTTCTTTAGGATCTCTGCTTATCTTGCACATAGTTGAGATTACTCCTTCACTTTTATCTCAGCATGCACTCAATTACAGATACACACATGCACCAGTGCAAACATCAGGTCTTCTTCTTTTTGTGGGAGAACTGCACCCTGTTTTTGAGAGAAAACAAAATCAGAGCTGTCTTGGCTCACGGTGGTGTTTTGTGGTAATATTAATTTCACATGTACAAGCGTGTGTGTGTTTGTGCACCCCTCCCTGTTCGATCCCTACAAAGCCACGCAGTAACTTCCTCTGTGTTTGCTCTGCTCCTTGTATGTTTGCTATTTCACCTCACTAAGCACAGACGTGACATATGGACAAGGAGGTAAGGGGTGTTCCAAGGACGCTGAGCATTGGTGAGGGAGAGGTGAACAAGCACGGACGACATCCGGTTTGCACAACTGGATGCACACAAATATCCTAAATCATTTCCCAGCTGGGGGGACTTACACCAGTTGCAGTGTACAAGTAAAGATTTTAGAGTAACTAAACTGATTTATAGAAATAAAAAATTATGATTTGTTTACAGAGTATTATCCACATATTGAGTCAGCTGTAACACTGAAACACCACACACTGCAACTGAGCGTGTGAAACCTGCAAGTGAGCAGAGAGGTCAAAACAGTAAAGGTAAAGATAAATAGTTTTAATAGATAGATTTAAGTTCAACTATCTTGGTAAAAGTAATGTATAAACTGCCGAGATACAACTAAATGTATGTAGTATATATGTAATGGATACATTTTTAAACAGCTAAAAGTAATGGATAAATTATTGAAACAGTTAAAGGTAATAGATAAATGGTTGAAATAGCTAGCTTAATCAATTATGAATAGTTAAAATGATTAGCTAAAAGTAATGGATGAATGATTTAAACAGTTAAAAGTAATAGATAAATAGTTGAAACAGTGTTAGCTAACAGAAAGGTTGAAACAGTTAGCTAAAAGTGATGGATAATGATTGAAATAGCTAGCTTATCAATGTTGAATAGTTAAAATGATTAGCTAAAAGTAATGGATAAATAATTGAAACAGTTAAAAGTAATTGGTAAATGGTTGAAATAGCTAGCTTAATCAATTATGAATAGTTAAAACGATTAGCTAAAAGTAATGCATAAATGGGTGAAACAGTGTTAGCTAAGAGTAAGGTTGAAACAGTTAGCCTAAATTAATGGATGAATAGTTGAAACAGCTAAAAGTAACAAGTAAATGCTGAAACAGCTAGCTTAATCAATGACGAAAAGTTAAAATGATTAGCTAAAAGTAATTGATAAATATTTCGAACAGTGTTAGCAAAAAGTAAGGTTAAAAAAGTTAGCTATGAGTAATAGATAAATGGTTGAAACAGTATTAGCTTACAGTAAGGTTGAAACAGTTAGCTAAAAGTAATGGATAAATGGTTTAAACAGTTAAAAGTAATAAATAAATAGTTGAAACAGTGTTAGCTAACAGAAAGGTTGAAACAGTTAGCTAAAAGTGATGGATAAATAATTGAAATAGTGTTGGCTAGGGGAACAGTTGAAACAGTTAGCTAAAAGTAATGGATAAATGGTTGAACCAGCTAAAAGTAATGGGCAAGTGGTTGAAATCACTAGCTTAATCAATGATGAATAGTAAAAGTAAGTAGCTAAAAGTAATGGATATATCATTGAAACAGCGTTAGCTAAGAGTAAGGTTGAAACAGTTCGCTAAAAGTGATGGATAGATATTTCAAACAGTTAGTTAATAGTAATGGATAAATAGTTGAAACAGCTAAGGTAATAGGTAAATGGTTGAAATAGCTCGCTTAATCAATGATGAATAGTTTAAATGATCAGTTAAACGTTATGGATAAAGGGTTGAAACAGTGTTAGCTAAAAGTAAGGTTAAAAAGGTTAGCTTAAAGTAATAGATAAATGGTTGAAACAGCTAGCTTAATCAATGATGAATAGTTTAAATGATCGGTTAAACGTTATGGATAAAGGGTTGAAACAGTATTAGCTTACAGTAAGGTTGAAACATTTAGCTAGAACTAATAGATAAATGGTTGAAACAGTTAAAAGTAATAGATAAATAGTTGAAACGGTGTTAGCTAACAGAAAGGTTGAAACAGTTAGCTAAAAGTAATGGATGAATAGTTGAAACAGCTAAAAGTAATAGGTAAATGGTTGAACTAGCTGGTTTAATCAATGATGAATAGTTAAAATGTTGATAAATATTTGAAACAGTGTTAGCTATGTGTAAGGTTGGATCAGTTAGCTAAAAGCGATGGATAAATGGTTGAAACCATGTCAGCTAACAGTAAGGTTGAAACAGTTAGCTAAAACTAATGGATAAATAGTTGACACAGCTAAAAGTAATAGATAAATGGTTGAAAAAGCTAGCTTAATCAATGATGAAGAGTTAAAATGATTAGCTAAAAGTAATGGATAAATATTTGACATAGCTGGTAATGAATAAATGTTTGCAAAAGATGTAGTTTTTAGGACTGTAACTAAATATATATACATAAATAATTATATAATTTAGTACTCAAATTAATGATAAATATATACTCATTGATAAAATTATGAAATAAATGAATAAATAATTATTTGAGTTAATGTATTTTATTCTATTTATATTATAAATAAATAAATAAATATCTATGTAATTCAACATTCAATGCTTAATTGCACCATAAATAATTAAATTACAAATTAAATAGGACATTAAATATATAAATGTTAAAGATAGGTAGATTATATTTTGTATATTAAATTATTCACTTATTCATTTAGACTCACACTATATCTATGTGTAATTTAATTTTTATCATACTTTATTTTTTTTATAGTGGAACTTGCTGCAGTGAAGTTAATAAATTTGTCAAGTCCATCCATCAAAAGGCAGGGGGTGAGTTAAAACCTCTGATTGGCTATGCCCTTCCAGGCTTTCCAGGCATAGATTTTACTAATAGCTACATACCGCACACCAAGATGGTGTCTGTTCATTCCAATGGAGTTGCTAACCTGGCACATACTTAGCTTCTGAGTTCACTTCTACGGTATGTGGCCCACTAGTGATGTACTGTAGTGTTTCACGCACTGGGCCCACCTACGGGTTCTTGCTTGACTCATAAACTTTACATTGTGATGATGTCACAGATTTTTAAATCACTTTTCTCTGCTCAAGGATTGTCTTACAAATATAAAACCACCATGGCTCAAACATTCAGAATAGAAAGAGTCATAATTGACCTTGACTGCAGTTCAAGGTGTCTTGTCAACAGTTTTACACACATGTCTTTTACAGCAGTGGCCTATGGGGAAAGTGCTTTTTGGGCTGCAGGGAATTTTTTTTGTTGCAATACCACGAGTGGCCACTGGGAAAAATTTGCTCCAAGGGTGAACAGCTTTCCTGGGGGCCTGGTTCCAGACATCTGCTCAACGCTAACATTAGCCTAGTCGCTGCTGAAGTGTTGAGGCAAGCTCAACTTTGATTTATAGCTCACCACACCTGTCCGCAGTGACAGGTGTCAGTTTGTGGCTTCCGGTCACTGGCTTCTATTGAAAATGACATGGCTTGTTGCTCTGTTGCTCGAAGTGTAAACACAGCATCACAGTATCCAAAGCCATATGGCTCTATATGTTTATTTTGATATTTATATTAATCAGCCAAATTTTTTTCGTCTCAACAGGTAAAGGTAAAACGTCTTAACACGCCAAATGTGCATTAAGCAGCAGAAAATGCCCTGGTAAGTACATTTCTGACTTCTCAAGACATTTAAAATTGGGTGCAACCATTTTACCAGTCTCGGAGGGGAAACTGATTAAATAGAATTTTGTACACAACAACATACAACAAATGCTTTGAGAAATAAAAGGAAAACGTTGGTTCCGGTTCAGCACCGGAAGCAGCGCCTATAATTCATGCAAGGTCTCATGGGGCTAGGAATGAGGTGGATACAAATGTCAGTTTTCCTGGCTAAAACATCACGTCTGCATTTAAGAAGAATATTTGATATTATTCATACTGGATGAAAACACGAAGAGGCTGAGGAATGTTATGGCCACGGTGGCTTAAAAAGCTTCCAGAGGCCATGCGCTGTCTTCAGTCACCAGTAGTTCATACCAGAATTGATCCCCCCTTGCACAAAATGGACTGTCCTAAATACTGAATTAAAGTTGTGTAGAAGACAGGTGATAGGTACGTAGTCAAAACATACCCACCAACAGCAGCCCACATTGGCCAACGTGGTCGCTATGTCAAAAAGGGACAGATATATTGACGTATGACCAATGGAACGGAAGCTTTAGTGCTCTGAACGTCTTAAGATGTTATGAATGTTCTTGTTAACAGAACATTTTCTGTCATCTTCACACGCATTTGATGTGTTAAGATATCTTTACAGGTTAAGATGAACAGATTTGACTTGTTGCAAATGTCAAAATAGGCGTTTAGAGAACTTCCCTGTTCAATATCACAGACCTCCAGTGTGTAAGCTCACTGGAGCTTTCTCAAGAGACTGGACTCGTAGAAAAGAGAATGTTATTTCCCTGTTGACAGATGGTTTGTAAATATCTCAATACAATTGTCCATTATAAAATTAAAGGTAACCTGTGACCTTGTTTTTGGAGTTTCCTCCACCTCATTCCCTGCCGCTTTAGGAAACTGTTATTCGATGACAGGAGAGCTGGCAGAAGCTCCGGAGATGGAAGTCAGAAGTGCCCCCCCCCCCTGCAGGCGCTAACATTAGCTTGCTGTCACAGCACTTTGTGAAGCTGCTCAACTCTAAAAGCGTTCGTAAAACTGCCAGTTTTCAAAATAGCACAGTTAATTCTTCATCTAAAAAACATGTAATGATGAAATAGCTTACAAAAATTGTTAATTTATTCATTTTTTAAAAGAAGCATTATTCAGACTGGGTAGCCAAACTTCTTACTCGAACTCGAACTCTGCCAGCTACTGAGTCACTCTCCTTCTGGGCCTGTCTAACAATAATTAGCATCGTAGTTAGGCTAATGTTAGCTATTAGCAGACACCTGGAATTCCTGCAAGGTTATAGCCAATCAGAGGTTTAAACCCGCCCCCTGACTTTTGATAGATGAATTTGACAGATTTGTGTGTATCGCTGCAACAAGTTACACTATGGAAGAATAAATGTTTGCATAAATATAAATATAAATAAGATTGTGAATAGATAAACAAATGTATAAATAAATAAATTAATAAATGAATTAGTATACAAATGAATACATCAATAAATGAATAAATACAGAAATAAATACATTATTTATATATTTAATGTCTCATTTAGTTAGTCATTTGTTTATTTATGGTTACAATTAAGTATTAAATTGCATAATTATTTAGTTATTATTTATTGAAGCATTTTATTAGATAATTATATATTATTTTTTAAATTTATTTAGTGAAGCATTTATTATATCATTTTACATTTATTCATTTTTTAAGCATTTAATTGTATAATTATTTATTAACTTATATATATTCATTTATTTAAGCATTTTATTATGTAATTCTATATATATTAACTTATGTAATTATTTATTTATTTACTGAAGCATTTTATGATAGAATTATATTTAAAAATATCTATATATAAAATATATATATATATATGTATTTATTAATTTAAGCATTTAATGATATATTTATTTATTTTTCTTTTTTTTTTTTTATGTATTTATATACTTAGCTATGGCCCTTAAAAACTTTCCTAGAAACATAAGGAAAAGTAAAGGATAATGTTGACATAGTTACCTAAAAGTAATGTTAATGGATGAATGGTTGAATTGCCGAGGTGAAGAAACTCCCAAATGGTAGTAGCATAAAAGCAAACTTGAACAGACATAAGGTCTGATAGGTGACTTGTATGAAAAAGATGATAGTTACAGTATCCAATCATCTAACAATGTTTAAACAACACAAGGGTTAAAATCAATCAATGAACTCATTTTGAACATGGCTGATGATGCTGATAAGGAGTTACTTGAGTTCATCTGTTAGAGCTGTGGGGGAACATCACACACAAAACAGGTAGAGAATTACTGTCCTAAAAATACTGGTGCAGTTGCAGAGTTTTATCAGACATTTTCATCTAAGCCTGTAAGGTCTGATGTGCTGACCTTAATATTACCCGTAATCTCATGCTGAATTTGTCTGCGGCACCGCCCAGTATGACTCAAAGGCTCATGTCATTTCTTCTTTTACTTCTCCACCACACTAAAACACAAGCACAAATTCATATGCGTTGCTGTATAACTCGTGTGATCACTTGCAATGTTTTCTAAAACAAAAGTCACAAAGTGTGGGAAAAATATTTTCTAATATTGGAGGGAGTTAAGCAGCGCTTTGTTGACTTTGGCTGGCCCTGCATTAGAGCTTGTAGAGACAAAGCCTGTGTCTCTGCGCAGACTGAAACGGGTGTAGCAACAGTATTGTGAGAGGAAGACTGAAACACCATTCAGTAGGCCTACATCATGGCTGTAAGAGGAACAGCACCTAGTCTGTGACTATGATGTTTCACTCTAAAATAAATCTTTCATGTGACACTAGCTATTACAAAATTATGCAGGGAAAAGAGCGTGGTCTTCATACTGGCGGTGACTCAGATCACTATTATTATTGCCATAATATCCGCGTATGAAACGGCAAAATAAAGCTTTCAAAATCTTCACTTTATGAATTATAACATCCAAAACAGAAATAAAGTTATCAAACATAAAACACGCAGCTATGAATGCAATTCAGTGAGACCTGGTTCAGGGTGGGCATTGTTAAAACAATAAACTTTAGAGAATCCTGTCTTGTAAATACAAGCTTTGTAAGTAAAGGCCTCACTCCTTAGTCATTATGCTAATGATAACTTTGTGCGCGTTTGTGTGCAGTAGTTTAAATGCTGTAATAACATGTTTATGCCATGCCCATCATATGATACCCATATTGTGACGTGTTGCTCTGTGTGGCAGCTTCATTCTCTAAATGTGAATCAAAAAACAAATGAAAACAGTTTTATTTTTGTTTAATAAATAGATTATAAAGTGACAGGAAGTGAAGAAAAGACAGTGGGTTTTGACTGCTGTGTCGATCATAGTGTAAGCATTTGTGCAAGGCAGGTAAAGGCCTCCTTTTGGCCTACAGTGAGGTGTGTCACATGCCTTGAATTAGCTTAATAAAACAGTCAAAATGTGCCTTTCAGGTTTTTCTTTTAATTATTATTGGCAGCAAAGATAAAGCACAAAGTATCCCAAGTCATACTTTGCTTGAATAATATATTATATGGGTCAAAAAGTATCTCCTCAGTCACTGCTCGTCGCTCCTACCTTTGATAAAAGCAGATTTAAAAGTGCTGAATGCCGGTAAAAGTTTGGTGATAAATGTAGGTACTTATGGACATTTAATGTAGCTGTGTTGTAGTAAATTAACATTTCTTTCCTTTCTTTAAGCAGAGGGTTCTTTTCCTGTTGCATGTCACCCGAGCCCTCTGTGTGAAGCAGTGGGTGGTCCCACGGCTGCTGAGAACCACTCCCTCGCACCGGTCCCCTCCCCTGTATTCCCCTCCTTCTTCAAACCAGGAGCCCTGCCCCAGCTCCCTGTCCAACCACTCTGCTCAGCCCAGAGGAGCAGCCACACAGAAAAAAAGTTAAAGTCAACTCAGAGCAGAAGAGGGAGGAGGGAGAGAGAAAGGGAGAGGGGGGGGAGAAAACGCCCTGGAAACTTGGTTGATCGAGAAATAGGAAAAGAGTGACAGAATCCTAACAGACTGCAAAGTTGTGACTGGAAGAAGTGCTTTCCTTGGGCTGGGTAGAAGGGGACACGACACGTTTCCAAGGATGCTCAAGCTGGAGTGAGGCTTCTCGGGCGCAAAGACTGCGCACAGGTAAAGATGCACTTTTGTCTTTTCCCGGATTGAAATGAATGTTATTTTTAAAACTGTGTTTGCAAATGTTGGTGCCAGATGTGTTTTGCTTCAAACTTAATTGTGCTGAAAAAGTCGCTTGTAACAACGTGGTCAAAGTTGAAACAACTAAGTTGCAAAATCCAGCATTCCTGAAATATCCCAACGGGCAATTGTGAGTGTGTATCAGTGGGAAGATTACAGTAACTTTGTCCTACTTTATGATGTGTGTTATCTCCTGTGGTTTTCCCTCAAAGTAGGTTTCTCTATAGAGAAGTTTTGTATGAAGGGAATAATGTTGAATAGTAGTTATGTTTCTCTGTGAAGGTGCAAAGTGGCAGTGTTTCTGTGTGAATATGATCATCCTGTAAAGCTGATTTTAAACAGCTAAAGGCATGAGAAGTGGGTGTGTACCCACAGCCACCACATGAATGCAGAGGGCTTGACTGGAGTTGCGCACTTAACTTTTCCTGTAACTTCACACAAAAGTTGTGATCCAAGGTGCATCAGAGTTCTGAGACTGCTGTTAAAGAACGAATATAGACTATTCTCGTGTGATTTTAAGAAATAAGAGACACGCAAAATCACTCTGTGGTGATTTGACTATTGTGCAACGTGGATGTCCTTTGCATACACATAATCTCTAGTCTGTGGGAAGCTTTTTTAACATCACTGGAAAATCCCAGGCAGTAAATTAAAGTTGAATGGATGAAGCGGCAGAGGAATAAGAGTCTCAGCAAACGCCCTTTGCTGACACTGAGAGGTTTAAAAAGTAAAGGTAATTCTCTACGAGAGCTTGCAGCAACAAGCTTGGGTGTGGATTCCTCTCTTTCACCTCTCTCCACCCCCTCCTTTTTTCCCCTCCCTCCCTTCTTGCTTCGCTGTCTCCTCACAGAGGCACACCCTTTACAGCCAAAAAAAAAAAAAAAAAAGGAAAAAACCTATACATGCTGCAGACGGCCGTCGCAGTTGGTTCCTCTAAACACATTCATAGCTCCTTCCTGGGGTATCCAGGGGGGTTTGAGCTAAAGTTTAAGTACTGATTATAACTTTTTCTCTGCCTGTCCACTGTGTTGGCGTGCTGTACAATTATTAGTCATATGGAACAATGGAAATCTCATGTGGGCCTTTTTAAATGCAGCCTGCTATTGTGGAATGCGGCAAACTTGTATGAAGGTCCTTGCTATGATATAAATCAGTTTATTGAACGAGTCGTACCTCTTTTGCAGCTGGCGTTACGTAAGAGAAGGTTGGAGACTATCACTGCTGCTTTGTACTGAGGCATGTTTGTTTCTTATGACTTACTTTTCAAAAAATCTTGGACAGAGGGAGGTTTTTTTTTTCTTTGTATTTTACCAGGGGTTTCTTAACCTGGGCGCCTGGCCAGGGTGTGCAGGGGAGGAAAGAAGAAGGGGGGAGAGAGGAGAAGAAGGAGGGAGGAAGACGGGGAAAGAGAGTCAGGGAGTGAGTTGGTGAGGGGGGATGGGCGGGGCGGGGGCGAGGAGGGGAGTAATGGAATGTAGTGGTTTGGAAAGACAAGCTAATTGAAACCAGGTTTGAGGCATACAGAGGGGAGCTTAGACTTCGCACTTTTGGAGTAAAAGAGAAACGCACTTTATCTGCCCTAAAAGTTGAGACCTATCTCTCTGCTGAGCTTGTGTACGTTTTTAAAGCATCTTTCCAGGTGTGGATCAAACTAGAATCATCACACATAGTCTGGCCTGCGTCTGACGTGATGTGTTTGATCAAACTGATTAATAAAAGTTGAGGAGAAAGCAGAGCAGACGTAATCCTTTGTTGAATGCAAGTTAAAAGTCAAATTTCTCAGTGTGGAGTTGTCTGTCCTCCACTGCTCCCTGCTGCCACACCCAAAACTCATTTCAGCGTTAGGGAGAGCTGCTTTTTGCTCTGCTCTGCACAGTCTTCTCTACCAATGCGCACTTAACTCATGTTGAGCGACCCACAGCTGTAAATGTCTGGCATTTCTCAAATTGCCCCTGTCAAGGTGATTGATTGTGACACAGTCTGCTTTAAGAGCCAAATGGTGACACGGGCCTGAAAGGTCTTTGGGCAGTAGGTTGTAATTTAAGCAATAACGTGTTTCGTGTTCATTTAAAAAAATCATGTTGCACTTGGTGATAATGTGGCTCAGAAAACTGTATTACATTTGTTACTGCAGATGTAGAGTTTTGCTGTAAGCAAGGGTATGGACTTATGCAAACATAATAAATATGAAACAGATATTTCCAGCGCTGAAACGTTCAGAACCGGTTCCTGACTGCCTGCAGCTAAAACGCTTGTCGGTTAACAGGGCCTCATCTCGGCTTGGGGCGGATACTGTTTGTCTAAATACTTGCGCTGTCTACCAATGCAGCAGCACAGAGGCTACATTATGTTGTCACCTGGGGTAGTGCAAGTAGTGCCATTCCAAAAACCACACTGTAAAATTCTGAAGAAGCTTAATTGCCCAGTCATCATAGCTGCCATTGGCGTTGCGCAGTGTCAGTCACGCTGATTTTACTGCACTTGCCACCCATGTGACAAACAGCATCTTCCTACTAGCCTTAAGAAAAGGGCATGCCTCATGACTGTTTGGAGTCTTAGCTTGATCATGTCAAGATATTTTTCACAGAAGCCCTATATATTCTTGTCCTGTTGACTGGCAGTTAAAGCGAGAGGAGTGGTGTTACTCAGCCGTGCCAGTGTGAAACGGAAAGAAACTGGTCTCTAGCACACTTCCTCTGTCATTTCCTCATGGGTTTGTTGAGTGGGTGGCTGGAAGGAGGGACAACGAGGAGAGGCAAAAAGAAAAGGGAGGTGGATGTAGTGAATAAGCTAAAAGAAGGGAGGGCGATTGAAATCAAACTATAGTTTATTTTTTTTCACACTTGGCGTTATTTAGAAGCAGGGCTCAACTTTCGGACATCCTGCAGTTCCAGCAGACTCTCTGAAGTCCCACCCTAGGGATTGGTTAAATAAAACAATAGCAAATTTGTAGATACGCAACCATTCCAGGAAGGGAAGTTTAGTTTTCATCGAGCTGCAAATAAACATCTAACTGTAGTGTGCGATTTTAGAAAGTCTTTCTAGGCAGTCCATCCAGCCAGCCACTCCCTTCTCATCCATCCAGTACTGGTTTGGAATGTTTTAGCATGTCCTCCTCAGTATGCTGTGCCGAGCACCTATCATTAGCATGGCTTGCCTTGTTGTTGAGAAATAGTGATTTAAGAAGTATGAGGAGATAGTCATCACAAGTCACACATAATACCTCTGCAAGTCACACCCATGCACATGCATGTAATTCAGACTTGTTTATTGTAGCTCTCAGCTTGGTGGGGCTCCTGCGAGCATGGGATTTAAAAAGGGTGTGAATCATTTTCCTGATAAGCCGATAACTTTTCCCACTGCTCTGCTAGACATCTGCTACGTGAATCCATCCAAAAATAATAAATCTAAACTGACTGTTGGCTTACTGCGTCGTCTACCTGCCCCCCACTAATTATCTAACTTGCACCCCAACCCCCACATGCGCAGTTATGTTGCCATGCGCCAGGAATGACAGGCGGCATCTGTTACAAAACCTCTATTTGGAGTGCGGCAGCCAAAATGTCAGGGCAACAGGGCTTGGAATGTAAATTTAGAAATACATTCAGCTTTGTTTAGGTTTTCTTTATCTGCCACGAGATACTCAAGAATGGAGCTCATCATAATCCAACACTTGCTCTAAAACCTGCACCACTCTGGTGTGGTCTAAATGCTAAGTATGACTACATATCCTAAAACTTTGTGCTTCAAGCTCTACAGCTAAGAAAGTCTTATGTCTATATATACATTCTGCTGCTATGGTTGCCATCTAGCCCTCCTCTTAACCTTCTTGTCTCCTGCTCCATGAATGGTCTTGCATTTGTTCTTGTTCAAACAGCAGCTGTGAAAGACAAACTAAATTGAGTTGAAGTTGTGCAGTTATATGGCACAGCCTATATAAGGTTGCTATGAGTGTCTGCACACCTCATGTGATTTCTTATTTATGTAACAGAACTGTGTAAACTTCACTCCCCTTTCTCTCTCTCTCTCTGGTGTAACTAGTTATGCCACTTCAAAATTTGCATACACCACTCAATTATTCTGTAGCTCTGCCCGTCATCCTCTTTTTGTTTTTTGATTTGTTAGTTGCTCAGTGCTCTTGGCTCTGAAATTGTCCACAGGCACCAGTCCAGAATCACTTCTCATTTCAAAATTTCAGCTATAGCCACACTGTTTTGTTTCATTTTTGCAAAAATGTTTCTGCTGTATTTTTTAATGTACAGCCCATGACACTGTAGTTCAACCCAAGTTCTTAAGAAAAGGAGAAACTCCCCTGAAAACCTTAGCGCATAAGGAAAAAATGGAAGAAACCCCGGGAGAGGAAACTCAAAGTGAGATCCTCCCTCTGGATGCCTAGGGGTGTAATAGAGAACAATGAGTAATGATAGCAGCCATGATTTATCTGATACTTGTCGCCTCATATAGTATAGGACGTTTCCTTTACCTTCCTTTTGTGGACATGAGGCTTGGAGTATCGTTTACATGAAACTCAAGAAACGAGTTGACTCTCAAGCCCTGGTCTTGTTTGCGATCTCGTAAAAAGCAAGAGAAGAGGATTTTAAAGGTTTTCTTCAGTTTTTCCATTTTGTGCACAAACTCCTGCCAAAGTCACAATAGTTTAATCAGCAGCAGGCCAAGTTGGCGTCAGTGGGCAGGCTTTGGTCTTATGCAGGACTTGTGGTTTGGTTTAGGGCTATGTTGACTATGGAGTTCAGAAAAGAACCATTTATTTTGACGTGCATTCCTTTTATATGTGTCACACATGCATGTCCTATCTGCGTTTTTGAGGGAGGGGCAAACCTACACCGGGGCCTGCTGTGCCTCTTTCAGCGTCAGGCTACAGTGAAGGGAGAGGAACAGGGAGTGTGCTCTGTTTTGACAACACAACTGATTTGGTCACTGCTCGTCTCTCCTTCTTTCCCTCTGTGCGCTGAGTGCCTTTTTATTTGGTCATAATCAAATCTTATCACTCACCAGCAACGCTCTGCCTGATCCACTTACGATTGAGCTTTAATCATCGTCACACTGCTCCTGTTTGCTGTTCACCAAATTAATTGGATTTGGCAGTCGACCTGATGGACTGACTGCAGCCACTTTGATCAGTTTCCAGTGTGCTTTGACCTACTTAAACACAAACTACGACAGTCCAGGTATGCCCCCCCTCAAGGCATTGAGGAGGACACAAGCACTAGGGTGGGGTTTAAAAGGAGAGCAGTTAGGTGTAGAGCACTGTTGGTTGCATCAACCTAGTACACAGATGGAGCCAATTAAAATGATGACGATGACAATGGTGACATTGATGATGAAAATGCGATCTGTTCAGCCGCTCCTGTGCTTTGAGAGAGTGTGCCTTTAAATGCCCATATCTGACTGAGTGCGGTGTTCTTGTTTATTTGAGCAGAACCTGGAGGTTGGGGGTGACTGCAAGGGGGGTGGGGTGGCGGGCACTCAGACAGGGTGCAGGGTGGGCGGCATAGAATGAAGCCGGAGTCAGAGAGAAAGAGGACATTTCTTTGGAGTTAGTCACTGTGGGGAGAGGCTGGGCTCCCTTCCAGCTGGCCTGACGGCTCTATCAAGGAATGTGTGTGACTGGAGGCCTGGGTGGGGCTGTGGACTGAGCTGCTCCCTCTGCGAGCAGAACACACAGGCGAAGCGACGTGATCCGCCTCGTGGACCGCGGCGTGGTATTTCTACTCTCCAACGCGGCATGTGTTTTTATTTGCTTCCCACGCGCTTGGTGACCACACTTCACCTCACAGTTCATGCCTGCGTGCGTGTTTATGTGTGTGGCCTCACGAAGGTATTGAGAACAGAAGGTGGGCAAACCTATTTCTAACCTGCCATGTATCTGGACGTTATCAGAAGTCACATTCATCAACAAATCTCAGAAAAAAAAACCTCACAGGCATTTCTTTTACAATCAGAGATCTCACATGCCCTTAATCTGATCCAGGCTAATTCTGTCTCACGTTACCTTTAGACTGATCTACCTTTGTCATTCAGTCAGCCCTTCACCTGAGTGACGCCCAACATGGCAGTCTGATTAATACGTCTCTGTAACCAGAGTATGGGTTAGAGAGTGTACACAGCTGCCATGGCGCGAGTCTTCCAACACAAACATAATGACAACCACGCACTGGCTGGCATTTATCTCAGCTATGTCTCATCTATTTCAGCTTGGGACTCGTTTCAAAAAGGTTATCAACAACAACAACAGCAGCACATTCTTAGGCAAATCTTTGAAGCGTCTTACAGGCTTATTTTGAGGAGCATGTTCACTCACTTTCTCACGTTTGGCAAAGGTATTAAAAATCAGACTGTTTGGAGATAGTCAGACTCAGTCACACTTTTCACAAAGTAATTAGCAATTTAGTTTATTGAACATGTGGAGCTGTGGAGGGGGAGGTTAATGACGGGGTTTGAGAGCCTGTCTCTGAAGAATTTTTGTGAGGGACATGTTCCCACTGGTAGATGCCTGTCTGTGCACGCATCAAGTTTGGTTCTGTTTGTACTGGGACTGACAAAGAGAAGGCTTTGTTTCACAATATGCCGGTGGGCTGAGGCAACACTCCTCGTAAGTCCGGTAAGATTTTGGGCTAGTCGCAGCGGGTAAGAGTAACATTAACTTGGTATGCAGGATGACACTTAGAATCTAAATCACAAAAACAGTTGCAACATTATTTTATTGATGTAATGGCTGCTCATTTTGGCTGTAAGACTACACTAGTTTTATACTTCACACCTCTGCAGTGCAGTCTTGCACAATGAAACTAGAGCAGAGGAGTTCACAAGCATAATACACTTTCCTGAATCAGTTTCTTTTTACCTCTCAGTTTCAAATTCCTTCAAGCTGAACTGGATCCTAGTGTGTTAGTGTGTCTGACTATCTGCTCTGCAGACGTCAGGGCCACACCAAACAAGTAGCTGGATTTATTTACTCAGAGGGAGTCTTTTGCATAGCTACTTGCCAGGGTCAATACTGCTGCTACTGTTGGTTAACTATTAAAGCCTCTAAAGGCTCTGATTGGTCATGGGAAGGTCCATTGAGCATGAGCGATAAAATGCCATCAGCAAATCTTGAATGTAACCAAAGTATATGTGGCTTTTTGTGTCACGTTGGGACACACCTCTTAACGCAACAGTGACTCAAATGTGAGGAATAAGTTTCTTTATCTGTCAAACATGTGTTGTTGTGAAAGAGTGAAGCAGGATGAAGACAGGGTGGGCTTCTTTCGCATCATCCATGATAACAGTAGAACTTCTTGTCCTCTTGTAATCATGTAGTTAAATCCCAATCCTGTTTTTGTTTTTCTGTCAACAGAAGCGAAGAATACAAGAACCCACAGCGTCAAACTGAAGGCCTCGGCCTTGCTTGAGCAATCCAAGGTAAGTGTCCACAGACACAATGCAGGAGATTCACACAACACATCTGTTATTGGTTGAGTAAAGAAAAGACATTTCTTATCACCCATCACTCCACTCCAAGGCCATCAAGTCAGTGTCACCTTAGAACAGTGTTTTATTATGCGGCCAGACGCCAAACCTCTGTTGGAATGTTTGTTGCAAAGCCTCCTTTGAACCTGGAAGGTCGTGCCACTGCCATTCAGCTGTGAAAGGCCTGCCTTGTGGAAACCTGACACTTGGCTGCTTCTGCTCGCTGTGCCTCCTCTTTGCACCCCTCCTTCCTCCCCCGCGACACCACCTGTTCCGCTCGAACCCCTTTCCCCTTCTTATGAAACAACCCCATCAAAAGCCAGCCGGACGCACACTGTTTTAACTGTTTGTAGTCGGCAGCTGTAGACGCTTTATCCCTTAGGAGTGGAGGGAAAGCTAGCATAAGAAGAAGCTAAACCCTATGCAGGCCGATGACAGGCTGTAAGAGAGGTGTAGCCACAAAAGCTCCTCGCTTGCACTCTAGTTAACAGAAGCTTTTGTCTGGCTGGTTGTCCTCACATCCCCCCTTGCTCAACACACATACCAGGCCATAATAAAACGTGATAGATAAACGAGCTCATCTGTTTCCCTTGGCTCTCATGCCTCCATGGTTTCCCCCAACGCCTCTTGCAAAAATCTCATTTTGTTTGATCTTCAACTATGCTTTTGATGACATCATTAAGCAAATCTTAAGACACGAGACATCAGGAATGCCAGTCTCAGGCATGTCAGAGAAATGAAACAAAAGAAAATAGAAAAGCGGACTGGTTGATTGTCATGTTGCCTGATTGCTTTAAGTCACAGACCGCCTGCCTGTCTTATGATCCCAAGAACAGGGTCTTGCTTATTTAGAATCCATTTAAGACACAATTCATGTCTAATCACATGATCTTTGTCACGTTTGCTTTATTTCCAAAATAGGTTATGCTATGTTAGGGCAAGCTTGTCTAAAGAGGGGGGTTCTTAAAGAATGAGATTGATAAAGAATGAAGACAGACAGTGATGTGTGTAAATATTCAGGATGTCCTCTGCACAGCTGTTGTAAGCTGCTGAGGAGACTCCTCAGTGATAGCCCTGTATTTTTATTCTTAATGTTCCTATTCCCCGTCTCACTGTTAACTCATAAGCTACAGTTCCACAGAGCAGTTTCACAACCATTCCTCTCCCTTTCCAGCTTACTTTCTTGCTCACTTTCTTTTTTTTTTTTTACCATTTCCTCTTCTCTCCATCTCCCTCCCTCCCTCTAAGTTCCTTCCTTTCCTCCTATATTGCTGCGAGCCGCAGCTCCTCCCTGCAGCTTGCTGCCAGAAATATGTCAAAGCTGTGAGAACAAGGACAGCTCAAATAGTTCACTCTGGATCATGGAGAGCCTCTGAGTTAGGGGAGAAGAAAAAGACATTTAAATATGTAAGGTAATTGTGTTTAAAAAATAGATAGATGGAGAGAGAAAGTAGGAGAGTTGTGTCCTGAGGTTTTCCCTGTGAGTGGGAAATGGAGGAATGAATAAGAAAACTGTTCTCTCTCCCTTGCTCTTGGGGAAGTTTTGTGAACACATGGATGTTGCCTCCCCCTTTCCGTCTGTGACATTAAAAAAAAACTTAATCCGGCCAACAATAATATGCGCCTTGTTTGAGAGTCAAAATGCCTCATATTCACTGTTGCCTTCTCAAACTGAAGCTGAATAGTTCTATGTAATGTCAACAAGCACTGAGAAGCATGTGGGAGAAAAAAGAGTGAGGAAACCGAGATCATGTGAAAGCTTTGTCGGCTATTCTCGTCTGTTTTCATTAACTGAATGAGAAGAGGAGATAGATGTGTAAAATGAACCACATTGTGACCCATGGGAAAAACACAAATTCTTTTGGTTCAGTCCAAATACTCTCGGGCTAGGATCAGAACGTCCGGGTTAAGATGCTATAAGTGGCAGTGTCAGTTGACCCGAGTGAAATCTGATCTACATGAGTTAATTGGGTAAAGCTGGGTCTTTGGCTCTTCAAACTGCCTTGTTTGTTCCCCACATACTCACACATTTCAGCTGTGTTTGATGCA
This sequence comes from Cephalopholis sonnerati, assembly GCA_019142605.1. NCBI lineage: Eukaryota > Metazoa > Chordata > Actinopteri > Perciformes > Serranidae > Cephalopholis > Cephalopholis sonnerati. Next base: position 36,335,582 of record JAGQAX010000004.1, on the reverse strand, counting down.
TATAATGTTGCAGTTACTGTGAGGCTTGAGGTCTTGATAGATTCATGTTACTAGCTTCAGTCAAGTCACACTGACAGAGACAATAGAGAGACAGAGAGAGAGGAGGGAGAGGATCAGGTTGTTGATGCCTGCAAGTGGTTGGCGTCATATTTGGCATAAACACCGTGCCTATCTGTGGTATTATCACTCTCAGTGGCCCTGGCTCTTGTTTTTCAGTCCCAAATGTGTGCAAAAGGCTGTTTTAGACAGTGGGCTTGATATCACCTCAAAGCATTGCTGGCATTTTTCAGTACTCCCAATCATGCAGGATCGGTCTATTTATTGACTGGTGTTAATTGGTGCATTGCTTGTCGTGTGCCCTTGGACAGGGTCCAGCAAACCAGGGAGACCAGTTTGCAAACCGCCCGGCATTCCAAACTGTGTGTTTATTAATGCTTTCTCACACACCCTAACTTTCACAAAAACCTACAAAGACCTACATGCATCATATAGACTTGCGATGTATTGTTTGACGTCCCAGTAAACTAGCCGAAACATACGCGTCATCTTCTTCTAACCTTCTCATTTTTTAAAAACCTGTTTGCCGACAGTGTGGCGAGAGTGGCAGATGGCCGTTGACCAAGTGATGCTTATTACCGACCTTTTTGAAACAGCTGTTTCTTTATCTTAACCTCGGGTTCCTCTCGTTCCCAGCAGCTTGTTATCTTGCAGAACAGTGTGGCAGCCTCAGTGAATGGGGAATGGATGTATGGCTTACTGGTGTTATGTTATTTACAGTGGTGCAAAATAGTATTGATTCAACATGTAAGAGTGTTTTTTAGACACTTTACCTTAAAGGAGAAAGTCTTGGCAGGGTTGTGACTTTTTTTCGAGCCCTTCTTAGTGACTGTGAGAAAATGTATGACCCTCCTTCCATCTATTAAGCCCACATATCACACACACAAACACACTGCAGTGCGCACAAAGCCAGCTTTAGCAACATGTGCGTATTAATAACAGTTATCCCAAATGAACTGCAACATACACAATAGTGGCAGCAGCGGACAGAATATCATTAACTTGGCATGGCAGCCATTATTGGTTTTTGTGTACTTACCCTTTGATTATTAAGATTTATTTGAAAATGACATCTTGGAGATGGAAAAAACCATGATCCCTTAACTTGCCTGCACTGCGTCCAGTGGGTGGTTAAAGGGGAACTAAGCCCATTTTCAAAATTTATACTTGTAATTTCTGTGGTCTAAGACATGAACAGCTCTCTCCTAAATCAAAGTGTGCTAAAACTCAAACTTGTGATGTCATAGGGTCTAAAGTCTGGTGCTGCTCCATAGTCAGTGACTTGGGAAAAATATTAGAGATGACACTGAGAGCCCCCCAGGTGAACATATATGGGCACATTTTCTGTTCCAGACCTGAGAACACTACAATAAAAATACGCTCATTTGGCATTTGGCATTCTGTGGGTTCACAAACTGTGGACAGCTCTCGACTTTATACCTAATGACATCACAAGTTTAAGACGTACTTACAGAGAGTAGCTCATATTCACAAATGTTGATTGAACTTCCCTAAGACATAGAAATAACCTATTGGAATTCTTAACCTAGGTGGTGTTTCCTTTTAAGGTGGGGCATGAGGTCCAATGAGTTTAAGGTAGGGGTGGAAGTTTAGAGAGTCCCATTACCACACGGCAGTAAAAGGCTCGCATTGAAAAGAAATACACATCTAAAATAAGTACAAAATAAAACTATTTCAAGTTGTACGTCCATTCTCTAAGCCAAAATAAAAAACCAAATGCTTTAAAAATTATTTGACATGCCTCCCACATTTTTTCCATTTCTTAATAAATAACAAACCGTACCTTATCTTGTCATATATTCAAGTGTATGTGAATTAAATGATCACCCAGAGTTGGCTGTATGTTATCTCAGCAATCTGACTACGTCATCACCTCAGATAATGATCTTGGAGGAAGTCTACTTATCTGTAGGTAAAGATAGAGCCAAGACAAGCCAAGATCGGTGGATCACACAAACAAAGCAATACACTTGTATACCAAGTGGAAAAAGGGATAACCGACACCCCCCACATATGAAGTGCTTAGCTTACCACCCGGAACTTGCATCTTGCAATTCTCTGAATAATTATGGTGCAGGGGGATAAAACGAGTAGAAATCCTTTACCGTCCCTCTCTAAGTTGGTCTCTGGTTGTCAAGTCTATCCCATGAAAACACATGCAACCAGTCACCACTGTGACTCATATCCTGTTACTTTTGTGCCATCCTGTGGATAGGCTTTTGGCATTTATTTTGGCTGATTATAGGCAAATAGACAATTTGATGAAACCTACTGAATGGCTGCACAGTTTGATGTGGTAAGCTGCACCAGGCAGCTGTAGACTGACTCTGTTACTGAAATGACTGTGGTATTAAAGCTTTGTCAGTGTCTCGTGGTACAATATCGCTCAGCAAAAAAAGTTTCAGTACTGTCAAACACTGACTGGTTGCTTTTGATATGATCGAGTCAAATGCTCTAGCGCTGGATGAAAACAAAGCACACGGAATGAGTTTGCCTTTTTAAATGAAACTCTTTACAACTGTCTGTGGGAAACATGTAAGTCACATTGCATGAAAGTGTTTGCCAAGTGAATGCAATGTAAAAACGTGCAGCCATTGCTTGCTAGGAAGAGACACATGTCCCAGACAGCTTTGTGAAATTGAAGGTTGTAGAGAGTTTGGTAATAATGAAACAATTGTTAAAGCAGGTTCATGCAAACACACCTGATAACGTTGATGGTTGCAAATGTATATCTACAATGCATATAAAGATAGGCAGCTATAGAAAAGTTAGGCATGCCTGTAAATTAGCTTGATATGAACTAATAGAAATATGGTCATTTGTTACATCATTGTGTGCTTAATGAAAGCGATCATGCATTGTGGCCAGCTCTATCTAGTAAAGTCAATTGACCACACCCAGTAAGTATCATAAGTACTTTTGCATTTCTGACTATAACTTAAAGGTGATCAACTTTTGATGCAGTGGTAGTCATAAATATGATTACAACAAACACATGATAAACCTAGATGCAAAGCTGTCATTAATGAACAGAGTAAGAGGTTTGATGTGCATTGTATGTGCGAGCATATACAAATGTGTACTTGTTGTAGTTTGATAGAACTACTGAGAATGTTCATTTGTACTAAAGAGAGGGCGTGCACTAACATGCTGGTGTATGTTACTGTGCATTTCTGCACCTCTGTGTGTGTTTTCATAAAGTAAGGCAGCTTTATCTATCACCATTCTCTCTATTGACATTGGAGCTGGGGTGTAGGCACAGGATTGGGCTGCTTTCCTCAGGACAGGGTGTGGCCTGACTCCAAGCAAATTTCCAAAACAGAACGCTTGGGAGGGAGGGGGGGTGGAGGCTATGTTGTGTGAAAGGGTTTTACTACCATCTAGTGTTTACCATTGCATCCTACAAGCCAAACTAACTAGCAGAGTGGAGTTAGTAAATAGTATTTACCTTAAGAGTAAACGAAGAACATTTTGTTTGGATTACTTTACTTTTAGTAATTTGTGAACAAATTACTGCTTTTCATGATTTCATCTTAATGATTATTTTTGACTTTTCTTCCTGCAGGAAAACCAAGATAGTGTTTCCAACACACCAGGGCTTAAATAGAGGAAAGCAAAAACAAGGTATTTTATAAAGTTAAGGTTTCAAAAAATCCCTTGTACTTTTTGTATTTCATCCTGTATACCTTGTTTTTCACTTGAATCCCTTACTTACTTTATATGGTTATGTTTACAGATGGCTGAAGAGGAAGAAACCAGAGAGGTGCTCTTTCCAGATTGGGAGGGTCCTGACAAAACTGGCTTGACCATTGAACAGACAAGTGGAGGGGAACTCTTTGTTAAGGAGGTCAAAGGAGAGTCACCTGCAGCACGGTCTGGAAGAGTATATGAAGGTAGCAAATACATTTTCTTTCTCAAATCAAGTATGAAGTAAGATTTGTCTCACCTACATGCTGTTATTATTCTAGTATTGTTAACAGTTTTTTGCCACTGTCCATGTAAAATTCAAAGGTGACCAGATTGTGGGTGCCACTGTCTACTTTGATAACATGAGCTCAGAAGAAACAGCTGAGCTACTGAAGACGTTAAACCGACACAAGGTTGGACTGAAACTACAAAACAAAGGAGACAAATCCCCTTGCTGCTCACCCTTGAGCACACCATGTCGCTCACCAATCGGCACCCTGACATGGGAAGGGAAGACCCGGTTTGGAGGTTCCAGTCCAGACATCATCCTTGTAAGCCCTTTTTGAAATTATATGGTCACTGATTTGTTTATGGGGAAGCTCCTAAACAGAGTACATGGTATAATAACATTTCCATGTTGTATGTCCTGCCTTTTTCTATCAACAGAGTGGGGAGGATGACGACTACAAGAGAATATACACAAAAAAGATTAAACCAAGGCTGAAGTCTGAAGACCTTGCAGAGGGAGTGGATGTTCGCACAGAGCGGCATAGCAGCACAAGCAGCGATGGCAGCACAATTACTACCATCACCCGCCGCATCACTACCTACACCGTGGATATGCCGGGAGGCATAAGTGAGCAACTTGAACTGTCAAGCCCAGAGTTTAAGGGGCTAAAACATGAATCTGGAGATGGCACTTCTCAGATCAGAATCTCACATGGCAGCCCTTCAGGTAAAGTGATAACAGAAGAGGGAGTTTTTGAGTCAAGCAATGTATCTTACAGTGGGCCACAAGCCAGCTCCACAGAGACACGCTGGGGCAGTGGGGGGGTTCAGATTAAAACAACTACAAGAGAGGTAGAAAGAGACAGAGGTCCCAGTCTCGGTTTTAAAGGGTCTAACTTTGGAGTAACAGGGCTTAAAGGCCAGGGAGGCTTTGAAATCTCAAGAGGGAGTGGAGAACAAGGTGACAGAAATATTCAGGTGTCAGAAACAAGCATGACACTAAGAGACAGCACAAACACTGGTAGTAAGTATGTTTCAATAGGAGGGTTGGTAGGTGGAGTGGTAACCTCAACTGATGAGAACGGAGGGTCAATTAGTATGTCTTTACCAGGAAAAAGCATGCAGATTGTGACGTCATCCATCGATAAAACACAAGAGGGAAGTGCTGACACCAGTTTTGGTGAAAGGACAAAGGTGAAGGTATCTGAAACTACCATCAGTCCCCCACAGGTAAAGGGATCAGGCAGTGTTGATATTCCGAATGTCAGACTTGGCGGAGGTTCCATAGGTAGTGATGCTGAATTGAGAGGTGGCAGGATAGGAGGATCGACAAAAACAGTAGGCAATGTTACCTCAGGATATTCCTCAAGGCCAGGTGAGATTTCAGTGGCAGGTATGGATGTCAACCTTAAAGGTTCAAACTTGAAAGGTGCAGTTGATATCAACATGCCAAGCACAAAAGGTGGAATAAAATCATCTAGAATAGACACTGAAGTCCCAAGCTATAAAAATGAAGAAGCACAAAAACCAGAAGCAGACTTCAGAGGGACAGATAGGCAGAACAGAGGTCCAAGTCCTAACATTGAAGGACCAGTTGTCAATGTAAGACTTCCAGAGGCTGACTTCAAAGCACCTGAAATCAACTCAAGCATTCAAACCAACGTACCAACGATTGATACCAAACACAAAATGGAAGTGTCAAAGGTAAAAATTTCATCTTTATCTGGCCCAGATACAGATTTGAACCTGAAGGGTTCCAAGGCAGAGGGAGGTATTGATGGAGCAGTGCTAAAGACTGAGGGACAACTAAAGGCACCCAAAATAGACATTGAAGGCCCAGCTATAAATATTGAGGGGGAAGAAGGAGATTTAAAAATGCCTCAAATAAACATACCAACATTCAGGGCCAAGGGACCAAGAGTTGACATAAAAGCACCTAAGGCTGGCATCGAAGCACCCGAAGTTGATGGTGAAGGGGTGACATTCAAGATGCCATCCAAAACAGGAACCAGAATGCCAGAATCAGACATCGGTCTGAAAGGGAACAAGGTCAAGGTAGACTTGGATGTATCAGTTCCAAAAATTGAGAGACACATGACAAAACCTGAAGTTGAGATTAAAGGACCTGAACTTGATTATGAGAGATCTCAAGGTGGATTTAAGATGCCTGGAATCAAAACACAATCATTTGGCCTCACAGGACCTAAGCTGGAAGCTACAGATGTTGATATAAAACTTACCAAACCTGAAATTGATATCAAGGCACGTGAAGTTGACATTAAAGCACCCAGAGTTAATGTTGACAGCCCAGATGTACTCATAAAAGCTCCCAAAAGGGATATTGATATTAAGGGTCCAAAAGTTGAGGGTGCTGATGCTGAAATAAACCTTTCCAAAGCAAAAATTGATGTAAATGCACCTGACATTAATCTTGAAGGAGGACCAAAAGTTTCCATGCCAGATGTGGATTTCAACCTGAAAGGTCCCAAATTCAAAGGTGATGTGGATGTGTCAGTGCCAAAGATAGAGGGAGACATTAAAACACCTGGGCTTGACATCGAAGGTCCTCAGGTTGATATTAAAGGTCCCAAAGGAGAATTTGGAATGCCAAAAATCAAAATGCGAACATTTGACATCAAAAGTCCAAAAGTGGAGGGTCCAGAAGTTGATGTCAACCTTCCCAAAGCTGGCATTGATGTAAAAGTGCCTGAAATAGATCTTAAAGCTCCTAAGGCCGATATCAAAGGACCAGATATTGATATCAAAGGCACAGGAGGATTTAAAATGCCTAAAATCCGCTTGCCACACTTTGAGTCCACAGGTACAAAACTGGAGGGTCCAGAAGTTGATGTCAACCTTCCCAAAGCTGACATTGATGTAAAAGTGCCTGAAATAGATCTTAAAGCTACTAAGGCCGATATCAAAGGACCAGATATTGATATCAAAGGCACAGGAGGATTTAAAATGCCTAAAATCCGCTTGCCACACTTTGAGTCCACAGGTACAAAACTGGAGGGTCCAGAAGTTGATGTCAACCTTCCCAAAGCTGACATTGATGTAAAAGTGCCTGAAATAGATCTTAAAGCTACTAAGGCCGATATCAAAGGACCAGATATTGATATCAAAGGCACAGGAGGATTTAAAATGCCTAAAATCCGCTTGCCGCACTTTGAGTCCACAGGTCCAAAAGTGGAGGGTCCAGAAGTTGATGTCAACCTTCCCAAAGCTGACATTGATGTAAAAATGCCTGAACTAGATCTCAAAGCTCCTAAGGCCGATATCAAAGGACCAGATGTTGATATCAAAGGCACAGGAGGATTTAAAATGCCTAAAGTCCGCTTGCCGCACTTTGAGCCCACAGGTCCAAAAGTGGAGGGTCCAGAAGTTGATGTCAACCTTCCCAAAGCTGACATTGATGTAAAAATGCCTGAACTAGATCTCAAAGCTCCTAAGGCCGATATCAAAGGACCAGATGTTGATATCAAAGGCACAGGAGGATTTAAAATGCCTAAAATCGGCTTGCCGCACTTTGAGTCCACAGGTCCAAAAGTGGAGGGTCCAGAAGTTGATGTCAACCTTCCCAAAGCTGGCATTGATGTAAAAGTGCCTGAAATAGATCTTAAAGCTACTAAGGCCGATGTCAAAGGACCAGATATTGATATCAAAGGCACAGGAGGATTTAAAATGCCTAAAATCCGCTTGCCGCACTTTGAGTCCACAGGTCCAAAAGTGGAGGGTCCAGAAGTTGATGTCAACCTTCCCAAAGCTGACATTGATGTAAAAATGCCTGAACTAGATCTCAAAGCTCCTAAGGCCGATATCAAAGGACCAGATATTGATATCAAAGGCACAGGAGGATTTAAAATGCCTAAAATCGGCTTGCCGCACTTTGAGTCCACAGGTCCAAAAGTGGAGGGTCCAGAAGTTGATGTCAACCTTCCCAAAGCTGGCATTGATGTAAAAGTGCCTGAAATAGATCTTAAAGCTCCTAAGGCCGATATCAAAGGACCAGATATTGATATCAAAGGCACAGGAGGATTTAAAATGCCTAAAATCCGCTTGCCGCACTTTCAGTCCACAGGTCCAAAAGTGGAGGGTCCAGAAGTTGATGTCAACCTTCCCAAAGCTGACATTGATGTAAAAGTGCCTGAAATAGATCTTAAAGCTACTAAGGCCGATATCAAAGGACCAGATGTTGATATCAAAGGCACAGGAGGATTTAAAATGCCTAAAATCGGCTTGCCGCACTTTGAGTCCACAGGTCCAAAAGTGGAGGGTCCAGAAGTTGATGTCAACCTTCCCAAAGGTGGCATTGATGTAAAAATGCCTGAACTAGATCTTAAAGCTCCTAAGGTCGATATCGAAGGACCAGATGTTGATATCGAAGTCTCAAAAGGAGGATTTAAAATGCCTAAAATCAGCATGCCACACTTTGGGTCGAAAGGTCCAAAGGTGGAGGGTCCAGAAGTTGATGTCAGCCTCCCAAAAGCTGGTATTGATATCAAGGCCCCTGCAGTAGACATCAAAGGACCAGATTTTGACATTGAGAGTCCAAGTGGTAAAATCAAAGGACCCAAATTCAGCATGCCAAAAATTGAAGGACCAAAAATTTCCATGCCAGATGTGGATTTCAACCTGAAAGGTCCCAAACTCAAAGGTGATGTGGATGTGTCAGTGCCAAAGATAGAGGGAGACATTAAAACACCTGGGCTTGACATCAAAGGTCCACAGATTGATCTTGAAGGTCCCAAAGGAGGATTTGAAATGCCAAAAATCAAAATGCCAACACTTGAAATCAAAGGTCCAAAAGTGGAGGGTGCAGATGTGGATATCAGCCTTCCAGAAGGTGGCATTGATTTGCCTAAACTAGATCTCAAAGCTCCTAAGGTCGATATCGAAGGACCAGATGTTGATATCGAAAGCTCAAAAGGAGGATTTAAAATGCCTAAAATCAGCATGCCACACTTTGGGTCGAAAGGTCCAAAGGTGGAGGGTCCAGAAGTTGATGTCAGCCTCCCAAAAGCTGGTATTGATATCAAGGCCCCTGCAGTAGACATCAAAGGACCAGATCTTGACATTGAGAGTCCAAGTGGTAAAATCAAAGGACCCAAATTCAGCATGCCAAAAATTAAAGGACCAAACATTTCCATGCCAGACGTGGATTTCAACCTGAAAGGTCCCAAACTCAAAGGTGATGTGGATGTGTCAGTGCCAACGATAGAGGGAGACATTAAAACACCTGGGCTTGACATCAAAGGTCCACAGATTGATGTTGAAGGTCCCAAAGGAGGATTTGAAATGCCAAAAATCAAAATGCCAACACTTGAAATCAAAGGTCCAAAAGTGGAGGGTGCAGATGTTGATATCAACCTTCCCAAAGGTGACATTGATTTGCCTAAACTAGATCTCAAAGCTCCTAAGGTCGATATTGAAGGACCAGATGTTGATATCGAAAGCTCAAAAGGAGGATTTAAAATGCCTAAAATCAGAATGCCACACTTTGGGTCCAAAGGTCCAAAGGTGGAGGGTCCAGAAGTTGATGCCAGCCTCCCAAAAGCTGATATTGATATCAAGGCTCCTGGAGTAGACATCAAAGGACCAGATCTTGACATTGAGAGTCCAAGTGGTAAAATCAAAGGACCCAAATTCAGCATGCCAAAAATTGAAGGACCAAAGATTTCCATGCCAGATGTGGATTTCAACCTGAAAGGTCCCAAACTCAAAGCTGATGTGGATGTGTCAGTGCCAAAGATAGAGGGAGACATTAAAACACCTGGGCTTGACATCAAAGGTCCACAGATTGATGTTGAAGGTCCCAAAGGAGGATTTGAAATGCCAAAAATCAAAATGCCAACACTTGAAATCAAAGGTCCAAAAGTGGAGGGTGCAGATGTGGATATCAGCCTTCCAGAAGGTGGCATTGATTTGCCTAAACTAGATCTCAAAGCTCCTAAGGTCGATATCGAAGGACCAGATGTTGATATCGAAAGCTCAAAAGGAGGATTTAAAATGCCTAAAATCAGCATGCCACACTTTGGGTCGAAAGGTCCAAAGGTGGAGGGTCCAGAAGTTGATATCAACCTTCCCAAAGGTGGCATTGATGTAAAAATGCCTGAACTAGATCTCAAAGCTCCTAAGGTCGATATTGAAGGACCAGATGTTGATATCCAAGGCCCTAAAGGAGGATTTAAAATGCCCAAATTTGGCTTGCCACAGTTTGGGACCAAAGGTCCAAAACTGGAGGGTCCAGAAGTTGATGTCAGCCTTCCAAAAGCTGATATCGATATCAAGGCCCCTGCAGTAGACATCAAAGGACCAGATCTTGACATTGAGAGTCCAAGTGGTAAAATCAAAGGACCCAAATTCAGCATGCCAAAAATTAAAGGACCAAACATTTCCATGCCAGACATGGATTTCAACCTGAAAGGTCCCAAATTCAAAGGTGATTTGGATGTGTCAGTGCCAACGATAGAGGGAGACATTAAAACACCTGAGCTTGACATCAAAGGTCCACAGATTGATCTTGAAGGTCCCAAAGGAGGATTTGAAATGCCAAAAATCAAAATGCCAAAATTTGACATCAAAGGTCCAAAAGTGGAGGGTCCAGATGTTGATATCAACCTTCCCAAAGGTGGCATTGATGTAAAAATGCCTGAACTAGATCTCAAAGCTCCTAAGGTTGAAATCGAAGGACCAGATGTTGATATCCAAGGCCCTAAAGGAGGATTTAAAATGCCTAAATTCAGCTTGCCACAGTTTGGGTCCAAAGGTCCAAAACTGGAGGGTCCAGAAGTTGATGTCAGCCTCCCAAAAGCTGATATCGATATCAAGGCCCCTGAAGTAGACATCAAAGGACCAGATCTTGACATTGAGAGTCCAAGTGGTAAAATCAAAGGACCCAAATTCAGCATGCCAAAAATTACAGGACCAAACATTTCCATGCCAGACGTGGATTTCAACCTGAAAGGTCCCAAACTCAAAGGTGATGTGGATGTGTCAGTGCCAACGATAGAGGGAGACATTAAAACACCTGAGCTTGACATCAAAGGTCCACAGATTGACATTAAAGGTCCCAAAGGAGGATTTGAAATGCCAAAAATCAAAATGCCAAAATTTGACATCAAAGGTCCAAAAGTGGAGGGTCCAGATGTTGATATCAACCTTCCCAAAGGTGGCATTGATGTAAAAATGCCTGAACTAGATCTCAAAGCTCCTACGGTCGATATTGAAGGACCAGATGTTGATATCCAAGGCCCTAAAGGAGGATTTAAAATGCCCAAATTTGGCTTACCACAATTTGGGACCAAAGGTCCAAAACTGGAGGGTCCAGAAGTTGATGTCAGCCTCCCAAAAGCTGATATCGATATCAAGGCCCCTGAAGTAAACATCCAAGGACCAGATCTTGACATTGACAGTCCAAGTGGTAAAATCAAAGGACCCAAATTCAGCATGCCAAAAATTACAGGACCAAACATTTCCATGCCAGATGTGGATTTCAACCTGAAAGGTCCCAAATTCAAAGGTGATGTGGATGTGTCAGTGCCAAAGATAGAGGGAGACATTAAAACACCTGGGCTTGACATCAAAGGTCCACAGATTGATCTTGAAGGTCCCAAAGGAGGATTTGAAATGCCAAAAATCAAAATGCCAAAATTTGAAATCAAAGGTCCAAAAGTGGAGGGTGCAGATGTTGATATCAACCTTCCAGAAGGTGGCATTGATTTGCCTAAACTAGATCTCAAAGCTCCTAAGGTCGATATTGAAGGACCAGATGTTGATATCGAAAGCTCAAAAGGAGGATTTAAAATGCCTAAAATCAGCATGCCACACTTTGGGTCGAAAGGTCCAAAGGTGGAGGGTCCAGAAGTTGATGTCAGCCTCCCAAAAGCTGATATTGATATCAAGGCCCCTGCAGTAGACATCAAAGGACCAGATCTTGACATTGGGAGTCCAAGTGGTAAAATCAAAGGACCGAAATTCAGCATGCCAAAAATTAAAGGACCAAACATTTCCATGCCAGACGTGGATTTCAACCTGAAAGGTCCCAAACTCAAAGGTGATGTGGATGTGTCAGTGCCAACGATAGAGGGAGACATTAAAACACCTAAGCTTGATATCAAAGGTCCACAGATTGATGTTGAAGGTCCCAAAGGAGGATTTGAAATGCCAAAAATCAAAATGCCAACACTTGAAATCAAAGGTCCAAAAGTGGAGGGTGCAGATGTTGATATCAGTCTTCCAGAAGGTGGCATTGATTTGCCTAAACTAGATCTCAAAGCTCCTAAGGTTGATATTGAAGGACCAGATGTTGATATCGAAAGCTCAAAAGGAGGATTTAAAATGCCTAAAATCAGCATGCCACACTTTGGGTCGAAAGGTCCAAAGGTGGAGGGTCCAGAAGTTGATGTCAGCCTCCCAAAAGCTGATATTGATATCAAGGCCCCTGCAGTAGACATCAAAGGACCAGATCTTGACATTGGGAGTCCAAGTGGTAAAATCAAAGGACCCAAATTCAGCATGCCAAAAATTGAAGGACCAAAAGTTTCCATGCCAGATGTTGACATCAACCTGAAGGGGCCAAAGTTGAAGGGTGATTTGAAAGGACATGTTCAACTTCCAAAAACAGAATTTGAGGGACCAGATGTTACCATTGATGCGCCGGAAACTGGCACTAAGAAAACTAAATTTAAAATGCCAAGGTTTGGATTTAAGGGTCCAAAGGTAAAAGGCCAAGAAATGGATGTGAAAATGGTAAAAGGAGATGTTAGTGTTAAAGGGAAGACGGGTAGCTCTGAAGGTCTTGATCTTGACCTAGGAATTACTGGTACGAAAAGTAAGGGTTCAAAATTCAAATTGCCAAAATTTGCTTTGAAAGGCCCAAAGGTTGAAATGCCAGACGTCGATATTAATCTTCCCAAGGCTGACATTGAGGTAAAACCTCCAGACCTTGACATTAAAGGACCAGATCTTGACATTGAGAGTTCAAGTGGTAAAATCAAAGGACCCAAGTTCAGCATGCCAAAAATTGAAGGACCAAAAATTTCCATGCCAGATGTGGATTTCAATCTGAAAGGTCCCAAACTCAAAGGTGATGTGGATGTGTCAGTGCCAACGATAGAGGGAGACATTAAAACACCTGAGCTTGACATCAAAGGTCCACAGGTTGATATTAAAGGTCCTAAAGGAGGATTTGAAATGCCCAAAATCAAAATGCCAAAATTTGACATCAAAACTCCAAAAGTGGAGGGTCCAGATGTTGATATCAACCTTCCCAAAGCTGATATTGATATCAAGGCCCCTGAAGTAAACATCAAAGGACCAGATCTTGACATTGAGAGTCCAAGTGGTAACATCAAAGGACCCAAATTCAGCATGCCAAAAATTGAAGGACCCAGAATTTCCATGCCAGATGTGGATTTCAACCTGAAAGGTCCCAAACTCAAAGGTGATGTGGATGTGTCAGTGCCAAAGATAGAGGGAGACATTAAAACACCTGGGCTTGATATTGAAAGTCCACAGGTTGATATTAAAGGTCCCAAAGGAGGATTTGAAATGCCAAAAATCAAAATGCCAAAATTTGACATCAAAACTCCAAAAGTGGAGGGTCCAGATGTTGATATCAACCTTCCCAAAGGTGACATTGATGTAAAAATGCCTGAACTAGATCTCAAAGCTCCTAAGGTTGAAATCGAAGGACCAGATGTTGATATCCAAGGCGCTAAAGGAGGATTTAAAATGCCTAAATTCAGCTTGCCACAGTTTGGGTCCAAAGGTCCAAAACTGGAGGGTCCAGAAGTTGATGTCAGTCTCCCAAAAGCTGATATCGATATCACGGCCCCTGAAGTAAACATCAAAGGACCAGATCTTGACATTGAGAGTCCAAGTGGTAAAATCAAAGGACCCAAATTCAGCATGCCAAAAATTAAAGGACCAAACATTTCCATGCCAGATGTGGATTTCAACCTGAAAGGTCCCAAACTCAAAGGTGATGTGGATGTGTCAGTGCCAAAGATAGAGGGAGACATTAAAACACCTGAGCTTGACATCAAAGGTCCACAGATTGATCTTGAAGGTCCCAAAGGAGGATTTGAAATGCCAAAAATCAAAATGCCAAAATTTGACATCAAAGGTCCAAAAGTGGAGGGTCCAGATGTTGATATCAACCTTCCCAAAGGTGGCATTGATGTAAAAATGCCTGAACTAGATCTCAAAGCTCCTAAAGTCGATATCGAAGGACCGGATGTTGATATCCAAGGCCCTAAAGGAGGATTTCAAATGCCTAAATTCAGCTTGCCACAGTTTGGGTCCAAAGGTCCAAAACTGGAGGGTCCAGAAGTTGATGTCAGCCTCCCAAAAGCTGATATTGATATCAAGGCCCCTGAAGTAGACATCAAAGGACCAGATCTTGACATTGAGAGTCCAAGTGGTAAAATCAAAGGACCCAAATTCAGCATGCCAAAAATTAAAGGACCAAACATTTCCATGCCAGACGTGGATTTCAACCTGAAAGGTCCCAAACTCAAAGGTGATGTGGATGTGTCAGTGCCAACGATAGAGGGAGACATTAAAACACCTGAGCTTGACATCAAAGGTCCACAGATTGATCTTGAAGGTCCCAAAGGAGGATTTGAAATGCCTAAAATCAAAATGCCAAAATTTGACATCAAAACTCCAAAAGTGGAGGGTCCAGATGTTGATATCAACCTTCCCAAAGGTGGCATTGATGTAAAAGTGCCTGAACTAGATCTCAAAGCTCCTAAGGTCGATATTGAAGGACCAGATGTTGATATCCAAGGCCCTAAAGGAGGATTTAAAATGCCTAAATTCAGCTTGCCACAGTTTGGGACCAAAGGTCCAAAACTGGAGGGTCCAGAAGTTGATGTCAGCCTTCCAAAAGCTGATATCGATATCAAGGCCCCTGAAGTAGACATCAAAGGACCAGATCTTGACATTGAGAGTCCAAGTGGTAAAATCAAAGGACCCAAATTCAGCATGCCAAAAATTAAAGGACCAAACATTTCCATGCCAGACATGGATTTCAACCTGAAAGGTCCCAAATTCAAAGGTGATGTGGATGTGTCAGTGCCAACGATAGAGGGAGACATTAAAACACCTGAGCTTGACATCAAAGGTCCACAGATTGATCTTGAAGGTCCCAAAGGAGGATTTGAAATGCCAAAAATCAAAATGCCAAAATTTGACATCAAAGGTCCAAAATTGGAGGGTCCAGATGTTGATATCAACCTTCCCAAAGGTGGCATTGATGTAAAAATGCCTGAACTAGATCTAAAAGCTCCTAAGGTTGAAATCGAAGGACCAGATGTTGATATCCAAGGCCCTAAAGGAGGATTTAAAATGCCTAAATTCAGCTTGCCACAGTTTGGGTCCAAAGGTCCAAAACTGGAGGGTCCAGAAGTTGATGTCAGCCTTCCAAAAGCTGATATCGATATCAAGGCCCCTGAAGTAGACATCAAAGGACCAGATCTTGACATTGAGAGTCCAAGTGGTAAAATCAAAGGACCCAAATTCAGCATGCCAAAAATTAAAGGACCAAACATTTCCATGCCAGACATGGATTTCAACCTGAAAGGTCCCAAATTCAAAGGTGATTTGGATGTGTCAGTGCCAACGATAGAGGGAGACATTAAAACACCTGGGCTTGACATCAAAGGTCCACAGATTGATCTTGAAGGTCCCAAAGGAGGATTTGAAATGCCAAAAATCAAAATGCCAAAATTTGACATCAAAGGTCCAAAGGTGGAGGGTCCAGATGTTGATATCAACCTTCCCAAAGGTGGCATTGATGTAAAAATGCCTGAACTAGATCTCAAAGCTCCTAAGGTTGAAATCGAAGGACCAGATGTTGATATCCAAGGCCCTAAAGGAGGATTTAAAATGCCTAAATTCAGCTTGCCACAGTTTGGGTCCAAAGGTCCAAAACTGGAGGGTCCAGAAGTTGATGTCAGCCTTCCAAAAGCTGATATCGATATCAAGGCCCCTGAAGTAGACATCAAAGGACCAGATCTTGACATTGAGAGTCCAAGTGGTAAAATCAAAGGACCCAAATTCAGCATGCCAAAAATTAAAGGACCAAACATTTCCATGCCAGACGTGGATTTCAACCTGAAAGGTCCCAAACTCAAAGGTGATGTGGATGTGTCAGTGCCAACGATAGAGGGAGACATTAAAACACCTGAGCTTGACATCAAAGGTCCACAGATTGACATTAAAGGTCCCAAAGGAGGATTTGAAATGCCAAAAATCAAAATGCCAAAATTTGACATCAAAGGTCCAAAAGTGGAGGGTCCAGATGTTGATATCAACCTTCCCAAAGGTGGCATTGATGTAAAAATGCCTGAACTAGATCTCAAAGCTCCTAAGGTCGATATTGAAGGACCAGATGTTGATATCCAAGGCCCTAAAGGAGGATTTAAAATGCCCAAATTTGGCTTGCCACAGTTTGGGACCAAAGGTCCAAAACTGGAGGGTCCAGAAGTTGATGTCAGCCTTCCAAAAGCTGATATCGATATCAAGGCCCCTGAAGTAGACATCAAAGGACCAGATCTTGACATTGAGAGTCCAAGTGGTAAAATCAAAGGACCCAAATTCAGCATGCCAAAAATTAAAGGACCAAACATTTCCATGCCAGACATGGATTTCAACCTGAAAGGTCCCAAATTCAAAGGTGATTTGGATGTGTCAGTGCCAACGATAGAGGGAGACATTAAAACACCTGAGCTTGACATCAAAGGTCCACAGATTGATCTTGAAGGTCCCAAAGGAGGATTTGAAATGCCAAAAATCAAAATGCCAAAATTTGACATCAAAGGTCCAAAAGTGGAGGGTCCAGATGTTGATATCAACCTTCCCAAAGGTGGCATTGATGTAAAAATGCCTGAACTAGATCTCAAAGCTCCTAAGGTTGAAATCGAAGGACCAGATGTTGATATCCAAGGCCCTAAAGGAGGATTTAAAATGCCTAAATTCAGCTTGCCACAGTTTGGCTCCAAAGGTCCAAAACTGGAGGGTCCAGAAGTTGATGTCAGCCTCCCAAAAGCTGATATCGATATCAAGGCCCCTGAAGTAGACATCAAAGGACCAGATCTTGACATTGAGAGTCCAAGTGGTAAAATCAAAGGACCCAAATTCAGCATGCCAAAAATTAAAGGACCAAACATTTCCATGCCAGACGTGGATTTCAACCTGAAAGGTCCCAAACTCAAAGGTGATGTGGATGTGTCAGTGCCAACGATAGAGGGAGACATTAAAACACCTGAGCTTGACATCAAAGGTCCACAGATTGACATTAAAGGTCCCAAAGGAGGATTTGAAATGCCAAAAATCAAAATGCCAAAATTTGACATCAAAGGTCCAAAAGTGGAGGGTCCAGATGTTGATATCAACCTTCCCAAAGGTGGCATTGATGTAAAAATGCCTGAACTAGATCTCAAAGCTCCTACGGTCGATATTGAAGGACCAGATGTTGATATCCAAGGCCCTAAAGGAGGATTTAAAATGCCCAAATTTGGCTTACCACAATTTGGGACCAAAGGTCCAAAACTGGAGGGTCCAGAAGTTGATGTCAGCCTCCCAAAAGCTGATATCGATATCAAGGCCCCTGAAGTAAACATCCAAGGACCAGATCTTGACATTGACAGTCCAAGTGGTAAAATCAAAGGACCCAAATTCAGCATGCCAAAAATTACAGGACCAAACATTTCCATGCCAGATGTGGATTTCAACCTGAAAGGTCCCAAATTCAAAGGTGATGTGGATGTGTCAGTGCCAAAGATAGAGGGAGACATTAAAACACCTGGGCTTGACATCAAAGGTCCACAGATTGATCTTGAAGGTCCCAAAGGAGGATTTGAAATGCCAAAAATCAAAATGCCAAAATTTGACATCAAAGGTCCAAAAGTGGAGGGTCCAGATGTTGATATCAACCTTCCCAAAGGTGACATTGATGTAAAAGTGCCTGAACTGGATCTCAAAGCTCCTAAGGTCGATATCGAAGGACCAGATGTTGATATCCAAGGCCCAAAAGGAGGATTTAAAATGCCTAAAATCAGCATGCCACACTTTGGATGGAAAGGTCCAAAACTGGAGGGTCCAGAAGTTGATGTCAGCCTCCCAAAAGCTGATATTGATATCAAGGCCCCTGAAGTAAACATCCAAGGACCAGATCTTGACATTGAGAGTCCAAGTGGTAAAATCAAAGGACCCAAATTCAGCATGCCAAAAATTACAGGACCAAACATTTCCATGCCAGATGTGGACTTCAACCTGAAAGGTCCCAAACTCAAAGGTGATGTGGATGTGTCAGTGCCAAAGATAGAAGGAGACATTAAAACACCTGGGCTTGATATCAAAGGTCCACAGATTGATCTTGAAGGTCCCAAAGGAGGATTTGAAATGCCAAAAATCAAAATGCCAAAATTTGACATCAAAGGTCCAAAAGTGGAGGGTCCAGATGTTGATATCAACCTTCCCAAAGGTGACATTGATGTAAAAGTGCCTGAACTGGATCTCAAAGCTCCTAAGGTTGATATCGAAGGACCAGATGTTGATATCCAAGGCCCAAAAGGAGGATTTAAAATGCCTAAAATCAGCATGCCACACTTTGGATGGAAAGGTCCAAAACTGGAGGGTCCAGAAGTTGATGTCAGCCTCCCAAAAGCTGATATTGATATCAAGGCCCCTGAAGTAAACATCCAAGGACCAGATCTTGACATTGAGAGTCCAAGTGGTAAAATCAAAGGACCCAAATTCAGCATGCCAAAAATTACAGGACCAAACATTTCCATGCCAGATGTGGATTTCAACCTGAAAGGTCCCAAACTCAAAGGTGATGTGGATGTGTCAGTGCCAAAGATAGAGGGAGACATTAAAACACCTGGGCTTGACATCAAAGGTCCACAGATTGATCTTGAAGGTCCCAAAGGAGGATTTGAAATGCCAAAAATCAAAATGCCAAAATTTGACATCAAAGGTCCAAAAGTGGAGGGTCCAGATGTTGATATCAACCTTCCCAAAGGTGACATTGATGTAAAAGTGCCTGAACTGGATCTCAAAGCTCCTAAGGTTGATATCGAAGGACCAGATGTTGATATCCAAGGCCCAAAAGGAGGATTTAAAATGCCTAAAATCAGCATGCCACACTTTGGATGGAAAGGTCCAAAACTGGAGGGTCCAGAAGTTGATGTCAGCCTCCCAAAAGCTGATATTGATATCAAGGCCCCTGAAGTAAACATCCAAGGACCAGATCTTGACATTGAGAGTCCAAGTGGTAAAATCAAAGGACCCAAATTCAGCATGCCAAAAATTACAGGACCAAACATTTCCATGCCAGATGTGGATTTCAACCTGAAAGGTCCCAAATTCAAAGGTGATGTGGATGTGTCAGTGCCAAAGATAGAGGGAGACATTAAAACACCTGGGCTTGACATCAAAGGTCCACAGATTGATCTTGAAGGTCCCAAAGGAGGATTTGAAATGCCAAAAATCAAAATGCCAAAATTTGACATCAAAGGTCCAAAAGTGGAGGGTCCAGATGTTGATATCAACCTTCCCAAAGGTGACATTGATGTAAAAGTGCCTGAACTGGATCTCAAAGCTCCTAAGGTTGATATCGAAGGACCAGATGTTGATATCCAAGGCCCAAAAGGAGGATTTAAAATGCCTAAAATCAGCATGCCACACTTTGGATGGAAAGGTCCAAAACTGGAGGGTCCAGAAGTTGATGTCAGCCTCCCAAAAGCTGATATTGATATCAAGGCCCCTGAAGTAAACATCCAAGGACCAGATCTTGACATTGAGAGTCCAAGTGGTAAAATCAAAGGACCCAAATTCAGCATGCCAAAACTTGAAGGACCAAAGATTTCCATGCCAGATGTGGATTTCAACCTGAAAGGTCCCAAATTCAAAGGTGATGTGGATGTGTCAGTGCCAAAGATAGAGGGAGACATTAAAACACCTGGGCTTGACATCAAAGGTCCACAGATTGATCTTGAAGGTCCCAAAGGAGGATTTGAAATGCCAAAAATCAAAATGCCAAAATTTGACATCAAAGGTCCAAAAGTGGAGGGTCCAGATGTTGATATCAACCTTCCCAAAGGTGGCATTGATGTAAAAATGCCTGAATTAGATCTCAAAGCTCCTAAGGTTGATATCGAAGGACCAGATGTTGATATCCAAGGCCCAAAAGGAGGATTTAAAATGCCTAAATTCAGCTTGCCACAGTTTGGGACCAAAGGTCCAAAACTGGAGGGTCCAGAAGTTGATGTCAACCTTCCAAAAGCTAATATTGATATCAAGGCCCCTGAAGTAGACATCAAAGGACCAGAACTTGAAATCGAGAGTCCAAGTGGTAAAATCAAAGGACCGAAATTCAGCATGCCAAAACTTGAAGGACCAAAAATTTCCATGCCAGATGTGGATTTCAACCTGAAAGGGCCCAAACTCAAAGGTGATGTGGATGTGTCAGTGCCAAAGATAGAGGGAGACATTAAAACACCTGGGCTTGACATCAAAGGTCCACAGATTGATGTTGAAGGTCCCAAAGGAGGATTTGAAATGCCAAAAATCAAAATGCCAAAATTTGACATCAAAGGTCCAAAAGTGGAGGGTCCAGATGTTGATATCAACCTTCCCAAAGGTGACATTGATGTAAAAGTGCCTGAACTGGATCTCAAAGCTCCTAAGGTCGATATCGAAGGACCAGATGTTGATATCCAAGGCCCAAAAGGAGGATTTAAAATGCCTAAATTCAGCTTGCCACACTTTGGATGGAAAGGTCCAAAACTGGAGGGTCCAGAAGTTGATGTCAGCCTCCCAAAAGCTGATATTGATATCAAGGCCCCTAAAGTGGATATCAAAGGACCAGATCTTGACATCGAGAGTCCAAGTGGTAAAATCAAAGGACCCAAATTCAGCATGCCAAAAATTGAAGGACCAAATATTTCCATGCCAGATGTGGATTTCAACTTGAAAGGTCCCAAACTCAAAGGTGATGTGGATGTGTCAGTGCCAAAGATAGAGGGAGACATTAAAACACCTGGGCTTGACATCAAAGGTCCACAGATTGATCTTGAAGGTCCCAAAGGAGGATTTGAAATGCCAAAAATCAAAATGCCAAAATTTGACATCAAAGGTCCAAAAGTGGAGGGTCCAGATGTTGATATCAACCTTCCCAAAGGTGACATTGATGTAAAAGTGCCTGAACTGGATCTCAAAGCTCCTAAGGTTGATATTGAAGGACCAGATGTTGATGTCCAAGGCCCTAAAGGAGGATTTAAAATGCCTAAATTCAGCTTGCCACAGTTTGGATGGAAAGGTCCAAAACTGGAGGGTCCAGAAGTTGATGTCAACCTTCCAAAAGCTGATATTGATATCAAGGCCCCTGAAGTAGACATCAAAGGACCAGATCTTGAAATCGAGAGTCCAAGTGGTAAAATCAAAGGACCCAAATTCAGCATGCCAAAAATTGAAGGACCAAAAATTTCCATGCCAGATGTGGATTTCAACCTGAAAGGTCCCAAACTCAAAGGTGATGTGGATGTGTCAGTGCCAAAGATAGAGGGAGACATTAAAACACCTGGGCTTGACATCAAAGGTCCACAGATTGATGTTGAAGGTCCCAAAGGAGGATTTGAAATGCCAAAAATCAAAATGCCAAAATTTGACATCAAAACTCCAAAAGTGGAGGGTCCAGATGTTGATATCAACCTTCCCAAAGGTGACATTGATGTAAAAGTGCCTGACCTGGATCTCAAAGCTCCTAAGGTCGATATTGAAGGACCAGATGTTGATATCCAAGGCCCAAAAGGAGGATTTAAAATGCCTAAATTCAGCTTGCCACACTTTGGATGGAAAGGTCCAAAACTGGAGGGTCCAGAAGTTGATGTCAGCCTCCCAAAAGCTGATATCGATATCAAGGCCCCTAAAGTGGATATCAAAGGACCAGATCTTGACATTGAGAGTCCAAGTGGTAAAATCAAAGGACCCAAATTCAGCATGCCAAAACTTGAAGGACCAAAAATTTCCATGCCAGATGTAGACTTCAACCTGAAAGGTCCCAATCTCAAAGGTGATGTGGATATGTCAGTGCCAAAGATAGAGGGAGACATTAAAACACCTGGGCTTGACATCAAAGGTCCACAGATTGACATTAAAGGTCCAAAGGGAGAATTTGAGATGCCCAAAATCAAAATGCCAACACTTGAAATCAAAGGTCCAAAAGTGGAGGGTGCAGATGTTGATATCAACCTTCCCAAAGGTGGCATTGATGTAAAAATGCCTGAACTAGATCTCAAAGCTCCTAAGGTCGATATTGAAGGACCAGATGTTGATATCCAAGGCCCTAAAGGAGGATTTAAAATGCCTAAATTCAGCTTGCCACACTTTGGGACCAAAGGTCCAATACTGGAGGGTCCAGAAGTTGATGTCAGCCTCCCAAAAGCTGATATTGATATCAAGGCCCCTGAAGTGGATATCCAAGGACCAGATCTTGACATTGAGAGTCCAAGTGGTAAAATCAAAGGACCCAAATTCAGCATGCCAAAACTTGAAGGACCAAAAATTTCCATGCCAGATATGGATTTCAATCTGAAAGGTCCCAGACTCAAAGGTGACGTGGACGTGTCAGTGCCAAAGATAGAGGGAGACATTAAAACACCTGGGCTTGACATCAAAGGTCCACAGATTGACATTAAAGGTCCAAAGGGAGAATTTGAGATGCCAAAAATCAAAATGCCAACACTTGAAATCAAAGGTCCAAAAGTGAAGGGTGCAGATGTGGATATCAACCTTCCTGAAGGTGGTGTTGATGTGCCTAAACTAGATCTCAAAGCTCCTAAGGTCGATATTGAAGGACCAAATTTTGATATCCAAGGCCCAAAAGGAGGATTTCAAATGCCCAAATTTGGCTTGCCACAGTTTGGGACCAAAGGTCCAAAACTGGAGGGTCCAGAAGTTGATGTCAGCCTTCCAAAAGCTGGTATTGATATCAAGGCCCCTGAAGTAGACATCAAAGGACCAGATCTTGACATTGAGAGTCCAAGTGGTAAAATCAAAGGACCCAAATTCAGCATGCCGAAAATTGAAGGACCAAAAATTTCCATGCCAGATGTGGATTTCAACCTGAAAGGTCCCAAACTCAAAGGTGATGTGGATGTGTCAGTGCCAAAGATAGAGGGAGACATTAAAACACCTGAGCTTGACATCAAAGGTCCACAGATTGATATTAAAGGTCCCAAAGGAGGATTTGAAATGCCAAAAATCAAAATGCCAAAATTTGACATCAAAACTCCAAAAGTGGAGGGTCCAGATGTTGATATCAACCTTCCCAAATCCAACATTGAGGTTAAAGCACCTCATGTTGATATCAACCTAAAAGGAAAGATGGATGCATCAACACCCAATTTGGAAGCAGATATCAAAGGTCCAAATACTACCATTGCAGCACCCGCCGTTACAATGGAAGGTGTGTCTGTTGATCCTGTAAAGACAGGCGTTACATTTCCCAAGTTTAAAGGTCCCAAGTTTGGAATGAAATCTCCAGAAATTGAGGGGAAGACACCCATGTTCAGTGTCGGAATGAAAGGTCCCAAAACAGAAGTTAGTCTCCCAGGTAATGAAGCAAGTCTTGATGGCCCTGATATTGATATCAATGTAAAGGGCAAAAAGGGGAAATTCAAACTTCCGAAAGTAAAAGGAAAGGTAAAGAAACCTGATGTTGACATAGAAACACCAGCAGTAGACCTAGATGTGGACACACCCCATATTCACGTCAAAGGAACAAAGGAAAAGAAGCCTCTTTTTGGTAAGCTTCATTTTCCTGATGTGGAATTAGATATTAAATCACCAAAGTTAAAAGGAGATGGATCTTTTTCAGATTTTCCATCTGCTAGCTTGAACACCGCTATTGAGGGCTCTGGTATTGGCAGTCCAAATGTGAATGTCTCCACTTCTGATATTGATGCAAATCTAAACAGACCAGGAGAGGTTTCCATGTCTGCTGGTTTCAAAGGCCCAAAAATAAATGTGAAGGGTAGTGCAGAGGTTGATGCAAGTGCTTCAGGGGGGAGTGCAAGTGGTGGCCTTCATTATCCAGAAGGTACAGTAACATTTCCCAAAATCAAGGTACCAAAATTTGGTCTTGCTCTGCCTCAGTTGGAAGGTCAGGGACACGGAGGAAGTGTTGAATCAGCTAGTGGAGGCATAAACATACAATCCCCATCTGTTAGTGGCCAAGTCAGTTCACAAAATATCGAGGTTCCCAGTCCAGAGCTGAGGCACAGTGAAGGAAAGGTCAAGGTAAAGATGCCAAAATTGTTTGGGAAATCAAAAGCAAAGGGCAGTAGTGCAGGTGAACTTCGGGGACCAGAGGTAGAATTAAGTATGAGTGGGAAAGGTGGCAAGGTACATGCAGGAGAACGGATGGGTGGAAAATTAGAATTAAAAGGTGACCCTGGGCTGAGTGTGTCAACGAAAAGCAAGTCAGCCTCATTGGATCTATTTCAGAGATCACGGCATCGGTCCTCTTCTCTGAGTGATGAGGGGGGCCTTGCAGTCAGTTCTCCTTCAGCTCACCTAGAGGCTGAGGGTGGCGACATTTCATTAGACCTAGGAGGAAGCAAGATTAAAGGAAAGAAAAGCATGTTGAAGTTTGGCACCTTTGGAGGTTTTGGTTCAAAGTCAAAGGGCTCATATGAAGTGTCACTTGGTGAGGAGAGTGAAGCAGGTGTTTCTCTACCCTCTAAAAAATCGAGATTGTCCTCATCTTCCAGCAGTGACAGTGGTTCAAGAGGTGGTTTCAGGTTCCCAAGACTTGAACTTTCTGTTTCACCAAAAAAATGATTAAATATGAGGCAAGTAAAACTCTCTCGTGTACACCCACATACACTTTCCTGATACAGCAATTTTTTCAGTCTAAAGCTTTTTAAAACCTAAGGAGGTGTACAGCCATCTCAACTTCGTTAACTATGAGTACGTTGTTTTCAGTAATTAGACAGGAGTGCATGAGATTGTTTAAAATCCCTTCAAACTGTAAATAAGATTAATTTGTATTGTAATAATAAATGTTTTTGTAAATAGTCCAGATTTATTGAACATATGCCATCTCACCAAATTTTCATCAATAGTTTATTACAGGGTTTCCTTTTTTGTCCTATTTCATTCTTTGAAATGAATGTTAATAATGAACGGGTGTGGTATATTTTTATCCAGGGGTCTATTGCACAGAACAGATAGTTAAACAGTAATTTTGAAGGAAATGTTGCTTATACATCCAGAAACAAATATAAACAGTTTTACCACTTTTTATGTAAGAAATTATTTTATTTTCAAGCTTGATATTATATAATCAATGCAGAAGCATATTTAGGCAACATACAGCTGGCCCTTTGTAATCATTCTAAAGAGTAATGGTGTTGTACATACCATAATTGCAAAGACAATCGCTGTTTGGAAACTATACATTTCTCTGAAGTGCTGTCAGTACTTTTCTGTTCATTTTAAAGAAACTTTATTCACCCTCTGATTTTGTGCCATTTACCAAAAATATGCATTGTTTCATTTGTTTTAAACATGTTTTGTTTCCTAATCCTGTGTCATCTTCATTCTTACCTGTTTTATGATCCTCAGTATTTTGTTTCATGTCACTCTCTCTTTGTACACAAACCTTATGATAATGTAAAAAAAAAAAAAAAAGTCACAAATAAACTGTCACTTTTTGATTCCAACAAAATTTGTGTTGATAGAGAGTTGCGTAGTTTTGATCAGATATGATGGAGATAGAGCATGATTCTTTGGGTCTATTCTTTTGTGTGCATTCTGCCAAATAAACTAAATAAAAGATTTATATAATTTATGGAGTTTCTTAAGTCAGTATGTGCCAGTGCCTTAATCGCATTGTATGATACAGGCAATTGCTAATTGTGCTTGTCTATATTTTGTTACACATTACAGTCATTTTATCCAAGTTTTCAATTGATATCAATGTTGCTGAACTACAATACCCTTTAATGTGTCCTTTGTATATGTCTAGTACTGTTCTCTCAAGTTTATTTCAGGGAAAACCTGATTCAGTGCTATTTGGATTATAAAGCATTTTTATATGATTTACTCATTAGAAATCATCTATTCACTGATTAAACTTAAATTATCATTTGTATTTTTGAGACCTGATAGGCCTACTGGCAATGTCACTACTGATGCAGCAACCTGTTCTCATTCCCAGGTGGGCAAATATCGAGGCAGACTTAGTATAAAGACTGAGAAGGTGTGTTTAGAGGGGAGGTCAGGGTGGATGGATGAATCAAACAAACACAGGACTTAAACCGAGGAGATCGCTGTTCATTTCTCACGTGAAAACACGAGTCAACGTTAGCCTGAACCATGATCTGTTAGTTAAACATAACTTATGCTTCCTCTAAACATGGAAGTTGTTCTAGATTTTTGGAAAGACACTTTATGCATTTAACGAGTAAAAACAGGCACATCCAAAACTGATGTGAGAGGGGTATCTAGAGCATCATACTTTGAAATGTAGGGCCACTGACCAAGCTGTCGTATTTGATGAGTTGGCAGTGGGAAAATGTTGAGTGCAGAGGCTTAACAGCTGTCATTGATCATTAATTTAGAGACCAGTTTATTACACAAGAAGTACTAAGATCTTTTATTTAAGAAAAAGTGCCAAGAGCCTACAACAACATTGAAGTATTTCACCACAACTTCAAAAGAATGCTTCACCCGCCAAATGACCATTTGTGAATGAGTTAGCGATGCTATCTTAACCTTGAATTTGAGATGAAAACTTTGTTTTTCTCTTTGTTTTTTTAAAGTACTGCGATATAATTGAGGATGGACTGTGTGAGTGTAAACAGCCTGAAATGGGTATGTTACCTAGAGGCAAGACGGTAACATAATGTGGTCCCCATTCAACCAATAAATCAATCAATGTGTTCACCGTTTTGTGTAGAGACATGCGAGAAAAAGTTTTCCTCTTGAATCCAAGGTAACAAGGCATGACAACGTGATATACAAAGACATGGTCATTTTGTGCTTTAAGCATTCCTGTAAGTAAAACTAAAGCAGTGTTTCAAACTAAATCTACTTAAAGTATCGAAAGTGCAATTACTACAATTTATCAATACTGATGCCCCATTGCTTTTGCAGCATTTAATGTAGCTCGTTGAGGAGAAGCAAGTTATAACTACAGTACTTCATCTGCAGTTTTGTGTGACAAATGTGTATTCTTATTTTGGACTTTTCTCCTATCTTTTTTTTTAAATGCTTGATAATTTCACCTTTTTGAGCCTCAAACTGTGATTTAAATGAAACCATCTGGGAATGCTAACAAATCATGGTCACAAACCGAACGATTGCGAGCCACTGGTTAATCTTTACCTGTATGTATTCTTTAAGATTGTCCAGTTTTTTCAATCTGAAAAGTAGCCAGCCAATAAATGTAGTAGAGTAAAAGCATAATACTTGCTTCTTCAGAACCCCAAAATTATACTTACGCACAGTACTTGGGTAAATGTGCTTCATTGCATACAGATACAACTATCCGAAAGTGAAATGGAAAATAACTAGCTTATAATAAGTGGGACTGAGTCTATGCCAAGATGTTGGAGAGGTCCCTTTAAGAGTAAAACCCATAGGTCCCTCATTTTTATTCTCAAATAGTAATCTGAGCTAACCATGATGTGAAATAATAGAAACAAATAAAAGAAGATTTGTGGCACGTGCCTAACTACTGTAATAAACATTAAAACTATTGGTGAGTGAAGTGAATAACATTGATCATCTTGTTACAGTGCAATGTTCCAATGGGAAACCTTGGGTCCTGGTATTCATGCGGATGCTATTTGATGCGCTCCACCTACCTGAACACTATGGCTGACCAACTAAACCCCCTCATGGCAATGGCACTTATCAATGGCAGTGGCCCCCCAGCAGGACAATGCACCATGCCACAACAAAAAACTGCTCAGGCATGACCTGAGGAAGGTGACAAAGAGCTCAAGGCATCAACCTGGCCTCCAAATTCCCTAGATCCAAATCTGATCAAACATTAGAGGGACGTGCTGGTACCCCAGACATACCACCGATCCATGGTGGGTGCTCCTTGAACCGGACTTGGCTCTGACCTGTCAAGGGATGAACACAGGACCTCTGGAGGGTGTCCCTTGGTGTCTGGCACCAGCACGTTGGCTTCAGATCTTTTGGGTCCTGTGGATTGTGAGGTGGGGTACCAGCACATCCCACAGATGTTTGATCAGATGGAGATCTAGGGAATTCGGAGGCAATGTTGATGTCACAAGCTCTTTGTCACGTTCCCCAAGGCATTCCTGAGCAGATTTTGTGGTGTGGCATTGTCCTGCTGGGGGGCCACAGGTACTGGGGAGTGCTGTTGCCATAATGGAGGGTGCCTAGTCTGCACTGGTGTTTAAGTGGGTGGAGCGTGTCAGGTGGCATCCACATGAATGTCAGAACCCAAGATTTCCCAACTGAACATTGCACTGTAACAAGGCGATCAGTGTTGTTCACTTCACCTGTCAGTGGTTTTAATGTTTTGGCTTATCGGTGTATGTCGGCCCATTTCACTCAGGGAGAGTTCTTTATTTTTCAGAGGAAGGGGGTAAATGGGGTGTGACTTTTTTTTTATTATTATTATTTTATTATTTTCCCCAAAGGTACAAATATTTTTCCTCACCCTCCCTCCCCCGTAAATTGATTATTAGATTTTTTTTTTTTTTTGAAAAACACACCCTTCGATGTTTGGAAGTTAAAAGTTAAAAGTTGAAGACGAAATCCTGGAGTTGGAAAAAGCCTCGCTTTTTCACTCTTGTTGTGCATGCTCATTAGTTTGTGCAGATGGTTTATTTTTGTCCAGATAGTGATAAAATATCACTATTGTTAGAATGACCGTTTAGCGACTGGATATTACAGGACAAAGAGATGATAGGTGGTGCTAAGTTGTTTATTCAAACAGCAGCAGCAAACAGGCATGGTAAATGTGCAGGGATGGAGATGTGACCAGCAACACAGACTGATGGAAACTGGCACCTTTTATCCTATGTCACTGCTCTACTACCTTGGCTCCTTCTATGAACAGGTACTCCGACATGATATGTCATGAATATAAATATTTAATATAGTTAACACATAATATTTACCATTACCTACCTACAGCTACTTACCTCCCAAATACACTCATAAACATAACAACAATTGCGATAACACACACTAATTACCAACACCCTTTTCTACCATCCTGTCACTTGGTCCCTGCCGGAACGTTTATATCGGTGTCTGTACTCCTGGGGAACTCTTTTAGACAAACACCCTGGAGCGGACAGAGGACAGGTAAGTGTTTCTGCAACAACTTAAACAATAGACTACAACACTTTGTAACACAATATAGCACGCTAATCTTACTGCACAAAACTCACATTAACTGTTGAATAATGAACACACATGCACCGCATTATCGGAGCCTACAGAGCTCCGGGAGCTGACGTTACGCAATCCCGGCATGCAACAGTCGAAATCAAAACAATGCCATATTGGCAGGAAAGTGCGCTGTTCAACCGACTGCCAAGCATAGGACAGCTAACGGCTAACTTGTCCATTCTCTGGGTTGTATTCATATAAAAGTGAACATGGTGGACAACTGCTGTGCCCCGGGGTGTCAGAACAGTCGACACGTGAAGGGCAGAGCGTTTTATCGAATCCAGAAAGATCCTGAAAGACGGCGGAAGTGGATTACTGCCATAAATATAATTTCACGTATGTTTAGGAATTCATACACACTGACGGTACTAATGTAGTTAATTGTTGTCAAATCATTGAGACAGACTAGTTAACATACAGGTTAGCACAGCGATTACTTACATTACACTGCCCGTATCTTACGCTAACGTAATGCTACGTTATGATAATGTACGATTAAGTGACACTTATCCTTCCATTGGGGACAGCGCTATCTTTAGCCAGTAGACTCCAAAACTGAATATCTGACATAAAGTCAGCATGGGGCCATTTGTACCCCTCCAGGCTCTTGTAGGCTTTCAGGAAATCTCTGGAATAGGACAAGGGAAAGTTGATCAAGTAATTGCAGATGTTGGGATACTGCAATATGGGATATTGTCCGCTCTGGCTGTTTCAATAGTCCTGAAAAGCACCATTGTAAGGGCCAGATGTTTAACCGGTCAAGTTTTGTGCTATATCGCTCAATTTTCTGGGGCTTTAAAGTGTAAAGTGAACTCTGACGACCTGAAATCAGCACTGGCACCATTCATTTTCACTCGAGACATTCATGCCAACATGGCGGTGTAAACAAACCGAGTCACATGATGTCCGGAGCTCTATACTTAACTTCAACTCTCTTTCAGGCGGAGCTGAGTTGTCATTGCTGCACCTGCCAGAGGACACGTCATCAATCAAGATTTGAAATGTTCAATAAAGAACTGATTGAAATGTGCAGTGTTGGTGAATTAACCCTTTATGACCTATTATGGAACAGGTCCACCAGAGCATATCTTTACATATTTACATGCTGTAGTGCCATTTTTGGGGTAGTTCAATATGCTTACCATCAATACAACCCTCATATCCAAAATTTTTTATACTATGTATGGACTTATGTCCATATTAATAAAATAAATAAAATGCTAAAAAGTGCAATTAACTAGAAAAAAATGAATTTTTTTTTTTCACATATTTTTCTAAATACACGCAAGAAAGTCAGTTCATGCTCACAACGTGATGATGCTTATTCCACCGAAGGAAGTGCTGTGAATACCTGCGGTCTGGATTATAATATTTTTGTTGTGTGCGCTTTTTACTGGATTCCTACAAACCCATTAGTGCAAGGAAACAGCGCTCTGCTCTACAATAAATGCATGATATGTTAGTGTGACTCCCCCTGGTTTTATATGCAAAAAGAATTATTGCTCCATCGTATTTGGTTGCAATTCCACCGGCATTTAAACGTAGATATGCAAACTGGATCGTGGCGCTCCTGTCAGTCTTAAAGAGCTACCAATCTGCAGTAAAATAAATACAAAATGCAAACATTTAATTTTTTATGCCCCTCCACTAAGCCAAAATTAAAAAAAAAACACCAGTCCCTCCCCAGTGCTTAAAAATTAATTGACATGTCCCCCTCTTCCTGCACCACCTCCTCCCTCCTCATAAATAACGAACAGTCCCTTACCTCTCAGTGCGACATGTCAGGTCACCATGTGATCTCCACCGTCTGCGTCCACTGTTATCGAGTTATTATTAAACTCAAATAAGACTTGATAACAGCTGCATGAACAAGATAAACAAATAAACTCTCCTGTGACATGTGCTTCCAATGCAACCTCTGAAACTGGGCGCTGTGCCTGTTTAAGGACGCCAGTACCTGCTGCGGAGTTGAGCCTCGGTCAGAGGAGAAAACATCCCGCCTGCAGAGCTCTCTCAGCCGGCCAGTCTCCACCTCAGCCGCGGCCTCACACCGTGCTCCTCCAGGTTAGAGAGCGGAGCTTCTTTTACCAAGCGGCTCAAGAAGTTCTTCACCGAGATGGAGCTTCACTTCACCCAACAAGCTAAGTCTTTGCTGCTACACCCTCCATGTGCTGGGAGATATCATGAGGGAACTTGCAGCTGGAGCTTTAGTGCGTGGCTAAATGCGGGCTTTTTAGTGCTAGTTGCTCATGCTACTGTTGTTGAGCTGTGTGATGAGAGGAAGGCCACTGGCAGTAATATTTCATATCTATGCATGGGTGTATGGAGTGGTTTGCTTTATTAGTTTTACTATTCTTCATATCACTTGTGTGTATTCTTTCCCTCATGCTGCAGTTTCATGGCCAGTCCACATGTACACATGGTCATCTGCACATGAGACTAAATTTAATCAGAAAACAATGATGTGTTATCTGCTGCATATCAAGTGGATTCAATCTAAACTTTCGATACAGGTCAAAGCCTGATGCCAAATTTCAGCTCCCTCAACATATTCCATCTGCCTATCTGAGGCCAGGTCACGGGGGCAGCAGGCTGAGCAAAGCACCCCAGACGTCCCTCTCCCCAGCAATGCTTTCCAGCTCCTCCTGGAGGACCTCAAGGTGTTCCCAGGCCAGATGAGATATGAAATCCCTCTGTTCTGGGTCTGCCCTGGGCCTCCTGCCAGTGGGACAGGCCAGGAACACCTCTAACAGGAGGCGCCCAGGAGGATCCTGATCAGATGCCTGAACGACCTCAACTGACCTTTCGACGCAAAGGAGCAGCAGCTCTACTCCGAGCTCCCTCTGGATGTCTGAGCTCCTCACCCTATCTCTAAGGCTGAGCCCAGCCACCCCATGGAGGAAACTCATTTCGGCCGCCTGTATCCGCGATCTCATTCTCTCAGTTACTACCCAGAGCTCATGACCATAGGTGAGGTTGGGACGTAGATGGAGCAGTAAATCGACGACGGACCGGCGCAGGGCCTGCGTCACTGCATAAGCTGCATCGAACCGCTGATTCATCTCACGCTCCATTCTTCCCTCGCTCGTGAACAAGTTCCCGAGATACTTGAACTCCCTCACTTGAGGCAGTAACTTTACCCCAACCCGGAGAGGGCAATCCACTATTTCCTGGCAGAGAACCAAAGTGAGATCTGTGTTCGCATACTCAGCGTTAAGTCAAACACTTTCTCCGTGGGTGTTGACCTCTGCCAAGGCTGTCCCTTGTCACCGATCCTGTTTGTGATTTTCATGGACAGGATCTCGAGGCGCAGCCGGGGGGAGGAAGGGGTCCGGTTTGGGGACCTCAGAATTACATCTCTGCTTTTTGCAGACGATGTGGTTCTGTTGGCGTCATCACACCGTGACCTCCAGCATGCACTGGCGCGCTTTGCAGCCGAGTGTGAAGCGGTTGGGATGAGAGTCAGCACGTCCAAATCTGAGGCCATGGGTCAACATATTCCTCACTCTTTAAAGGGGAACACCACCCGCATTAAGAATTCCAGTATGTTATTTCCATGATCGCGGAAAGTTCAATTAATACATGTAAACATTGGCTACTCTTTCTAAAAGCCAGAAACCACAGCAGGAAGTCTTAAACTTGTGATGTCATCGGGTATAAAGTCTGGAGCTGCTCCATAGACACTGAACAGGAGACTGATTTTGTGGACTTATAAAATGTTTGTTTTATCTTTTCATACCCAAATGAGCTTTATGCTATTGTCATGTTATCAGCTGTGAAACAGGAAATGTACTCACACATTTGGAACATTCCCCTGAGTGCTCTCAGTGTCATCTATAACAGTGGTTCCCAACTGGTGGGTCGCAGTCCAAAAGTGGGTTGTGGGTAGAGGTGGGCGATTATGGCCCTAAAATAATATCACAATATTTCAGGGTATTTTTGCGATAGTGATATTCTTGACGATATGACAAATTGCTAAAAAAAAAAATTGCTTCCAATATTCAGTAAAAACTAAATTGAGCTCTCATTTCTTTAGTTTGTGAACAACAACAGTAACTCAGAGTGAGATTCAGATTCTGTATACAATATTAATAGTTCAACAAAATAAAATCTACCACAAATTACACATTTAAACAGCTCCCAAATACAAAAAATGTCCCCTGGGATCTATATATAAAAATCAACAGGTGATTTCCTTCTTTTAGTAAAATCTTAAATGTTTGAGTTGTTCATGCTCTGCCATTTCTCCTCTAATCATCACACTGTAACCTGTGACAGGCTGTTATGCTGCGATATCTATCGCGTATTCACATATATGTAGTTTTTTTGTTGAGCTGCGAGCGTCACTTAGGTTTACATTACCAAATGTTTATGTCAAAATGACTCAATGACACTAGGCATGGTGAGAGTGGAGAGGGAGAGATGCTGTGCTGCTGCCAGAGGAGTCTGGCAAAAGAGTCTGAGAAGTCCGGGGCTGTTCATCCAGTTTATTCCACACTACTGAAGCTGCTCCTCTTTTTGGTACCACCGTGGAGTCTGGAATAATTTAGCTTTCAGCCATGCTTGTTACCATGGGTAACAGTATGACGTCAATATGTCAACAAGTCGAAACATCACGAGTATCACAATATGAATTCTTCATATCGTATTAAAAATTATACTGGTATTATCGTGAACGAGATGATATGACACACCTCTCATTTGAATCTCAGATTTTAGGGACACACACAGACATCGTCCTCTTCAGTAGAGAAACACCCCTCTGCTGGCAGACTTTGCACAGATGCGAGTCAGTGTTGTCAAGGTCAGACATTTTAGGGGACATTAATTAAAAAAAAAAACACACATTTTTGAGTGGTGGGGGACTTCAACAACGTCATGTTGGTTCCACCTTTGTGAGTTAGTTTACATGTTCTCCCATGTCAGTGTGGGTTTTCTCCGGGTGCTCCGGCTTCCTCCCACAGTCCAAAGACATGCAGATTGGGGATAGGCCCGTAGGTGTGAATGTGAGTGTGAATGGTTGTCTGTCTCTATGTGTCAGCCCTGTGATAGTCTGGTGACCTGTCCAGGGTGTACCCTGCCTCTCGCCCAATGTCTGCTGGGATAGGCTCCAGCCCCCCGTGACCCTCAAGAGGATTAGCGGTTAGAAAATGGATGGATGTATCAGACAATAGCAGTTTATCTCACAGTGTCGTACAAATAAGATTTTACAGTATTACACAGAAAAAAGTGATACACAGGGATCACTTACTATTTATTGATTTTGTTCAAATTCGCAGTTCAGTGCTGTCACAAAATATTATCACACAGTGGAGCTCAAATTGGGGAATGCAAAGAGAGAATAGGTAAAGGAGCAGCAGGTGGTGGCATCCATCAATCCGTTAATTTATTGAATTGAATCTAAAGAGGAAGACAGAGGGAGGTTGAGACAGACATTTTTTTAAATATCTATTTATTTTTCTTGTTCCATTTTTTAAAAATGTATTTTATTTGTCTCCTTTTTTTCCTCACGTAAGTTTGCATGATCTATATGCACCTGTGACTCTTCCGCTTTTGCCTGTTCCTCTTGTTCTAACTCATTCCTGCTTTTTTACTACTTCATCAGCTTCATCAACACACACACACACACACACAAACACACACACACACACCAACAAACACTCAAAATGCCACTCAACACCATCAACAGACATTATAGCAATATGCCTGTGTTGTCATGTCTTCACTTGTTTTGTACCTGCATTAAAAAAAAAAAGACACACACTTCTATACTGTCACAAAATATTATCACACAGTGTAGCTCAATTTAGGGAATCCAGAGAGAGAATAGGATCATTTTGGCAAAATAAAAATCTTTTATGTCCCCTTGAAATGCCTGATGCTTGACACTGAGCTTTTCTGAGCCATGGACATGAGTCTTCTTTAGAGAAAATGCTAAATACGCCACCCAGTGGTTGAATTAAAACACACCATCACTGATAGAAGAATTTGAAGTCTTTTGACTGACATGTTTCAGTGAATTAATTCTGCGCTATGTTTTATCAGATTAAAATATTTATACAAAGCTGAATAATCACATGCAGTCTTAAAACTTTTGGTTATTTATTATCCGCAGCTCTCTGTGTGACAATCATTTAAACTGTATATGCAACACACATATACGGGCTAGTTTTAGTAGGAATGTTTTTTGTTTTCTGGTAGCAGTTAGAGATCACTTAAAACATCATTAATACGAGTGTTACAGAGACATGGTTTGTAGGGTAAGGCTTCGTGTTTTGCCTCAAACACAGGATGTGATCCCAGCGTTCCTGGTTGCTTGAATGCAATTGTTGTTGTAGTGCAGAGGAAGGAACTTATCAGGAGTTTCCTTTAAAAGAGGAAAGTGCCCCCTTCCTTTCTGGAGAGGCAAACTTTTTTTTGTGCTGAAAGAGGGACATGAGAGGAGAAAAAGTTGGAACAGTCCAGCACAGTTGTGATGTGTAAATTACTGGATTACGTGCAGATCGCCTCCATTGGTCCTCCATTTTAGAAGATAATTCCACTGTTGTGACGCTGAGGGGTGAGAGTTAGAGTCCGTTTCTCAGGTAAGAAGAAGAATTACTGATTACCGATACCTGTTGAAAATTGATGCATTGCCAGAAAGAGAATTTACTGTAACCAGCACATAACTCAGTTATCAGTTAAGAACATCATCTTCTATCTGCATTCTGGTTACGGTATGTTCTTGTTTATGCTCAGATACGTCTGATGTGCGCCATAGATTCAGGAGGTACAGTGACCTTGTCTGCCACAAATGGAACATTAAACATAATTTTCTCATACATTTTCAACGTGTCCTCCCTGACCTCCACTGAGTGAAAGGCTGCACCTCATTTCTGCACCCCGGTCATGGACATAGACAGATTTAGACATTCATATATTTGACAGTAGTATTTTATATTGCTCTGAAATTTCAAATCACAATCTGTGTGCATATGTATGAGTTGTAGATGCTGTGTGAGTGCTGATGAGCACGTGCTGGTGTGTGTGCTTGATTTTGTCAATGCATTTTATTTGCTGGGCCATATCCTCTTGTTAGTCTCATGAATATGGACACTGGTCAGTTTATATTTGAAGCATCACTGCCCAGTACAGCATGAAATTTAATATTAGAGGCCTTTCCGAGAAGCATTCAGCTCATATAGGATCTTGCAGACGTAGCTGGGGGTGGAGGGTGTTCCCATTTATTCATATACCCCACATTCTCTACATTATAACCCTGTGAATACATTGTAAAATATACATCAGAACCAGAAACACTTAATTGATACCAGAGGGGAAATAATTTTGCGCCAATGTCAAGAATAGAGAATTATAAGAAGTAAGAATAAGAGTATGAAGTAAAAGTGTGATAATATAAAGCATTAAATAAAATAAAATAGAAATAAAATGTGCATTATGCTCCTGTGTTTAACACTACTTCTTAAGATCTGAAATTAAAATGGTAAAATAAAATATAAATCGTCACTGTGCTGAGGCTGTAAGTGTGAAAATTTAACTACAATATATACATCAGTGGGGCGGCACGGTGGTGTAGTGGTTAGCACTGTCGCCTCACAGCAAGAAGGTTCAATCCCAGGAGGGAGCCCTTCTGTGCTGAGTTTGCATGTTTTCCCTGTGTCAGTGTGGGTTTTCTCCAGGTACTCCAGCTTCCTCCCACAGTCCAAAGACATGCAGGTTAATTGGTGACTCTAAATTGTCCGTAGGTGTGAATGTGAGTGTGAATGGTTGTCTGTCTCTATGTGTCAGCCCTGTGATAGTCTGGTGACCTGTCCAGGGTGTACCCTGCCTCTCACCCAGTGTCAGCTGGGATAGGCTCCAGCACCCCCACAACCCCCAACAGGATAAGCAGGAAAATGAATAAATTATTGAAAGGTTTTAAATGTCCAGTGTGCAGGATTTAGGCGCATCTATGGGCAGAAAACTGTGTTTTCATTAGTTAATACTCACCTAAAAATAAGAATTGTTGTGTTTTATTATCTTATATCTACTTAACGAGCAGGTCTTCTTCCTCAGAGTCAGCTGGGACCCCCAAGAGGATAAGCGGTTAGGAAAATGGATATACATCAGTAGAACATTAGAATTATAGTAAACATGAGAAATATGTAGTTAATTGCATTGTATGTTGAATTAATACATTCAAGAGGTGAAAAATATAGCAAAGTTGAATAATTGGAAGTAACTGGAGTATTGCAGCAGTTGAATTATTGCACAGATAATTAAGAAGTCCAAACACCAGTCTGTTGACTCAGAGCAGCTGACACTCTGAGGGAGGAGTTGTACAGGTTGATGGCAACTGGCCGGGATGACTTCCTGTGGCGCTCTGTGGAGCATCTTGGGGGGAATGAGTCTGTCACTGAATGTGTTCCTGTGTCTGACCAGCACATCATTGAGTAGGTGGGAGACAATTTCCAAGATGTCACGTATCTTAGACAGCGTCCTCCTCTCTGACACTGCCACCAGAGAGTCCAGCTCCACCCCCATGACGTTACTGACCTTTCGAATCAGTTTATTGAGTCTGTTGGCGTCTGCTACCTTCAACCTGCTGCCCCAGTGCACAACAGCAAACAGGATAGCACTGGCCACCACAGACTCAAAACATCCTCAGTGTGGTCCGGCAGATGTTGAAGAATCTTAGCCTCCTCAGGAAATAGAGGCGGCTCTGGCCCTTCCTGCAGAGAGCTTCAGTGTTCTTATATTCGCACATATACACTGATCGGCCAAAACATTAAAACCACTGACAGGTGAATTGAGTAACATTGATCATTTTGTCACACTACATAGCATTCATGTGAATGCCACTTGATGCCCTCCTCTCACCCAAACACAGCTGTGGGCTAAGTAACTCCCCCTCACGGTAACAGTACTCCCTGATGGCTGTGGCACCCCCAGCAGAAAAATGCGCCATGCCACAATGCAGAAACTGCTCAAGAATGGCCTGAAGAAAGTGAGAAAGAGCTAAAGGCATCAAACTGGCCTCGAATTTCTCCAGACCCCAATCTGATCTAGCATCCATGGGACATGCTAGTACCTCAGAGGTACCCCCAATCCACGGTGGGGCCCTCCTGGAGTGGACATGTCTCTGACATGTCAAGGCAAGGACACATGACCTCTTGAGGCTGTCCTGTGGTATCTCGCACCAGGGGTGCTGGCTTCGGATCATTTGAGACCTGTCAGTTGTGAGGTGGGGTACCAGCACGTGCCAAGATGCTCAATCAGAGATTTGGAGGCCAGGTCGACACCTTGAGCTTTTTGTCACGTTCCTTAGGCCATTCCTGAGCCGTTTTTGTGGTGTAGCATGACACATTTTTCTGCTGGGGGGCCACTGCCATCAGGGAGTACTGCTGCTGGGAGGGGCCCACAGCTGTGTTTGGGTGGGTGGAGGGCGTCAAGTAGCATCCACATGAATGCCATGACCAAAGGTCTCCCAGCAGAACATTGCACTGTTACAAAATGATCAATGTTACTCACTTCACCCACCACTATCTATCTATCTATCTATCTATCTATCTATCTATCTATCTATCTATCTATCTATATACACACATACAATCTGTTTCCAAATTTTTGCCATCTCAAACAAAGCATGGATTTTTTAGTTTTCCAAACATGGTTCTCAATTTCTAGTGCAAGCACAGAATATTGACTAAAGACTAGCTGTCTAGGCACGTAGGTATGTTCACCGGGGAGGCAGATGTTGGATGATAATGTGGTTTACCACGCCAGTCTGACATCTGACATCTCATGTGTCATGCGGAGTGCAGCCAGATGGTGTCCTTGACTCCTGCAACAATAAAAGAGGTTACGCAGTATGATGGCTTGTTACTATACATTAGATCATTAGATCTAACTCTAATGGGCCTTTATTATTATTATGATACACCTAGACTTCCTAGACATGCAGATAGTGTCCTTAAAATACAGTGTTTATGCTGTGTTACAGTAACAGGAGAGCCATGTACTGTTAGATGATGCATTCAAGCTAATAAAGATTTGGATAAAATAGTTCAGTTTCTATATTTTCACCGATAAGATGCATTTTATTTTCCATATACAGCTTTATTCAGAGATAATTTCGTAAAGCTGCTTTCAGATCACGTTTGATTTAAGAGGGTATCAAGTGCAAAGGAGCCTCGAGTGCCTCCCGGACTGAAATAAATACATCTGGGAGACATGAGGAGATTTTCTTTTCACTAACAAAAACAGAGGGGATATTAAAGTCTCTGTTTTCATCAGTTTATGCGTACAGCTAATGCTACCTGCGGTGACAATGACTCTTAGTGATTAATGACTGTGCCAAAAGATTAGTAGAGGCGAGTCAGGGATAACAACCAAACCAAGGAACTACATAATTTGATTGTCTATCCACAAAATTAAACCCAGCCTGGGCAATAATATTCCTTACTGTCATTTTGTTTAGTACAATAAAACTATTATTTACATTTTTATGCCTGTAGTAAAGCGTGTCCCATTCTGGTTGTAGAAAAGCAGAGGGAGGTTAGTAACACCACAGTTTTATGGACATGTAAAGATAATGCATCGCGTGTTATTATGGCTCTTAATGAGAGTGGTTAAAGCATCACTTAATGCACCGACATAAAAAAATGTGTACAGCATAGTCACATATTGTACGTCAAAAGGTCTTGCTGCTTTTAATTAATGGAAGTCATTAATTTAGTTATGGCATTACAGATGAGCACTATCTCTGTCGTGAAACAGTTCATGTCAAAGGGTGAAGGTCTGAGACAAACCAAGATGGCTACCCGAGCAGACAAAGGCTGGAGCGACTGAACCGTGGCCATGGTGGATACACAGAGTCAAAGCATGTGTAGAAACTCCTTCAATTATCAGAACCCCCAGCAGGGACCAGTTGCTCCACGCTGGTCCTTTCGGGCTCCAAAATAACACAATACAATGTGAAATATGTTTATATGCAGAGAAGGCTCTTATTAATAATTCAGTGTTTTGCCTCTTGACTGTGAAAATAATGTTTGAGGCTCATCCACTCTTATTGTATCATTAGCATAAACACTTGGATATAAACAAAGGATGATCCACACACTTCACGCAGCCTTTCAACCTCCTGTAGTTTCTACCATAGAGCTGATTTGAATAATGCATTGATTTGAACATTTTCCAATGCGCATTTCTTGATCTTACAGTCGTTGTGGGAGAAGCCTTGTCTCTGTGGTAATCATAATCTTTGTCTCTATAGTGCTGTTGTTTAGCGTGTGTGAAGGACACAAAGACTTAAAAGTTATTCCCAGCTAATTTTAGTTGGATGGACTAGATAGCTGTAACTCAGAATTGCTCATGCCTCATTGACAGAAGCATTCATGAGTGGAAATGAAGAGGTATGCACTTCATCTTTGGCTTTAAATCTGTTATTTACAGTCAGAGAATGGAGGCAGTTGTGCCAGTGTTAATGAGATCGTGGATACAAGCAACTGAAATGAGTTTCCTCTGTGGGGTGGCTGGGCTCAGCCTTAGAGATAGGGTTAGGAGCTCGGATGTCCGGAGGGAGCTCGGAGTAGAGCTGCAGCTCCTTCACGTAGAAAAGGCTCAGTTGAGGTGGTTCGGGCATCTGATCAGGATCCTCCTGGGCGCCTCCTGTTAGAGGTGTTCCGGGCACGTCCCACTGATAGGAGGCCCCGGGGCAGACCCAGAACAAGCTGGAGGGATTTCATATCTCATCTGGCCTGGGAACACCTTGGGGTCCTCCAGGAGGAGCTGGAAAGTGTTGCTGGGGAGAAGGATGTTGGGCGACCCCGCCCCAAATGAGATGGATTGTAATTATTGTATCGATATCTAATGTTTGGGAAACAGCTATAGCTAAAAAACCAAGACAACAACTAGTATACTGTCCGTATACTAGAGACCAGTCCTGGATGAATGGAAATAGAATTCATAAAAAAATATATAAATACATCTTAGTTAAGGGTAACATTATTTATATCTATTCAAACACAGGGTTGGGGAGCCCTTCTGTGTGGAGTTTCTATGTTCTCCCCGTGTCAGCGTGGGTTTTCTCCAGGTGCTCCAGCTTCCTCCCACAGTCCAAAGACATGCAGGTTAATTGGTGACTGTAAATTGTCCGTAGGTGTGAATGTGAGTGTGAATGGTTGTCTGTCTCTATGTGTCAGCCCTGTGATAGTCTGGTGACCTGTCCAATGTCAGCTGGGATAGGCTCCAGCCCCTCCACAACCCCCAACAGGATAAGAGGTTATGGACAATGAATGAATGTATAACACTACCCAAGATGTATCTATACCTATAATCCAACTACAGATATTATATAATTTTTTATCCACTAAAAAGATGCTATCTGTTTGGGGCCTAGAAACTTGATCCAAAGATCAAGATGAATCAATCCTGCATCTAATGTGGTATTGTCCCGTTGTCGCCTTATTTTGTGATGTCTTCAGAAGAGTAAATGCACTTTTAATAATATTTCTCAGTTGTTCCACATTCACCCAGTCGATTACTCACTGCCATTACATGTTCATTTCCTCTCCTGTGTAATAATCCTGACATCATCACACCAATTTAAAGTATGCTGGTCAGGGTGGAAAAACCTC
Organism: Cephalopholis sonnerati; assembly: GCA_019142605.1. Lineage (NCBI taxonomy): Eukaryota > Metazoa > Chordata > Actinopteri > Perciformes > Serranidae > Cephalopholis > Cephalopholis sonnerati. The sequence continues at coordinate 36,293,514 of JAGQAX010000004.1, read as the reverse complement.
TGAAGCTGCATTTTACATGAAGAAAGCTACTCAATGTTTAACTTGCTCCTGAAACCTGGCTCCTCTGAGCCTTCACAGCTGCATTACTATTAGGTGAGCAAGGTCATCCAGTGGGCTGGAGCTGACCCGTTGGCGGGCCCCCGGGCCATATGTTTGACACCCCTGGATTAACATTTTAAAGAAAACTACAGACCTTGACATTCCTAAAGGGATGGAAACAGCTAACCCTTTGGGAAGGATGGGAATATATATAGAAAAAAAATGTGGGATAGGCGGATTGGATCTATGCAGGGCCCGGCGCTGGCCTTGTGTCCAGTGGATCAGATTCGTTATGTATCATATGTTTATAGTAATGGCGGCACAGTGTAGTGGTTAGCGTTGTCACCTCACAGCAAGAGGGTTCCTGGTTCAATCCCCGTGTCAGCGTGGGTTTTCTCCAGGTACTCCAGCTTCCTCCCACAGTCCAACGACATGCAGGTTAATTGGTGACTCTAAATTGTCCGTAGGTGTGAATGTGAGTGTGAATGGTTGTCTGTCTCTATGTGTCAGCCCTGTGATAGTCTGGTGACCTGTCCAGGGTGTACCCTGCCTCTCACCCAGTGTCAGCTGGGACAGACTCCAGCCTCCCTGCGACCCCCAACAGGATAAGCGGTTGGAAAATGGATGGAAGACAGGGGATGATTTAACCTGCTTCTTCAGTAGCTTCCACTTTAGGGGAACATTGTGAAAAAAAGCACATGTAATGACAGTGAATAATAGACGGATTAAATGTGGAAAAACTGAGACATACTGGTGAATTTGCACATATTTTTCCTTAGGATAGCTTGGGCTGTTCATCATTTGTTTTGTAAATGGATGAACGTTTCCAGAATGTACTTGTACTTCTTTATACAAAAAAAGGGAAAAAATTGAAGGGGTTGTTATTTTTAGGTTATTATGCAATGGTTTTACTGGTCCGGCCCACATGAGATCAAATTGGGCTGTATGTGGTCGATGAACTAAAATGAGTTTGACACCCCTGTGCTAATGGCAAGTCCAAACTGGTGACCAGAGGGAGGCCTAGCCATGACTTCATGACCCTCAGATATGTGCATGTGTACCATGCTGTGTGTTGCTATAGGATGTGTATGTTATTTGTCTTAATTTAAAAAATGAGAGCTATTTAAGGATCTTTCTTTGGCGGTCCGATCAATGCTCCTCAAACAACATGGGCAGTCATGGTTTAAGTGGATACCAGTGGGCACAATAGCTGGTTGTGTCCACTCTCCCAAACCTGCAGTGGGAGGTTTGTGGAGGCGGCTGAGAGATTGTACAATATTGAAATGCAGCAGTTTGAGTGCAAGGTCCTCCTCTCACCTTTGTCATGGAAGTAAAAACTAGGAAACGACTACAGAAAAACAGCTTCGCTGCAGCTCTGTTGTGTCAGTGTGTAGGCTGTCAGTGCTAAAAAACATGCAAATGTAGTGTTAATAGGGAGCTCAGGTGCAGAACATTAACATGGATTGAGTTATTCCAATGTAGAAATTCATAAATCCTAACCAGATGCCATGCAGTGTCAGGCAGGTAGGATGAGGCTTGTTGTGTTTCACAATCTTTCAGGGTTCACAATCCATTTCTAAATCCAATTACTACCTGCCCCATGGGCATATGCGGCTTCCTTTGACGACTGGATCAAAATAAAGCACTTAAAACACCCCGATCCAATAGTGTAGAGGAGATAGAATACCCTACAGCGGGGGTTCTCAACCTTTTTGGATATGGGACTCGGCAAGCTGGCAAAGGGTGGTGGGTGGATTGGGTGCTTTGTAATTCAAAAATCCAAAATTTATCTGATGTATGAATATGCAAATGTGTCGGACACATTCACTGAAAAGCCAGTTCTCAGTCGCACATGAAACTTGTGTAAAACACAGGCTGCATCGTCCTGCACAGTGAACTAGGGATGATCTTTCTGACTATGTGGTCGCTGCTCGGTCGACCCGCAGTTATGCCGTCATACTCTTCTCATATGCTGATGATGCTGTCAGCATTGATGCATTGATCAAATCCCCCCAAATTACCTTATGTGCTGCTCCACTGTCCCTTTGCCTTTGAAGTATGAGTTAAGGTGTGGTTTCTCAATTACCTGCATGGTGCAGCGTTAACCTCGCACAGAAGCAGGATCTCTTTAAATGCAAAAGACTGTTTTCCGAAGCCCCGACTGGGGGGGAAGAGGCCGCTCACTGACCTTGAAGGTTCATCAGTATGTAGTTTTTCACTTGTAATCGCAGGGGGCTTTCAAGACGGTGACTGAAGGAGAATATTTTTTCTGCATGGCTACATACACTGAGACATTCCCCCATGGGATTCTGTTTGATGTGAGAATGGCAGACTGCACAGATGTGTGTGAGTGTGAGATAAATTTCACTTGCCTTGAAGAGTGCGTCTTGATGTGTGTTGGTTATTTATGAGAGAGTTATTAATGTATCCTGCTCTCCTGTTCATGGATGAGCGTGTGTGTGTATCTACATACATTAATGGATTACAAGCTCCCGCTACAGTAATCGTCCTGATAGTACAGTGCAGTTAGTAGTCTTCCTCTTTTCCTCCTTGAGCAAGCAGTGAATTACTTTGTTAAGGTGTGACCTCATCATCCTGGCTCTATGATACCCCACCTCCCCCCTTGCAGGAAGAGCAGGCAGCCCTGTTATCACTCACACACTCACACACACACACAAACATACAGATACTGACACAGGGACACACAGAGCAGCAGCAGAGGGGACTGGGCAGGGCTTGGGAGATTTTCTCATTTTATTTCCAGAGTATATATGTCTATCTCTCAGAGAGTGTGTGTGTGTGTGTGTGTGCAGAGCAGAGACAAGCAGAGAGAGAGAGAAAGCGAAAGAGGGGAGACGAAGGGGAGGGAGTGTGGATCATGCATGTGCATTAACTCAGCTCCAGCGGCACAGCAGCAGCAGCAGCAGCAGCAGCAGCACAGGAGGGAAAGAGAGAAAGACAGAGAGGGAGAGTTGGAGGGAGGGTAGTAGTCTCAGGCACAGGAACAAAAGCTGCAGAGGACTGCTTTCCATCTCCACCAAAAGAACAACGGAGGAGTAATAGAAGGAGGAGGGGGTGGTCATGATAGTAGTGAGACAATAACGGAAGAGAAGAGGCACATTGTAGTCAGTGAGGACTGAAACCAAGGCTCTTCTCTTCTCTGCTCTCCATGTTTTTGGGGACTCAACGTGCCATTGCCTTCGTCTCCAAACCCAGAGGAGGATGTCTGTGTCGGGGAAGAAGGAATTTGACGTGAAGCAGATCCTCAGGCTCCGCTGGCGCTGGTTCAGCCATTCATCCCAAGGTTCGGCCGGCGGTGGAGGTGGCGGCGGCGGCGGGGTGGGAGGCTACATCCAGCAGGATGGCCTGGACCACAGAGGGACGCCTGTCCAGGGCCGGCTGAAGAGCCACTCAAGGGAAAGAGGCGTCGGAGGACTACGGAAGACCAACAGCCCGGTCCACAGCATCTTGGCACCGACGCCGGGGCCCACACCTGTGTACGTCAGAGCGGGTCAACAATCATGGCAACATCAGCAGAACACCATCCAGGGTCTCCAGGTCAACGAGGAATCCTCAAAGAGCAGCTCCTCACCCAGCACCACGAGGAAAGAGGACGCCATCACCGGCCAGGAAGATGTGAAGAACAGCACGGAGGAACCTGCAGAGGTGGAGGCCAGAGACAGGTATGACTGCTGGGAGACACAGATTTATTATGTGGCGCCACATCAGTCACCTAGCATATCGTATTATCAGTGAGCGGAAACCAGACCACGGGATGCTATTTTGGGAAGACATGGCTCCCTCATGTTTCATAGTGAAAGTATAGCTGCTTGATAAAATCTGCATCTAATTGAGAAAGTCTGACGCCTGAGGCAGCACCTCGGGATTAGAAAGTAGGAATGTTTTGTTGTGAGCAGCTCTGCTCTCGACAGTAAATGCTGCTTACCTAGCACCTGAAATCATCCTTAAAATCTGTCATCAACATCTCTAAATGCATTCATATAAGAAGAGTATCTGCAGCTTTTTAACTTGAGTCAATATTTGCACTTCCATCCTGCATGTAGATCCTTTAATGAAGCTAAGATTAAATTATCTGCACAGCTATCATGTTCCAATTTACTCTGGCTCGGCAGCTGCCACCATGGCTCACCTGGGGACGGCTCACTCTCATTGTCCACAGCATGTTAGGCAGGGTAAACCAATAAAGCATCCTTTTAATTATTCAGTGGACCGAAAGCCAAGGCTTTTTTTCTGCTCCCTGGTCTGTGTCGTGGTCCAGATTACATGCACTGTATGACTTTGCCTGATTCCTCCAGAGTATTTAGATTTTACACCTTACACTAATGCGTTCTTCCGTAGAGTTAAAAGTGGATAGCGGGAAAGAGCCGTTACATCACGTAACACGTACGGGACCTATAAAAAGAGGAAGCGGTGCAATCACATGAATTATCTAGACTGCCACTACAACCACTTTATAAGCCAAAAGCTATCATACCTGGAGGCTGGCACAGGTTATTTAATTTATTTTCCACTAAAATCTTTTCACAGACCCTGATGACAAACTCTCAGGGTCATTCTACAGCTATAAATCCCACCCCCTGCTTTCCCAGGTTGTGTTTTCCCCCCCTGTCTTCCCTGTGATGCTACATCTTCTTCCAGGAAGTAAACAGGTTAGAGATGTGTGTGTGTATGTGTGTGTGTGTGTGTGTACGTGCTGTCTGGCAGAACACTAAAAGCACCTCACATCAAGGATGAAAAGACCAAGTCTCCCTTTTATCTTGTCTGTGACATTCTAAGGTGATTGGTCCTTAAGCTTCCCTGCGTGCTTTTGTTCCGTGCACCTGCTGATGAAACGAACAATGAAAGTGAACCTGTCCCTTTGTTTCGTAAAGAGCTCGCCGTGATTTAGTAGGTAATTCTAAATACACACTCTCTATCTACCGCCAAAAATGTGTCAATGTGGATTAAATGAACGCCAGGGGCAGCGTACGGTCGAGTCCCCCCTGAAGAGAACATGAATTATTCCAAGTTAAGATGCAGTTTTGGAATCAGCTCGATGTTCTGCTCTTCTCGTTGGTATAATTGGCAGATGTTCATGTTTTGGGGTCCCTGTATGTGAAGAGTGCATGCATAAAATATGTGCCTCACAGTGAAAATGTGTAACTCTGGGGCTCTCCAGGGGGACCTTGAGTTCATGCTGGCCATGTAAAATACAGCAGAGCCATCATATTTTGACAATGATACTGAAATATTAAAATGGTTCTGCTCTGGTGGATCATAAAATTTATCCTTGGCTCGACTGTACTCGGTTGGTATCCATTTAAGAATTTGATGATCAGCAGTGGAACCTGACTTTTTAGTCGTTTTAATGGTTTGATAATTTTTTTCCACCCAGGCTTTTAACAACGTGCACTGAAAATAAATCTTACATTATTTTAATTAAAGGTATACCGTGCAGAGTGTGTCTAAAGAACAGTGTGTAGACTCTCAGTCATCACTTATGGCCCACTAGAAGTGTGTGGGGGTGTATTTTTCTGCAGAAACCCTGACCTCTGCCTGTATTTTCCTCTTATTTTGCTGTGTTCAGGACGTTCCTTGTCTCAGACTGCAGGGATGGTCAAGACTTTATAAAATGGTAGCGACCAGGTGCCAGACCATAAGCAGCACACATCTAAGAGGATGCTACGAAGGACACGGTGCCAAAAACACAAATATATCGAATCCAGGGTTGGCTTTCACAGAAGCCAACAATTGACCCTATGCTAAGTCCCGCCTCTGGACGCAGACTAGCCAATTATAACGTAGACCAGGCTCCGACAACAACACAGCTGTGCTCCATTGACTCTAATGCAGTTGTTTCAGATTTCCTTCATTTTCAGGCTGGTGTTATGGATTTGGAGCTAAATGTTGTGCCTGGGGCACGTCGTGTATTAATGATACTCGTTACCTGGAGAGGTTGGAGAAAGATATACGTTTCTTCCCTGTTCCAAAACCAAAATCAAACCCTGAAAAGTGTAGGGTTAGCTAGCTAGCTACTGAAGATATAGCCTACTGAATGTATACACATGCTGCTTTTGCTTTGTAATGATTATAACAGTGAAACAAAGACCGACCCTGCTGTACAGGAACCAGTGAAGGGAAGCAGGGAACTTGAAGTATAAGTTAAGGTGTAGTTTCTCAGCGTTAACCTCACACAGAAGCAGGATCTCTTTAAATGCAAGAGACTGTTTTCCGAAGCCCTGACTGGGGGAGAGAGGCCGCTTACTGACCTCGAAGGTTCATCAGTATCTAGTTTGTCACTTATAATCACAGGGGGCTTGTAATCGTTGTTTGACTTCCTCCGGAGATCCCTGCCTGTCCAGTCGCAGAGGTCAGGATGCTGGCAGCAGCACGAGGGCAAAGCCAAACACCGTTCATCTGCACACACTGTGATGCCACACAGCTGGATCAATATCAGCAAAGTTTCCCTTTATATTCATTGTGTTCTGTGTGGATCAGCAGTGATGTGGTGGTTCACCTTTACACTGTGATCTGTAGCCTATAGTTGGGCTTTAGCTTCTAACTATCTTTGTCTTTTTAACCTGTTGTTGCTGCTGAGTCAGTTTGACATCCTGGATATATCCTTCAAACACAGACTGTAGACCCCTCTGTCTGCTTCTCTCTGGAATCACTGTTTCATTTTTCCAAAAATATGCTCATATTTCTTCAGGGAGTGCAGTTAGTTACAGTTTCACAAGTATCACAAAGGGGCGGGGCTTAGTGAAAGGTCAATTCCTGCATAGTATACCTTTAAGAATACTGACAGTCCCTTCCTCCTTTCATATAAATGAATGAATCGACCCGTCAGCACCTGATTCATCAAAGGATCAGATTTTTGTGATCGTGCTGTGGCTTTAATAGTAAGAACGGTTGCACAAATGAAAGGCAGGAAGTACATGGTTTGATCTGTCATGGTGCCACTTATCAGTCAACTTTGTGCATATTGGAAACACTGTCACTCGGTACCTGTGAAGGACTAGTTGCCGGAACGTTCGGACAAGTGCTGCATCTGTAGATGTTCAAAGTCGCACAGTGAATTAGGCCAGTGACTGCCTGACACATCATGGCTTGCATGTTCATCGACGGCTAAGCAGATGTGTGGATGTCACTGAGATATGCACATTCATTTACTCCACCAGCTGGGTGGCCCTATTACGTCTCACATCATAAATCCTTGACACATAATTTGTCACAATCCCTCAGGCTGAATGAAGAATCGAGTTCTAGCTGGCTGTGAAAAATACAAAAGTTTTAGCCGTTTCTCTGTAGTTGGAAAATGTGTGTCAGTCATTCTGTGGTACATGCTCCTCAGTGATTAGTTTCATTCACACAATGTCGACAAGGACGCTATCCCATCAGTTCATTCCATTCTTTCATTAATATGGTTTCTCACTTTTTGTTATTAATCTTTAAGATTGCTGTCAAACTGAGCTAACTGACAGTGTCAATGAAAACACTTCCTTCTAACTTACGGGCTGTGTCTTATTAGAATAAACAATGTGGTGAAAATATGCATTTGGAGTTCTGCTTGACTTTAAGGCCCTCTCTACACGCATACAAATATTTTCCCCTCCTTTTTAAGGATTCGGTCCACACCACCTTTGGTCCACACAGGAAGACTAAAACGACAGCAAACACTTGTCAGCGTTAGCTGTCTTCACCATTCTCCCCTTGTCACAAAGGTGTAAAATGCACGAACGTCACCTTTTTCGAACACCGGAGATCTCGTCACCATTGATTCCTGTTTGATGTGAGGATGAAGGAGCTTGCTCAGACATAGGAGTGATGCTCTGGACAAGGTTTCTTTCCATTCCTCATCATCCTCAACAATCCAACTCATTTGCTGGCTCTGACTGGGTCAGATCCAAAACCATTGTTTCTGGCGGACTTTAAAATAAAAAAAACTTGAATTTGCGGCCAATGTTGTCAAAAATTGCGATTTAAAATTGCGGCATTTTTATGTGATTTTTTTTTTTTTTGCAGGAAATTGCTGCTAATGACAAATATTGCAGGTCAGGAGAAAAAAAAAATGATTTTTTTTTTTTTTTTAAACTACTGCCTCCAAAAAATAAGTGATGTAATGACTTGCTATAATAATCATAGTGAATATTACAAAAACAGCTGCAAATGTTTCAGTTCTCTTCTTTAGTTTTATTGAATTAGTTTCAAAACATGGACTCCAATAATGTTTTAAAAAATCCTGAGTGAATATTGTAGCTCTCAAAGCAGACAATGTGACTGTAAAACAACATGTAAGCTACATCTTCTGTAAACATAACATTTGAATCAATTCAACACATATTGTATGCATTTAAACAAAGTGACAATTCTTATGTCAATACAGAGCGTTTCTCCATACTGCAATGACATTAGCGCCATTTGATGATGCGTCTGATGACATTTCAAATGATGTTGCATGCTGACGACTTCCGGTCAGCCGGAAAATGCGGAAAAATCGCGGGACTTTTGAAAAATTGCAAGCCCCTGCAAATATTGCATTTTTCTGGAGGGGCTGATTATTTATATACAGCATGTGCTCTGTCTGTTGACCCCTTTTTTCCTCCAAGATCCAAAATATTTCTACTGATGTATTCCTGAGTAAAAAAAAAGCTGTTCTCATCATCCTTCTCTTGGCTGCTTGCCATTTGCCTGGCGCTGTTTGATGGTAACACAGAATTTCAGAATGAAAGGGCATCCTAAAAATGACCATATGAATCAATGTTTTTACTTTGCATTTATGATATTGGATTGTTGATCATTGAATCCAGATCGATGGATCGTTACACCCCTATTTAAAATACTGAGGGGGAGCAAGAACAGTGGGTGCAGCTCGGTTCATCCCTGAAGTGATGCAGCAGTAAATTTAAGTGTAATTTAGTCATTTGACCAAACAGTGCCAAAAAAACGTTAGCAAATAGATAGTCTACCACTGTTGTTGTTGTTTCTATCATGTGCTCATTACACAAAGCATCAATGGGCATGCACGAACTGAGTAGATTATGTCATCATTTCCCAAACGCTCCATTTTACATGTCCTCACAGACACTACAGAGTTTTTATGCACCTCAGCATCTCTGTTTTAGTGACCTTAAACTTTGTTTGAATGTTGACAGGAGGCCAAAATATCTGTTTGCAAAAATAGCTCTGTGCGTGTAGACAGGGCTGAGAATTGATGTGTGGTAATAATATTCTTAATAATGATAAAACAAATATTCTCATTAGTTCACAGGTGCTTGTGTGGCAGAAAGGTTATTGGAAACATTTTCACTGAGCTAATAAAACAGATCTTTTTATTTGTATGTAATGTAGTTAATTAAGTCTGAAGCACACTTATAATCCTGCCTGGGTGCCACGAGTACTGAGGATAACTCGAAAGTCAGTGACTCATTCATGTCGTGGTCTGTGCTGGTATAATTATTCTTGTTGTGTTAGCGCTCTGCTGAATTTAGTTAACCTTTCTCCTCCGACTGACTGGTACGTATCCACAGAGCCGTTCATTCAAATGCAGTGAAGTAAGTAGGAGATAATACCGTGTTGTTTTCCACCCTTGCTCCTAATGTAGTAATCTATGTACTGTATATTTGTTGTGTCCTCATGACTCTCATCCCAATAACCTCTCCCCATCGTTGGCGGAGAATATATGACACAAGTTAACCTGAATGGAATGGAGACCCTGACCTCTCCCACATAAACACTAACAGAGGCTTGAGTCAGCGGGCTGTTAGTTTGAATGATATCTCAATTCCCTCTCCGCCGCCTTGGAAAAGAAATACCACCACCTCTCCCCCTGTCAACAGCAGTAATTCAGATATTTGTTGGATGTCTCTCAACACCACAAGGCTTATAGGGTCTCGGTCTGGGTGTGACACATCCAGCGGAGGCGTCCTTAAGAGGCTGTAAATTGCAAACTACAGTATATCTGTTGTAATCTCAAAATGACATCCTCGGGGGTGTAAGGAGATTTTGTGCTTGCATGTAATTGATTCTGAGCGTTCCTTAACTTTGCCAAATCAGCATTCTGTACGCAGCACGGCTATCTCAGATGGAAGCTAAAGATCAAGCCGGAGTTTTCAGTAGCCCCTCCTCGTGCGTTTGCAGAAGGTGGTGAGAAGAGATACAGCAGCATTATATGCTGGACACATTTCCTCATTTCTCTTCTGATGCGGATCAGTCACTTTTTCCTCCTCAAATGGCCCTAATTCAAAGAAAATGATCCCTGACACATCTTTCTATGAATTTTACATGGGCACTATTAGCAGGGGCCGTGACTCCGTTCAACAGTGTCCTGAGGCACTCGCATTTGGTGATTTGCATTGAAAAGGAATCACCGAGGCATGGACAACTGTGATCAAGCTGAAAATGTGGCAGTGTAGACAAAAAATTAACTAAATCATATCCAACTGCAGGGAGGTGGAGGTTTTCTATCATGTGCAGGGCTAGAACAGAAAGAAAGTCTTTGGTTTTTGAGGGAGATGTCACAAAAGAATCAACCATAGCAACCTCCAGAGCTGAAAAATGAGGCCAACTTGGTCCCAAGAACTGCAGTTCCTTGAATGGCCACTTGAGGCTGGCTCCAGAAGCCGATCAGTCCTCATTGACCCCCATGTTAAAATGCCCAACTTTACAGCAGAAATAAACATGTTTACAGCCTGGTATGAGAAACAGTTTTGGTCTCTGTAGCTAATTCCCCCTTCATAACAACAGTACAGTGGGTGAATTTTTATGTAATTCATCTGTTTACGCTTTAATAAGACTTAAAGTTATGCATTATTACTTGTATGGCTTTGAGTGACAGGCTGTCTGAGGCTTCACCACAGTCTATAAGTGAGATCCAACCCTATATTCCGAATTGCATACTCTTTCTTTTTCCTTTTAGCAGGTACTGCAGCGACCCTTAAAAAGTACGTACTGTTGCATGCAGTATGCACACAATCAGGACATACCACTTCATCATAACATTACGCCCTGAACTTTGACCCTCTTGCTTTTATATGCATATTTCCCCACTTAGCGAGTTTCGCCAGAGACAGAGATCAGCCTGGAGAGCTCTGCTGTTGTTACTTTGCAGTGTATGTAGTTTAACTTTAAAGTTATAACTGCACAGATTGTAGTTTCTAACATTTTATTTGTGACAGTGAAATGACATCTGCAGTTCTCTGTCACTGTTATTTCTATAGTTCTGTCCTTTTGTTGTTTGTAATATTTGTGATAATTTTGTTTACTGAAACAATCAATATTCCTTTTATTACTATGCGACTGGTCATCAGTTTCTTGAATGCGCTGTCATCCATCATTGTGACTTCTGACAGCTGTCAGTTTGCTGTCATCTGTTTGCAGCTCAGTCAGTGTGACAGATTGTCTGCCGAGAACTGTGGGTTAGAATAGCCAGAGAAGCATGCTGGCTACAGACTGCAAAATGTGACCAGATATAGTAGAACATCCTGGTATTTATGGTGTACTGCATTTGACATACTATGTATTTGGACATACTAAATCTTTACTTGTGAACTATATATTATGGTAGTATGGGTATTGGAATGCACAGATGGTCATCTCTGGCTCCAAAAAATCAAGATGGCAAACTGTCAAAGCTCCAAACCAGGAGTCTGTGACATCTTGGCAGCTACGTCCATAAGTTTATAGTAGGGTTGTCCAAACATTTTTGAATGGGGGCCGGCTGCTTCTTGCATCATATGTGCTATTTAAAGAAAAATCACATACAAATGAGACAAGTGTTTGATCTTTCAATGAAAAAGTATTAAACTTTTCACTGCTCATGAAAGTGGCGACCCTCGCTGTTGACTTAACGCTTCTTTGCTGTGGCTATGTCTGCTACAAATGTTTGCTGTTAGCAACTGTTCATTTGCTTGTTTACTGTCTTTTTATGAAAATACTTAAGTTCCGCCTGCATAATTGGTACATGTCTACTAACTCTACGATATGATACGATACGATACGAAACTATTTTTTGAACAACAAATCGTGGGCCGTTTAAAATCAATCTGTGGGCCATGATTGGCCCCCGGGCTGGACTTTGGACATGTCTGGTTTATAGTCTGTTGAAATTATTTACTTTTTAAGTCTAAAAGAGATTTTAGATTTTAATGGTTTGGTGCAGTGGTTAGCACTGTCACCTCACAGCAAGAGGGTTCCTGGTTCAAACACCAGGGTGAGTCAGCCCTTCTGTGTGGAGTTTGCATGTTCTCCCTGTGTCAGCGTGGGTTTTCTCCGGGTGCTCCAGCTTCCTCCCACAGTCCAAAGACATGCAGGTTAATTGGTGACTCTAAATTGTCCGTAGGTGTGAATGTGAGTGTGAATGGTTGTCTGTCTCTATGTGTCAGCCCTGTGATAGCCTGGAGACCTGTCCAAGGTGTACCCTGCCTTTCGCCCAATGTCAGCTGGGATAGGCTCCACCCCCCTGCGACCCCCAACAGGATAAGCAATTATGGAAAATTGATAAATTAATGAAAGGTTTTAAGTGTCCAGTGTGCAGGATTTAGGGGCATCTATTGGCAGAGATTGTATTTTATCTTCATAACTGTGTTTTCATTTGTTTATACTCACATAAAAATAAGAATTATATATTTTTATCTACATAACAAGTTTTACTGTAGCCCAGTACCGACCAGTCATGTTTTGCGTCAGCCACCATAGCTCTCCTACACCTAATCTGTAACCTCGCTGCTAGGAGACACTAAAACCTCCACAGTGGACCTTTAAGCTCACCATGCTAGATGGGCTGCAAATGCATTTAGGATGTAAAGCTCTATCCATATGTCTAATGTGTACAGTGGGCGAGCCAGGACCCACGGCTTTAATAATGTGCATTAATTTGTTTACCCACAAACATCAGATGTAAATAAATTACAGACAGTCCAACAATGATGACAGTCTCATACACTATGCGAGTTAACCTGCCATCAGCAAAGCAGTGAGGAGCTTTCTGCTAAGATCTGCACATTTTTCACTTACAGGACGTCCCCAACCCCCAACACACACACACACACACACACACACACACGCAGAGTTTAGACCAAATTCCTCGTCACTACAATGCAGAGCTCAGCATTGTGGTCACAGCTAATCTATGAACAAGGACTCAACATCTCAATATGGAATTGAGACGAACCATTAAAATGAACCACACCTGTTCCAGTGTTAACATGCTGGGTTTAACAACAGGAGAAATTAAATCTGTATTTTAAAATATATTCATCCCTCCTCCTGGCAAATTATTCCTCAGTGGCTTCAAACAGATATTATACATGTGTGTGTGGAAGTCAATTATGTAGATTTTCATTATTAAACGAACAGATATTACAACTGATGATTTTACATTTTCACTGTGCGAGATTTAACTCCTCTTGATGCGGTTTCTTAATATTCAAAACAGGAATCAGTACGCCACCTGAGATGTTCATTAGCCGTTCGCAGACATTCTGCTGACACGACTCCTCCGCCATCACTTCTTCTTTACAGCGTGTGCGGTTTTGGTAAAAGCTGAGGAGAGAAGCTATAAGGAGGCAATATTTCATCTCTGTTAATAGCAGTGGCAATTTTCCACTGCACTCTCTAACATAAAGGGCCCACTGGCCACATTCAGAGCAGATTTCAAAAGACACGGTTCCCGCACTCAGCTCCATTTCCTCCATCATTATCAATATTAAGTATGTCCGGTATAACAATGGCATCAGAAGAAGAATGTCTGTTGCGAGGGCTCGGTGAGATAGTAAAAGTGCAGAGAGGAAAATCTATTTCTGCGCAGAGTTATCATCTCAGCCTCACTGCCGGGATCAAGTTATTACAGTCAGTGTGTATATTTCTCTCCTCACAAAGCCGAATGACAGTAATACCGACTGTCAAAGCACAGAGGCAGAAAGATCTCATGGAATATATAGACTTGGCACATGCTGCATGAGGCTTTGTAGGAGTTGTTGGATTCTCAACCCAACCCAAGCTTCTCAGCAGCCTTCAGGGGCAAATGGCTGTTATAATCCATTTTGAAAGAGACATTTCCCATTTGGCCCAGGCAGGCACGACTTTCCCTCTTGTAGAGGGATGGAGTTGACACTAGTTGGAATAAGACTGAGATTCTCAGCAACATGTCTGACTCATAACCTCTACAGCTCGGGGCTAATCCTGGCTGACGAAAGCACATCTTGAATTGTGCGACCATTCATCTAGGAGGGCATTTTCGGCACGGCGAGAAGTCAGAGTGATTACAGCGGACGGAACAGAGGAAGGCACATTAAACATGATATTTAAAATACCTCCACTGTAATTGATTAGCTGTCAACCATTGCATTTATCAGAAGTGATTAAGCCAGGGGTGTCAAACACATTTTAGTTCAGGGGGTACAGCCCAATTTGCTGATGATGTCATTGTGTTTGTCACAGTGACAGACATGTTTAGAACATGGTGGCTTATGTTGGTTTTTGTGCTGGTTTAAATTTCAATCATTATTGAGGTGGCTGTTACATTTCTTGAGACCAGCTTTGTTTTCTGAAATAATGCTGCAAGTATGCGGCGTCGTTACTTGTTATGAATGACCATTATATGAAGTATTATATAGAGGAAGACCCGTAAGAGAACTATGATAAAATATAGACGGCTGTTGAAATTGGCGGATAGGAATATTGTAGGTCCAATCATGTGTTTCGTACAGTCATCTGAAGGACCAGATGAGACCCTCTGGTCTGTGGCCATACATTTGACACCCTCAAATTAAGCGGTTTGAGTATTAATTCTCTGATTCCAGCTTATTAAATGTGAATATTTTCTGGTTTCTTTACTCCTCTATAGCCCTATTTGCATGGGACCAGCATTACAATAGGATCTCTGGTAATTTGTAATAGTCGCGAAAGTCGTCTGTGATCTTAATTCTATCCATATCTGCCATGTCTGTAATTTGTCAGGTAAAAATCCCCCGCAAATCACATACCATAGTTACCAAACGCAGATGTTGCGCGATAATCTTGTGCAAATCAGCATCTTGGTGATTTGAGGCTGTATTTTAATTTTCTGTTTCTTCCATGCCTCTTTGGAAATTTGCATTTGGAAATTATCAATGAAAGTTTTTAAAGCATTTTGGGCACAGGAGGCTCATCGCTATGCAACATAGAGACCTCTTTACAAAAAGCAAGCTCAAATCAACCACATGAGCGATAAAGATGATGAGATGGATAGCAACTGATGTACATCACAATTGGTTCTGTTTGTTTAACCCACATTTAAAAGGGAAAAGGAGGCTAACTCATCGTTTCCACTTACATATGTGACCGGTGTCCGTAGATCCGTAAATGTATGGATGATGCCTCATTAGTCCAACGCAAGGAAGTACATTTCTTCATGGATTGATAGAAACCTAGCAGAAACTACCTGTAGCCATGGAAGAGAGGCTAATTTTGTCTGTTTTGCCATTCAGTAGCTTAGAATATGCACTTGGAACATTACTGAGACAAAAACAGGATCAATATTGCATAGCAACAGATGAATGAATATGTTAGCCTGCTGGGTATGCGGCATGTCTTGAGAAATACTTAATTAAAAAGATGAACAGCTGAACGAGTCATAATGAGAATCTGACTGTGTGTAATATATAACCATATTTTAGCAGAATATTCAGATTTACAATGTGTTAAAACTAAATACGTTCTTTTTAGTCACACAAACTCACTTGAACAAAGCACAGGTACCCGAATTGAAGGAAATAGCCTGTTGGCTAAGCTAGCACACTGTCATATGGTCTCTACGAAATCAAACACAAAAGTTACATTTTTTAGTCCAGAAAAGTCCAGACCGAAATATTACGGACGGGAGGAGTTTCGCAGGCACATTGGATATCATGGAGATTCCCACAGGAATCAATGGACTTACGGTCGCCTCGTCTCCGTACACATAAGTGGAAACGAGGCGTAAGACTGTGCATTACCAAAGTGTTTCTGTGTTGTGTAGAGTTGAGTTACATTTGACTGTGCATGTCATATAATGTCAGTAAATTCAAATCAAATACAGACTTTGCTTATACCATGCAAATGCACCACATGAAACACAGACGTGGGGGGTTAATTTCTAAATCACAGCTAACACTGGTCCCTTGCAAAAGGACTTTAGACAGTAAATGTGATTTCTTTGGTTTATGGACAAAACAAGACATTTCAGGACATCATTTTGGGCTGATCAACCATTTTCCGACATTTTATGGACCTAACAACCAGTGGCTTAATTGAGCAAATAATCAGCAGATTAATTGACAATAAAAATAACCATTAGCTGCAGCCCTGTTGTTAATGACTGTCGTTGTATTATCACTGTACCTTGTGCTGAGAATTTAGCATATGGAGTTACTACAGCAAAGCCTTTAAAAAATGGCTCCTCATCACACAGCTGCTTCACCTGAAGAGATCGTTAGAGTTTTTTGAATATGCAGTGTCTTTTCTCGGATCCAATTAGTCACATTGTGGTGTGATATCTTTGGGGAGGTGTGAGGAGGAAATGACAAGACTTCAGGTGAAATGTGCTCACTGAAGGAAGACAGCATCATGTGTACTGTAGGATAATGTGGCAGGGGAAACAGAAGCCCCCTATATTCTATTCTGCTCTATTGTTTTTTTTTTTTATATAGGCTAATTTGCCTTCCCGCTGTTCTAGGAATGCAAGTCGGCACATCGAGGTAGTTTGTAGACCACAAAAGAAATCTATAGGCCCTGTTAGGGTCTGTGGCTGTCTTTGAATTGCTTAGTAATATGCGACGTACAGCAGTGTCCCTACAGCAGTTTCTCTGGAGTAAGGTGTTCTGGGGCTTTAGTGCCTCAATAAAATTGGGCTATACCTCTGATGATCCAACCCTCTACTGAAAGCGAAATACACACCTCAGAGAAATTTACTGCTCCCTAGAATGTGATACCAAAGCAATTAGTGTCGGAGAGATTGGTAGGCATGAAAAATCCTTACAGCATGCCTTGGAGCCAATACAAAGGCAATGCATCTCAGTTTTACGGCCCCATTGCTTATTCAGTCTTGTTTGGTGTTCCTCTCCAAGACTCCAGTGTCAGTGGGGAATTATCGTGACAGGGCAATAAATTACTCTTGCATTTAGCATAAAGTCTCCCAATAAAGATTAGACTATAGGATACTGCAGTGACCGGAGGGCAGTATAAACAACTCCCTGAGGGGAAGTGTTGTTGCTTTTGTTAATCAAAGAGGAGAAAGTCACACACTCGGCTAAAAACTTTATAATAGTGTGTTAATCAGGACATCGATAAGAGCCATCGCCCCCTCCATTCCTCGGGCGTTATCAATCTTAGTATGTGCCAATACTCGGTGCTGCCAAGCATTAGGGGGCTTTCAGTGTGTTTGTATTGACAAATCTTTAACTTGACTAGTTTACGCAGCTCTCATATCAGCGTATGAGTCATAATGACGCAAAGTGACGATTTAAATAGCAGCGACTTTTTTTCTTGAGCACAATCAGTCTTTACACAGCCGCAGGACCGTGAGATGACAGTAAATTCCCTGGGTGAGGCGGCTTGGGTCTGTTTATGTGGCGTAGCAAACAACCCTAAATGTCAATGAGTGGACTCGGCTCTGTGAAGGACACCAAAGTGTCTGGGCTGCATTATTCGCCACGAGTCTGTGGGATTACTCGGGTGCCTGTAGAACAGCATGTAATCTAGCAGCCTGTGGGGACGGGGACTCAGCCTTCACCACAATACTGCAAGGAACAGGCTTGTTCACTTGTTAAGTCCCCGTCTTTGGGAAGCCCACGTGCGCACGCTGATATGCAGATGCACGCAGGAACAGACACAAAGGCGAGCACGCGTGCAGACACAGGGACTTTCTGTCTGGAAAGCTGTTGCATAGATTGCCGTGCTGGCTCGTCCCATTGGATTGCAGCGCTTAGTTATCGACTTATACGGAGTTTAGTCCGTAACAGTTTTAATTTCAGCTTAGAGTGGCAAGAAAGATGCAGATGCACCGCAGGGAGTCGAGCATCCAGGAGTGTCATATGTCCAAATAAGCTCTTTTGTGTCCTCAATAATGTGTCGCTTATCTCGCTGTGCACAGCTTTTACTGTTGTTGTTTTTTGTTTCATAGTTACGATGGTGGACAGGAAGAGGAAACAGTGGCTGAAATTAATTTGTTTAATTAATTACTCTCCCTTAATGATCATTTCTTTGTTCATTTCACCTGAATTTTTTCTTGTCTGTTCTGTAAAGTCTCCCTCCGGTGATGTTCACGCTTACAGTCCACTGTTTATCAGAATTCTATGTCCAAAAATAAAAACGTCAATACAGCCTGCCGCCTCTCGTGGTCACGGTTACTGTGATCAGCTGCTTATATGGATCAGAGGGCTCAGGACAGAATCATTCTTGTACAAATCCTGTGTAAATAATGTGCTTATAGTAATCAAGTAGCCAATTTACAGTGTTCATTTTAGGTTTAAACTACAGTAATTCTATATTTAACTTTACTCCCATGATGCCCTGCCTCTCCTTAACCTGTCTGCCTGCGGGTTGCTACCTGAGGCTGGTGCTGCGAGTACATTGAATTATGCTGTTTAATTTATCCTAATTTCCGGAAAAAACTAACCATAACGTTGGTCTTTTTATTCAGACATTAAGTATAAATCATGCACCAGCATTCAATCACTGAGGAAGAATAGTCTTACAGAAGATGTGTCACAAATTTGGGAAGAGACTAAGTTATATTCAAGAATCTTTAAGACCTTTTTAATACCTCTTTTTTGAAATTTAAGCCCAAAACTGCAATGGAAATACACATTATATATATGTATGTGTGTGTGACACACGTGTGTAAGTACTCTGTCCAAGTAAACACACTGATATCAGTTCAAACTGAACAGTAAGTAAATATGACAATAACTGGGTGAGCTTAAGTTGAATGTGTTCAATGTAAAAAGAAAAAACAAAATCTCGTCACTGTCATAAATGCTATTTATTATCTCAATTCTTCGGTCTGTCCAGTGACTGTAAACACTCATTGGGTCTGTCAGGCTGGAGAAATTTCTGCGGTAACGTGACCGAAAATATTTAAGACCCATCAAATCTGAATTTAAGACAATTAAAGACATTTTAAGGACCTGTAGACATCCTGTGTGGTACTTGTTAATAGTGCTACATGCTATGAAAGTGTAACGTCAGCACCACTTTTCAATGATGAAGTTCAGTTTCTCATTTTTTTCTTTTATAAATAAATACAATGTTTAAAAAGCACTTATGATTTTTGTAAATTAATTAATTATAATTGTCATTAAAATGGTGTTATATTTAGTGAAGAGCACATTATGGCTTATTTAGGGCTTGAAACTCAAAGTGCAGTGACCTTTCTTGACTTTCTTGTGGCCTGCAAAACAATAACTTGGTCCCACCTCTGCATGGAGTATTTCTCAAGGACCAGTATGCTAAATGAAATTCATAAATGTTTCTGTTTATCTTCCTGTTTTGCAACCATCTGATTTTTTTCAGAGCTGGCTTACAAAGTAACAGCTTGTAATTTCCATCATTATTTTTTCTCATCACGTGCATTTTGAAGAGCAGAAACCACTTGATAAAATGATCGGAGAGAACAGATAGTGCCAGACATTTCAGTGAACTGGTTGTAACTCCTTCTTCATTAAGTCATTTATACACAAAACACCATGTTCAAAAAACCTGGTTTCCCTTCACTCATAATTTTAGAATTAAACCATATAACCTGCTGCAGAACTTCGTCCCTGCTCTCTGGAGGATTAAATTGAAAGCAGAACCAACTCTGAATAACCTCCTTCAAAAACACACATGAATTTCCAAGTATCCTTTCAACTGAACCCATGTGACGAGGTTGAATTTGCAAAAAAAGGGTAAAACCTTTATTGGCACAGCAGATGAGTGCCTTCCAATAATAACTGGATAAAAACCAGTCCTTATGTAAATACACTTTTTGAACAAAGGCAGCCTCTAAATTGAGGCCTTAAGATTTAGTAGTTTTAACCCACCTGTTTCATAGTTACTATTGTGTACGATGCTTCTTTAAAGGAGAAGTCCAGTATTTTGCACTTTCAGCTCCATTCCTGGTTGTTTATGATGAAATAGAGTGGTTAAGACCAAAATCTTGACGATTGCTCCTTCTCTGAGAATTTGAGAGAATTTGTCTTTCCCCTGCCTGGCTTAACAATGCTGTCTATGGCCATGTGTAAATCTGTCCTAAAACCACCTTAAATGTTGGTTTTCAAAGCCATGAAACTCACCCAGTGGTCAGTGGTGTTCCTTGATGTTCCCACATAAAAATCGTAGCAAACTGTGGTTTCGGTGATGATTTATTTGACATTTTGTCCATGCATTGATTTCCTATAGGAAGCCTCATTGTCCGTTGGTAGTAATCCGCCACTGGAAACAGAAAGGGGGTTGTTTACGACAAGGTTGTAGTCATTGTAGTCTTTTAGCTCAGCAAAAGTGCCGGCTCGACAGTGCTGTGTGCGCTCCTCCTCTTCGGAGGAATTCTCCTGCAGTCGCTGACCACACAAAACTTTACCCATTATTACTCGCTTGTAAACAACCTTCGCAGTACGATGCCTTTGAACGCAACGCCAGCCTTCTTCTTCTGCTTCTTTCTGTGTCCCATTACATTGCAATGGTTTCCTGCCGGTTGGCGACACTCACGTAAAGGAGCATTATCGCCATCAAGTGGGCTGGAGTGTATAACGCTTCAGGGTCAAACCAACGATCAAGTGGAAGTTTACACACGGGTGTGAGGCAGCTGAAAAAATAGTTCCACAATCCAGATGAATAGAAAACACAGATGGAAACCACAGTTTGCTACGATTTTTATGTGGGAACATCAAGGAACACCACTGACCACTGGGTGAGTTTCATGGCTTTGAAAACGAATGTTTAAGGTGGTTTTAGGACAGATTTACACATGGCCATAGACAGCATTGTTAAGCCAGGCAGGGGAAAGACAAATTCTCTCAAATCCTCAGAGAAGGAGCAATCGTCAAGATTTTGGTCTTAACCACTCTATTTCATCATAAACAACCAGGAATGGGCTCAAAGTGCAAAATACTGGACTTCTCCTTTAAATCTTTCCAAAAATCTTTAGTTCAAAGGTCTTAAAAAGGTCTGATCATTTAGAGGAAACCACATGTGATGTTCTGAAGAGCACAGAACAGAGTGCGAAGATGCTTTAGACACACAGACAGGGTCCATGGTTTTGTAAACCTCTGTGTTCTCGTCCTCAGGTTGGTTCTGAGCACCTTCTCCAGGATGAACACCAACTCCTCCGACGAGTTCTTCCAGGCCACAAATCATGCAGAGCAGACTTTCCGTAAGATGGAGACCTACCTCCAGCACAAGCAGCTGTGTGATGTCCTGTTGATAGCCGGGGATCACAAGATACCAGCTCACAGGTTGGTGTTGGTGCTTCTGCCGGCTTTGATTGCATTAATTACACCTGCATCGACTCGAGTGCAGAGATACAGAAGCTCGTGTGGATTCACTTCATTAAGCCGTCGATGCGAGCGCTCAGGCTTTGGTCTGGACCACAGTTTGCATGCTGAAATATATTTTGTCAGTCTCGATCCATATGAGGAATAATTAGATAATCTTTGAAATGCAAAGCGAGATTCTTGTGATTTTTCAGGTGACAGGAAAGATATGCCCACTCACTGTTCACTGGTTTGCATCTAAATAATGCACACCGCTGTGATCTAATTACACCTCTGCCCTCGCTCGTTTCCACCGTACGTTTGCTCCCTGGAAGAGCACTGTGATCCCAAACATAGAGGTGTCAATATTTGGGCATCCAGCCTCGGTTCAGCGGCTGAATTGAACAGATCCCAGTGACATCCCCTGAATACAGAGAGGCATCACGTCCACTGAGTGCGTGTGCTCGTGTGTGTCTGCGAATGTTGTTAGTTCATCCAGACAGACTCATGAAACAGAAACCAGAATGCTCCGCTGAGAGAAAGAAGTATCAGTGACTGACCTAGTTGAAATAATCAGCTCTCTGACTGCCTGTTTCACTCCGGCTTTATATGTGCTCAGAGGACACAACCAAGGAAAGCAGGGATGGTGTGGAGACAAAAGAGATGACGCATAACGTAACAAGTATTCATATAAATATCAGAAACCACAAAATTATGGAAATATGGGTCGGACTGTGTCACTGGATCTCAGCTCCTCGTATCCCTGTGTGATCTCTTGTTTCCTTCATGAATCAACCACAGTGTTACGTGAGCCAGACAAATGAGCGAACATAATTAGAAGTCCGACCAGTGTAGCTATTAGCAACATGAAGTATGTGGGATCATTTCATACATCACACACTGACAGTGGAATATAGGCTGAACAGTAACTAGCGTGGTGTAAAACCACACAAGCAGCATGAATCACAGTTAGAAACAAATATGGATGGAAAAATGACTTTCTTTTTATTTTTGAATACAGTGTTAACATGCAGATTAATGTTCAAGCAGTAAGAGAGGAAAAAGAAAACCTACAAAAACAAATAAAAAAAACCTACACCCACTTAAAAAAGTTGCAGAAAAGGATCTTGTATCACCAAAAAAAGCCTCTCACCTTCACGTTCTTTTGTATTGACTCATATTCTATATCTGTCTGTTTCCAAAGGATGGCTATGAAAAAAATAAAACTATACACAACCAGAGAGGTAGAGATAAGGAAATAAAATAGAGTTAATAAAATGCTTGTAATAGAAATAAAATAAATTAAAGTTAAGGATTCCTTCAGGTCATTCATTATCTTAACAAAGTAAAGTCTTCGTCCCCACGGTAATAAGACTGTTTAATACGTCCTGAATGCAGTCACACACACACTAACACACTTGGACTGGACTGTGTAATGGACAATTTTATTTTAATTTAATTTCCATTTGTGCACTTATTTTAATGTATTTATTTTGTTTCGTGTCTTTTATGAGCTGCTGGACAGCTGAATTTCCCTTTGGGATAAATCAAGTTCTTTCTATTTCTATATTGCTATATTCTATATTTTTCCCAGAGATGTATGAAAATGTCCATCTTTAGGTGTACAGATAAAGTCACCTTTTCCACCATGTAAATCTCCATTGTGCGATTAAGGTTTTCGAATGAAGACTTGAATGTTTGTTGTCATACTTTATGATGTCATCACCATAGGAAAGAAAATTCTAATACAAAATATATATAAAATATATACCTCTATGAGTAAAGTAATTCATTATTTCTTTAATTAAATTTACTTTTTTGTAATGAGACTGCCCTGTTAAATACAGGTGCATGCGTGGAAGGATCACTAAATGGGCCTGCTGGGCACAGGTCCAGGGTCCCAAAGTGGAAGGGGGGTCCTCACCTGCAAAATGTGACTCAAATTGACATACTGAGATCAAGAAGAGATTCAAAATGACCACAGCGAGATTTACAAAATTGCAAAGAGACTGAAACTATTTTAAAAGAGGGGGCAAAACAACCTCAAAAATGTCCAAAACAACCCCCAAAATGACCTCAAAGAGACACAAAATGTCCGAAAAAAGACACCAAGTCACTGCAAATAGACAAAAAACGACGGCATAGAGACACAAAACCACAAAAACATGCATTAAGACTAAAGAAAATACAAAACAACAACACAAAACGAGGCTAAACAACTGTTAAGTATGCGTATCTTGCTTCAGGCGAAGGGGTGCTCACTGTCTGATAATCCGCCCCTGGGTGCACGCCTCCCTTTGTGTGCGGCAAACAGGAGAGTAAACACCTTTTTGACCACAGTAAAAATGTTTTTTAAAAGGCTAAACACCAACAAATATGGACTGAAGCTGAATATTTCATTAGATAAAATCATGTTGTGAATTTTGGAAACGATGACATCTATCATTTCTTCAATACTTTTAATTTTTATTTTTGGTCTTTAAAATGCTCTGGAGTTATGGGAAATGTTTAGATTGCACCAGTCGAAAGTGTATGTCAACATCAACATACAAACCCCAACAAAAACCCAACCAACACAAACACTCACACACACACACAGATAACACACACACACAGAAGAGGGATCTTGACACCTTAATTCAACACAGTCACGAGTTAATAACACAAAGCACATAGCAATACATATCATCCATGTATGATTATCAGACGCGGCCCATCACAGACGAGTGTGCGCAGGAACAAGAAAACCAATAAGGGTAAAAGGAAAACATCCAGTTTATAGCCCCTTTTCCACCTCGGGAACTTTTATCATTTACCCAGATTCGTGCAGATCACATGGTTTTATATGTGATGTAGTAAAACACGAGGAACAGCAGAACAACTTGAGCGTCCTCCATCCTGGCGTATTGTGTCACACAAATGATGATGCAGGCTTGTCGGTCACCATTTATGGCGTCATCAAGCTTGTTTGGCCTTCAGCTTCTTCTTACCGCCACCTACTGGACTGGAGGTGTAGTGCAGTTTCTTTTACCACTCCCCCATACGTCATCAGCCTGATTTGAATAAATTCTCCAGAACTTTGAGGTGCGGTGGAAACGCAAACCACACAGATTACCGGGAATTCTTTTTACCCAGGTAAATAAATTCCTGAAAATAAAAGTTCCTGGACATGTTGGTGGAAAATGGGCTAATATGTGTATCCAGATGTGGCCCCCATCCAGATGCACCCACTGAGTCTAGATATTGCAAAAGAGGACCTCAAGATTCTTCCTATTTCTGTTCACATTTTGGACGATTAAATGGCAGTTTTCCCACATGAATAACAGAAACAAGTTCACACAGTTTCTGAAGCATGGTGGGTTTGATGTCTCCCAGTCTTTTAGCACCATGCACATCCAAAAATATCAGGTTTAAACAGAATTAAAGGACATGCAAAAAAAACTGGAATGTCAACATTATGAATGAAGCTTTGAAGCCTTGAACTTTTCGGTACAGCCCTTGAAACATTACTGCATGAAATGTGGCTGTGGCTCAGGAGGTAGAGCAGGTCGTCCACTAATCAGACGCTCAGCGATTCAATCCCTAGTTCCTCCAGTCTGCATGTCAAAGTATCCTTGGGCAAGATACTGAACCCCAAATTGCTCCCGTTGGCTGTGCCATTGGTGTGTGGATGTTGAAAGCGAGTAGCAGGTGTACAGTCGCCTCAGCCTCCAGTGTGTGAATGGGTGAATATGACTGGTTAGAAGACTAGAAAGGCGCTCTACAAGTCCACTCACCATGATTACACTGACAATGCAATGTGATACAATATAAGGTATGTCTTTTTCTTATGAAGCAAAGCCACATTTGAGCAAACACAATCTCAGGATTGATTTAGTGAGCACTTAAAATAATCAGCGTATGGATCCGTCATAGACCTGCAAACTAATGTATGCTACTGTGTTTTATTTGACAGACTGGTCCTGAGTGCCGTGTCGGACTACTTTGCTGCTATGTTCACCAGCGACGTGAGGGAGGCGAAGCAGGAGGAGATCAAGATGGAGGGAGTGGATCCGGAGGCCCTCAGGTCCCTGGTTCATTTCGCCTACACCGGTGAGTGCTCGTAAAGACGTTCACTAGCTCTTGTAAGTAGTTATGAGACTTCTAGAATCCAGCATGATTAAAATGGATCAATAAGGATATTCATCAGTGGGCAGCGCTTCAACGTGACTTTGCTTTGTTTTACGGGACAATCCTCTTTAATAAATGCTGCTGTTGTTGCTGCTGAATATCCACCTCCACTGTATTTAAATGATAAAATAACATGATGATTATCGAGTTTGTTCGAATGCAGCACTTCTCTTTTCATGATATAGAAAATATATTCTCCTTGTCCTGTCATTGCAGGTGTCCTTGAGCTGAAGGAGGAGACCATCGAGAGTTTATTGGCGGCAGCGTGCCTCCTCCAGCTTTCACAAGTCATCCAGGTTTGCTGTAACTTCCTGATGAAACAGCTCCATCCCTCCAATTGCCTGGGAATACGCTCCTTCGCGGACGCCCAGGGCTGCGTGGACCTGCTCAATGTGGCTCATAACTACACCATGGTAGGAGGCACATTTACACGGCTTGGGTGGGCTAAAATATTTATTCTGGAAGAAGAGATCACACTCTCTAAGTGACTCTTCATTGCATGAATGCACTCAGGGAGCTGTGGTAATGAAAGCTCCAACGGTAACAAGAGTATTTAAAAATGTAGTTTAATTAACGCTATAATGTACTTTCGCTTGAAAGGCGGCTCACACTGTGAATCAAATTAACTCTGCTCCACATAATCTAAGGTGCTGACGGGATTTATTGTAATCCTTTTTTTAGTGCATATCTGATTTTTAATTTCTGCTCACATCGACTCTGATTATAACCTTTGTATTAATAACCGCCGTTACTGCTAACGCAGTATATATAGATAACGTCATGGCTCGGTACACTGTGTGTGTAACACATGGAAATGTTTGCGATCGTCCTCTGTTTTGAGGCGACTTCATTTAAATAACCTGTCATAACCTGTGAGAGAGTGAACTGTTGGTGTCCTGGTGATTTATATGATCTAATTTAAGCAGAGAAATGGGTGACGTCCACATTTGAATAGAAATTGAATAGTTTCATGCCTTCACTTTATCTAATTCGCTTATATGGCTGTCAGTAAGAAATACCAGGTTGCCTCACATTGATTAGTGCGCCGCCAGACTCGTGAAAATGTGATTTCTATATATTTCTGGAAGGATTATTTGCATTGGATTAAGATTCATGCAGACATTTGTCTGATAACGCCTTGCTGGCTGCGCAGAAGTGACAGCATGAGGCAGCCGTTATCTCCTAGAGGACATCTGCTCAGCCTGTTTACATAGGCCCCATCCAGGACCAGGAGGTTAATCTAATCATCAAACTGCACAAGAGGGCCAACTTCCTGTTCAATCACTTCAGTAATGAGCAGCGAGAGCTGTGGGCTTCCTGGAGCTCCGTCCTCTGGGCTGCAAGGGGAACGAGTTGTGTTATGATAAGCTTGTTTTGAGCAGAGCAGCTGAGATCCGCCTCTGACATCCTTTTCCTTTCTGAAAGAGTCGCCCTTTTTATGTTGAAGTAGAGAAAAATGTGATGTTGTATTGTTTGAGCTGACACTGCTCCTTTACAGAAATAAAACTATATTTCAGCTGTCCACCTCAATAAATACTAGAAGTTGCGTATTGTGAACGAATTCTAATTTAAAAACATAAAAAAAATACAGCAGTTAGGGATGGGAATTGATAACATTTGACTGAAACCAATTTATTCTTTATTTTATTTAACCTTTATTTCCTTTTTCAAGAGTGTCCTGGCCGAGACAGGCAGCAACATAAGTTACAGACAGACAACAGAGAGCAAAAATACAGAATTAAAATGTAAATATTTATTATAAAATATAATATAAAACACAAAATATAAAATTACTACAAAGAAAAACCAAAAAGTATGTCAATGTATACTAGAAATAAACCATAGAAGCTCAAAAATGGCGACTACACATGATCATAAAGACCAGCTGAGACACACTGTGACACTGGCATAAAGAAGATAATAATGATACCAGTGCCAGTATTGATCCTGCTTATTGGTCTGATTCTTTACACATTCCCTTATTTATTCCCGATCATTTGTCTCTGTGGAAGAAGTGCAGGCCTGCACAGGTTTTCAGCATCAATGCCACTGTTATATTATCTCTGAACACAGTGTAGAGACAGGGTGGAAAAAAGGCGTGCATGTGACTAGTGTCATCAGAAATATAGATTTATGGATACATATTGATTCAGAATATTTGAAATGGTTTCAGTGCTCATTTGATGCAGTATTGATACACAGGTACCAGCTGTGTTTTCAGGCTTTCTCTTATTGTAATGTTTATTATAGTCATTTCTGCTGTTGTCTGCAACAAACAAAGAAAAGAAAAGTAATCATTCCATGTCAATCAGTCATTTATTTGTCACATAAAAATAATAATACTAATTATTATTATTATAATTATTAATTTATAGAGCACAATTCATGCATAAAATTCAACACAAAGTGCTGAACATAAACGACAATTAAAAACATGTGATAGAGAAAAAAAGATGATAAAAACATAAAATAAAATGATATTAATAATAAATAAATAAATAAAAAAGTCAAATTCAGTTAAAACGACAGGCTATAATAAGATACAACAAGTCCAGATTTCTCCTTAGTCATCACTTCAAGGTCCACACAGTTTAATACATTCAGCATCATACTTGCTTTTCGCGACGTCATCCAGCTAGTTTGCTGTTTACATCAAGTAGCTGTCCATTAGTCACTCACTCTACAGCAGGAAATGGCACTTCAAAATAAAAGCTCTGTGCAGGAAAAATCACTGTACTTAATAATAAAGTGTGTTTTTTACAAACTTGAAACTTTTGCGGTCACTTGTGGTCCACTCAGACCTGCGACCCACCAGGTGGGAACCACTGGTCCAAGCCAGCCACAAAGATACCCACCAACATTTGCAAAATAGACATCAGAGCATAAATTTAGCGGCTCTGACAGAGAGACGACTGGAAACATGCGCGCCTACGTCATTGTTATAGCCTTGATGTATTTACCTTTTATTAAAAGATTAACATTGTGTTTATTTTCATTTAGGTTTTCTTAATCAAAGAAATAACCTGCTAAGCCTGTCTGCGAGGTGCTGATGTTACTATAACATAGGATATTTACACTCAGTAACAGATGTGCTGCTCGGCTGGGAAGCAGTGGCAAATACATGGCATTCCTGGAATTTATGCCCGTGTTGTGTAGAGAGATGTTTCAGCATTTTACACACATTACAAGCAGCACTGTCGTCATCTCTCTCTTCGTAAAATGAGGCCTCTCTTTGGACCATTTCCTCCTCTAACCTCTGGGTGCAGGTTCCCAGCAGTTAGATGCATGAGTGTGATGTCAGTGCTGCAATGTGATACTGTCAGAAAACATCAATGAAAGCAACTGATAAGCTCAGAGTCATACTACACCAATGGACTGACAATTTGGAGCCTGTTCTTAACTGGAGCCGCTTCTCTCCATTCCCACCCCTAATAGCAATCTGTCTCTGCCAGCCTCTGCAAATTGCATGGTAATCAAAATGTTGAAAAGTAATTCTCCCAGCCTCACACCCATTAAACATCAGCGTTCCCCCTCCTCAGAAAACACTGTTATTACACAATTACTCTTTTGCAGTAGTTAAATCAATTAGTATCCTCTCCCGCTGATCTTGTTTTCCAAGCAGTTTACCCACCAATGAGTTTGCCAGTGTCTGAAAACACATCCTTTTAAATGTTTATAAAACAAACTCGGCGGAGCTTTCAATTTTCTTGTCAGCTGTTCGGGCCTGGTAATTACCAATAATTGGTCTAAAGCAGCGTCAGTGAGTTGGATGGCATTTCTCCCTCAGTGTTGCCACAACAGATCGATAGATGTCCCTCATTTCATTAAGGCTGTCTGTGTTAAGCTCTTAAAACCTGCTCTCATAATAGATTGGACCGAGACGCTGTAATTTGTTGCGAGTTGATGATCAATAGCGTGCTTGTTTTTCGTAATTGTTGAGCATCCAGTCTAAGTTATTCAGGCGGCTTAATAATTAATGCTCAGACGCCTCGTTCAAAAAGGAATCAGGGCGCGATTATGGCCGCAGATTGCTGTGTTCGTCTTCTATGTGTTTTAATGCTGGATGCTCCATAACCGTGGAGGCGTAGAGGCAGGGGGGTGTTTTATACCGTATCATCTCTAATGGAACTGCCCAGAGACAATGTCCTTGAAGAGGTAGCCATGCAGCGCTGTAATATCGCCTGGGCTTCTGGCCAGTAAATGGAAGATCAATCTCCAGAAAGGCAACAGTGAACAGCTTCCACAAAACTTAGAGCTGGACACAGCGTTGGTGCGATGGTAATGCTGGTGTGCAGTGGCTCTCTGTTTCTCATTAAAAGGATTATAGTGGTTTAATGGTGTCATGTACGATCAGCGGCGAAACTGTTGTATAAGCTTATCGAGAGGCTTTTTTTCGGAGATGCTTTATGCCAGATTGATTTGTAGCCTGCTGTTGTTTGGATCATTTTATTTAGTGAGCTAAGTGAAACAGATGACACTGTCATCTGCTCATTCAAAAAATTGTGAGAAAGTGAGAGTATTTCAGGGTGGATATCAGTTATGTAAGAGAACGTCCGGAGAGACCTCTAAATTGGCGTTCTGTGTCTATCGCTGCTCATTTTTCTTCACCTCTCTGTCCTTGTGCCATTTGGTCCTCATAGGTATAGAAGTATGAACACACACACACACGCCGCTGCACCGACTGACTCCTCGGCTAATGACTGATGATTATCTGCCTCCTACACGTCTCCTCTGTGTTCCAGGAACACTTTCTGGAGGTCATTCAGAACCAGGAGTTCCTGCTGCTCCCCACGGCGGAGATTGTTAAGCTGCTCTCCAGCGATGACATCAACGTCCCCGATGAGGAAACCATCTTCCAGGCTTTGATGATGTGGGTGCGGTACGACGTCCAGCATCGACAGCAGGACCTCGGGGTGCTTCTGGCCTTCATCCGCCTGCCTCTTCTTCCTCCACAGGTGAGATATTGGGTGAGAGGGTGAGGGTGGTGGCTGAGGGAAAGGTTTGAGAAGGGTCATACTGCCAGGGTTTCCACTGGCATGGAAAAGTCATGGAATTTACAGTCTTGTTTTTCAGGCCTGGGAAAGTCATGACATTTTGTTGTGTGTAATGAAATTGTTGCAGTTATCCTCTGAGAATAATCTGCCGCATAATGTAACATGACGGCACATGTATTAGCTCTAATAAGTACCAAAATGTTTTGTTGACCAACACATACATTTCTTCATTATCTCCCCACGTTCAGTCTCTCCCTCCATGTCTGCCGGATAGCAGGAAGTTTGAATAGAGTTGGATCTGATGAGTCTGAATAGGAGAAAAATTATGTTACGACAGTGGGATTGAACATGTGGGGTCATAAATTACAAAGTTTCTGTACCTTCATGCTCTGCACCACCGCTACAATTTTGAGACAGAGCAATGTCCGTTTTATACACCGTTAATGCTCATGGAAATTTTGTTATGGGTCCTTGAAAAGTCATGACATGGTCTTGAAATTTTGTCCATGAAAATGCATAAGAACACTGTGTTGTGCTTCTGCTTGTAGCTGACAACTAAGCTGTCACAGTGGCTCCTGTGTCCTCACTGTCAACAGAAGGTGTCATTTTTGACCTTTGCTACTGTCAGTCTGTCCAGGGTGCAATTTTCTGGATGAAAAATACACTTTCCACAAATGTTTTCTTAATATTTCTACAAGATTTTAGTCGTTTTTGTCTATAAATTGGCAAAGAAGAGTGAAAATGCACAATTTAAATAACAATAGCAATAAAAAAATAAAGATAAATAATATTATTGTTTTTATTATTATTATTATTATTATTATTATTATTATTAATAATAGTAATGCATTTTATTTATAGGCTCCTTTCAAAGCACTCAAGGGTACCTTTAAGACACAATTAAAAAAAAAAAAACAAGCAGCAGTGTATCTATAGATCATAAAATCAAACAATTCAGTAATATACAATAAACGTTAATAAAATGACCAGACAAAAAATCATAATTATAAACATTAGGTATAAAATCATCATCAATATGAGTGTCACCATTAAATCAGACTGAAAATGCCAGCTTGAAAAGGTGTGTTTTCAGACTGGATTTGAAGGTGTTAAGGGAGTCAGTATTGCGAATGTTGTAGGGGAGAGAGTTCACGAGGTGGGGAGGGGCAGAGTGGCTGAAAGCTCTAGAACCCATAGTAGTCAAGCGGGCTGACTGGGATGTAAGTTGGACTACAGAAGAGGATCTAAGAGTACAGGAGGGTGTGTAGATATGAAGGAGTTCAGACAGGTAGGAAGGGGATGGGGTTATGAAGGGCCTTGAGGGTGAGACGCAGAATCTTGAAATAACAGGAAGCCAGTGAAGTTTCTGGAGAACAGGAGTGATGTAATCTATGGAGGGGGTTCTGGTTATGATACAGGCAACTGGAGTTTATGAAGACACTTGAGAGGGAGACCAAAGAGGACAGAACTGTAATAGTCAATACACAATGTAACCAAAGGATGAACAAGGATAGCAGCACTCGAAGCGAGGGTGAAGACAATTAAAATGTCTGAGCAGTAGTCAAAGATCCAAAGATATTCAGTTTGTCTTCATATAAGACAAAGGAAAGCAGCAAATCTTGACACTTGAGAAGCTGCAGCCAGGGAATATTCAGCATTTTAGCTTGATTGTTGATCTACTAATCGATAAATCAACTGCTTGTTTCAGCACCATACATTCATGGCACAAGAACCACACAGTTCACCTTCAGTCTTCCAGTTGACCACTGAAACAAAATGAACTACAGCACTGTCAAAGATCACTTTATTTATATCAGTGGCTGAAGACAAAATCACCCCTCACAGTGATAAATCAAACCAACAGTACGACAGCTACACATGAGTTTTTATATGCATTGTCAGCCTGGTTATGTTTGAATTATTATTGTTTTAAACACTGCAGCTCATGTTTTATGAATGCTGTATTTCAGAGAAGACGCATCGTTTTACAACTGTGTCATGTCTGTCTCATTTACATAACATCAAACCCAGATAAGCAACTTTTGGCAGATCTGAAGTGTGAAAATATCTCCCTTTTTAAATCATGGCAGCTTTATCTTCACTGACAGGTTTCCAAAGCTAATTATGCACGTGTTTTTTGTTTTTTTTTTACATTTGCATCTTTTTATATTGGGCGAACAGATGCAGGGGGAAAAAAAACAACCGGCTACACAACACAACTGCAAACAACAATAAAGGAGATGTTTTTATGAATAAAAATTATGTGGAAAATATGATCTAATACACAAGTTATCTCGTGCATTGGCTGGGGAGATATTGTTGGCTGTGGGGCAAATAAACAACAGAAATGAATCGCTGTATTTGTTCAAAACTGGGACTGTATGTTGTATCAACTGAGAGATGAGCAGAGTAGTGTCACTGACATTACTTGCAGGCATAACAAGATCAATAGATATATACAAAACCTTCATTCACAGAAATAAAAAGTGTGTTGAAATGTTCAATAAAACAACATAAGAAATGTTCTTGTGGAAAAGCAACTGATTCAGACTTCACTGTGGGCTAAATATAATACAGAGGTAAGACTCAATGGTGACATTTTCCAGACAGCACAATATGACTACTGTGGCTACAAATGGTTTATTAAAAATGTTGATTTCCTCCATTTATCATGAGCCAGATGAAGTATCAGTAATATTATGTACTATTATAGAATAATATTTTGATGAAGGTGCTTGCTGTTATCACCTCTAAAGATTTGTGTATGAGTGTATCTGTTATTTTAGATGCATTTTCCTCTTAATTTGATTCATACGTAAGGTAGTCAAGGTGATTCTATACATCATTTTAGATTAACAGGCATTTCACTGCATTTCTTCAGAGATTTGTAAACACATCGTAAACATTTGACACTTCTGTTCCTGGGGGGTATTTGCTGCTGCTCTCCCTGCCTTAGGCTTTCCATGTAGGCGCATGGAAGGGCAGGGAGGTGTGCTCTCTCTACCTCGAGCTTTCCTCATTTGCACATTCAAGGTTGGAGAGGTGTGCTCCACATTGGTGCATTGAAGAGGCTTTCTGCGTAGGCCCGAGGAAAGGCAGAGAGGCCCCAGAAGAGAGCCATACCACCAAATATAATACTGCAAATGGAAATAAAGTTTTCTTTGATTTAGTGTTCCTAAATGAAATTCCATTTTGAATGCATTCTTTCTTACAGTGTGTCCTATTAATGTGATTCCTTTAAATGTAGCTCCTGGCAGATCTGGAAAACAACAAGATGTTCTCTGATGATCTGGAGTGCCAAAAGCTGCTAATGGAGGCCATGAAGTACCATCTTCTGCCGGAGAGACGTCCCATGTTTCAGAGCCCAAGAACCAAACCAAGAAAGTCCACTGTGGGGGCGCTTTATGCTGTGGGAGGGATGGATGCCACCAAAGGTACGGCCCACACGCAGTTATCAGTTCACAGCAGGGCAAGTTATTTAAAGTCCTCCTTCAATCGAAATCCAAGACATCTGAAACCTCCAGTGCAGAGTGGACCTGTCAGTACAGAGAGCAGAGTTAGCATTAGCATAGCGAAACTTTTGACAGCAAACACTGTAGGATGCAGTTTTTGGATGTGAACCAGACCAATGTGAACACACTGTATCATCGTAGCAGATATTACTGTATGTTTCACAGCCTCTAATGCTGTGTCAGCCCAAAAGCTAACAAGCTAGTAAACAACATAAACAAATTAACTACACTTTGCCATTCTGCTACGTCTTCTAGTTGTGAATTTTGGTGCACAACTGACTCCTCATCTGGGTCTTGGTCTGACTCAGACTCAAGATATTTGGCAGAGTCTCTCTGATGCTTCTTCGAAGGCTAACATTAGCCATCTTGATGCACACTGCTCTTTTAGCAGTCAATCTACCACAAGCAGGGAAACAGTAGATCTGCTTCCAGCCCCTCTTTTTATGTGGGGATACCATGTTAAACAAAATATTAATTATAGTAGAGTATTTTTAAAGTACTCAAATGTGTCCGTAGGGGAACTTTAAATTGTCGTACTTGCTGTGTCTGTGGTTTCAGGCTCCACCACCATTGAGAAGTACGACCTGCGGACCAACACCTGGGTCCAGGTCGGCGTCATGAATGGACGCCGGCTGCAGTTTGGTGTTGCGGTGATAGACAACAAGCTGTATGTGGTCGGGGGTAGAGATGGACTCAAGACGTCCAACATGGTGGAGTGTTACAATCCTATCAATAAAGTGTGGTCCACCATGCCCCCCATGTCAACACACAGACATGGACTTGGTGAGTGTGTTTCTTTACTTATTTCATTAAAAAGAAAGTGATACACAGACAGATAATCTGATAATATGGGCATAAAAACATTGCTTAGTGTAGGCCAATCAATTATATAAAGACTATGCCGCCATTCCAAAATATGAAGTTACTATGTAAACTCTTAAACATTTTTAAAACCTTTAAGGAAATATGGACACTCTTGAACAGCTAATGTGTCAGTATTGTTGCAAGTAATGCCAACCTTACACCAAATGATTTTTCAAGTGATTTCACTGTCGCACACAAACTTCAGATGTTAGAATAAAACAGTTTGGAGTTTGTTTAAGTCAGTCCCAGCTGTCTTAAGACAGTATTTTTCATGACTTGACATTCCGACAAAATCAATCATGTTTCATATTGTCATAAGTTGTTTGTCTTGGTTCATTTGAAATACTGAAGTTTAATGACTTGAATGTTGTCAACAACCAATAGCTACACCGTCTTAAGCACCTAACAGAGAGCAGCATACAGCGTAGACTTCGGAACATGTCTCAGTTCTCTTGTTCTGTGGTAAAGGAGGAGTAATTTGTGGAGTTGTGTTTAATTTGGCGTGTATCTGATCCACCAGTCGACACTTATTTAAGCGAGAAATCTTAATTTTTGAAACTGCTTGCCTCTCAATCCCACTGTCTCCTCCTGCTGAAATAGCACAGCTAACCATAAGAGGCTGGTTGCATTATTTTGATGCAGAATTGACAGGAATACTGTCGACATATGACGCCTTTTCTCTTGTGTTTCTAGAGCTGTGTGTTTTTATGGAATTGTCAATATATCATATTACTTAAAGGAAGTTTGGGGTAATATTTTCCACTAGGAGCAGGATCGAAAATAATCTCAAGAGGAATCTAGTTGTAGTTTTGGAAATAGTGACCCTGCAAAATCTGGAGTCTTTGTCAATTCTTATGTGTGACTAAAAAAATCACTTTGTATAAAGATGTGAGAGGGTGTCAGTATTTAGTAGGCTTAACGGTTGGTTAGTCTTCCGATTTTTTTTTTTTTTGATCAATTAACCGATGATTAGTTTTGTCTATGAAGTTTGTCAAAATAGTGGAAAATACCCATGAAAATTTCTCAGAGCCGTACATGATCAATTCAGATTGCTTGTTTTATCCGTCCTGTTGTTTAACACCTAAATATATTCACACCACTTTATCCTGTTAAAACAATCCTCACAACTTGGATTAATTTTTCTTAACCTTTTGATCTGAGGACCCTTACAGACTAAAGGAATATGAATAACTTACAGCGTAACTGAGGAGTGGACACATAATTTGAGGGAGCCAACAACCTGGTTTTATACATCCGAAGAAAATGAATTGCTTGGCAACCAGACCAGGCGTCTAATTGAGACAGGTGTTCATTTGTCAAAATGTGTAGCCGCACCAGGCTAGGAAAAGGGACTGGGTGTTTAATTGAAGTTTTATGGTCATTTATTGTAATATACGACATAGAAAATCATCAAATCCTCCCATCTGAGAAACAAAACCAGTGGATCTTTGGTGTTTTTGCTTGATAATAACTGAATCAGTTTGATTATTACTAATTCATTTATTACTCAGCTTCACTCTTTTCAGCTCTATATGTCTTCAAGGAAATTATTTGCTACTACTCTAAAAGTTTCTTTGTCCACCTACAACATAATGTGTATTTTTCTCATTCCTTCAGACTTGATGTTTCACAATAAAACATAATTCTTTCAGCTACTGCAAGGTTTGAGTTTTGAGCTCGCTCAGGCTACCTGGTGTTATGAAACACCAGAAACTGCAGGATGCGTGCTCAGGAGGGTCACAGCTGGTGTGCTGTGAAAAAAAAAAAAAAAAAGAAAAAGAAAAAGGTACATTTCTTTTTGAGATAGACCTTTGATATTTTCCCATTCCCCTATCAAAGCTTGGCAGGCTGTGCTGGCCCTGCTCTTCCTTACCCTTCCCTGCCCAATAAATCTCATATCAGAAGCGTTTTGATTCACAGTTGAAACAGTTCTGCGTAACAGAACAGGGAGATCTTGTCAAAGCATTCAGCTCGCTCACCCAGTGTGGTCGGAGGTATCAGCCAGCCCAGGAGATCACACTGTACAGATTACCTGTGTTGTCTTTGATGTTTCCCGTAGCAAATATCTCTCGCTGCTTCGCTTGTGGCGTGCATATTTTGAGTCTGAATATATTTGAGCTTAGTGTCTACCAACATCCCTGCCCAACCATTTCCTGCTGTGTGCATTATGGGTATAGGCGAGAAAAAGTATTTCTTTTTTATTACAAAGCCACCAGTCGGTAATAAAAGGAAGTCTCGCTACGAGAATTGTTTCTGTCTGACAGTGTTTATGTCATTGGAGGTTCTCTCAGTGCGGTCTTGCCCTCATGTTCCCTCCAAATAATTGAACTCTCACCAAAGGAAATAAGGGTGGTAATATAAAAATCCATTGTGTTAAAACATCCTCGACATTGTTGCTGAGGAAAACCGCTTTCCTCTGTGACTTGGGAATGAGGAATAAAAGTGCAGCTCTATAGTCTTCCTGTTTGCTGAATAGATTCGGTCAGCTGTATGACTCACTCTGCCCACTTCTAAAATGAGAAACGTACCTCTGCCTCAGCTCGCTCCAAGAACTGTTGAAAGAAAACAAGAGTTTGTTTTGGAAAAAGTATTTAATTTCATTTAGTATTCACGACCACTTTATACACATATTAGTATAAAACGAACCGTGAATACTTAATAGTACCACTGATGGAATACTTAACCCCCAAAACATCCATTTGTATATCAGTTACTCTCCCCATGTTGCCTTGAAATCGTGATTCGTGACATCTTTTTTTCTCTCACATGCCTCCAGTGAACGAAGAATCCAAAAACAGAGAAAATCCTTGATGAATTGAAGCTTTAGGTGACTGTATTGAGCAACAGCAAAACAACATCAGAACATCTGTTTATACTCTCACACAACTCATGCAGTGTAATGTGAGTCTCATTTATCCAGTGGTGTGCTCAGCACTTCCCAAACAAACAGTCCTTTCTGATGGGAAACTTATTTATATAGCACATTTCATACGACAAGTATAGACTCAGTGTGCTTAAGATACGTCATACATCACAAACATGAAATATAAGAAGTAAGAAGAAGAAGTAAGATAATAAAGAATTACATATATCCTCCTGAGACCCTGTGTCCTCATATGAGGACATCACATTTTGGGTTTACTTGACCTTGTACTTCATTCTACTTAACTTAGACCTGTTGTCCTCGTTAGTTGACACTTTTTTGTGCCATCTAGTGGCGATAAGACGACAACACACTAATCCATGTAAAAACAAGATGGCGGCCATCTCTGCCGAGTCAGTTTCTAGCCGATACCGACACAGAAGTTGACAAGATCCAAAACCTGATCACATTTTATCGTTGAGACTTGTTTATTTATGATTAACAATGTTTTTAGTTTGATATGGCAACAAATTTGACCAATTTTAGCAACAGTAACAAGCTGAGACGCTGTTAATTAGGAAGTACTCGTTTGAGGACATTGGGACTTTATTATCATTTACAGTGTTTAGTTTTTTTATACTTATCAGGTCCTACTGATCCCAAATAGCTAGGAGAAATTTAAAATGTATACCAAACAAAAGTTCAGGTCTCAGGAGGTTATAAAAACAAGCAGGACATGATAAAAACAAACAAAATAAGAAGGTATTATTATTGTAATTATTCTTATAAAAGGGGAGATAAAAACAATAATAATACTAATTCCTAAAACAAATAAAAACACACTTAAAAACCTAACTAAAAGCTTGCAAAAAGATCCATTTTTAGTTTGCTCTTGAAAGAGAACACTGTTGTAGCAGACTGTAGTTCATGTGGAAGAGAATTCCAGAGAGTAGAACCATGATGATCAAAAGCACCATGACCTGATTGAGAGTTGACTTTAGGTACGGTGAGTAGACCTTTATTTGATGATCTAAGGGATCTCTCTGGTGTGAACTCTGTGAGCATGTCAGCAACGTAGAAAGGAGCTGAACCATCAAAACATTTAAAAACAATTAGATTTGTGTTTTAAATTTCTTTGTTTTACTGGGAGCTAGTGAAGAGAAGATAAATCAGGAGTTATGTGGTCAGACCTTTTAGTTTTTGTTAATACTCTGGCTGCTGCATTCTGAACAAGCTGGAGTTTATTTAAAATCTGCTTTGTCAGTCCAGCAAAAAGTGCGTCACAGTAATCCAGCCTGCTGGAAATAAAAGCATGAACCAGCTTTTCAGAGTCTGACTGAGACAAGAGGCATCTAACTTTTGATATATTTCTGAGGTGATAAAAGGCAGTCTTAGAAATATTAGAAATCTGCTTCTGGAAGTTAAGATCAGCTTCTAAAATCACACCCAAGTTTTTGACATGCTCACATGGTTTTAGTTTCCAAAAAGCCAGACTCCATTGGAAAAAAACTAATTTGACATTGTTGAACACAGGAGCTGCTGGTCTACCACTGCCTCAACTGGTGGTTTGTTTGTGTCATTGTGGGACTCTGGTGAATTAGAACTAACCCTTTCAATAGCCGAAGTCACATATTAAAACAAACTAAATAACTGATGGAGGCAGTGGTGGACCAGCAGCTCCGGTGTTCGGCAAGGTAAAACTGCTGTTTTTGTCAATGGAGTCTGGCTTTGAAGAGAGCTTAGATAAGTTTAACTCAAAGCTCAGAAAGGGCTTTCTGTTTGGGAAGTACTGAGCGTACGACTGGATAAATGAGACTTGGATTATTCTGCACGAGGTGTGTGAGATTTTGTAAACAGATGTTTTGATATAGTTTCACTGTTCTTAAATCTGACCCCTATAACTTAAATTCATTGAGACTTTTCTCAGTTTTTGGATTCTTCATTCACTGTGGAGGCATGCAAGAAAAACAAAGTTTTATTCATGAATTCAGCGTGACATGGGGTGAGTAACTGATACACAGATGGTCATTTGGGGGGTGAACTGCTCCTTTAATTTCATTCCTTTCTTCTTTTTTTTACTAAATCACCGAACAAAACCGCAGGCTTTCTGGGTAACACATATCTCCTGCTTCTATTTGCGTAGGCATCGCTGTGCTGGAGGGCCCCATGTATGCTGTGGGAGGCCACGACGGCTGGAGCTACCTCAACACAGTGGAACGCTGGGACCCTCAGGCCAGGCAGTGGAACTACGTGGCCAGTATGTCAACACCGCGGAGCACCATGGGAGTAACAGCACTGAATGGAAAGTAAGTTGCTTTATCGAACCTGCAGACCTACCGACACTCGATTGCTAAAAATATGCGACCTTACACTTTGAGGCAAAGTTTACTCCGGTCTTTCTGCTACTTTGAAATATCGTTGGGCCTGAGGCCGAGATCACCGGCATCTGTGGAGCCACAACAGAAGCTTAGGAGGCAGACGAGTACAGGCAGTACACAGTAAAACAGGAATGCTAGCGGTAGAGCATGTTTTTGAAAGGGCTGTTTCTGCCTTAAAGCTTTTTTACAAACAAATAAACTTTCTCATGTTTGCTGAAACTCTCACAATGTTCGCAGAGATCCACAGAGCAAATCATGTCCTGTATCTACTCTATTGCCTCGTAGCGCTTCTCATGGCCTTCAAGCATGTGAATGAAAACAATCAGTCAGAGTCAAGGAGTCTCTAAAGCAGCTGTCAGTCATGTCATGTTAGTGCTTGTGCCAGGCAGCGTTAATTGGCAAGGATTACACTTCAAGTCATTCTTATTAATTTTGAAAAATAGCTTAAAGTTAGGGTTGCTGCTGGTGAGGGTGAGGATGAGTGCTAATGGTTAAA
The DNA here is from genome assembly GCA_019142605.1 of Cephalopholis sonnerati. Lineage (NCBI taxonomy): Eukaryota > Metazoa > Chordata > Actinopteri > Perciformes > Serranidae > Cephalopholis > Cephalopholis sonnerati. The sequence continues at coordinate 36,252,734 of JAGQAX010000004.1, read as the reverse complement.
GACCACCTACTTTCATTTGAAATATAATGATAAAAAATATATCTCTCAGAAATATTATCTTTCCCAGTGTGCAAATGGGCACTTTTAACATTTTTTGAACCTCTAACACAAACATACATGTCTTTATAAAACATGTCCATCAGTATTTCAGTTTCATGCTCAGCGAATCTGAACACAAACAGCTGGTTTCCAGGAATAAAATACAATAATAGTGATTGTCCTCTTCATGCTGTACACACCTTGATATTATGAAGTCATGTCCCAAAGTTCCCAAAGTCCAGGTATTGGCATCGGGACTGAAAAATGTCGGATCAGTGCATCTGTAGTTTAAATTATCATTACCAAGGGTGCAGTGTTGCAGTGGTTAGCACTGTCGCCTCACAGCAAGAGGGTTCCTGTTTCAAACACCAGGGAGTTCGCCTCTTCACCCCATGTCAGTGTGGGTTTTCTCTGGGTACTCCAGCTTCCTCCCACAGTCCAAAGACATGCAGGTTAATTGGTGACTCTAAATTGTCCGTAGGTGTGAATGTGAGTGTGAATGGTTGTCTGTCTCTATGTGTCAGCCCTGTGATAGTCTGGTGACCTGTCCAGGGTGTACCCTGCCTCTCACCCAGTGTCAGCTGGGATAGGCTCCACCCCCCTGTGACCCTCAAGAGGAGAAGTGGTTACAGAAAATGAATGAATGAATGAGGTTATAACCCCCCCTCCCTGTCACGAAAACATTTACAAATGTTACCCAGAAGGAGATTATTTCTCGCTTTAAACATGATTGTTGCTGTTTTAAATTTGACCAGATTTAAAAATTTCAATGCATGTGACTTTAAAAACAGTGTGTTTGTGTGTTCCTTGTACCCCTCACAGTGCACTGTCCTGACTGCTCTCTTTTGAAGGGTATATAATGGTTGTAAGTTGTTTTTGTAAGTGTTGCCCCAAACTTTCACACAGTAATTCAAATATGGCAGTACAAGTGATGAATACAGAATGTGCAGTGATTTATGGTCCAGTATGAGTTTTGTTTTCCCCAAAACTGCAACACATTGCCAGCTTTGTTCTCACATAATTTATCTGAGGTTTCAGGCAGATTTTGTTGTCTAAAATCACACCAGAAATTTACTTTCATAGATTCTTCCCACATTAACATTATTAATCGTCATCTGTCTTTCCGTGTCTGTACTGCGGTTTCCAAACAACATAAATTTAGTTTTGTTCAAGACAAAGACAATTTATTTATCCTAACCCGTTGTTTTAATGTAGTCGTTTCTGTTTTGACCTCCTCCAAAAGCTGCTGCAAATTTTTTCCAGAACAAAGAGCATTGGTGTCGTCTGCGAATAAAACAAATTTTAATATTCTGGACACCATATATCATCCATCCATCCATCCATTTTCCACAACCGCTTATCCTCTTGAGGGTTGCGGGGGGCTGGAGCCTATCCCAGCTGACACTAGGTGAGAGGCAGGGTACACCCTGGACAGGTCACCAGACTATCACAGGGCTGACACATAGAGACAGACAACCATTCACACTCACATTCACACCTACGGACAATTTAGAGTCACCAATTAACCTGCATGTCTTTGGACTGTGGGAGGAAGCTGGAGCACCCAGAGAAAACCCACACTGACATGGGGAGAAGATGCAAACTCTGCACCCGGGATTGAACCAGGAACCCTGTTTACAAAATAAACAGTTATGGACCTAATACTGACCCCTGTGGGACCCCAACAGTTATGTCGAGGCATGATGATATGAACAAACTGCTGCCTGTGTCCCGTATAGCTTTTTACCCAGTCCAACGCAACCCCTCTGATACCATATATCTCCAGTTTTTTGAGTAATATGTCATGGTTTATGGTGTCAAATGCTGAGCTTTTAATTTATAAAAACTCCTACAACATCATTCTTGTTATCAATACGACCCTTAATTTCCTCTGTTAATTCCATTAATGCCATTGATGTCGATCTATTTGCTCTAAACCCGCATTGACTGTCTGAGAGTAAATGATACTTTTAAATGAAATGATCCAAACTCCTAATGAACAGGTTTGCTAATATTTTAGAGAACTGACAGTTATAAAATAAAGGCCTGTAGCTGGTGAAATGTTGTTTGTCCCCGGCTTTTTATAATGGAAACTTTTCATTTTTTGTGGAAATGCACCGCTTTAACATCGGTATCAGATCAATACTTGGTATCGGCTGACATCCAAAGTTCAGGTATTGGTATCGGGACTGAAAAAGGTCAGATCGGTGCATCCATGATTTAATTTGATTTCAAAAACGGGCTTTTTTTTAAGCGAGTCTATCACAAAATCACCTTGTTTATGGACTTAAAGTTCCAACATCGTGTCTGCATTTATAAGCCATCTGTTGTTTTCATGCAAAAATAATGTGACTTTGACAAAAAGCAGAGGCAGAATTTATGTTCCTGTCCACCAATATTCTGAAGGCTGATTTGCAAATGGTACTGAAATGAATAAACATTAAAAAATTCCAAAATTTGCCTTGGAAAACGGTCAGCAGTAATGCAATACGTAATTTGGAATAGAGCGTGCAATAACACAGGCATGGTTATATAACTCTCAGTGCAGCGGTCCAGGAAAAGCTGAAGTGCAGCATTAGTGCAGTAATAGTTTGACAACATTATACTTCTTGAATGCAGAATCGACCTTTGTGGTGTGTGTGTGTGTGTGTGTGTGTGTGTGTGTGTGTGTGTGTGTGTGTGAGAAAAACTCCAGCGTGGCTGCAGCAGTCAGCAGCTCACAGCAGAGCCTGGTATGATCAGTGTGGTAATTTATACAGACTCATCTAGACTCTATAAAAGCAAAACGCTTTGTGTATTTGTATGTATTAAATGCCTTACAACACCACTTGAAAGTAAATTAAGCAAAGAACAGACTGGCTCTTAGCCTAATTTAAATATGTTTGTGTGCCGAAGGAGGGAAGAGGCTGCCGCTCGGCTACATCCAGTATTCAGTGTTGAAGTCGATGCTGAGTTATTTCTGCTGCATCTAGGTCAAAAATAGACAACAAGGAAACTGTTTCCCTAGCCTCTACTTTTTTGCTGTCGGGCCTGTGAGCTACAAGCACTTAAAACACTGATGTGATCTTTCTGGGAGAGAACACTCTCAAGGAAAGGGCCTTTGAAAAATGCAATCCACTGCTCACTGCTGTATCTTACAAAATCTGTCATATTATCACTGTTCTGTCGTTACTTCCACAAACATCTGACAACTGATGTGAGCTGCTCCCCCCAGATCCTCCAGCACTGTACCAACGTGTCAGATGTTTCACATCTTGAACCCACTTTGTTTAATTTCTCAGATTGTTTGCAGTGGGTGGTCGAGACGGCAGCTCGTGCCTGAGGTCGATGGAGTGCTTCGATCCGCACACCAACAAGTGGAGCATGTGTGCCCCCATGGCCAAAAGGCGAGGAGGAGTGGGTGTGGCAACGTACAACAACTTCCTGTACGCTGTAGGCGGACACGACGCCCCCGCATCCAACCACTGTTCTAGACTCTCCGATTGTGTTGAAAGGTCGGTAAACGCTTCTTCTTTGGAAAAATAAAACACACAAATATGTTGCGCAAGAGGTTTTTGGATGGCAGCCGTGGGTGGGGACGACGCTTTTGGAACAAATGGGAGACAAACTGCTCTTGATCCACACCCTGTTCCTGCATTTTGAGACATGTCTGTATTGTGCTATTGATACTTAATAGAAGAGATCATAGTTTCCACACAGGCTTTTATTTTATAGTATCTGGCACCATCTGGTGGCGGTGATATCTGCCTGAGTTTGGAGCTGGTGTGACTCACAGTGGAGCACCTTCAGCTGGAACTCACTGCTAAGAATACCTGCTCCCAGTTTGAATCACAAACTACACCTAGTTTTATTTGCTTCCCATTATTTGTCTATTTAAAACATCAAATATTTTATATCATTATTTTGTAAACAGAGATCAATTTAAACAAGTTTGCTTCTTTAGATTAATTTTTATATATCTAACTATTTTTTTGGGATAGAAATGGAGTTGCCATATGATTTTTAAACCATATGATGTTTAATTTTTAACATCTTGTTACTTAACCAGGTTTTTTTTATAACAGATGATTGATACAAACATAAATCCCTTTACTGCTGTCGCATTTCTTTTTATTATCTGTGTTGAGTCGATGTGACAGCAGGTCACAGGGTGACTGCAGATCCGTAAAAGGTTGTTAAATGTTTTAAATTAAATTTCATAAATGTTAAGGCTTAAAAGTTTTCCTAAATAGTCTTAAAGTTGACTTTGTGAGTCCTCACTTTCCACATAAATTTTATCTTATATCATTTATCCATCTTTTTATTTATTTTTGTCCAAAATGAGTCGAGGTTTTTAATTTGAAAGTTCACATTTCCAATGTTACAAATTTTTAAACCCCCTACTGTACTTAATAATGTCGTTTTACACTTATGTGTTGCCAAAATATATCTACCATAATACTTACCTGCAATGCTTGAATAACACAAAGATGATTTGCCAGAAATCTGTCTTAGATTTGGTTTAAATGATCTTGAAAAAGTCTTAAAAAGTGTTACATTTAACTCTCAGATACCAGGTTGTAGACAACCAGGGGTCGTATTCACAAAGCTTCCTAGTGCTAAGAGTTGTGACATCTCTTCAGAATTTCCCCTTAAAGTTAAGACTAGTTCCTGGTAAACAGAAGAGTTATTCACAGAGCATCTTAGACCTTAATGAGCTCCTAAGGTGTAAAGATGTCAGGAGCAGGGAGGAGGACTTTAAAGAGGCTTCACAGTTTCTTAATCAGAGGAGAAAATGGTGGAAAGACAAAGAAGTCTGAGAAATATTCTGCAAACACTGGATGACAGTGAGTTAATGAAATGCAACATATTAGATCATGCAGTGATAATATGTGCGGTCGATCTCATTAGGGATACCCACACATTTCCCAATTAACGCTGTAACGCCAGAAATAAAACAAAACACTAAGATATTTGGAAAACTAGAAAAACACAACAGTGCAGCAGTGATGACTTGAGTCTGTCTCAACCTTCCATCAGCAGTGATCACATTAAGAGTGACGACACTTTCACAGTCAGCAGTTCATTTCATTCCCTCTGGGTGTCCACACCTTACAGGCTCACAAAAGGGTGTGTCTGTGACAGCCAATCACATCTGTTAAAAGAATGTGTCACACCTAGCAACAGGGTCGACCACACCTCCTCACTAAGGTAAAAGCTTCTGTCCCTTCTTTACTCAGAGCTGCTCTGAGAACTTTCCTAGATCACTCCTCAGCTAGGACTCCTTACTAAAAGTTTTTAGGCTAAGTTAGGAGCTCTCTGAGTGTTCTCAGGAATATTTTAACTTTTATCTGCATATATTTGATGCAGCAGAAGTTTGCATGATTTCATTTTAAACAATATACTGTATGATATCAAATCATTTAGAGCATATCAGTGCATACTCTCAGATACTCACATTTTTATGAGCAGTGTGGAATGTAACCAAGATCATTTACTCAAGTACTGTGTGTGTTTCTGTTGTACAATACTTTAAACTTCTACTCCACTCTACTCTGGAGGCCAGTATTGTGTTATTTTTACTGCACTAGATTTAGTTGATAACTTAAGTCACTAATTACGTTGCAGATTCAGATTCTTATTTTGAAATACAATAAACTGATAAATGATGATGTTTTTTAAATTTATTTAACGACCCAGCAGTATACAAAGTAATTAAAATAAGCTCCACCTTTACCTGCTGCAACATTTAAAGACATAAACATATTAATATATGTAACTTTTATGAATCTAAAATGGGCCATCCTTCATAATGAGTACTTCTTTTTAGTTTATTTTTATGCACTTTAACTTGTAACAGAATATTTTTACAATAAGTAAAATATCCAAATACTTTTTCAGCCACTATTTATGAGGTGATGGTTATGATTATGTTTCTCTTATTATGACACAGTGATATAGGTGCTGTAGTTGAACCTAGTGTTTATATACATATACCTATAATACATATGTTTCTAATTGCAGATCTCATTCTGTCACATCATTATTTGACTTAATTCACTTCACACTGATACAAAACTGCGTGAGGCAGCTTCAATCTCTGTCAGCACCAAGTCTCAGCAAGACATGGCTGAATTTTTAAACATTTAAATTACTTCATTACCCAGAAATAATTGAAAATAAATCATATAATGTGTCTTCATTTGCATCCTAATGGTAAACATGGTGAAAAAGATGTATTTTTCAACAGCATGTGCCTACACTGATACGCCCAGCCGCGACCAGCTGCTGTTCAAGAGACAACTTTTGCTTTTTTTTTTTAATATTCAACATATTATTGAGAGTTAAAACAATCTACAAGGACCACTTTACTTAACAGATCCATCAGAAATAGACTCCCATGTACACATGCGCAAAATAAGAGTAATGATATATTAAAAAAAAATCGAAACAAAAACCAACATGCTGGCATCTTCTTCAAGGTGAAGCACAACAGTCCATTAGTGCCACTGCATTACTAAATTGACTTCTAAGGTACAGTTACAGTTATAGCCAAGCAGCGAAAGGGCCCCGTGTAAACAAAAAATGATCAAGCATGTTCAATAGAAAGCATGATACCCTTCCACAAGCAGACACTTGAGCTGTTGTTGTGGGTCTTTTTTCCTCCACTGTCTCAGTAGTATCTGTTAAACTGTTGTAAAAGCCAAAATAATCTCATTTCAAGTCCTGAAGTTCATCAATTTAGCCCAAAATACACAGTTTAGCAGAGATTTGGAAAACAGCCTGTTAAATATTCTTCCACAAATCTTTAATAACCGGACACATCCCAGGTATAAGAAGGACAGAAGTGCTGTTCTCTTCACATCTCCAGTAGGAGTCTATTTGTGTCACTTTCCACTTACGTAGTTGTTGTGGTGTCTGATGCCATCTGTGTATCAGTCTCAGATGGTTGAACCTATTGGCCCTTTTTTTGTGCCTCGTATTGATGTTACTCAAACATGACTTCCAGTCCTCAGGCTATGTCTACAGCCACGTCCCTCGCCCATTGTTTTATTTTTTTTTTAACTTTGATCAAGGGGTTACAAAATTGTTCTTGGAGTGAGTGATAGATCTTTGAAGAAGTGTTGCTGCATGATGATCTAATAAGCAATCATCTTCATTTGGGCTGCCTGTGGGACAGCAAAGAGGGCCTCCGACTTATTTAGACAAGGTACTTTGAATTCAGACACACCGTAAAACTCCAATTAATAGCCTGGGCTACTAAAGAAATATGAATAACTTAGAGGAAAGGACTCATAATTTGAGGTAGCTAACAACCTGGTTTTACACATCCAAAGAACTTCTGTAAGGAAACATTTGCTTCCCTGGAACAAAAGAAGAATAAAAAACAACAAAAACAAAAGAAACACCAATATGAAAACATCGCTATGGGCTACTGGCAAAATTGTTATTCAAATTCATTTGCAATTGTTCTATTTATTGATTTATATGATTATTATAACACATGTAAACTATGTTACTGAATGCAAATGAGCATGTATTATTTGCATTTTGGTAATTAATGTGCACTACTTTGACTGTTGAGCTGCAGCAAACATGTTCTTTTGGGTTGGTTGGGGGGGCGTCAGAGGAAGACTCGCCTAGGGCACCAAATGTGCGAGGGCTGGCACAGGACATAGAGACATCTGCCTTCTCTTGAATATAATGGAACTAGATGGCTCTCAGATTGTGGTGCTTGGAGCACCTAAAAAAGTACTTTTGAAAAACTCAACAGCAATGTCTCTTTCCAGAAATCATGACCTGGTGGAGATAATCCACAGACCTTGATGTGAGCAGTTTCGTGTAGGAGCCATTTTCTTTCGACCAATCTCCACCCACCAGCTGTATCATCTTACAGATCCATTACGTTTGAAAGAGGGCAGACATCTGCACGGCCGATAGCTCCAACACTCTGCAACTCAAACCAAAACAATATAGATAGATAGCATTATAGGAAAGAATTGTAGGAAATTATTTTTTCATTTTGGGGTGAACTGTGTCTTTATGTTTCAATCTGGCTCTGTGTTTGTGCTGAGAGGAGTTGCCACGGACGTATAGGATGTCTCAGTGGACATGGGACACTGTTAAACTTTTGAGATTTTTGCTGTTTGGACAAACAGAAATCTAACAGAAATCAAATATTGCAATTACAGGTATGACCCAAAGACGGACACGTGGACCACTGTGTCCTCACTCAGCGTTCCCCGGGACGCAGTGGGTGTTTGCCTGCTGGGAGACAGGCTTTATGCTGTGGGTGGATACGACGGTCAGTCATATCTGAACACCGTCGAGTCCTACGATGCACAGAACAACGAGTGGACCGAGGTAACCACAACCACAACACATTTATCACGGTTACACAACACAATAGAGATGTTCTTGTTGTTTTAGATAGAAATAACAACAGGGACCTTTTGACATTTTAAATGGTTAAACTTTTTAATTAGATTGTAGTTCTTGTTGCCAGCGCTGGTGACATGTAACATCAGGGTTCCAGTTAAAACCCCTCAGGAGCATAAATCTGCTCAAGTCCCTGAATCCTATCAATATTTTAAAGCTTTCTTTTCTTTTTTTTTTGCAATATGTTTTTCCAATCTTGCCTCTGTAACCCTCTTATCGGCATGAAGTAAAATAGGATTCTTTTTGAAGACAGCCTCAGATGAGAGGCTGCATGTTAACCTCTCTGTCGTCCTGTAGGAGGTCCCTCTCAACATTGGCAGGGCAGGCGCCTGCGTGGTGGTGGTGAAATTGCCTTGAGCGTTTTGTCTCACGACAGCATGGGAAACAAATGAGAGAGCGGCGAAGAAGAGTGGACAAACAAAACAACGGATCAAGGACACATCCTTCGAGAGTCGTGTTTTTTTTTTTTTTTTTTTTTTTTCATCTTCTTTAACTCGGCTGTCCACATTTTTCAGAGGGGAACACAGACAGAGCCTTGCCCATAAACCATTGTTTCTATCATTAGTGGACATGCCTGCCCACTGGGGAGGACTTATTCAGAAACTGGAATGCACTGCACATTCTCCACATTCTCAAACGATCAAGAATTTCCATAGACTTGGCTAAGCTGTAGCAAGTGCCGAGGCTTTGTTGTACTGCTTTGTTATACTAGTTTTCTGAAACGTTCTGTGTATGTTCGTAAGATTAAATGTAAAAGTTACATTTTGAGAAAAGAAGCCTGCAGGTTAGTTTACATCTATACAGAGACTTTTCTTATCGGTGCCATCACATGATACAGTATATTTTGAGGTTTATATTTCACTTTATAGCCAATCAAATGAAAGTTGTTATGATACATAAATGTAACCACGTACCTGTGTCTTTCCTCAGTGGGTGGTCTCAACAGATTCTTACTCTTTTGCGGAGAAGACCACTGTGAACGCTGAGGACGATGAGTTTGTCCAGGCTGGTTTGAAAAACAGGAATGAAATTTTGCTGAATAATATATTTGGATTTTTTTTTTATTATTATTATAATTATTGAGCCTGTAGCTACAGAACACCAAAGTCATTTGCTTGTCTTAGAAGTCTTGTTACGCATTAAATAAAAGTTTACAAAATTGTGAATTACAGAAAATATATCATATTGATATTTCACATTGCTGTACAGATTTTTTTGTCAACTTCTGAAACTACATTTGTGTTGATAGAATCATGCCTAAACCAGTGCACTCTGGTGACTGCAGTTATTATTATTCTTTTATCTTTATTTCTGAGCATGCTGGCTGAGAGAATGTTTAATTTGATTTATGCAATATTATATATCAAGATCACTCTGTATTTTTAAGGACATGATGCCTTTTGGATTTTATCATTTACAGCACAACCATTGGGTTAAAGGAATACTTCACCCACAAAATAACTATCTATATATCAGTCAGTCTCGCCATGTTACGTTGAATTTGTAAAAACTCTGTTTTCTCGCAGTGCTCCACAGAAAACAATGAACATATTGTTGTATTGATTGATTGGGGACCATGTTAAACAACAGCAAACTATATCACACACCTCCTGAAGTATAATTCCAGTCTCATTTATCCAGTCGTATGCTCATCACTTCCCAAACACATGCACTTTCACGCAAAAGTTAGTATTTAAAATCAAAGTGAAAGTGAAACTTATCTATGCTGTCTTCCAGGGTTAATTTTGGCAGCCATTTTAGATTTAGTCTTAGTCTTGAGACGAAAATGCAGATTAGTTTTAGACACATTTTAGACATTTTTATCCTTCATAGTTTTAGTCTAGTTTTAGTTGATGAAAATTCACGACTTTTAGTCATTATGTTTTCTATATGATAAACTTTAAAATAATGATAATAAACTGTATTTATGAAACAAATAAAATAGTATACACTATCAAGATAAAAACAGCAATAAAACATTGAACATAGGCTAAGACCAAATAAAACAAAGTGTGTAATAAAAATATATAAATAATAAGGATAGAAACTAGACAAAACAGAAATACAGTAAAAAAGTATTTCTATGAAAGTATGTTTTGAGGAGTGTTTTAAAGGAAGACACTGAGTTTGCCAACCAAAGTTCTTCAGATAAGGAGTTTCACAGCTGTGGTGTCCTAATAGAAAATGCCCAGTTTCCTTTTATGACAAGGCAGGCTGTAGGGTGTGTATGTTTTTTCATATCTTTAAACTAATCCAGTGAGGCTAATGAATGTATGACAAATTAGAATCAAGGTGACAGGTTGTATAAAAATTTCATTTGGACAATTTTTTTACAAATACAAATCATCTCTGAACACTTATAAACTGTCATTTCTCCATCAGTGTTTTACAGGTTTAAAGGGTGATTTACGAGCACACACTTACTGATTATCATTTGAAAAGCTCAAAATTTCACCACAAATGACTCAGGTTCATTGTAAACTTACTCATCAATCTCACTGTGAAGAAACAGACAAATAACATAATTACAGCCTAAATTCGTTCTAAATCTGCAGCGTGTTTAAACTCATGTCCTCTCACAAAGTCGGTGATTAAAACTGAACTTTCATCTCTGTCAGAGATAAGAGTTCAGACTGTTTACTTGCAGCACAGCTACACTCGCTGATAACTGAGCCTCCTACCTGCCTGTCAAACAGCATCAACCCAAAAACCTTCCCGAGACAGTTTGGATTTGATTCGAGTCCTGCAGGGATCAACAGATGTGAAGTCCAGCGGTTGGTGGCTGCTTGCTCCGCTGCCATTCAGCGGCTAATAAGCGGAGCTAACTGCTAACTGCAACTAACAGATTCGACAAATCCATTAAACACTTCGACCATCCACAGTCAGACACATACGGCTGATTATTTTCTGCTGAATTACAGCTCCCAACTTGCACCAATGACTGACGCTGCTCTGATGTGACTGTTTTTGTTTGCTAGTGAAACATCCTGGCTCAGACTTTTTGCTCGAGATTCTAATTGCTGGCACGGTTGTTCTCGGCTTTCAGCGTCCGATAGGTGATAGTCCAATTTGTCTCGCTGACTAAAATGCAACATAGATTTCATTCTAGTTTTTATTACTGAGATCTATTTTTAGCTTGTCATGGTGTTCGTCGTTGATGAAAAATTTTCGTCATAGTTTTCGTAAACAAAATTAACACTGCTCTCTTAAAAGCCAGACTCTGTCATTGAGAATTTTGTAGTGAACATGCATGTGTTTGGAAAGATAAAATAGACTCTGATTGTATGGTGCGAGGTGTGTGAGAGTTTGTAAACTGATGTTCTGATATAGTTTTGCTGCTGTTAAACGTGGTCCCCAATCAATCAATAACTCAATGTGTTCACTGTTTTCCGTGGAGGTGTGCGAGAAGTTTCCTAACAAATTCAAGGTAACACTGCACGACTAACAGATTTACAAATGTTCACATGTGGATGAGGTCGTCCTTTGACCCAGAAGAAATGACAAACTATGGCTAAATGGCACCAGGTGCACCCAAACCAGCTATCTGAGTCTAATGTGCAGCACTCAGAAACCTGATATCCACAGCACTTCACCAATGTGACTGTGATTTGAATTTTTAGATTCGTAGTGGGTTGTTCTGCTCATAAGAGTTCACACATTACTAACTTTATCACAATGGGAACAATTTGTAACTGTAATTATAACATGTTTTTGGGGCCAAATGTTAGTTTTTATCATAATTTTGTACAGCATGCAAACCTATAAATAAAACAACTTCAGTCTTCTCTGCACGTTCAAATCCATGTTTAGAGCTGATTGTGGCCCCTCGGCGGGCAGATTTTGATTTCTCTTGTTGTTCTGCTAAAAGTAAACTAAACTGATTCTTTGACTAAACAGACTTGGAAACTACTTTGATGTCGGCATTAACCTCAGCGTTCTTCTCGTTGCAGCACCCACTTTTTAAATCAAGCAAGCATGTTTGTTGATTCCACTCGACAGACTGAGGACCAACTGCTGTTGCTTGCCTTTGTGTTTTTTCATTGTTTACCCTCCAAATAGTTTCAAGGTCCCCCCACCACTCCACCCTCCTCTCGCTTGTTTGGTGAGATTTCGATGTTTTTTTGCACACAGAATACCAGCTCATGTGTCCACATGGACAGTTTTAATTCTTTTCCAGAAGACACAAAATATTACACACCTTTATCTTTTTTTCATTTTGAGGTATAGAGCCCTTTTTGCACTATCCGCATCTCAGCTGATGCGAAGATAAATCTCCTTCTCCA